>CM065590.1:253880596-254513096 GCA_033119425.1 Bufotes viridis
ACTTCAGGCATCAGACGATTACACAGGCAACTGTTTCACCCAACGTGCTACCGGCTTCTCACCACATCTGATGTAAAATCAGGTGTGAGAAAAAATAAGTTGACATTTATTTAAAGGGGTTTTCCAGGCTTACATTATTGATGACCTATCCTAAGGTTAGACACAAATATAAGAGCTTGAGCAAGACTATTTATTAGTCTAAACGTTGCACTATTTTTTCACTTTGTACATTTTAACGGACCCACTGTGAATAAAAACCTTGGAAGATATGTTGCCGTCGGCTTTGTATTTGGACTATCCTCAAGATAGGTTATCAATATCAGATTGGTGGGGGTCTGACATCCAGCACCCCAACGGATCAGCTGTAAACTGGAACCAGAACTACAACTGACCGTGCCGGTTTACTGCACCTCAGCTTCTATTCACTTCAATGGTTGCTGAACTGCAATAACCTGGCCCGACCACTACATTTTGAATTGCTAACGCCTGCAAGTAAAAGATAATGGGTAGGGATGCTATGTGTTGGACTTCTACTGACTAAATATTGATGCTGTCTCCAGAAGGTAGGTTATCAATATCATTAGCCTGGAAAACCCCTTTAAAGAGGTCGGCCACTTTCTGGCTACTTCTTGTAATGTGTAGGTAAGAAAATTATTTGGCCCTTACTAATATAGCCTTTGTTGAAATGATGTGCCATTTTCCATATTTCATAAGCCATGCCCCCTTGTATATTAGATCTTTTGTTCTGTCCGCACAGAAGTCTTGTCCATAAGATGGCTGCTGATAAAGAGTCTTGTGGACCAGGAAAATCATCTCAATGTGATGTCTCCTCCATTCAGACACATTGCGCCTGCCCTAAACTCCCAACAGTACGAGTGCAGAGGAGACATCACATGGAGGTACCTGGTTATAGGACCTTCCATCAGCAGCCATTTTATGGACAAGGACAAGGCTGCTCCCTGCGCGTCCTGACTGCACAGGCCACGTGCAGAAGCCGGGCTTTGGCGCTCCAGCTGCACCAACCCCTCCAGGACCAGAGCCTTGCCAGATTGCACGCTCTCAGTGCAAGCCACAGTGCCCCAGCCAGTTTGTATCCATCCCAGACTGAGTACCACAACACACGGCCAGCAACAGTGACAGAGCAGCTACAGCAATCCAGCTGAACCACAGCTGAAGCAAACCAGACTTGATAAAGGGGTCATGCGTACCCCGAAACGCGTTGTCTTTCAATGTCTTTCCAAATCTGGTTGTGATTTGCGCCTTAAGTCCATTAGCTCGTCGTCCAACGAGCTTCGTTTTTCGTATCCAGTCTTCAACCAAATGGCGACCTGGCCCTCGCCATAGGTTCTTGTGGACACGGCAGGTCCAATCCGGTGCACGGTTAATCCAGCTGACCTTCATCACGATTGCACCCAATTCAGTGCAATCTCAACAGGTGAGCAATACTAACTCACCCCAGTGTGAAGGACGCTGGTTTACTCTTATCTACTTACCCTATGAGCGCCTTTCTCATCTCTTGGCCACATATTTTATGGACAAGACCTCTTTGCAATGAGATGCTTCCCCAATGTATAGCTACTTACGCTTTTCTTTTTTGTTGCTGCGCTCGTTCTTCTCTAGTGCTGTCCCAAGAAAAATAACCCAGCAAGTATTTCCAAGCTTCCTTTCTCAAAGCCTGGCAGAGTCCCTGCAGGAAACAGATGTATTTCATGTGAGATTCTCCCAACTATAAAAGTGGCATTGATACATGGTGCCATTTCCTATTACACCGCATCATACGGGAAGGAAATCAGTTCTACCAATATAATCTATGACAGCCACCTTACTAAGTACTGCCGACATTTCATAATTTGACATGTTTCCTTTTTTTTCTAACCAAAAGTTGCTGTAGAGAGAACTTCTGACAGATTACTGCTGCCTTGGATGCAAAGGCGGTGGGGCACATCATAGTATGCTCATGTCGTACAGAGATTACACGGACTGCTTTGTGATAACAGGAGCGCACTGAGAACAGAACACTAACCGTTTACCACTGACATTTTGGATGGACTCAAAGCATATCATTCTGTATTTGTAAATGGACCCACATGGGTTTCTGGGAAAACACATTTACCAACTCAAGTTATTCTGATTATATCATCATCAAATACAAAATGTTAAGTTTATCAGATGCAAAGAACGGCTCTCAGACACAAAGGCACCAAGCCCTAGCATAAAGCTATGTAGGGAGAGATGAAATGTAGAAATGGAAAGGGTTAAGAAAATGACAACCCTGCCCTTGATTTAATCCATTTTACATGTCAAACCATATTGTGCTTCATTCACACAGCACACAATGCATTTCACTGTCTGTAACATTTTCCATCCATACAACTGAGACAACCTGCACATGATGCGGATTTATAATAATGCGGTGTAATAATGGTCACTTTGCTTTTTTTTTTTATGTGCGGAAAATGACCTGATATGTTAATTTACAAATCCGGAGCATGACAATTGTTTGAGTGATTTTTGGTGCGGATTTTACTCTTTTTAATGGAAGGGTCAGATCTATGGCCAAACCGCATCAAATCTGCACCAGAAACAGCAAGTAACACAGGCAGTTTTGGTACGGAAAGGAACAGAAATCCGAACAAAAAAGTGTGAATTTTCAGTTTTGAAATCTGCACTCGTGTGTAGGTACCCTGAGACTGAAGACGACAACTAAGCAATCTGCCGACTGATGGTGCGGACTGAGAGGAAATAATCAACCTCCTGCAAACTGATGCATCTGGACCTGGTCGTGAAGCGGTTGAGACACCATTAAATGTCATTTTACTATAATTTAGCATGAAAAACAGACATTTTCTAGTTACAAAGATGCTTCAGTACTGAGACATTCTCTTTACTGCTAGTGTTTAATATGTATAATAACAGGCATGTCCATCTACTGAGATGGATGAGCAGGTCACATGTGCTCAGCCACCAGCTGTACCTACTGTTAGAAGTTGTACAGTTGAACAGTTGCAGCAGAAAGGACACACCCCTTGAGCTGCCAGCTCAAAGAAGACCCGTCACCACTCCCGACATTCCTGTTTTAGTACCTACATGCATTCCCCATGTAATAACAAATCTGGAACATCTATTCTTATGTCTGTATGTTGTGCCATTCCTGTATTATTTCAACTAGAAGTTATGAATGAATTGCTAGCAGTCTGCAGTAAGGGTACAGAGGCGTGGTAACCAGTTGGGGGGATGCCCCTGCACAGTATCATACTATCCAGTCAGGGCTGCCATTGTCAGACTGTGCAGGCACACCCCCAACTGGTTACCACCCTGGGTACCCTTACTGCAGACTGCCAGCAATTCATTCATAACTTCTAGTAGAAATAACAGAGGAATGGCAGAACATAGAGCAATAAGAGTAGATGCTCCAGGATTGTTATTACATGGGGAATGCATGAAGCTATTAAAACAGGTATGTCAGGAGATATGACAGGTCCTCTTTAAAATAAATCTTGTTCTCTCTTAGAACGAGATTGTTATGTACTATACGGTGTCTAATTTCCATTTTTGCTTCAGTCATGGCATAACCCCTTTAAATGTTCCTACTACATCCGTCTGTCATTCTGCTGTCCAGTATTTTTTTCTCCTCTTCTCCATTAAGAGACAAAAAATTATTTTTCATCCCACAGCCCTGTATCATAAATTGTTTACCCCTTTGAATATTATGTGCTTTAAATGGTCCACATTACGAATTCTTCCTTCCGAATCCATATTGCTCTCCCATTCAACTGTTGAAACTGGATCTCTCCTGTGAACTTCTGGTCGGGTACCAACATCAATCTGAAACAGAGTTAAATCACAATGACTGTATGAAAACTAAGAAACTGACAATTAGGTGTTCTCATAAACAATACATTTTCCTTAGCATAAAATGAATTTCTTCTAAAGTCTTATGCCCTGGTGTCTTGAGTGACAAATTCTGACATTTCCTCTGAAGCAGGGTAGGTAAACTAAAAAGGGCCTTAAAGGGGTTCTCCGGTCAGTATTCAGTACCCCAAACGCTGTATATTTCAGCCCCAAATCCCTGATTTTCATGTTAGTGCTTTCCTTCCCCTGTTCTCCGCATCAGCTCCTCTGGACAGGATGTTACATGCACAACTTCCTGTTCTCCTGAGAGCCCTGTGTAACATTACAGAGCAAAGCATGATGGTTTTGGTTAGCTTACTCAGCAGGAAGGCGATGAAAACCCAGCAGAAAAACTGATAAGAGTTCCGAGTCTAAATAACCAGATGAGCTGATGCAGAGAACACTGGACGAAAAATGCAGCAATGGAAAACAGCCATGAAATAGGCAATTTTTGGGGTACTGAATGCAGTGGAAAACCTTACTATGGGACCAGAGTAGAGTTGTTTCGATACCAAAATTTTGATTCGGTATCGATACCATAAAAAAGTATTGTACCATTCGATACCACGCAAAAAAAATAAAATGCCAAAAAAGACGCGTCCATTCTGCATTTTATGGAGCGTCCGGCCCATAATTGAACAGTCTGATCCTATCTTCTGGGGGGACAAGGCGACAAGAAAATGGCAAACCGTGCAGTTTTTCTTTTACGGTGTTCACCGCATAAAAGAGGATTTTTTAAATAGTTTGGACTTTTGAGACGCGGCGATATGTAATATTTTATTTATTTATTGTTTAAATGTATATGTTATATGTAAAATTGGGAAAGGGGGTGATTTGTACTTAATATTTTGGTGTACTTTTTTTTTTACTGTTTATTTATTAACTATTTCCCTCTTAGGGACTAGAACCTGGGATCTTTTCATCCTATTCACCCTGATACAGCTCTATTAGGGTGAATAGGACCTCATACTGTTCCTGCTGCTCTGTGCTTTGTGTACACAGCAGCAGGGAGCTGACTATGGCAGCCAGGACTTCAGTAGCGCCCTGGTTGCCATGGTAACCGATCGGAGCCCCAGCATTACACTGCTGGGGCTCCGATCACTGCCACCAATGAGGAGGAGGAGGGGACCCTGTGGCCACTGCCACCAATGATTTTAATACTGGGGGAGGGAGGAAGGGGGGATGGGAAGGCGCACTGGCCACCAATGTTTTAATACTGGGGAGGGGGGGCGTGCGCACTGGCCACCAATGAGGAGTAACATTTAATATACAAATGCAGGCAGAAGAAACACATTGCCGGCACCCTGCCTGTGACAGGGCACTGCGATCAGCCGCAGTTAACCTCTCAGGTGCGGCATAAAAGGCAAATCCCGGTATCGTATCGAAACTGGGCTAAAAGTATCGAATGGGTATCGAAACTTCGATACCCGAAACAACCCTAGACCAGAGAATCTCTTTCAAGGGGTTATCCAATCCCTATAATGCCCGGGCCCCTACCCTAGAGCACACTTACCTGCTCCCTGGCACCTGCATCCCTCAAGATCCCTGCACCGCCACCACTGGATCTCCCCGTCGCGCGGCTCAAAACATCCGGCCTCAACAGTGGCCAGCCTCCCAAGCATCACCCGCGATGCTAGGGAGGCTGGTCACGGCCTGCTATTGGCTGATCAAAACATCCAGTGAAAGATGCAGCGGCAGCCGTGCAGGGATCCAGAGGGATGTGGGTACCGGGGAACAGGTAAGTATGCTTTACAAGAGGGGCTTGGGCATTCTGGGGGTCATTATAAGGATTGGATAACCCCTTTAAAGGGAGTCTGTGATGTAAATTTCATTAATATAACTGCCAGCAATGGCAATCAGAAGCCCAGATGACATAAAGGTAGGGTTATAATGTTTTTACAACGTTTGGATGGCCATTGCAGTTAGTTATATTAGTGAAATATACGTGAAAGACTCCCTTTAAAGATCAGTAATATTTTAACATTTTTCACCTTTGTGTTCCAGCCATAACTTTTTTTTTTTGCAATTTACTTCAATGTAGCAAGTACAGCTTGAATTTACGGAACAATCAGTAGTTTTATAGCAGCCGTTCTACAGTATTTCATGAGAAAAACAAAGTACGTCCTCTCTGAATTGTATGGTTTTACGTACCAGAACATAATGAAAAAATCTGGTCCTTACAAAGTCTTAAAATTAGGTAGATACAACTTCAGATGAATCAACACACAACAGATTTCACAGTTTCAATATTAAACAAAAATGAAGCCAAAAAGTAAAAAAAAAGTGTGAAAAACTAAGTATATCCCATGAATCAATCACTTTGGCAGTCTCTCACAATGTTCTGAAGGAATTCTGGCCTACATTTCTTGAAAATGTTGCTTCAGTTCGTTGGGGTTTGTGGGCATTTGTTTACATACAGCTCTCTTAGGTCCCACCACACAGTTTAAATTGGGTTGAGCCACTGCATATCCTGCACACTCGTAGACTGCCGAAGCTGGCGCCCCAGCTGGTCCCGTAATTGCACAACTGGCGATAAATCTGGTAACCAGACAGGCCAAGGAAGTGGCAGAGAGAATGCCCTTAGGTGTGTGTGGGCAAGCATTATCCTACTGAAAATACCAGTAGCCACAGGATGTCCTGCACATATTGCCGAGCTATTAAGGGTTTATTAGACCCCCACGATCACGCAGAGTCATAAACGATTGTCAGGAAGGAAGCGTTCCCTCCCGGCAATGACATGCTCACTAGCGGAGGAGACTACTGCTATTACATGCAACGATGTTCCTTGCAGCATGGGGAGGAGAGATCGCTATGCCGTCGCTCGTCCCCATTCGGTATAGTGGCTTGCTGCGGCAGATGGTTGTTAGAAACCATGATCTGCCTCCTGCAAACGATACTTTTTTTTTTTTGACATGTCAAAAGATTTAGAATGCCCGATGAATGAGCATTAGCGATTATCTGCTGAAATATCGAGCAGTGTAATACAGGCTTTAGCGTCCCTCGTATTACTACTAGACGTGACCAACCGTTGTGTGTGATGGCTGCCCTGATCATCACACCAGCATATGCAGAATTGAAGTGTCCACCAGGAGGCTTCCATACTTGAATTCGAACATTGTCAGATCTCAAATAGAACCTGTATTCACCGCTAAAGACTTTGCAGTTCCATTTTGTAGCAGGAGACGGTGGCTGGCTGATAATAACAGGACATGTAATGTATGCAGTAATGCCAAATTTCCTTCTGCCAAACGCCTGGAAATGGTCAGACCAGGCAGAGATAGGGGCGTG
The DNA here is from genome assembly GCA_033119425.1 of Bufotes viridis. Taxonomy (NCBI): domain Eukaryota; kingdom Metazoa; phylum Chordata; class Amphibia; order Anura; family Bufonidae; genus Bufotes; species Bufotes viridis. The sequence continues at coordinate 253,887,776 of CM065590.1, forward strand.
TAATGAAGGAGCCATATATGTCTGGATGGTGGACAATTAAACCTTGGAAGCTGCTTGTCCTTTTAGGGAGATCAAACTATCATCTCTATTGGTGAACATTTTGGGCTGTCCAGAGCCTGTAACCATTGCTCCCAACAGCTAGGTTAGAACGGCCTAGATGGCGGGCAATTTGTTGAAACGACCACCCTTTCAAAGTCTGACAAATGAGCCAAACGTCTGAGTGTGTTGTAAAGGCATTTATAGCAGTCAATGGGGTCTCACCAAGACATAGTCTACCCAAAATTAGCCTCAGAGCTTTTTTATAGGGCAGCAGAGGAAGCATTTCCATTAAACCACGCCCCTTTTTCTCGGCACTTCAGAAAAGTGCAGAGAACCTCAAAAAGTCGCAAATTATGGTGCACAAATTCCCTCAGATTCACTATTATAGCGTAGAAACATTGATACATGTTCCCCCAGAGTGTCTAATCTGACCACACATGTAATCATTTACATGTCTGCCTGAGACATAACTGTATGCTGAGTTCTGCAGGAATCTGACATTTCTACCTCGGGGTGTTATTTTTTTGGTCGATGATTGAATTTACCTAATCTAACCTTTTATGGATCGGATATTTTTGTATGTCCTTATATGTAAAGCCAGAGTTCAAAGAGAGTACTCATGACTGCATAGTGTATTAAATCATTTTTTGAGGGGGGGGGGGGGGCACTTGTGTAGTATAACTAACATGATAACTTTATTCTGTGGGTTTAGTACCGTTACGATAATAGATTTTACTATGTTTTACTACTTAAACAATAAAAAGACCTTTTTTTTAAAACTAAATAATCTGTTTTTGCATCACTGCATTCAAAGATCCATAGCATGTTTTCCTTTTCCACACTGGCCCAACTGTGTGAAAGTTTCTTTCTTTTATTTTTGAAGAATGCTTTTTTTATGTGTTTAGAAAGTGAGTTGAATAGAAACAGCAACTCTTATATTGTTTTCATAGTTCTTTTTCTAACTGCAGTTACTGATAAATAATGTATCAAGTTTAACAGGAATCTGTCAGCAGTTGACGGCTAGAAAGGGGCTAGGGACTGCAGTACAAACATACCTTTTGTGGAGTTTTTATTATGAGTAGTGAGAATATGAACTTGTATTCTGGCAGATGGTGCTTCTTAAGTGCACTGGAGGAAGTTTCACTTCGGATGCGGCAATAGTTGTTTTTCATAGCAAAACATGGCATACAGGAGAAGAGTTCTTTTAAAATGTTTTCTGTAAAATCACTTAGGCACTATGGTCACAATTGATCACAGCATCTAAGGGTTTAAACTGCTAAATAGAAAGGGGGACGATTGGGCGAGCACTTGCTCTTCTCACTTATTTCTTGGGGGGAAAAAATCTCTCCCCATATGTGACAATCAGAATTGACATGGAGGAAAAAAAACTGAAGAATTAGGCTGACTATGCGCAGTAGATGTGTATCTGCCAAACCTGCTGATTTTAGCAGGCTAATGTCAGGGGAGATAAGGACACGCCATGTTGGATTCAACTGCCGACCCTTTTTGTTAGGGTCCATTCACACATCCGTAGAATGGGTCCGGATCTGTTCCGCAACATTGCGGAACAGATCCGGACCCGTTCATTTTCAATGGGGCCGGAAGAGATGCGGTCAGCACACAGTGTGTTGTCCGCATCTGCATTTCCGGTACGCGGCTCCCGAAAAAAATAGAACATGTCCTATTCTTGTCCGTAATAGCGGACAAGAATAGGCATTTCTACAGGAGTGCCGACCCGGTGTATTGCGGATCCGCAATACACAACGGATGTGTGAATGGACCCTTAGACTGTAGATAAGCCACTACCAGAAGAACCTGGCGGTGATTTTTGACCATTCACAATATATAGTATGCTTGGCCGAGCCAAGCATGCACATGCATGGAAGGATCAGGAGAGCAATTTGGCCAACAGCTATCTAATATTATGTGTCCAGCTTTTAATCTTCAGCCACAAAGCCCACTGCTGGGGTAGTTGAAAACCATATTGTTCTGTTCTGTTTAAGTGAATCCACCTTGGGGTAATTAGAGGGAGAATTAAAGAAGTATTCCCATCAGAGATGTACCAATCAGCCATAACGTTAGAACCAATAATGTGTAGATTCCCTTTGTGGCACTAAAATAGCTCTTTTCCATCAAGGCATGGACTCTACAAAAGCTCAGAAGGTGTTCAGTGGTATCTGTTACCAAGTGCTGCAAGTAGTGAGGCTTCCATGGATCAAACATGCGTCAATGAGCCTTGGGCATTCATGACCCTTTCACTGGTTGTCCTTTCTTGGATCAATTTCGGTAGATACAATACTAACCACTGCAAACGGGGACCATCCAAAAACACCTGTAATTTTGGAGATGCTCTGACCTAACCATCATAATTTGGCCCTTGACAAAGTTGCTCAGATCCTTTACTGCTGGGTCTTCAACCTCTCCAACCCGCAGGAGCTAATGGTTGCTTGAGTTTGAAGGTAATAACTCAATTAACCTGCAAATTAATGCAGGTATGGTAGACTCCTTACCTTGGAGTCAGCTCTTACAAGTACGGAGGATTGTATCTGAGGATGAACAATTCTCCACCAGGGTTGAGGAGATGTGTGGAAAGTTTGCCCATAGAGGGTACCCCCGTAAGTTATTGGGTCGAACTAAGAAAATAATTCTGGTGGTGGATCGCAAATCCGTACTTGATACATGCACAGATAAAAAATCTGAGCGTAGAATCCCTTTTGTTTCCATCTTTGGGAGAGTCAGTGGAGAAATATCCTCCATACTCAGACGGGAGTGGCAAATTCTCCATAGGGGATTGCCGGAGGTGAAGGAATTCACTGTACCCCCAATGATGGCGTACAAAAGAGGCCCGAATATTCAAAATAGGATTGTTAGATCTGATGTGGGTGGCACAATGATGGATAGGCAGACATTATTGGCGCCAAGGAAGATGGGCAACTTCCCATGTCTCTCGTGTTGCAACTGTAGTAGAATCTTGAAGGGGGAAAGTTTTGCACATCCATACAGTGGGAAGATCTACTGTCCCTGTAGCTACATCTATGTAGGGGAGACGACCATGGAATTGAGAGAACGCATCACAAAAGTACCATCAGGAAAGGAATGACCGATAAACCGGTGGCTAAGCACTTTATTGAATATGGTCATTCCATCAATCAGATGCGCTTTCGTGCTATTGATTCAGTCGGTATTCTAAGGAGAGGGGGGGGGGCAGAAATAAAATTTTGAGGAAAAAATAACTAATGTGGATATATACCCAAAAAGCGTTACAACCACATGGATTGAACTTAGCATTGATTGAATGTTATGTAGTGAACTCCTCGGTACTGTACATATATTGAGTAGAATTTTTTGAGATTTGTTTTTATTGGGTGGCCTCCCTTCCAATCAACTTTGATGTGGGCTGAGTATATGTGTATCAGGCCAGAAGATTGTCATGCAATAAATGTAGTAGTTGATTTATATGTACCCTGGCATATTAAATATGCGGGTGTAGTAACATATTATGTATGAATAGAGGACGATGCACAGTATATTCACATAGCTTTACACTGCCACACTGCTCCTCGTTTGATCTCAGAGGTATATGTAAAATATGTCTGCATTGTTTTGGCTCTCCCATGTATATATACAGTGATCTTCTATCACCAAATTGAAATTACTATCATTAGGAGATTAATGTGATAGTTGGAAGTAAGATTGTATCTGTTAGGTATATAGTGTGAGCACCGCTGTTCCGATGTGTGCCGCGCAGGTTACCATGGTTGCCGGGACACCGTCCCCCTTATTGGCAGCTGTATACAAGGATGAGTGTAGCGGAGGTTGACGCAGCAGTTTTCGCTGACGCCCCGTCTCGCGAGAATACGTCCGTAGCTGTTTTATGTATTGAATGAGCTGCAACAACAAGGGACATGCGCAGTGAAACATAGAGGACGCGGTGCTCGGAATATAGAAGAGCGGATATGACATGTGCTGGTGGTCCACAGGTGCGTTATGTATCAACAATTATTCCTAATAAGGGATTGAAATTTATCCAATGGGGGAAATAGAGAAGCAGTGTGGGCAGTGTCTAAGGCATGATAATTGGCTGCAGCGATGTTAGGGTGGTACAACTTTTTACTATATATATGTCTGTATATCACTTGGTATATGTGCTTGATAATGGCTGTGTACAGCCGAAACGTCGTGTTTTATATGGATGCTAAGACGTTGCAATAAATGAAGATTATGGAGAATGCTGCCAGTGCCCTTTGACTTTTTTCCTATCCTCAGTATAGGTCATCAACATCTGATCAGCTCTTTGAAGAGAGCACAGCGCTCGTACGAGCACTGTGTTCTCTCTTCTGTTCACCTGCTCACCATAGACAATGCAGCAGGGAGCAGGTGTAATTACAAATCCACCGTCCCCATTCACTTCAGCGGGAGGGCTCCTTCCTAGTCAAGTTTGTAGGACTGTAATTACACCCGCTTGCTGCTGCAATGTTGACGGCGAGCAGGCAGACAGTAAAAAGAATACAGCGTTTGTAAGAGTGCTGTGTTCTCTTCAAACAGCTGATCAGTGGGGGCCACATTCATGACCTAATATAAAAAAAAAAGTGGTCAACCCCTTTAAGGAAGGTGCTACTCTAACAGGAGGTCAGACAGGACGTACTGGATGATTACATAAAGGGAAAGTTGCCTCATTCTTCACGGTTGTCGTTTTAAAATTCAGCAAAACATTCACTTCAGAAAATGACATCAATAAATTTGAGGAGCCCAACGAGGGATAAACAGTTAATGTTCCTATTATACAGACCCTTCAAAATCACTTTACAGGATGCCTGTATATTCTGTTTATTGATACTATTAAATGGTAGATTACACAGAAGACAAGCCTTAACAAAAGTGAAAACTAACATCTGATTTACAGCAGAGCAAGGTAATAAGTCAAGATGAAAAGTGTTACTGCCTCCTCCAACAGATGAGATATTAAAGACATATACTATCTCACTTGACAACCTGGAAGAGTTTCTCACTATTTAGGACTCTATTTACAATAGGTAGTCACGGCTTCAAATCCCAAATTACCTCATCCCCGGCACTAAATACAAAGCTGGCAGCAGCAGAACCCTGAGAAGACATGTAGACTAGCCATTCCATTAATTGAGAAGAAGCTACGACGCACTTTCTGAATAACTAAGCCCAGCAGCATACTAAATACATTGTGGAAAAGCCACAGGAAAAACATATGAAGAAAGGCAATTCGGCAAACGCCTTTCCCCCTGGCTTTCACATCCGTGTTATAAATAATATTACGTGTGACTCTGCTCCTTAGACAATATATGAAATCATTAAAAAAATCTAATAAAACATTTGTGTCACGTTAAAGAACTAAAACTTGTAGCTGAATTTTAAAAAAAAAGGTACATTGAGGCGAGAGGAGACATACAAAATTCAGACTGTTTTATTGCCAAAGGAGCTGAAGATAAATTGACTGTCAATACTCGGTAAAGCCTCCTGGCATATCAGACTGGGCTAAATAACTCAAAATCAGACATGAAGAATGTTTTCAGACAGTTCATTGTCCTGATAGATCATGCTCAGCTCTTGAATGGGAATATGTTTATGTCTCGGGGCAGCATTACTAGCAACTTCCTGGACTATGGCAATACGAAATTGAAGACATCAATACTTACGCGAGTTATTACTTCAAACCCCGATTCCTCTTGCTGATTTATTTTTAAATCAGGGATGGCATCACCAAGGAAGTCAGCTATTTCCTGAGGTGGCCTCTGATGGGTTGCAGGATCGGTAGCCCGGAAGAAGTTTGTGACTTTGGAAAAGTTGTCCATGGTGACAGTGTATGGGTCCCTCTTGAATTTCTGGAAGTAAGAGTGGAGTGATATTAAGTACAAAATCGCTGACGTTTTAACCACATCACTTAAGGCACATTTAGAATGCCCAACTTCTTGCGAATCTTCCTGTGTAAAGGTGCCGCAGATCACCCGAGGAATAAGCCAAACGCTCGTTCATCCGGTGAAAAGATCTTTGGTGTGGACACCTCAAATCATCTCTTCTGGGCAGAACTCTGCTCTGAAAAAATACATTTGTATGAGGACGAGGGATAGCACTGACGGGCAGGCACTTATCGGGAAAGAATGGCCCCTTCCTGATAATGGTCTGCTAATTGGTGAAGTGTAATGCGCCTTTGGGGCCCTTCTCCACAGGCCAAAGATCTGGCAATTATCAGAGACGATGGGTCATTCATGATAGTTGACCTGTTTTGTTGGGTGATCACATTTTTCACTCACCACCCAACAACAGGAGATATACTGACGACAACGTGCAAAGGGAATAGGGGATAAACATCGGGCTGTGTGAAAGAAACTTTAATCGACCTTATAAAATAAAAAAGGTATCCCATTTCCAAACCCACTAATAGTGAGTATGCTGGACTTCAAACCAATAATCCTATTAAAAAATGCAATTATCGGAACCTACACTGACTGTCTGAGCTTATGCCAATATTGTTTTATTCGCTATCAGTTAAGTAACTTCAGCCCAATCTTAAACCTTGTACTGCGATGCATCATTGTGAGAAGTCTTCAGCACGTACACATGGTTATTACTGTCACCAAGCACTAGTCACAGCTTTTCCATTAAAACCTATAAATTTACAGCCCCCGACATGTTTCGCCTCTACACTGTGTCCTCAGGGGTACATGTGGCTATGGCAAGGAGAAGCTTTCACAGGGTGAAGATTTTAGGTGACTCATGAGAGATTCAAAACGCGTCACTTTACTTGTCCTCTCTGTGGCAATAAAAGAAAAACAGCATCTACTACAGCGAGTGGTGGTCTTCTTTGTATCTGGATAGATGGGACGCCGACTCTAGACATGAGCACGGCTGATTACAAACACGGAGTGCCGGCGGATTCATCTCGCAGTTTTTCATGAGAGATACATTTGGGAGTGACTGGGAGACCGAAGCAGCTGGCTGCAGAAATCAATACTACAATGCTGATGTAACAACCTACAGAGGCGTGCAACTCTCCTACTGGTGATACCTTCTGGGATACACTGCATCAACATATAGACCTCTAAGGCCTCATGCACACACGCGGCGGGATATATTTTGCAGTCCACAAATATCGCATTTTTAGCTGACTCATTGACTTCAAAGGGTCCGTGGTTTACATTTTGCGGCCAAGTACAGTATAGGACATGTTCTATCATTTTGGGCAATAGACATACAGCTGTGGAAAGCACATGGATCATCTGTGTGCTTTCCCCGTCCGTATTGCTGTTCTGCAAAACGATAAAATATGTACGCAAAATGTGGACCATGGAACTATTGAAGTCAGTGGGTCCGGAAAAAAAAAATGCAGATAGCACACTGACCGCAAAACGCATATGGTCATGTGCACGAGGCCTAATGCACAATTTTTTGGTCTGCAACTTTTCAAAGTGAGCCCAGTAATGTGATATTGGTACTGTACCCATAGGGTGCCCCTTTTTTCTGTTTCCCTACTTAAGCCCAGCACAGAAAAAGCCACAGCTGCCCTCTCCATCAAATAAGTAAAAAACCTCACGCAAATGCTCGTTCTGGCATATAAGCAGACATTCCGATAATAAATCAAACTAATAGCCCAAGTGAAATGAGCAAAAAAAAAAAGAAAACATATAAAATACATCAAAGAATTTTTATTAAACCATAATTATATAAAATACATAGGGGGCCAGAAAGAAGTACCCCCACTGAACCCCTGCAGTACAGAGACAGCTCAATCCTTGCCTCCTGATGAAGCCAGTGTGTTGGCGAAACGCGCGTCGCGGTAGCAGCAGTGCCAGGCGCACCAGGCCACATACTCAACGTGGGTAACTAAAATCCTTCATTGTACTATTGTCTCTCGCTCTATCCGGGTAGTTTTATTGAGGACTAGGTTTCAAATGATGGCTAATTCCTGTGATGATATGCGATAATGGTGACTGATATCCCCTTCCGGGACTTCTCTATATGTATACTTTGTTCATTCAACAAGTTTATAACATTTCAGGGAATTATTCATCTGTACCCTTATGATGTATTAGGTGAAACACTTAGTTATACTTTGTGTAACTATTTTTGGGATAGGACGAGGTGATGTTTAATATCTTTCTATGACTTTCCATATGTTTTGTGTCCTGAGCCGTCTCTACACTGCAGGGCTTCAGTGGGGGGATACTTCTTTCTGGCCCCCTCTATGTTTTTCACCTATGTGTATTTTATCTAATCATGGTTTAATAAAAACTCTTTGATGTATTTTATATGGTATTTTTTGTTCATTTATGATAGGAGTGGTCTGGCGTTACTACTAGGCCCCTATAAATGATTCTTTGTAATTCTCTGAGGTACTGTTTGGTATTACATATAAGCAGACATTTTCAGCTAGGGCTTTCCATCCCATCTCATCAGTGAGACAAGCTGAACCCCCAACCTTAGAAAAACCATATATACTCAGCTCAGTACAGTAGACACCATTATTCACCAGGGGAGAGGAACACAAGGAGCACGTTGAAACATTACACTGAATGTTACATAGTTAATACGGTTGAAAAAAAGACATAAGTCCATCAAGTTCAACCAAGGGATAGGTGGAGACGTCAATCTGAGAGGGAAGTGAGACTGAGACATACCTTTCCTTATACAAGGAATGGCCTTGATCTGCTCACTAGCCCTTTAAAACCACTGGAATTAAATGGGGCAGAGGGAAAACCTACTATTTAGGTAGAAGCTGTGGCTGGTTCATCTCGTAGAGCTGGAAACTGCCTACTTGTGCAAAATCCAATGACGTGTAAACTCTACAGCTTTCATCAATCATAACTATAGTTCTGTCCAATAAAATCAAACACAATTACTCCAAGATATGGCTTCAATGGAGGCTGTCAGGTCTTTGGAAAACACAGCATTCACATGAAACACAATACAATACTTGTACATAACCAGAATCGCAATCATATATTCCGAATCTTAGATATGGTTTGAGATATGTGTGTACTAGCCTGTACTAAGGTGTCAGTAGGTTCCTCATGAAGGTTCTCAAAGGACTGGGAGAGACTCCTGTTTTGGCAATCCACAAGAAGAATTCTGCTGTCCTGTTCTGACCTGTGAGAAATAAGAAAAAGATTAAGTCGTACTTAATCATGTCCAAAACAGAAACTACGTTACCAATCATATGTACTGAAAATAATGCATACATCCTACGTCCCTAAAGGCTATGCACACCTTCAGAGGCAATTTTATTATGTCTATGGGACAGCAGCAGCGGGCAGGAAGAGAGTTGGGAGACGGACGTGAACACTGCGCGCGCCGTCTCCTCAAACAGCTGATCGTGGGGGTGCCGGGTGTCTGACCCCCGCCGATCTGATATTGGCGACCTATCCTGAGGATAGGTCATTTATAAAAATAAAAAAAAAGCCTGGAGAACCCCTTTAACTGTTTTTCTAAGGCCTCTTTCACACTTGCGTTGTGAGGATCCGGCGTGCACTTCTGTCGCCGGAAATGCCCGCTGGATCCGTCACAACGCAAGACAACTGAAAGCATTTGAAGACTAATCAGTCTTCAAAATTCTTACAGTGTTACTATGGCAGCCAGGACGCTACTAAAGTCCTGGTTGCCATAGTAAGTAGTGGGGAACGGGGGAGCAGATACTTACAGTCCGTGTGGGGAGCGGGGCGCTCCACAATGACGCCAGAGCGCCACACGCGCATGGATCACGTGATCCATGCCATCATGTGATCCATGCTCATGGGCCGCTCGGACGTCATTGTGGAGCGCCCCCGGACGGTAAGTATACTTCTCCCCTGCCTCCCCACTACACTTTACCAGGGCAGCCGGGACTTTAGCGTCCTGGCTGCCATGGTAACCATTCACAAAAGCTAAACGTCGGATCCGGCGATGCGCCGAAACAACGTTTAGCTTAATGCCGGATCCGGATTAATGCACTTCAATGGGCATTAATTCCGGATCCGGCATTGCGGCATGTCTTCCGGATTTTTGGATGGAGACAAATCCGCAGCATGCTATGGTTTTGTCAACATCCAAAAAACGTTCACATACTGAATGGAAGACATCCTGATGCATCCTGAACGGATTTCTCTCCATTCAGGATGCATTAGGATAATCCTGATCAGTATCTTTCCGTCCTAGAGCCCCGAGGACGGAACTCTAGGACGGAAAGCAAAAGCGCAAGTGTGAAAGGGGCCTAACTGTGTGACTGGTACTTTCACTTTGCGCAGTCATCTAAATAAACCTTATCTCTAATTTACTAAGAGGATCAGTAAGATAAGAACTGAGCTTAAATAAGTTTTTTTACAAGGTCAGACAGCAGAGGTAAGGAGTCCATCTGGTCCTGGTCTGACGGAAAAAAGACAGAAAATTCAAAGGGTGCTACTAGAGCTTCTCAGCCCTGTACAGAAAAAAGGGCTCCATATTTTTTATAAAGACCAATTTAAAAAATTATTTTTAGCTCAAAATGAGTACAATGCAATAATAGCATAACTTGCCCCCAAAGGTGTACATAGCTTTTATAAGGGAATACCTCATTATGTTTGCCACCCTATCAGAATAGTGACAGACTAGACCCTGATTATAGGTGTGCGTCACTTGCTGGCCAATATGCAGTAGAATTCATAAAATTACATTTTATTAGCTGGTGCACAAGCAAAGAGATGTGAACACTCTAAAGAGTCCTCCGTACTCATGAGCTGTGGGAAAAATCGGTTGCTCAGTGACGGGATCAGGATCTCTGTCACCACTTCTTTCTGCCCTCAGAACATAACACATTCCATTTAAAGAGGCCATCGGGTTTAGAATACACATTTTCAAATACTCAGGAGGGGGTCTACCAGATACGCCAGAGCATCCCATCCACGACTGATTTCTTTCAATGGATACTGTGAAATAGAGCACTTAGTGCCAAGATCACAAGCAAATTACAACTGGCCGCTGGGGGTCCCCAAGCAGGAACACTCTCTGATCATCAAAGAACCCCTCTAACAAAAAGGAACTGTCCGAATGTATGCGTGTTCCATGACTAGACATACAATCACACCACTTGCTTCACAGGTTATGCTGTAAAGTAAAACTCCAAAGAAAGCAAGAGTATCTCGTTATACCGCAATTATTTGATTTTATACTTAATACAGAAAAATGATAAGCCGCAATTCACATGGCATTAAAAAAAAAAACAACACATCCGTAAACCACATGTGGCCAGGAATACCCATAGGCTTTTCTGGGTATGCGTTTTGTTTTCAAGGTGGCCGTCTTCCAAATGCACATTCAGCCAACCACTCTGGGACTGGCTTACCTCCCTTGGGAATAAAGGATTGGGTATGAGGAAGTCCAACATGTCCAATCCTTCTTTCCACCATCATCTGCCATCAGGGGGACTATCCGTCCCATCCATACTAATGGTTTTGACAATATTCATCTAATGTGTTAAGGGACCTGATAGAAAACCATAGAACAAAGCTAGGTTTAACGGCGTAGTGAAAGGGAAGGGACCCACTGACCCGTCCATTAAGAAAAGCGGCGAGGACGCCATATCGTTTCAGAGTGAAAAAAACTCATTCTGAGAGTGCTTGATAGCAGAAATAGGGTACTCTTAGAGAAAACGGGTAAATGCACCAAATAATCTTGAATGCCTTAAAGAGGTTCTCCCACAAATAATGTTCTACAGTTTTAGTTACAGGATCTGAATACTTCTGCAGTTCCATGTAATCAAAAATTTAGTATAGCTACTGAGCTATTCACTGAAATCTATCTGTATAGCACCACCTGCTGTTTGTCCTTTTTCTAATTTCTCTGTCCTGCTTACTGAGATAGCCACACATGCTCATTTTCATCCTTCAACTGAAACCAGCAGCAGCAGACAGGACACGCCCCCTGAGCTGCCAGCCTGAAATAAATCTAGCACAACAACTGAAGCAATAAATAGGGAGATCTTTGGAACCATGTGAGGTACAGGGCTGGTTCTAGCTTTTGTTACAAAGAGGTTGTCATGTACTAGATTCTGCATGATTTCCATTACTCATGGGATAACCCCTTGAAGGATCCCCAATGAATAGTCAGTGAGCTTTTCATTGATCATGCAGCTGTTTATTCCATGTTTTACTCCTGTCAAACGGGGGCCTGAGCTATGACTAGTCAACATACGGTGTCAGTGTTCTTGTTAATGGCTTTTCCCATAGTAATTATTAATAAGGGAATGCATTGGGTGACACTTCTTGAGTCCCTTTTTAGATCTATATGTGTCACACATGTACACGTACTTCCACTCCAGGTGAGGAATGCAAGATGGCGGCCACTTCCCAATGCTGCATGTTTCCATAGTGATCAGTGAACTTTACTTTTATACTATGGAATGGAAGTACCCCGGACATTATGGAGGGGTACACATGACCATACTGGCATTGACTGTCCTTTGTTTGACCCCTGTGGCTGAGGGAGATAATTTTCTCCTCAGGTACAGTGGTGATTGACAGTCTGGCGTTTTGGAGGGAAAATGTTTTCCCGCTCTTTGTTGCCTTTTTATCTGTAGCTGCCCAGGGAGCCGGATCTTGCGTGCCTAAGGTTGAGGAATTTATGGCGTTGGGTGGTTTATGGATAAGTCATCCCATAGGGGATGGACTTTTAGTTTTATGCTTAATGTTTGAGCCTGAGTTTAGGACTGGGCTTATGGGTGCTGTTAATTTATGAAGTTAATATTTAATAAATCTTTGGCCATTTACCTCCACTCTCTGGTCCATGTTTTTTTATTATTAGTGATTAAGTGTGGGGTATGTTAATGTTTTGTGAACATATGACATGTATGGCCATGGCACAGTCATCAGGTAGGAGCTTTAGCTGCAGAAAAATCCAGTCAAAACTGACAAAAATCATGTACATTTCTGAACATGTCTAAAAGAAAAACGGTCTTTGTTGTCCACAGCATCCAATCACACCACAACTTTCGTTTCATATTCTGCTCTTCAGAAATGAAAGCTGTGCTCTGATAGGCTGCTGTGGGCATTGCCTTGGGGGGGACACTGGCTGCCGCACACCACCGAGCTCAATTTAAAGATGTGATGTGGAAATGAAGTGACGTAAGCTGCAACTAAAATAAAGAAGTGTGGGACTTAGTGTCGCTGCCATATTCCTTTGTGTCAGGCAGCCCGGTTAGAACAGGCACACAAGCAGCATTCAATCTTATGTATCATTCAGCTTGTTGAGAAGAATAATGAATAAAGCATCAATGTCATTAGTAATAAAGATGGTCGATCCCTATGGAGAATGAAGTCACTGTACGTACAGCATTAGAATGCTAATTAGACTATGAACACAAGACAGCAGCAGTCCTCAATGGTAAAGATTTCCCTACGTATCGTCAAGGTGCTCCCACTGGTAGACTGTTGCTACAAAACATGAGCTATTAAAAATTATATTCAAACGACTGGACCTTACAATGATGTGCCAACAGTCTGGTCTGCAGTATAAAGAGGTACCCCATAAATGTCTGGTCACACTGGAGGTGGCCGCTAACGGTTGCCTTGCCTAGCAAAATGGAGATCGGGGATCCTTCATGTCAGAGGTAAGACTACCACCTATCATATAGTCATAACAACAAGGAAAAGTTACCCGTTCCTCAGCATCAAAAAATAAGGCAGGAAGCTGCAGAATATTAGGCAAAGGCCTTCAAGTTTAATGTGAAATCTGCCTTACACCCTACTTCCACTTAGGACGACAACTTAAAGGGGTTGTCTTACTTCAGCAAATGGCATTTATCATGTAGAGAAAGTTAATACAAGGAACTTACTAATGTATTATGATTATCCATATTGTCTCCTTTGCTGGCTGAATCCATTATACGTTGCTCGCTTCCATGGTTACGACCACCCTGTAATCCATCAGCGGTGGCCGTGCTTGCACACTAGAGAAAATAGTGCTGGACTATTCATACTCCCGCAATCTCGGCCACCAGAGAGGCCGGCACTTTTTTCTGTAGTGTGCAAGCACGGCCACTGCTGCTGGATTGTAGGTGGTCGTAACCATGGAAACGAGCAGTGTATAATGTGATGAAAAAAATAATCCAGCCAGCAAGGGAGACAATATGGACAATCACAATACATTAAGAAGTGGCTTGTATTAACGTTCGCCACATAATAAATGCCACTTGAAGTGAGACAACCCCTTTAACGATACTGGGCTCTGAAACATGTAAAGCTGTTAAAAAGCTGTTACTGGGTAATGGAAAAACTGAAAAGACAATTAGAATTAATATTTTTTATGGACTTGTATATCTAAGGCCTCTTTCACATCAGCATTTTTGCTTTCCGTCCTAGAGTTCTGTCCTCAGGGCTCTAGGACGGAAAGGTACTGATCAAGATAATCCTAATGCATTCTGAATGGAGAGAAATCCGTTCAGGATGCATCAGGATGTCTTCCGTTCAGTATGTGAACGTTTTTTGGACGTTGACAAAACCGTAGCATGCTGCAGATTTGTCTCCATCCAAAAATTTGAAAGACATGCCGTAACGCGGATCTGGAATTAATGCCCATTGAAGTGCATTAATCCGGATCCGGCATTAAACTAAAGGTCGTTTTGGCGCATCGCCGGATCCGACGTTTAGCTTTTGTGAATGGTTACCATAGCAGCCAGGACGCTAAAGTCCCGGCTGCCATGGTAAAGTGTAGTGGGGAGGCAGGGGAGAAGTATACTCACCGTCGGCGCGGCTCCTGAGTCCCGGGGCACTCCACAATGACGTCAGAGCGCCCCATGAGCATGGATCACCTGATCCATGCGATGGGGCGCTCTGACGTCATTGTGGAGCGCCCCGGGAGCCGCACGGACTGTAAGTATCTGCTTCCCTGGCTCCCCACTACTTACTATGGCAACCAGGACTTTAGTAGCGTCCTAGCTGCCATAGTAACACTGTAAGCATTTTGAAGACTTATCAGTCTTCAAATGCTTTCAGTTGTCTTGCGTTGTGACGGATTCGGTGGGCATTTCCAGCGACGGAAGTGCACGCCGGATCCTCACAAGGCCTAAACATGGGACCTTCAGGTAGTGATAGGTGGCAGTATGCAGAACGGCCAATTCAACTAAGGATTCTCCTAACCAGATCTACACCTATCAGTCAAGCATTGTGCATCAGGGGACATCATCTGAAACGGACAATTTGCATGTCACTTACATGATCGCTAAGCTGTCTAAATCAACGGTACAGGGGAATAAGAAATAGATTATACATATATATGTTGGTACCTGCATCCCTGGATCTAATGGAGGCTGTTATGGCACCAAAAAAGGGTTAATAAGCACTGAGGATCCTAGCATGCATGCTGGGCCTGCACTCCCTGGATTTTACGTGGCTGTCATGGCCCATAACAGGTAGGATTTAGCGTTAGGACCACTCATAGAGGCGGTCTTGACGCGGCGAGTGGCTTATTACCTTTTGATCAAAATGTACACTAACGCCTCTGACAACTTCTAGCATAGAGGCAGGGCAGAGTGCTGGTTGCAGAGTGCTGTTGCATTTCTGTGTTTGTATGTATATTTTGCCATGGCTACGTGCACCTGCATACAGGGGCGTGCTGACTGACCCCCTTTTTTTCTGTATATATACTACTTTCACATCTGCGTTTTCCTTTCCGGTTTTGAGATCCAGCAGAGGTTCTCAAAACCGGAGGAAGACGCTTCAGTTTTGTCCCCATTAATTGTCAATGAGGACAAACCTGAACAAACCGGAACAGAGTGCCCCAGAATGTATTCTGTTCCGTTTTTTTTGTGTTCCCATGCCGGACACAAAACCACTGCAAGCAGCGTTTTTGTGTGCGTCATCGGACACTGATCAAGACGTATCCGGCATGAAACACAAAGTAAGTCAATGATGCCGGATCCACTTTTTTGGACAAAAATTAACGGATCTGGCACTTAAACCACTAAGTCAATGGGCGGCGTTCATTTTGGAGATCTGTTAAGAACGGATGAAGACGGTTGTATTATTGACTGGATGCGTGTTTGCTGATGGACGGATCCAGCAAGAACGCAGATGTGAAAGTAGCCTTAGTTATGTAGAGGCCGGCGCCTCTACATAACTTAGGCGGATGAACCGCCAGCGCAGGAGGGAAGGAGACCGGCTAAATAGCGGGTGTTTATAAATGTCCCCCTTAGATCAGCTAATGCATATGGCCAACTTAAGACCAAAATGATTACACTGGTATTATCTTGTGTAGGAATTGCAATTTAGACAAGTAATTATTACGGGTGATAAACAGTTTTCAGACCCCAACGAGAGGCATGAGGAGAACACTTATTTTAATACTAGAAAATAATATTTATGTAAGGTTTCTACGAATTAGAATAAAACATTTGTTTTCCAAGCTTATTTCTAGTGTGGTGGGTCTAAAATAAAATAAAAAAAGGCAGTTGCCAGGGCTACAAGGTCTAATTTATCAGGTTTTCACGTCCTTTGTACAATCTACAGAGAACATCACTGCTCTTGGGAGGCTAAAAAGAACAAAAAAGAAGATTAATAATAATACTGGCCCCAGAAAACGCAAATACACAATAGATAACAAAGGCAGAGGAAGCCTGCTTAAAACAATCTGTTTATTCTGGTGCACAGCTCTATCAACAGTCACATATTACTCTCCTGGACTAAATGCAATCACACTGATATAATCAGCAATTGTTCTGCTAGGGGCAGGGAATGAATTTTCTTATTTCACTTGTACTGGGACTACCTTGAGTGTTATTAAAGTGCGAGATAGGATCTTTAATAAGTTTTATCTCTTCATTTTCAACACAACAGGATGGGGCAGCATTATGAGGCGCGAGGAAATCAAACATAGGATTTCCATGCAAAGAGCAAGCAGTCCCCACACAACTTTTTGCCGCAAAGCGCTTTTAACACGTTTCCAAAGATTAGCATAGACCAAGGCCAGGGGCCTCCTAGATGACTTCAGAACGAAAGAGAAAGTCACCTCACTACTCAGCATTGAATCTGAACCTTAGTTTAAAAAAAGTGTACGCTAACTAGCTAATACGGAATACAAAACCAGCAGGATACCTCCTGGACTCTGACCAATTTAAAGGGGTATCCAAACCCTAAAATGCCTGGGTCCCTCACACAGATTGTACTTACTTTGCTCCCCGGCACCCGTGTTGCTTCTAATGCCCACATGGTTGCCGCTGCATCTCCCTGTCGCATGGACGAAGACATCCCGTGACGGTGGGGGTTTGCAGTCAATAGCAGGCCACGACAGGGAGGAGCCTTCCTAGCGTCACCTGCGATGCTAGTAAGGCTCGTCCCTATCGTGGCCTGCTATTGACTGAACTCAACACCCCCCCCCCCCCCACCCATTGCCGAATGTGGGGAAATTCAGCAGCGACCAGGTGGCATCAGAAGCAATGGTGCCTGGGAGCAAGGTAAGTACAACCTGTGTGAGGGGCCCAGGCCTTAGAGGGGGCATTATAGTGGTTGGATGACCCCTTTAATTATAGCCTTAAAGGGGTGTGAAGGATTTTTAGATTAATATACCATTGGCAAGGATCCGACACCCCACACCCATACCGATCGACTGTTCCGAAGTAGCTTGGGATTGAGAACCACACAACTCCGTCCACTGTGTAGCGGATGGAGCTGGTAACTACAACACTGCCTCCCATGCACTTCAATTCAACCAGGTTCTGTCTACTACAGAAGTAGCAGAGCTGTGTATTTGGGTGCCTACTTCAGCTGGAGCGCAGGGGGTAAGATGTCAGGCGATGAAATATAAAATGGCCAATTCTGAGTGCTGGCCATCAATATAAAAATTATGGACAACCCCTTTAAGGTGGCACATGCACATTAGAAAAATGGCAGATGAATTAAGCAGGACCAGACCTCCATGTAATGTGTATGGGTCTCAACAAGAGTTGGACCGCAAGTTATTCCCTCTCCATCTCTCGGCATGTGTATATGGTCCAAAGGAATTCCTGACGAGTGTTCAGGAATCTTGGTATGGCTCTTGTAGTAGGCCCCTTTCACACTTGCGCTTTTGCTTTTCGTCCTAGAGTTCCATCCTCTGGGCTCTAGGACGGAAAGATACCGATCAGGATTTATCCTAATGCATTCTGAATGTAGAGAAATCCGTTCAGGATAATTCAGGATGTCTTCAGTTCAGTATGTGAACGTTTTTTGGACGTTGACAAAACCGTCCAAAAATCCGGAAGACATGCCGTAACGCCGGATCCGGAATGAATGTCCATTGAAATGCATTAATCTGGATCCAGCATTAAGCTAATCGCCGAATCCGACGTTTAGCATTTGTGAATGGTTACCATGGCAGCCAGGATGCTAAAGTCCCGGCTGCCGTGGTAAAGTATAGTGGGGAGGCAGGGGAGAAGTATACTTACCGTCCGTGCGGCTCCCGAGTCCTGGGGGGCTCCACAATGACATCAGAGCGCCCCATGAGCATGGATCACATGATCGCATGGATCACGTGATCTGCACGCTGCATTGTGGAGCCCCGCGGGAGCCGCACGAACTGTAAGTATCTGCTCCCCTGGCTCCCCACTACTTACTATGGCAACCAGGACTTTAGTAGCGTCCTGGCTGCCATAGTAACACTGAAAGCATTTTGAAGACTGATCAGTCTTCAAATGCTTTCAGTTGTCTTGCGTTGTGACGGATCCGGCGGGCATTTCCGGCGACAGAAGTGCACGCCGGATCCTCACAACGCAAGTGTGAAAGAGGCCGTAGCCAGACTTTACACTTTATGAAGCATGGGCTACTTGTGTCGTATTAGGGGGTTGGCAACCTCCAGCACTCCAGCTATTGTGAAACTTCTACTTCCAGCATGCAAACCTGCTTGGCTGTTGTTATAACGCCCATACAAGTGAAAGGAGGATTCTGGGAGTTGAGTTTGACCAATAGTATAACACGTATTGGGAGCTCTCATCTCTCCCCCGACAGATGATGTCAGGGGACTGAAGAATTGGAAGTACTGAATATTTGTGTCCGATGCTTTTGTTCTCCCAGGAGATAAGTCACTTCTCCCCGTTGACAACACATACACACTCGGCAGAACTGAACATGCATGAGTTTAGGGGCTTCGGCAGAGACAGCTGCCGGATGAACGATACTTCGGCTGACAGCTACTGAGTGTGTAGGGACTGCTTACTCAGGAAAACTGGCCATACACAGTACAGGACAGGGTATTTTGGAATCCAACATGCCTGAACCTTCTTTCCCTAACATATGCCACTGGGGAACAGCTGGGAGGCCGGGAACAGCCGGTCTAGCCATCATACTTGTAGATAGATATGAGCAGCTTTAGATTTACAAGGTAATACTGCTACCCAATAAGTAGTAGAGAGAGAACGGCATACTTAACCTGTCCTATATGCTTAGAGGGAACCTGCCATCTTGTTTTTGTAAAATAAACCGCCCAAGGTACCTTTTCAGTCTGCTCATGTAGCTCCCAAGGTGCCTCCTGTTCCCTTTTTCAAACTTGTAAAATCAGCTTTAATCCAGACTCTCATAGTATGAAAATTAGGCTTTTTCAAGTGAAGGAGGCTGTCATTTTCCTCCTTGAAGTTATACATTGACTGCCAGTTCCCCACCTCCTCCATCCCCTGCCTCTGCAGATCTTGCACAGGCGGTATTCTGCCACGTTTCCGGGGCATGCTCAGTCACATCTGGTGTACAGCGCTCACCTGCGGCGCACAGCAAGAGAGCTTACTGCCGACCTCTGTGCTCCAGCAATGTGTACAAACCTTCCAGAGACCACATGGACACTGAAGCCAGGCGCTGTACACAAAGCATGACTGGGCATACAACGAGAAATATAACAGAATGGCATCACTGCAAGATCTCGAGGCAAGAGGCTTTTATTTCCCAGTGATAGAGCCTGTCAACCAAGGCAGGGTCCAGGTGGGAAAAGCTTGACTTCAAGGACAAAGGCGTTGGCCTCCTTTACTTAAAAAGGCTAATTTGCATAATCTTGAGACTGGTTTAAAGGGTACCTGTCACCACATACCTTTTTATCAATCTAAATGAATTGTGCGCTGGTCCCTAGAGTAAAACACTCTTGATCCCATTCTGATTGTTGCCTGCATTCTGGAGAAATGGTTCTTTGTCTCATCTGCAAATTAACTGGTCGATGCAACAAGGGCGTTACCATTGCACTTCATTGCACTAAAAGCGATGCTCCTTATTCCTGGCCGACCTGCCCAGCTTTAATGACAGGGCCAGGCAGTAATGTAGTCTCAGCTAGCCCTGTGTTGCTTCAGGAATGGGAGCACACGCAATACAGCCCTGCGTGCCAGGACTGAAGTCAACTGTACAACAACAACAATCACCATTTGTAATGTGCTTTTCTCCCCCCAGGAACAGCAGGATAGCTGCGGAGTAGGGTAGCCTATGACTGCCATCTAGACATTGATTCCCCAGTATCTACAAAGGTCAATGTTTTACCGGAAGCCAATTAATCTCTAAGAGTGTCTAAGAAAACACTATTATAGTACCAAACTTTATTTACGGGATGTTCCGGTAATACTTAAAGGGGTATTCCCATCTTAGACAATGGGGGCATATCGCTAGGCTATGCCCCCATTGTCTGATAGGTGCGGGTCCCACTGCTATATCGAGAACGGAGCGTAGAGAGCTGTGGCTGGAGGACCCCAGATTTCCCGGGGTCAGTCCACCACCAAGCTCTGCAACCATAGGAGTGAATGGGAGCGTACCGCGCATGCGCGGCCCATTAATTTCTATGGGGCCGACAGAAATAGCCGAGCCAGCGCTCGGCTATATTCGCCGGCCCTATAGAAAATGAATGGAGGGCGGCTGCGCATGTGCAGTGCGCCCTCCTTCACTTTCGGGGCTCCGTTCTCAGCGGTGGGACCTACACCTATTAGATAATGGGGGCATATCCATTGTCTGAGATGGGACAACCCCTTTAAAGTAAATGTCTGCTCTCTATGGACAGAATAATTATAGGGGCTATAGCTTAGTCATGGCCCTTTTCTATTCATACAGGCAAGATCGAAGGTATTTCTTCATTATGCATAGCATTAATCCAAAAATGAGCACTAAAAAGAGTCACTGCACATTTGGGAATAAGTCCAAGATGGTTTGAATTTTCCCTGCTTAATAAACCAAGAATTTTACAGAGCAGCTAAATCAAGAATAACGGTATATACATCACACTGTGGATGATCTACAAAGACGGCAGTTGTCTGCACTTGGTAACGGCACTGGCTGATTGATACTGTCAAAATTATTTCATTCACAACAGCACTTTGATCCTGATTTCAACGGCATATAAATTATTAGTAAGAAGCCGACATAAAAGGAATGCTACACATCTGACAATTCGGGGAGAACAACAAACCACAGAGAACAGGTACAAAAAAGAGAAGAAGCAACATGAAGTGAGCATGAAGAAACCAGCAGGGGGCAGACAGAGCACTTGATCAGAAACAATTAGAGGTTTTAGCACCGCGAATATATGTAATACTGCACCAAAGGGAGAGAACGTGCTTCATCTCAGTGATAAAACCCTGGTTTACAGCGGTGCTGCATCAACGGCCTTCCCTTATAAAGCTAGACCGTAGTTGTTATCCTATTTGCTACAGAAAAAATGAAAGGGGCCTCAGTGTTCTTGTGCCGTACTGGCATCACCTCTCGGAGAATGACAAGACCAGTGACTGACTGCAGAGGTCAGGTGCCATTTACAGCAGGTCATTGCTAGCAGCCAATACAACATTTGACCTGGATCAACAAGGGATTATTTTAGGACAAACTCTTTTTTAACGATGAGACCACTCCTTAAAAGGGGTTATGCAGTAATGGATAATGATGACCAATCCTCAGGAGTCACAGCACCTCCGCCGTTCAAATGTTTCAGGAAGCCGCCATGCTCACGGGAGCGCTGGTGAGCGCAGCCGGTTCCTGGCAGCTTTCCAAGCACAGCGCCATACACTAAATAGCTACTGTGCTTGGTATTGCAGCTGAGCCCCATTCACTGCAATGGGGCTGAGTTGTAACTAGGCCATGACCAATGTACGGTGACATCACGTGGTCTAGGAAGAGGCCACGGCGCTCAAAGAGATTCCAGCCTCTTCTAACAGCTGATAACCCGGGGTCCGACATCTCAGACACGCCCTGATTGAGGACCTATCCTGATGAAAAAAACAACTCATCCCCTATTAACAGGATAAGTGTAGGATCGGTGGGGGTCTGATCGCTGGAGCTCCATCTGATCACATGGATAAGGGCCATGTGTTCATCTCACATGGCTCCTGCTACAACCAACATGGGACTGCCTGAGATAGTTGACTAGAAGCACTCTGCTGTTTCCGGAAGACCCATAAAGTTAAATGGACTGTGAAAGCATGACTACTTCTCCATTTAAACCGGGGAACACTGAGCGTTTTTTCCACGATATGCCATTAATATGCCATAAATGTCTACGGTTTGAAGACAACCTTAGGTATTTTCTCAGATCACAATGACTGTGTATATATATATATATATATATATATATATATATATATATATATATACACACACACACATACCATTCAGAAAAGTACTGATACTGGATATACCATGCCCGATTTGGGCAAGTCCAAGAGGTAGGTATTTGGGGAGAGGCAATATATGTGGAGCAACATCCCAACTCACCATTTATTCTTCTCCAGCCTGAATAAGAACTGGTCAAAGGGATTTACGGTTGTAAAAAAATAAAGAAAAAGTTCAGTTTTGCATATATTTACTGTTCAAAGGGGTTGTATATATATTTATATCACTGTCCCACTCATTTCCTAACATATTATTACCTGTATGGCCCCTATCTTCCTGGTCCTGGCTGCCAGAAACTGTAGGAGATCTGATGGCCATGTAGATTAGATGGCTGGGGATGCAGCCAGGACCAGGGAGAAGCATCACTGGAAGTAACAAAGAGGGCTACGGACGGGTTCACATGACCGCCATCACAATCTAAAGAACGGTAATGACATTATATTAGGAAATGAAGTGATCAGAGGATCAGAGGACTAGTCAAATTATATGAACTGATCACTGGACTAATTATCGGACAAGTCTTATGTATGGCAAAGATAATTTGGAGGGTTTTCAGTATATACAGGCATTTAAAATGACATGTCTATACCGGTAATTACATATAGTTCTGGTAAAAGTGTATTTTACAGATATGTCTGAGTTTTCATATTGTTCCCTTCTGAACATATGAATAGCTTCCTTTAACATGTATCATTTTACGTTATCTCTTTGTGTCAGGTACTTGTATACTTTTTACTGCATCCGGAAGTTTTAAGCACGGACGAAAAACTTTCTACTGCTCTATTAATAGTTACCTATCCTGCAATTGAAACGGCAGAGGAAAGGGCCTCGAGCCGACTATGATACTTACTCACACAGCACCACATATTTTTCAAGGCACTCAAGCAGAAGTTCGCTTCCTCCTTGATGGAAGTGGAGAGCTGGAAGGATAACGTCATCCTTCAAGCAGAAAACTAAGTAAGACCAGCCCATGCCTTCTTTGTTCTGTTTAATTGACTTGAGGTCGGTCAAGCTGAAGAGGAAAGACCATTTGCTCTGGATATTTACCGGACTTTGAATACCTAAGAAAAGTTTAGATAAGCACAAAGAAATGAGTAAAAAGGCAGTGATATTAAGTTAGGATCGGCGACAATACTGTCTAGTAAATGAACTGTTAGGCCCCTTTCACACGGGCGTATTTTTCCCGCGCGGGTGCAATGCGTGAGGAGGACGCATTGCACCCGCACTGAATCCGGACCCATTCATTTCTATGGGGCTGTGCACATAAGCGGTGATTTTCACGCATCACTTCTGCGTTGCGTGAAAATCGCAGCATGCTCTATATTGTGCGTTTTTCACGCAACGTAGGCCCCATAGAAGTGAATGGGGCTGCGGGAAAATCGCAAGCATCCGCAACCAAGTGCGGATGCATTGCGATTTTCCCGCATGGTTGCTTAGCAATGGGACCCGTTCTCTATTATTTTCCCTTATAACAGTTAAGTTTTATTATTTTTAACCCCTTCATCTTCATTTTACTAAGCATTCTTTATTAAGAATGCTATTATTTTCCTTTATAACCATGTTATAAGGGAAAATAATAAAATCTCCAGAATACTCAACCCAAACCGGACTTCAGTGATGAAGTCCGGCTTCGGGTCTGGGCACCAAACATGCCGATTTTTCACACGCGCGTGCAAAACGCATTACAAACGTTTGCACCTGCGCGGAAAAATCGCGCTTATTCCCGCAATGCATCCGCCTCTTATACGGGCGTCAAACATGACGCCCGTGTGAAAGAGGCCTTAGGGTATGGACATGGGTGGGTCCACAGCATATGTGCCACAAAGATGGGCGGCTCTGCTTTCTAGGCTCAAAGCCGACCAAGGACAACATCTGCATGGAGTTTGGATGTTCTCCACCCACACTACAAAGACCTAGTGATGGGGAACTTAGATTGTGAGCTCCGATGGAGACAGCAACAGAGGACAATGTCTGGAAAGCGATGTGGAATATGTCAGCTCTACACATACATTCCCCAGCAGCACATTCTGTACCAAACAGTGCAAATTTTATTGTGGTATTCATTGCGGAAATGCCTGGGTTTCCCAGATTTAACCCTCTGCATTGCAAATTTTCCATAGTGCGTAGATGACATTTTAAAAACTTCATCCACTTTGCTGCAGGAAATCTGCCGAGAATATGCCATGTGAATATGCCATTACGTGATATCCAACTTTTTTTTATCTTGTTTAATATCACAGGATATGCAGAGAAAAGACACAGGCTAAAAAAAGAGAGTCAGCTTGCTGCTGTAGCAATCGTCTCCTAATGCCCTGGCTACAATGGGAAACCAAGCAAGCCACGTCCTGCGTCCACAGTCAGGAGGGAAATAAAAAAGAAGGAACCATTGTATCTGCCAAAGAACCTCTCTGGTTTCACAAGGTTATCTACAAGTCTGTGTCAGTATTTTTTACCTCATTTATTTCTAGGTGTTAGTGAATAAGGTCAGATGTTAAAGGGGTTATATCACTTCAGCAAATGACATTTATCATGTAGATACAGTTAATACAAGGCACTTACTAATGTATTGTGATTATCCATATTGCCTCCTTTACTGGCTGGATTCATGTTTTCATCACATTATACACTGCTCGTTTCCATGATTACAACCACCCTGCAATCCAACATCGGTGGTCGTGCTTGTACACTATAGGAAAAAGCGTCAGCCTTTCTGGGGCCAGGACCATAGGAGCGCACATAGGCTGGTTCTTTTTCCTATAGTGTGCAAGCACGACCACCACTGATGGATTGCAGGGTGGTCATAACCATGGAAACGAGCAGTGTATGATGTGATGGAAAAATAAATCCAGTCAGCAAAGGAGGCAATATGGACAATCACAATACATTAGTAAGTGCCTTGTATTAACTTCCTCTACATGATAAATGCCATCTGCTGAAGTGACACAAACCCTTTAGGGCTTGGGTTACAATTAGACACTAACACTTTTCATTGATTTTACCTGTTGTGCTGCAGCTGTGGTCCAAAGCAGTACCTTGTCTTATATGCAACCATGTGCTTGCAGCTTTCACTCAATAGTTAAAATCAATCAAAAGTGCTGCAAAAAGTCTAGGTGTACTGGATGTAGCCCCATCCTAAAAAGTGTGCCTACTTTATTGAAAACTTCTGACTTTCCACAGAAATCCATCAGCCTTTTTTTTTTCAGATGTGCTATTGGTTCTGAGATCATTTGCTAGAATAAA
Organism: Bufotes viridis; assembly: GCA_033119425.1. Classification (NCBI taxonomy): domain Eukaryota; kingdom Metazoa; phylum Chordata; class Amphibia; order Anura; family Bufonidae; genus Bufotes; species Bufotes viridis. The sequence continues at coordinate 253,913,620 of CM065590.1, forward strand.
TCTACGAAGGCGCTCTTCACCGCATAGTGCAGCTTCGGATCTTCTAGGATTTTCTCCGCTTTATCTGGGAGAGCTGAAGATTTCAGACAAACTTGCATCATAACATTCAGCTCTCCTGAGAAAAGAAGTCAGGCTGACATTACATTCCTTTATTAGCTTTACTTCAGTGAATAGTGATTTGGGGGGGGGGGGGGGGGCTCAAAAAACCTAAATGCCCACTGATGAAATCATCTCTGTCAGCATCTCCCTATACTGATAAAATCTTTAGAATCAATTTTAAAACATAAGTAAAGGCATCTGATTTCACACAGTGGATGGATTGTATGTGGCAGCTGTTTTCACTATGAAATGGGAACATAGAACCTGGAAAGCCTAGAGGAGCCCAGGTACCTGTTCTGTGCGTCTAGCTGCATGGATCCGCCATATACAGCCAGGGGGCCCCCCTCCCATCCACCCGACGTTCTCACAATGCCGATCTATTGGATATAATTTGTGTCTAAAATGTACACAATCTGGTATCAGTGAGAACGTAACTCATCTGACCATCAGGAACGGCTTTGCCTATACCCCAATTTATAGTTTGCATTTTATCTTCTTCTGCTATTTCATGGATATACCAGACAGCCTGATATATACTGTAGACCCTGGAAACACAATCAACATTAGCAATTTTATCAATTTTGTATTTCTGGAACACTCTACATGTGATTCGACAAAGGCACACAGAAAAATGCTTTCAGTGGAGGACATTTTGTTCCAACTCAGGTGAATTTACATGTGCCGAGCTAAAAGGTCCCTTTACAGGGGACGATATTACAGCAGATAGTCGGGAGGGAAGCATTCCTTCCCGACAATCTGCTGCATTTTCATGTACCAATCTCCTCCATAGTATGGGGAGGATCGTTTCGCTAGTTCATCGGGTAATCAGCGGTACATTTACACCACCCGATCATCGCTAACGAGAGTTACATATAAAGAGCCCTAAAGCCAATTGTAGGGTAGGAAGCATTGCTTCCCGACAGTCGGCTGCTCGTTCAGTGGAGGTGAAGTGTTGTAGATACATGCATTGTTTCTGGGCAGCAGATCACCGTATGATCTCCTCGCAGCTCTGAGATCAGCAATGGAGATTCTAGTCTCTGAAAGCACACAGAACGTGTCTTCTGATACGATCGATCACTGGATTAGAACCTGAGCTTCAACATAAGGGATCATGCACACGACTGTATTTTCTTTCCGCTTCCGTTCTTTGTGCGGCCCGTATGCGGAACCATTCACTTCAATGGGGCTGTAGAAAATACAGAAGTTACTCCGTGTGCATTGCGTTTCCGTTTGTCTGCATGTCCGTTCCGCAAAAAAGTAGTGGATGTCCTATTATTGTCCACAAATCACGGTCCGAGGCCCCATTCAAGTCAGTGGGTCGGCAAAAAATACGGAACACATCTGTATGTCATCTGTATTTTGCGGATCCATACTGTAGAAATGCTATGCCCAGCCCATATTGCTTACTGTTTGGTGATTAATAAGTTACTGTTTCCATTTCCGATCTGCAAAAAACGGATCGCATACGGAAACCATACAGATATGTTTTGTGGAATAACAGAATGGAAGAGGACTTAAATCAGAGAAAAAAAAAACCTCAGATGCGGAACAACGAATCAGTGAAAAACGGACCGCAAAACAACAACAGTCGTGTACATGAGCCCTAAGTCAGTATTCTTGTCTCCTAAATATTAGGAAAAACAGCTCAACATAGTGAAGTACCGCAAGTTCTTACTTCCATTATAGCCAACTTCTTTATTTTACTTACAAAATTCCAAATATAAGAGTCATATATTTGGAATTTTGTAAGTATAATAAAGAAGTTGGATTAAAGGGGTTCTCCAGGAATTAAAAAAAATGAAAATACTTAAATATTATTTTATAATAAATATATTCATAAATACCTTTCATTACTTAGAATGTCTTGTTTTGTCTGGGGAGCAATCATTAGGAGAAATAAAATGGTCGCCGTCCTATCAGTAACCACAAAACCTGTCCTAATCACACAGGAGGACAAGTTACTTCACCACAATCAGCAATAGTGCTGCCTCATCCTCCTCTGCTCTGCTTGTCAGGAATCATGAACCTGAATACAGGTGAATCTCTGTGGGAATGGAGATAATGAGGAGACATAAGAGGAGGGTGAGATGTGGCTAATGAGCAGCAGCTCTTGTATGCAGTCTCCATTACCACAGCCCCACATTACCACAGCTTGTCCTGTCCGTCCTCTCTGTACTTCATGTCTCCTCATGAACTAAATTCCCCAGAGATTCAGCTAAAGACCTTCTCATCTGTATTCAGGATCATAATCCCTGACAAGCAGAAGGAGGATGAGGCAGCTTTTTACCTCAGTGTTGTAAAGTAACTTGTCCTGGACAGTGGCCATTTTGTTTGCCCTGATGATTGCTCCCCAAACAAAACGAACCATTATAACTAATAAAAGATATTTGAGAATATATTTATAATAAAGTGATATTCAAATATTTTCATTTTTCTAATTCCAGGAGAACCCCTTTAAGAATGAACTTGAGGTACTTCACGAGCTGTTTTTTTCTTCTTTTTTTTTTTTAAAGTAATAAAACAAAATAAAAACTATACAAGTTTCATTTCACCAAAATCATATTGAACCAGCAACATGGTTAGGGTGCTTTCACACTTGTGTTTTTACTTTCCGGCGTAGAGATCCGTTGTCGGGTCTCTACGCCGGAAAGATACTGATCAGGATTATCCTAATGCATTCTGAAAGGAGAGAAATCTGTTCAGGATGCATCAGGATGTCTTCAGTATGTGAACGTTTTTTTGGACGTTGACAAAACCGCAGCATGCTGCGGATTTGTCTCCGTCCAAAAATCCGGAAGATGTGCCGTAACATCGGATCCGGAATTAATGCCCATTAAGGAGCATTAATCCAGATCCGGAATTAAGCTAAACGTAGTTTCGGCGCATCGCCAGATCCGACGTTTAGCTCTGCACATGCGCAGCAGCAGTTCCGATCAGGGCCCCAGTGTAAGCTGGGGCTCTGATCGATTACCATGGCAGCCAGGACGCTACTGAAGTCCTGGCTGCAATGGCAAGTACTCGCAGCAGTGTACTTACCTGCGCTGCGGCCTCCGGGCGCTCCTTCATGACGTGACAGGTCCGGGCAGCGCAGCGCAGGTAAGTACACTGAGGCGGAGTACTTACCATGGCAGCCAGGACTTCAGTAGCGTCCTGGCTGCCATGGTAACCTGAAAGCATTTCAAAGACTGATCAGGATCCTGATCAGTCTTCAAATGCTTTCAGACGACTTGCGTTCTGATGGATCCGGCGGGACGGAAGTGCCTGCCGGATCCTCAGAACGCAAGTGTAAAACCACCCTTAATGAGTGGGAACGTTATGCGATTCTTTTAGTGGTATCGAGTATAGCAATACTTTTTCTTCGTAGCGAAACCGAATCAAAATTTTGGTATCATGACAACTCTAGTAGCAATTAAAGTATATTTTACTGTACAATGAAAATCTTTGACATTTTCCAATATACTTCATGTATTAGGCCCTCCCAGTTTTCTAGCCCTCTGCTAGCTGTCATTTAGTGGGAAGCACCATTGTTGATATCCATACAAAACTCTTTCCTGGTCACGATGATCACGAAAGACACAGTCCCGAACTGGATCTGCCATGTAGCTGTGTGATCATCACATTCCCATCTTCTGGATGTAGACAATGACAATTCCCGTTCAATGACTATAGAATGGTAGGAATGTATGCACAAATTGGGTTATTTATCAAACTGGTGTAGAACTGGCTTAGCTGCCCATAGCAACCAATCAGATTCCACCTTTCATTTCTCACAGCTCCTGTAGAAAATGAAAGGTGGAATCTGATTGGTTGCTATGGGCAACTAAGCCAGTTCTACTTTACACCAGTTTGATAAATAACCCCAAAAGTATATTGCAGAATTATAGAACTTCCCAATAAAAAAATTACTTTGAGGAAACTGAAATACCCATTTAATAAGTGAAAGTGTGGATGTAAATACAGACCTCCATTTGCAAATTGTCTCTTCTTAAAAGAAACGGTGTTAACCATATCCCATTCTGCTTCATAACTGCCTTGATGTTCAGGACCACAAATATTTCGTTCTTTTGGAGATTGATTCCACTGTACAACTGAACTTGAGTCCTTGGATAAAAGACAAGGTAAATAGACAACAATTAGCTGAAATACAATAAATCACCACCAATGCTGGTTAGGTAAGAAGAATACAGGTCACCAATATGAGATCAGTGGGGGTGCCAGGTGATCACCTTTTTGCGGCATCCTCTGGCAACAGGAAGACAATAGCACAACGAAAGATTAGGTACAAGATAAGTAAATTATTTACACAGCTATTCAAGACTTTGCATAAATTTAACCCCCCTAAGGCTGGGTTCAGACTTGAGCGTTTTACAGAGCGTTCCTACGTGCTGTAAAACACTCAACAGGCGAAAACCCATGTTTCCCTATGGGCATGGTTCTCACCTGAGCGTTTTACAGCGCGTACGAACGCGCTGTAAAATGTCCTACGCCCAAAGAAGTACAGGAGCTTCTTTGGGGCGTATTGACGCGCGTCCCCCATAGGGATATATAGCGCAACGAACGCACGACGCGCGATTTTTACTTTCATTTTCACGATCGAAAATAAAAGTAAAGATAGAGCGCTGTACGCGCGAAGCGGGCGCGCAGGTCTGAACCCAGCCTTCAGGTTCCCATACACATTACTACATTTGTTGTCCGAAGGTCGGCGTATGCTACTTTCACACTCGCATTTTGGCTTTCCGTTTGTGAGATCCATCATGTGTTCTCACATGCGGTCCAAAACGGATCAGTTTTGCCCTAATGCATTCTGAATAGAAAAGGATCCGCTCAGAATACATCAGTTTGCCTCCGTTCAGTCTCCATGCCCGCTCTGGCGGAAAACTGACGAAACTGAGCCAAATCGGCACACAATGCAAGTCAATGGGAATGGATCCGTTTTCTCTGGACACAATCCGTTTTTGCAGATCCATGACTGATCCACCCAAAACGCGAGTGTGAAAGTAGCCTTAGCTGACAACTTATCACGTAGGGCAAACTGAAGTTTTTCACCCGATCCTTTTGTTCTCCAAGGAGATAAGCCGCCACTAGAAAGGTCTGGCAGTAGCCATACATGCTCGGCCAAATCGAACATCTATGCGAATGGGGGAGTCAGAAAGACTGTTCAGCCAACAACTACTGAATGCATGTGGCCAGCTTATAAAGTAATTAAATTCCCAGCCACACACAGTGAGAAGAGAACTTGCGTGGCAATCAGAACATGCAGAGGATTTTCATGTCAGCAGTAATTCTCATTCTTATGAGTAAATGCCACAGACTTTTACTGCAACAAAATTTGCAGTGGAAATGTCCACTACTATGTACAATTTATAGGAGGGATTTTTTTTTTTTGGCAGAATGCATAGACATAAACTGCTCAGTGCCATATTTTAACAATTACCTTAAGGCCCCTTTCACACGGGCGAGTTTTCCACGTGAGGTGAACGCATTGCACCCGCACTGAATCCGGACCCATACACTCTATGGGTCTGTGTTCATGAGCGGTGATTTTCACGCATCACTTTTGCGTTGCGTGAAAATCGCAGCATGTTCTATATTCTGCGTTTTTCACGCAACGCAGGCCCCATAGAAGTGAATGGGGCTGCGGGAAAATCGCAAGCATCCGGATGCAGTATGATGCAGTGTGGATACAGTACGATTTTCCCGCAAGGTTCCTAAGAGACGGGACCCGATCTTTATTATTTTCCCTTATAACATGGTTATAAGGGAAAATAATAGCATTTTCACTACAGAATGCTTAGTAAAATGTGCATTAAGGGGTTAAAAATAAAAAAAATAAACTCACCTTGGCCACTTGATCGCGTAGTTGCGATCTCTTCATTCATTAGCTGCCAGCTAAAGGACCTGTGGTGAAGTCACATCACATGGTCCATGGTGATGGACCATGTGATTGGACCATGTAATGAGCTCAGTGACATCACAGGTCCTTTAGCCGACAGCTAATGAATGAAGAAGACAGAAAAGATCGGCAACTACGCGATCAAGTGGATATGTTGAGTAAAAAATTTTTATTTTTAACCCCTTAATGCACATTTTACTAAGCATTCTGTAGTGAGAATACTATTATTTTCTCTTATAACCATGTTATAAGGGAAAACAATAAAATATACAGAATACTCAACTCAAACCTGAACTTCAGTGATGAAGTCCAGGTTCCGGTCTGGGTACCAAACATGCAGATTTTTCCCACGCGCGCGCAAAACACATTAAAACGCTTTGCACTCGCGCGGCAAAATCACGCATTTTCTCGCAACACACCCGCCTCTTATCCGGGAGTCAAACATGACGCCCGTGTGAAAGGGGCCTTAAGGGTCACATGGTAAGGTAACATGGCAAGTGAAGTGAATGTTAACTGGTCAGTTAGGCAAACCAAGCGGTTATTGACAGTCAGTCCGTGATTCAGGTCAGTCCTTGCGACTGAGGGCTCATTCAGACGGCTGTATGCTGTCCGCAAAAATGTGGATCCGTTTTTTTGCAGACAGTTCAGCATGTCCGCAAAAAAAAGGATTGCATTCCATTTTTTTGCTGATCCATAGACTTCAATAGGGCCATGTCCTGATTTTCACTGACAAGTATAGGACATGTTTAAATTTTTTTGCGAACCCGTGCAATGGAAGAAAATAGCCCCATAGAAGTGAATGGGACAGCATCTAATCCTCTAATCCGCAAAAAAACGGATCCGCATTTTTGCGGACAGCATAAGGCTGTCTAAATGAGCCCTTAACCTCTTTTGACAAATAACATACCTTTGCTGCAAAAAGTATATTGGATGAATCTAAGGTTTCTTCAAGAGGTCTCCAATCTACAATGACTTCCATATCCTTTAAGTCAAACACAAGCACACAAAAATATAAAGGTTAAATTTATACATAAACAGATCCCTTACTAAATAAGTTTTCTGCAGAGGAACAGCACTATGCACCAAAAAATCAAAATACATAAAAAAATAATTCCTCTAGTAGGGTAAAATTTCTCTAAACATGTTATTCCTCAATCTGCAATTTTACAATAGGCATTATTGCACCTATATACTACGGCTGGGGTCCAATGAATCTGTTTTTGTAAATGATCCTATTCACTCCTCATCCTTGTGCGCTCCAAAACAGACATCACACAGGTATGAGTGCGCTTACCTCCAACAAATGTAACATGGAAATGACTTATGCCCTTATAAAACCACTTATGTCTATGCACTTCGATAAAGTGGAATAACGTGATATAAAGTGGACACAGTCAACTTGTATGAAGTCTGAAGTGATGCCCATTATTCTCTTAGGCCCCTTCCACATCTGCGCTTTTGCTTTCCGTCCTAGAGTTCCGTCCTCGGGGCTCTAGGACGGAAAGATACTGATCAGGATTATCCCAATGCATTCTTAGTGGAGAGAAATCCGTTCAGGATGCATCAGGATGTCTTCCGTTCAGTATGTGAACGTTTTTTGGACGTTGACAAAACCGTAGCATGCTGCAGATTTGTCTCCATCCAAAAATCCGGAAGACATGCCGTAAAGCCGGATCCGGAATTAATGCCCATTGAAAAGCATTAATCCGGATCCGACTTTAAGCTAAACGTCGTTTCGGCGCATCGCCGTATCCGACGTTTAGCTTTAAAGAATGGTAACCGTGGCAGCCAGGACGCTACTAAAGTCCCGGCTACCATGGAAAAGCAGCGGGGCCGGGGGAGAAGCTACTTACATAGAAACATAGAATGTGTCGGCAGATAAGAACCATTTGGCCCATCTAGTCTGCCCAATATGCTGAATACTATGAATAGCCCCAGGCCCTATCTTATATGAAGGATGGCTGTGCGGCGGCGACGGAGGGACCCGGTGACGTCATCAAGGAGCGCCCCGGCCGCCGGACGGAATGTATGTAGCTTCTCCCCCGACTCCCCGCTTCTTTTCCATGGCAGCCGGGACTTTAGTAGCGTTCTGGCTGCCATGGTTACCTGAAAGCATGATCAGTCTTCAATATGCTTTCAGTTGTCTTGCGTTGTGACGGATCCGGCGGGCATTTCCGGCGACGGTAGTGCACACTGGATCCTCACAACGCAATTGTGAAAGAGGCCTTAGACTGCAGCAAATCCAGTTAAAAACAGGTACATTAAAATGACATTACAGTATACTAGTTACACTGCGCCGCCACAAAGGACCTTTCATGCTTCATACCTTTTCTACAACACGCAGGGTTCCTGGGATTAAGCTGTCTTGATCTTCTAGTTTCCCACATGAAGAATGTATGAAGACCCCTTCCTGGTCATAGACCACCTGCAATGCAAAATTAGAAGCCATTTTTATTTTTGTTAAAATGACGTTATTATAAAAATACAAAGATAAGAAGCACAGATGAATTATGTATTTTAGGCTGTGTTCACACTTCAGTCATGGCTTCCATTCTTAGGGCCCATTTACACAAACGTATTTTTCTGTCCCCATATGTTCCACAATTTTACAGATTGAATGCAGACACATTCATTTTAATGGGGCCGCAAAAGATGCGGACAGCACACTTCCGTTCCACGGCCCGCAAATAGATAGAACATGTCCTTCACTGTTATTTCAAGCACAGTGGCACTGGAGCCATTTTGTGAAAGTACAAGGTATTAAGGGGTGGAGTGGGCATTTTAATGCCACAGGTATTTGCAGCAATGTATGTCCAAAGGGAAAGTTGCAAGTTTTCCACAGATATGGCATTTCAATATGCTGTGCCCAGCAGGTGGTTCTACTGGGTACGGAAATGCCATAAATGTGGACTTAAACTGCTGTTTCGGATCGCTGCGGGGTTACGGAAAGTTAAGACCGCCTTTTGGCTTTTGCAGAGCAGATTTTGATAGATTCATTTATAGGCGCCACATTGCTTTTCCACAGCCCCTGAGGCACCAGTGCAGCTTAGTTTTTGAAGAACAAGTTACCATTACCATTGCTCCTGGTTTGGGATACATACAACTTTTTGATCACTTTTTATTTCCCTTTTTCAGGAAGCAAATAAGGCTAGTTTCACACTAGTGGCAGGGCAGTCTGTCAGGCTGTTCCGGCGGATGAACAGCCTGTCGGATCCGTCCTGCCGCTATTTCACATGTGCCCCCGGACTGCCGCTCCATCCCCATTGACTGTAATGGGGGCGGGGGTGGATTCCTGGCGGCAGCTGGACTAAAAGTTCTGCATGTCGTACTTTTAGTTCATCGGCCTCTCGCCGTGCGCTGTTGTAGCTCCGCCCCATTAGCCTGATGGACTCCCCTGCCGCTAATGTGAAAGTACCCTAAGGCAGCAACTCTGCCATTGATCTTTGGGTTTTGTTATTGTGGAGTACACTATGCAGGAGAAATGACATGTTATCTGTATTCTGCTGGTCAGTACGATTACAGACACCACTTTTATAAGACTTTTTGGGGTTTAAATCTTTTACACAAAGACTTTTTGAATTGAATTGACATATTTTTTATTTTCCTGACGATGGTCTTGTGTGAGAGCTTGTTTTTTGCAGGATGAGGTGACATCTGTGGTACATATGACTTTTCGATAGCTTGATATTATGATTTTTGGGAGGCGAGGTGAACAAAAAATGGCTGCTTTGGCACAGTTTTATTTATTTTTGTTTACAGCATTCACCAAACAGGGTAGATCATGTGATCATTTTATACACCAGGTTTTTATGGATGAGGCAATACCAAATATGTGTATTTTTTTATTTTTCTTCAGTCTTACACAACAAAAGCATTTTTGAAAAGAAAAAATGTTTTTGTGTTGTCCTTTTGTCAAAGCCATATTTTTTTGGCAATGGTCTGAAAAAAAGGCTTCCACTTTGTGGGATGAGGTGACGTTTTCATTGGTACCATTTTGGGGTACATAGAACTTTTTGATTGTTCGATATTATGTTTTAGGTGTTTAGTTTTTTTTTTTTTTTATGACATTCACCTAACGGGTTAGATCATGTGATATTTTTATATAGGTCTGATGCCTTCTACAATTATAATACATACTGCATTGTTATGCACTGTGCCGATCAGTGTTAGGCCTCTTTCACACTTGCGTTGTGAAGATCCGGCGTGCACTTCCATCGCCGGAAATGCCCGCCGGATCCGTCACAACGCAAGACAACTGAAAGCATTTGAAGACTGATCAGTCTTCAAAATGCTTTCAGTGTTACTATGGCAGCCAGGACGCTACTAAAGTCCCGGCTGCCATGAAAAAGTAGTGGGGAGCCAGGGGAGAAGCTACTTACCTTCCGTGTGGCTCCTGGGGCGCTCCACAATGACGTCAGGGCGCCATACGCGCATGGATCACGTGAGCCGCACGGATGGTAAGTATACTTCTTCCCTGCCTCCCCACTACAATTTACCATGGCAGCCGGGACTTAAGAGTCCTGGCTGCCATGGTAACAATTCACAAAAGCTAAACGTTGGAACTGGCGATGTGCCAAAACGACATTTAGCTTAAAGCCGGATCCGGATTAATGCTTTTCAATGGGCATTAATTCCGGATCCGTCCTTGCGGCATGCCTTCAGGATTTTGGGCCGGAGCAAAATCTGCAGCATGCTGCGGATTTTGCTACGGCCAAAAACGTCTCAGTACTGAACTGAAGACATCCTGATGCATCCTGAACGGATTTCTCTCCATTTAGAATGCATTGGGATAATCCTGATCAGTATCTTTCCGTCCTAGAGCCCCGAAAAACGCCAGTGTGAAAGAGGCCTAACATTGACAGTTGCCCAAGAGACCCTGACAGTTGCCCAAGAGACCCTGACAGTTGCCCAAGAGACCCTGACAGTTGCCCAAGAGACCCTGACCGTTGCCCAAGAGACCCTGACCGTTGCCCAAGAGACCCTGACCGTTGCCCAAGAGACCCTGACCGTTGCCCAAGAGACCCTGACCGTTGCCCAAGAGACCCTGACCGTTGCCCAAGAGACCCTGACCGTTGCCCAAGAGACCCTGACTGTTGCCCAAGAGACCCTGACCGTTGCCCAAGAGACCCTGACCGTTGCCCAAGAGACCCTGACCGTTGCCCAAGAGACCCTGACCGTTGCCCTAGAGACCCTGACCGTTGCCCTAGAGACCCTGACCGTTGCCCAAGAGACCCTGACCGTTGCCCAAGAGACCCTGACCGTTGCCCAAGAGACCCTGACAGTTGCCCAAGAGACCCTGACAGTTGCCCAAGAGACCCTGACAGTTGCCCAAGAGACCCTGACAGTTGCCCAAGAGACCCTGACAGTTGCCCAAGAGACCCTGACAGTGAGCTAGGTCCCATAGGCTCCTGCAGCTGGAAGGCATGTGTAAGGCCTCGGGCTGCCTTAGAATCCATAGGCTCCCCTCAATCGCTCGGGGAAGGGGGAAGCTGATGGGTTCAGAGAGCGAGCTCCTTCTCTCTGTATGTCCCTTAGATGCAGCAGTCAGCATTGACATAAGGCACTCGTTTGCAAGTCAATTCCTGCAGTGATGTACATGTAAGGCGCTGGTTTTCTAGGGATTTAAATGCAAAAAACAATGGTGGAACTGCTATTTTTCCCATTACCATAGCAAAGACACCATTAATAAAAGTTAATAAGTTATATGTACCTCAAAACAAGGTCATTAAAAAATACAGTATGTCGCACTAACAAGTCCTCAAATGGCTACACTGACAAAAAATTAAAAAAGTTATGGCCAGAAAAAAACAGCCACTGTGCGTCTTATTTCACACTAATCCTTGGCTAAAAATACTCTGAATAAATATGAGGAGGAGTATTTTAACTCTTCTGGGAAAAAGCTGTAGTGCGACCTCTGTACGAAGGGTTTTCCAGAGAGATATTTCTTACTTTTATTTTTTCTAAAAGCAGCATTACTCACCTGTTTGATCCTCTGCCATTGCTGTTCCTAGTTGCTTTCCACTTTCTGTGCTCGCTCGGCCCACCGGAATAAAGTGCCACTGGCTTTCAAACACTGGCTGCGGTAGGCCACCGTTAAAGGGGTTGTCCAGGTTCAGGGCTGGATAGAGGCTTACCTTCACTCCTTTACATGTTGGAGTGGAGCATCAGGCTTCACATCAGTATTCCTCTAAAACCACCCACAACAGCGCTATACACCGCCCATTTGTGCCGCTGACATCACCGGACTCCCTGATAGGCAGAAGTCTCCTCCTAGCATACTGATGTGAAGCCGGGTACGTCACCGGCTCACAACAATCAGACCTTGCCTTGTACGATGCAGCACAAGGTAACGGGAGCATCGGAGTAAGGATATGCTCCAATAGTCCACTCCTACATGGTAAAGCAGTGAAGGGCAGCTTATATCCAGTGTTCAGCCGTGAACCCCTTTAAGGCCAAAGATTGGCTGAGCAGGAATTTCCTGTGTGTCAAGCCAGGACAGAAAGCGGGGAGTAGCGGAAAACAGCAGGGAATCAGTGGAAATGTAATGATTACTTTTTTATTTTAACATTGCCTTGTCATTTTTTTTCCATTTCTTCTTGGAAAACCCCTTCAAACACTTTCATATATACAGACAACATTAATTAAATAAAAAGTTTGTGTCATAAAACATATTCTATATTTTTCAAACCAGCTCCTGGATCTGGATACTACTGTATGTAATTGAACATTTATTACAGCCAGCGAGTTATTCAATGGAATGTATCTGTATAGCGCCACCTGCTGCTTGTTCTTTTCCTTACTTTTTGTCCATCTCACTGAGCTGGTCAAATAAGCTCAGTTCAAATCTCCAACTGCCACCGGCCATATGTTCTGTTCGAAGAAGCTGTAGCAGCTGCAGAAGGGATATGCCCCCTGAGCTGACGGCTTGATATCAACCTAGAAGAGCAATGAATGGGGAGAGCTCTGGTTCCATGGGAGGTCCAGGGCTGGTTCTAGCTGTGTAAGGCTCCATTCACACATCTGTGTGTGTTTTGCGGATCCAACACAGACACCGACAATGTTGCGGACTGCACATTGCCAGCACTCTCATAGGAAATGCCTTTTATTGTCCGCAATTGCGGACAAGAATAGGACACGTTCTATTTTTTTGCAGGATGGAAGTGCGGATCCGCAATTCCGGATCTGGACAAGACATAGTGTGTCCCCATAGAAATTAATGGGTCCGCAATTCCGTTACGCAAAATGTGGAACAGAATTGTTGACATGTGAATGGAGCCTTAGAAAGACATTATCATGTATTATATGATGTCTAATTTTCATTTTTTACCTCAGTCATGGCATAATCCCTTTAAATGTATTTCTAGTAGATATCAAAAGTCCAAAATATACAGAAAATGACACCACAGGGGAAAAAAATCTGTTCTTCTTTCTCAACCTTCACCAGAAAAGGTTGGCAAACTGCCCTTTCTGTAGGGTGTGTATGTTCTGGGAATTGTCACGGGCATGACAGTCAAAAAAACTGAAATATGAAGACAAGCTGGGAAATCAAAACTAGTAGATCACAAAAAAACTCTTTCAATATCCAGGTGTCCTAAACCTTAAAACATTTTAATTACAAAAAAAAAAGTCAATGGGGAAGAAGCGACTTCCAGTAACTTGGTTGACACAGTGACCAAAATGTGAAGATAATCGCCCACTGCGTATAACTGCCAGTCGCGCTTGTACAGTGCAAACTTGCTAGACAGCTTCAGTCAGGCCGCCTCCTGCAGTGGTGTAAGCAGCTCCTCACGTCTTCAGTGTTTTGTCCATTCCTTGGGTAACGCTTACCTATATTTGTTCCTGCAGACATGAAACACAATGCAGAAACATGCAGCAGTCCGGCCGCTGACACGTCCTGTCAGCAGAAACCCCATCAGTGTGCACTGACTGACTGCGCTGCTAACCTATTGGCATATGAGGACAGGTCATATGTTCTAACGTCAAAGGGCAGAAATGTCAGCCTCTAGATGTGCAAAGCTGGCAGAGACATACCCCTAAAGACTTACAGCTGTAACTCTAGTGGAAGGTGGACCTACAAAGTACGGACTCGGGGGGCTGAATACTAATGCACACCACACTTTCCAGATTTTTATTTCTTCAACATTTTGAAAATCCTGTATTATTTTTATTATTTTCTTTTTACCTCACACATACTTGCTACTTTGTGTTGGTCTATCACCTAAAATCCCAATAAAATACATTTAAGTTTGTGGGTGTAACGTGAAAAAGGTGGAAAAGTTCAAGCGGTATGAGTACTTTTCAAGGTACTGTGTATAGAGAGAGGGTAAATATATGTGTCTATACATAGTATGCATGAATATATGAGTAAATGTCTATATACACGGTGTGTGAATGTGTGTATGTGTATATATATATACGGAGACATACACACTACGCACAAAAAGTTAGGGCTATTTGGCTTGTGGGTGAAATTTCAGGATGAACCTAAAATGCACTCTAACCTTTACAGGTGAACTTAAAGGGAGTCTGTCACCTAATCTGAGCCTTTTAGCCCGCTCGGATCAGGTTATAGACTCCTTTGCCCTCATTACAATGGTACCTTTATTTGTTCTGTCCCTCGCAGAGATCTTGAAAAAATGACTTTTTAAACTTATGCTAATGAGCTTCGGCAAGTGCCCAGGGGCGGTGTTACTGCAGCAAGTGACCAGGCCCCTCGGCGATGTGCCCAGAAAACCACACCTCTTTCACCCCTCTGGCCCGCCCTTGTTTCCTATTATTACCTCGTCCTCTCCCTCCCAGGCCTCGCGCCTGTGCCGTCAAATTACCTGTTCCAGCACTGTGAACGCTGTGGAATGGCGCAGGCGCGAAATCTGGGAGGGTGAGGAGCAGGTTATACCAGGAAACAAGGGGGCCATTGTCATGAGGGCAAAGGAGTCTATACCTGATCTGAGGCTCAGATTAGGTGATAGACTCCCTTTAATGTCACCTTCTCTAAACTTTGTCCAACTGTTCAATGTTTCAGTACTTTTTGCACAACTTGCTGTTCTCTAACAATGAGCTTAATGGCAAAATTCACAACAGGTGTTTGATCTATGAATAATATCCCTAACTTTTTGTAATATATATACCCAGTGGGGTCAATATAAAGGTCTAGTATTGAGTTTGTAAACAGGGGATCTGTTTTTAGGTCGGTGAACAGGTGATGACTAGTCTGGGCTATGTACACAGGGGGTCTATATTTATTTAGAGGGTCTTGGGTCTGATCTGGATCTCTTAATTATGGGCTCTGGGAAGGTCTGATCTGGAGGCCTGGAAGGTAGTGGGAGTCTCTTCTGGGGTCTGTAAATGTGGTGGGGGAGTACTTGTTCTGGGGTCTGTATATTATGGATGCCTTCTCATGCAGCAGATTTTTAACCCTACAGGGGGTATTAAAATACTGGGGGCACAACAAGGGTCATTATAACGACTGGAAGATATGCTAACTACTGGGGCACTATAACTACTGGAGGTACTGTCGGGGCATTATTATTATGGAGTATAATATGGAGGGCTCTATAAGACCACAGACAGGAGGATATCATGAGGTAGTAAGTGACGTGCCACAGTAAGGGAGGGCCGGTTTGGGCACTGCTTCTGGCCGGATCCCAGCCCTGCCTCTTCAATATATTGGTATTAATTATGACGGGGATGTAGCAGGATATAATTACTGCTGTGGCCATGCTCATCCTCAGTGAAGGAGTTATCTCACTTGCTCCAGACGTTAGATGCCTTGTGCTGAAGGTCCTGGCGCTGAGCAGGGTGTTCTAAACAGCATTGGTTCAGAAGTTTCAGGACCTGTGAGATGTAGTCACCCCCTTTAGATGACAGTGACAAGCTTTGCTCTTTACTTCAAATGATATGGTTCTGAGCATGAAAAATAGCAAATGCCCCGGTCCCGGCTCCCGCGCGTACAATGCGCCGTCTTCCTTTCGCCGCAGCGCACGAAAGGAAGATGGCGCATTGTAGCGCTGAGGCCTGGACAGCTCTCCAGCCGCCCTTTACTGCGCATGCGGCCTTAGAGCGCGGTCCCGGCACTGCGATCACGGCTGTCAGTCAAGGAGCCAGGGGGCGGAGAGAGCACTGTGGAGAGACGCCTAGGCCGCTGCCCCCATGACTTCAAGCCTGACTTGAAGCACGGGGCAGCGGCAGAATAAAAGTGCAATTTCTCAATGAGGCTAAGAGTGAAAATAGGAAGAAAAGGTGCATGTGGACACAGTTTGCGGGAACTAGGAGGTACTGTTAACACATTTAAATGGTATTTTTTGATGACAGGTTCCCTTTAAAGGGGTTGCCTCATCTCAGACAATGAGGGCATATCGCTAGGATAAGCCCCAATTGTCTGAGAGGTGCGGGCCCCACCACTGGAACCCGCACCTATATTGAGAACGGAGCGGGCCAAAGTGGTGGCTGGCCATCACCAAACGCTCTCCCCATAGAATGGAATGGGAGGTCCTGTTACATGGCAACTGCACTATTCGTCTCCTGGTGACAATAGCGTAGTGCCCGTCCAACAGAAGCCTCTTCTGTGACAAGGCCTTTAGACAACCAGCATTCGGTATATCAGGACAGCACTCCAAATTTTACTGCAGATCGGTACTCTGCCAAGATCTCATTCACACATGGATGACTTCATTCATTGCAACGTTCCGGGTATATGAAAACACCCTTTCTCAAGCATATGTAGACGCTAATTCAGAGTGTAATGGTGGCAATACTGGAAGAGGACCTTTCACCTCTCCTGACAGGCCTGGTTTAATAGCTCCATGCATTCCCCATGTAATACCAATCCTGGAGCATCTATTCTTATGGTTCTATGTTCTGCCATTCCTCTGTTATTTCTACTAGAAGTTATGAATGAATTGCTAGCAGTCTGCAGTAAGGGTACAGAGTGGGGGGGTGTCCCTGCACAGTGTGAAAATGGCAGCACTGATTGGATGTAGTGATTATGTGCAGGTACACCCCCCCAAATGGTTACCACCCTGGGTACCCTTACTGCAGACTGCTAGCAATTCATTCATAACTTCTAGCAGTAATAATAAAGGAACGGCACAACACACAGACATAAGAAGAGATGCTCCAGCATTGGTATTACATGGGGAATCCATGAAGCCATTAAATCAGGCATGTCAGGAGCGGTGACAGGTGCTTCTGGAATTCTGGATGTCAATCCGTTCAAGTAGCCCGTCAGCAGCCATCAGGCCATAAAGACCGGCAGAACTAGAAATCAGATCTAGGACTGACCGCCGCAGGGCACAGATGTGGGTGCAAGGACTGGGGGACTATCTTATTGACTCCTGGCCACTGCTTGGTCATGGGCTTGGGAGTCAGACCATACAGGAAAGGTATACTGCCCTTTCCTGCCACCTTACAGCATGGAGAAATCAGAATAATGCAAGAGATCTGCAGCTTCTCCAGTCACCAACGCCACGTAGTGGAGGGTACGATGGGCAGGACAGACAAGTACCAGGCAGCTACCCACATCGCGGCTGGCACACATGACAGTCAGTACCTCCTGCTGTCTGTACCATGCACGTTACTAGGCAGCTGTACATACACAAAGGCTCTGCGTCAGCCTGATAGTATTATGCATGCACACCACAAGCGCCGATCACGGACACGACTAAACTTCCCTTTTCCGTTACCTTTCCGGGGACAGAGGCCGCCATCTTGCCTACGAGTGTTTACGATGACGTCGCACTCCTCACGTGCCCAGGTGAAAACGCTTCCTCTGGTGGGTGCTGCGCATGCGCAGTCTGGGAGGCACTGGGCGAGCATGTGATGTGTCACGGGATCATGAGGACGCGTGTCAGCTGACGTGATAGCAGGGATGACAGGGCTCTGTACGTGCTATGGCAGGGCCCATTACATGTACACAGGGCAGTGACAGGCGTCAAGTGGTCAAGCCTGGAACATGCAGCCTTCATAAAAACGAGGATGTCACTATGACGTCAGCATACTACTCCCCCCAGGGGCAGTATGGAGAAAATGATGAGAATCTCCCTTAGTCCAGCTTTACTGAGTGTAACAGAGGCAGGGCTCCTACCGAAGAATACATATTTTGCGTTTTACGCCTTTTTCTTTCAAATAACACATTTTCCTGTAGTTTTTAATATAAAATGCAGCCAAGCAGTTCATCAGACCTTAGGGCCCACTCCTCAGAAGACCCAGCAACCTCTATGTAGACCCACTTGTGGCCCTGCTGTCTATGATGTGATGTAGGCGACTGCTCGGTGCTCACTGGCCAAATAGATGTCCTCCA
Source organism: Bufotes viridis (assembly GCA_033119425.1). Lineage (NCBI taxonomy): Eukaryota > Metazoa > Chordata > Amphibia > Anura > Bufonidae > Bufotes > Bufotes viridis. The sequence continues at coordinate 253,931,910 of CM065590.1, forward strand.
GTTGGACTTTGGCCTTCTTCATACTGGTGCAGTAACTGGCATTTCTCAATAAAGGATGTGATGAAGCCACTGCCATTCTAAGTTTATTTTTGTAGCGTATAGGGGCAGTGATACTGACTATTTTTGTAATATAATTTAATTACTGAAATCGTACATTTCTATTAGAAAAATAGCTGTAAAGTGTCCCATTTTGAGCCTTAGAAACGCTCCTCTGTCTTCTGTTTACATAACAGTGGAGACTTGCTAACAGAGACTGTTATGTAAACAGAAGACAGAGGAGCGTTTCTAGGTCTCAAAATGGGACACTTTACAGCTATTTTTCTAATAGAAATGTATGATTTCAGTAATTAAAGTATATTACAAAAATAGTCAGTATCACTGCCCCTACACATTACAAAAGTAAAAATAGCATGCCAGTTACACTTTAAGTGCAAACTCTAGATTCTACCTCTGCTGCCCAGCAAAAGAAACAGCTGCTTATGCAGATGTAGTATCAGGCTGATAGGCCTTCCAGAGGGAGCAGGGGGAATCATTCCTATTCCTTTCTTGAGGACCTTCTAAAAATCACCTGTAGAGCAGACTCTTTCTACCCCCTTCTATGTGTTAAACATGCGGATAGGAACCTGGGCAGGACTCTGACTGGTAGCGCCCCCCCCCCACTTTCATTACCTAAATGCTAAACTATTGGGACTGAGATAATATCCTAAAGACTAACCACCGGAGTGACCTGATTAAAAATGGAGGACAAGAGGTCAATAACTTTCCAGATTTTTCCTTGGAAGTCCAAAGATGTCAGAAGTTGGCAAATGTCAAGAAGATGCTACAAACCAAGTAACAGGAAAGGTCACCAGTATCTGATCCCTGGTGTGCGACCCCCGCCGATCAGCTATTCAAGAAGGCAGCGGCGCTGGCAGTAGTCTCGCTGCTTTCCCTTGGCCGAGTGATGACACATTAATCGGTCACTTGGCCTGGGCGAAGCTCAGCCCCATAAAAGTGAATGGGGATGAGATGCCATACCAAGCACAGCCTCTATACAATGTACGGCGCTGTGCTTGGTAAGCTCCGAGAAGGCCCCAACGCTGATGCCTGCTCAAACAGCTCATCGGCGGGCATCATTAGTATAAAAATCTCAGAAAACCCTTTTAAAGGCCTGAAGGCCAATGTTTCTTTGAGAGACCAGTAGATGTAATCGACTGGCTGCAGTTAGGCCCTGGCCCCCCATTTATTGACATTTAGGAATGCATTATCCTCGTGTCTACAGGGAATATTCGGGATCAATTGTGAAATAATTAGTTGTTACGTGCCATTCAACTTCTTGGTGGCCCCAACAAAGTACTGACTGATTGGTTTTGCTAATCTAAGGGCACATCTCCTGTACAGGATGGTCATTTACATCATCTGTTTAACTTGGAAAAAATTCCATCACTTAATGTTTTCTTATATGTGATATTAAAGGGTTTGTCAGAGTTATATAAAAACTCGGGCAACTCCTGTAAATGTCCTAAAATAACAAATACTCAACTATTTTCTCCACTGTTATCTTCGAGCTCTGCGCTTTGGTCTTCCCGCTGCTGACAGCATCTTCTTGGCTGCAGCGGTGACATTCCATGCACAGGTCACTGATGCAGCCAATTGTTGGCTTCAGCCATGTACAGGAAATGTTTTGCTTCTGCAGTAGCAACCTGTGTGCACAGAATTAGAGCAGCAGTGAGCTAGTATCAATTTCAAGATCGTCTCTTAGGGCTCATGCACACGAACGTATTTTCTTTCTGTGTCCGTTCCGTTTTTTTTTTTGCAGACAGTATGCGGAACCATTCATTTCAAAAGGTCCGCAAAAAAAATGGAAGTTACTCCGTGTGCATTCTGTTTCCGTATGTCCGTTTTGCAAAAAAATAGAACGTGTCCTATTATTGTCCGCATTACAGACAAGGATAGTACTGTTCTATCAGGGGCCAGCTGTTCTGTTGCGCACACACACAGACCTCATCCGTATTTTTTGCGGCCCGCAAAAACAGTCTTGTGCATGAGGCCTTAGAAAGAGAGAGGCATTAATGATGAAATTAAAAGAGGTTTGGTGTTTAATTTTCTCCAAACCTACTCCCCTGAAGCTTTTTTTTTTCTCAGGTGACACATACAGGGCTCCAAAAACCTTTTATAAAAACAACAACTTGCACATTCTGCCTACGATGCTACGTATTCTAATTATGCACAGGCAGAGCCATTCTAGTGGTAAAGAGGGCACAAATTGTATTCAAAATGATCCATGTTGACCACAGAGGAAGATTGGTTATCCTACAGGGGCTTTTCCTTAACAGGCTCCTAACTCTGGTCAATGTACAATTCCAAAATAGGAATACTCTCAAAAATGAGTAAATAATCCTATTTTTATAAATTAACAAAATACAAAGGGAATGAACAAAAGAGAAATCCAAATAAAATCAATATTTGGTTTGACTACCCTGTTTTTTCTAGGTACACTTGTACATTTTTAGAAGGAACTCAGCCGGGAGGTTGTTCCAAACATCTTGGAGAAAGAATGAAGAGATCTTGTGTGGATGTAGGCTTGTTCAAATCCTTCTGTCTCTTCATGAAATCCCAGACAGACTTGGTGTTGAGTTCAGGTCTCTGTGGGAGCCACATCAGCACTTCCTGGACTCCTTGTTATTCTTAACACTAAAAGGTGGTTCATAATGACATTGGCTATATGTTTGGGATCATTGTCGCAATGCAGAATAAATTTGAAACCAGGCACCTCTCCAATGGTACTGCATGGTGGAAAAGTATCTGCCTGTATTTTTGGGTATTGAAGACACCAATAATCCTGACCAAATCCCCAACAAAATTTTCTGCCTCAGGCTTGCAAGGAACCTCCACCATGCTTCACTGTTGCCTGCAGACACTAGTTATTGTACCCCTCTCTAGCGAACCAACTGCCTTCTGTTAGAGCCAAATATTTCAAGTCTTGACTCATCAGTCCAGAGCACCTGCTGCCATAATTCTGCACCCCAGTTCCTATGTTTTCCTGCATAGTTGAGTGGAAACAAGGTCAGGTGACTCAACTATATACAAGGAGATAGGAACTGGGGTTAGTTCTCGAAGACAGCGGTCCCCAACTGCCGCGCCGCAGCCCAGGACCGGGCCCTAGAAGATTGTTTGCCGGGCCGCGGCAATTAGGGCGGCCTGACGCCCTTTTTTTTAGACTCCTGGTCCTTTGTCCGGCACAAGGCCAGGACGGACAGCCAGAAGTCCTCCTTTGTTGGCGGTTTTTGGCAGGTATAGGCACTTTAAGTATCCCCAACAAAATTAGCAGGCCTCCCTGTCACATCTGGATAACAATACATCACACACTTACACAGCGCACTGACATCACACTCATATGTCCAGCGCGGCCTGCATCGCGTGCGCCAGTCAATTCTGGTTTGTGCAGGTGCGGGAACACAAGTCGGGAACAGACTCTGAGGAGCACTAGTGCGCGGAGTGAGAAGGTCCGTCCGTGGTACTCCTACTGTCTGGTCATCTGTGAAGGTGGACTGCTGAAAGGGGGAAATAAATACTGTGAAGACTGCTAAAGGGGTTAATAACTACTCTGTGAAGGGGGTGTGTGCACCTTGTGTTTTGTTATGCACGTGAAGCAGTCAGTGTTGACCAGCACCGACCTCCACCCGGTCCCTGGGAAAATTGTCTTGCATGAAACTGGTCCTTGGTGCAAAAAAGGTTGGGGACCACTGCTCTAAGATGTTTGTAACAACTTCCCTGCAAGTGTGCCTAGAAGAAATGATGCTGTTTTGACGGTAAAGGTCACAGCAAATATTGATTTGTATTAGACTTCTCTTTTGTTCATTTACTTTATTAATTGGTAAAAAAAATAAACTGTTAACAATTAAATCCCTTTGAAACCTTTCTATGGTTTTGTTTCTGTGAAAGCTCTTCAATCTAGCTGTTGGTGCTGCTGATAAATCCATCAACACACCGCTCCCGTTTCTGACAGATCTACCTCAACCAGGGGTGTGGGGAAAGGTGGAAGGGACATCACACAGGCTGTAGATAAGGAGGGACGCGCACACAATCAGGACAGCCCATCCTAGACCCAGCATGAGAAGGTCGGAAAATAGGAGCAGCTTGTAAACCGCATATCTGGCGATCTGAAAAGTAACACTGCAGACTGAAATTTGGTGAAATTTTTCTCAGGAGAACCACTAATATATTTATAAGTATTTTTTACCCCAGGACAAAGGTGTCCAAAGCCTTCAGATCTGCAGCATCAGTCTGGGAAATTGGAGCACGTTGAAAGCAACTTCTAAAAGTAATAGGCACTTGTTTCCTTGGGAAAATAACACCGTTTCTAAACCACAATTTCTTTCATTGTACTAAAAGCACTAACGACTCACTGTTCTCCATCATCTCCTATTCAAATGGTTCCCAGGTCCTCTGCAGCCAGCAGTTGGCCAAGAGGTTACTTACTGGATCTCAAGATGGACCAGGGAGAGTCAGAATGGGCGCAGCAGAGCATTACTGAAATGGAGTCCATCAAGTCCCAGATCAGTTTTAAAGTAAGCTTAACCATGCAAGGTAGGTGCCCCAAAACATACCTTTATCAAAATCCAGTCTACTAATCCTGAGAAGTGCTTATTTTTATGCAAATAAGGTTTTTAGTGCACCATGGGCAGCCCTGTTTGGTGCACCACCGCTCCTTTAGTAACTCCCAGAAGTTCAGAGCAATGATAGATGCAAAGGCCAGGCGCACCTAAAAAAAGTGGCCCTGCCCATGCTGGTATCGTTTAGGGCAGTGTTCCCCAACCAGTGTGCCTCCAGCTGTTGCAAAACTACAACTCCCAGCATGCCCGCATAGCAAAAGGCTGTCCGGGCATGCTGGGAGTTATAGTTTTTCAACAGCTGGAGGCACACTGGTTGGGAAACACTGGTTTAAGGGCACCTACCCTAAGTGTTGGTATACTTCTGTTGAAACTGATCCTGAAGGTGACAGACTCCCTTGAAGACAGTATCACTCTTGTTTCATGTCCCCCTGACCCTTTATAAAAAGTTTAACCAGCCAGGCAACCCTTTTAACCCATTTCTATGAGTGCAGGAAGGTGAAGACGAAAAATAAGTCACATGATTTCTATACAGATCGTTGACCATTACCTTTACTGTTTCTTTGTGAATTAAAACAAAAAAAAAAAAAAAAAATATGGATGTCAAACATTATTTTGCCCCTATTTCCCACAATCCCCCTGTATTTATCTACAAGTGTAGTGCAGAGAAACCCATCATACAAGTGAAAAGACATTTTCCAAGGAACCACAAGATTAATACCATGACATTCAGAACTACTTAACTGATGGTAAAGCTTCAAAACAGGTCAGTGTCATCATTAAGGACTTGAAAAGAAAAATGTAAGAGCACGCCAGAACTAGAGGTCGGGGGGGGAATCAAATGTTAAAACCAATTATTTCAAGTTAATTTTTATAACAAAAGTGACATTGTTAAGCATAAATGATTTATTCTACAACGAATAATAGCCATTACATGGGCGGAGGGCCGATAGGTACCAAACAAAGCGCTGGTTCTACATGCTCCTCAAGGTGTATTCCTTCCTCTAGATTTGCAGAGTTCGATGAGACAAACGAGAGCTATAATCTTCTATTCTGATCAGTGGGATTATGTGGTGTATGTGTAAAGCAATCGCTGTGATTAGAGCTAGTCACAAGCACATGACAGAGGTCACTTGCAGAACAGTATTAAGACAACCTGCTAACTGCAATGTCATACAACAGTCTGGGACACATTTCGCACAGGGAAAGAAGGCAGATAAAACATTTAATATGTAAATGCACATAGACCAGATCTGATGGAGTTAAGTGGAACCAAAATGAACAGTTAGACCATGTGCAAACCCTGCAAAAATATGACTGGTATCTGCTGGGGAACTCGTTTTTTTTTAGAATAGAATTAGTTTTTCACAAAATACAAAGGGCAGCAAAGTGCATACCGTCCTAACAATGTACATAAGTTATTAAATAAAGAACAGGATTAAAAAGAATATAAATGAAGCTTTAAGTAGGTCTTTTCTACATGCATATTATTCCTCATTAAAGAAAAACATATGTAAAAAGGCCATTGGTAATTGCTCGGTTATCAGCTGTAGAAAATGCCAATTCTGTGGTCACGCACTCCGACCGTACACCGCTTGGTCTCGGATTTTGTTACTTTATTTCCTCATTTAAATACTGGTAATTTCGGTTACTCCAATGGTAAAAGAATAGGTGACTTGGAATATGGCAATCTTCCTGGTAGGACAAGTATCTGCTCAGTTCACACATTTATCCGGAACAGCATCCGGCCGCGCTCTGTGCCTGTGGTTCGTCATCTACAATCTGTACTCCTCTCCTAGCCGCTCCTGACTGGCTTGGCCCGTTACCTTTGGCTCTTTCATCTACTTGTGCCGTTTCTATCATTCCTATGGAAATTAAAGTTCATGTTAATCTATAACTTAGACACACAGCTATCCAGTACATGCATCGTTCACATGGCGGAAAAATCTGCATAAACTGAACTACATAAATACGGATTTAAAATCCACACTTCGTGTCAATTTATGCTGCACATTTTCTTAAAATCTCATCCACTTTGCTGGTTCTGTAAAATGCTGTGAATTGGCATCACACACATCCATGGTGGCGATCTGCAGCGTTTCAGGTCAGTGTTACGTACCGTAAAAGTATTTAGAGACACAAGGGCTTCCAGGGGAAGATTTAGTTTCTACTAAGGGTACTTTCACACCTGCGGCATGGCTATCCGGCAGGCTGTTCCAGCGTGTGAACAGCCCGCCAGATCCGACCGACTATAATGGGGGGGGGGGGGGTCGGAGCTACGATGCAGCACGGCCAGAGATCGCCGGACTAAAAGTACTGCAGGTCCGACTTTTCAGTCCGGCGATCACTGCCGTGCTGCGCCGTAGCTCCACCCCCATTATAGTCAACGGGTACTTGCGGCATGGAGGATCCGGAGGGCTGTTCACCCGCCGGAACAGCATGCCGCAAGTTTGAAAGCACCCTAAGGCCTCCTTCACACGGGTGTCACGTTTGACGCCCGGATAAGAGGCATGTGCGTTGCGGGAAAATGCACGATTTTTCCGCGCGTGTGCAAACTTTTGTAACGCGTTTTGCACGCACATGTGAAAAATCGCCATGTTTGGTACCCAGACCCGAACTTCATCACTGAAATCCGGTTTCGGGTTGAGTATTCTGTATATTTTATTATATTCCTTTATAACATGGTTATAAAGGAATATAATAGCATTCTCAATAGAGAATGCAAAGTAAAAAGGGCAAGAGAGAAGCAGGTAAGAAATATGATCACTACAATGTAAAGGCATATACCACAGAGTGCACTGTCTGAGGGGTGCTCTGATCAACTGGGGGATCTAGGAGTGAAGTATACTACCATCCCTTTCATTCCCTTTAATCCCCCCCCCCACCTCCCCCAACAGTCACATGAAAATTGGAAATACCCTCCCAAAAATTGCATTTATTGCAGATTTTTCGCTTTATAAGCGTTCACCATCATGTTCCTTTTATGGGGGGGAAAAAAAAAAAAAAAAAAAAAAAAAGGTGACAGAGCAAGTATGATTGATAGAGGACAGGGGGATAGGCAACAAGTACAGAAGTCCATGTTATCCTCTTTCATGACCTCCCTCCTGCAGGAGAGTTTACACTTTTATGATCCATAAAAACCTATCACCATGAAATACAGCTTAGGGGTAAAAAGTGTGACAGACCTCTAAAAAACACACAACAACCAACACCCCTGGTGGTCGGGTAATACAAGATCACACCATTAATTTGAATGGCCATTATGCAGCGCTATATAATTTTGCTGGGTCAACCCGTTGCAATTAACTTGAACAAGGAGACCCTGCCTGTAATGACACAGAATACCTACTTTTACACAGATCAAGGAATAACTCTTCAATTCCCTTATTTTGCTTGGCTGAAGTATGATAATGCTTCGCACCCACAGATTCTGCAAACCTGTAAACAAAAGGCCAAAAGCAAGGAATTTACAAAGATTCACTTAAAAGTTGAAAAAAAAAAAAAAAAGTTATGAAATTATATTAAACATACGCTTCTGCTTCTTGAACAGAGACATGTCTTTCTTTTTCCAAATCTACTTTATTTCCTGTTTGGAAGAAAAATAAATAAAGGCTCATAAAAATTATGACTGTACTGTGATACAAATCATTACATAAAGCAAGGACTTTTCATGGGATAAGTTATTTCTTACTGATTAACTTTTATTAAGGGCTGATTCACACAACCGTAAATTGGTATCCGCATCCATACTTACGTTCCGTGGCCCCGCAAAAAAGATGTGTGTCCTATTCTTGTCTGCAATTGCGGACAAGAATAGGCATTTCTATCATAGGGCTCACCATTCTGTTCTGAATGCGCGGCCGCTATCCGTGTTTTGCTGATCCGCACTTTACAGACAGCAAAAGAGATGTGGCCCCCTCTCTTTGTTCTGCAGGTTGGTGCAATCACAGCGATACCAAATACTCCCCCCCCCCCCCATCTTTGACCCATAATAGCAATGAAGAAAATGTTTTATGTTACCTCATTCTAAGAGCCAGAACTTGGTTATTTTTAAGTCGATGTTTAAAAAAATCTTTATTATAACACCATTTTTGGGTGCGTATATATTTTTTCTTCTTAGATAAACTTTATTTTAGGTTACTTCACAAACTGATTGCTTCTATAGTGCTGTGGTGTACTCAGTATACCAAAGCATTATTCATTTCAGGAACAAATGGGCAGGCAGTTTAGGGTATAAGCCTATTAAGCACAGCATAGTAGGCATGTAGCATGGATCGAGGACATTTGTTAGGCTCCCCGCTGCCCTGATAACCATAGGCACTGATGGAGTGACAGAGGGAGCCGCCATCCATAGGGTTAATGCAGCAGTGCTGTCCTGCTCAGTCTTCCCTGTGGCGGCATTTAGCAAATTCTACTGCTGTTTATTAACGGTGCAGATGAGATGCGGGGGTTGTAGTCGTTGCAGTCTACAAGCTGCTGATACATGGCAAGAAAACCGTATAGCATCGACATCCTGTTAAAAAAAACTGCCACATGTACAGCAAAGCAGTGGGATTTGATGTTCCCGTAAGTTATAACTCCTTAGTGACAGGTATATTATATACCTTAAAGGGGAATTCAGGCAATTTCAAGCTACCCTTGTCCACAGTATAGGATATAACTAACAGATCGTGGGCCAAACATGTGAACAAGGGGCTACATACCATGCAGGCCCCCTGATGAAAGAGAATGGCAGGTTGAGCATGCGCTATACCCGATCTCCGTGCACATGTTCTACCTGCCCCTCCATTTCAAGAGCCTTGTCAAAATAACCCTTTAAAAGGGCTCATCTGCTCCACGCAGCATCGCCCCAGTGATCTACCGGTATCTGGCTTGTAAACTTCCAGGTGAGGTCACATGTGCAAATGCCGCAATGACTGGGGACATCGAGGATTACAGAACAGAGCCAGGAACCCACAAAAAGAGCAGTGGGGGAACAGGGCCAAAAATTTTTTTTTTTATTTACTTACTGCACAAAATAGGTGTAGGTTTTTCTATATTCTGACAGTAATAACGGTTAGACTTTTGTCAGTGTATGGGGCTTTTGCTTTTTGTGGGATGCGGATATTTTTTGTTGGTACCATTTCTGGCTACCGTTTTCTTTTATTTTGAGGTGACCAAATACGCGTTCACTGTGTGGTTTTTATAGTAATTTTTACCAATAATAAAAGGTTTTGATAACAGTGGAAGCTCCATTTTTGCTTTTATTTTTCTAAAACCATTTGTACTGTGTGTAAAGCTGCCTATTAGGCCCTGCCAAGCATTCAAGGGGGAGAATACGTCTACGGGCATCTTCACAAACAGCAGATTTGATGCAGAAATTTCTGCGACTGTCCAATTCATCTGAATTCAGCTTGTAGAAATTCATGTGTCTACACGTTCAGGAATGACAGAAGTGAATATACCCTTATACAGAATCGGGCGCTGCATGCCACCACAGTATAGTCAGAGGCACACAGATACTGTATGGACCCATAGAATTATACCAGAACCTGTTCATTATGGATACTACCGTGTGCACAAGGCCTTTAACTCAAGAACAGCCATTTAAAAATAATACCTACCTACTATACATAAACAGATTTCATTCCCCAGCATTTTCCGCAGTTCCTTCACCCAATTTTTTACCTGGAAAATAAAAAGATCCATATAAAACAAACAAAAACTTAGACTGGCAGCAAATAAATATGTTATTAAAGCAGTCGTCTCTTTTGGTCATTTATGGCATAACCACAATATATGCTATAAATGTCCATCAAGTGCAGGGTGGATTTGATTTAAATCACTAGTCAGTAAGGCTTGATTTAAATCAGTTTTCTATTCTTGCTGGTAGAACTTTAAAATAAAACATTCTGAATGGATTTATGGAATTTATTTACCAAAAAAATTAAATATATACAGCCTTATTCTACATAATTAAAAACTAATCTTTATTTCATGATGGAATAACCTTTAGACGGCAATATATTTTCCTAAATATATATAAGGTTGGAGGGGATGCTAAAAGCACATGAACAAAAAAGTTTTATTCAAAATGCACAATTTTGGTGTAAGTGAGTAAAAGAAATGTCCACTATAGTACAGCCACATGTGCAGTCACAGATCTGCACTTGAGAAAAAGCAGGTCCACGGCACAGCGGACATATGTGGGCTACAGGCAATCTGTGAATGCCCCTGATACGTCCAGAAGACCAGCGTATGGTGCGGCAAAATGGGGACAGCCGATATAAACCTGCTGTCAGCCCCTGTACTATATTAGAAAATGGCAATGTGCCGCAGGGATCGCTGCCAGGCAGATTGGTGATCACTAGCAATCTGCCAATGTGCAGAGAGGGATAGTACTACCCGAGTAACCCCATATACGTGACCCCCACAAAAATGTTTGAGTGCACTAATCCCTATTGATCACACAACTGACAAATGGAGCCCTGCAGGACCTACATAAGTCTGCCTAACTAGACTGGCCATTATAGTGTCGGACCACTGTGTATGAGAGGGGTAGCGCATATTTATTGCCTACATTTACCTTAACCAATGCCATGTAATAAGAGGGCTCCTGAGGAGACATCAATCAGATGCAGAAACGCGTAGAGCCCATTGCATTAGCGAGCTAGGCATCTATAGGTTATCCATCGGCCATTTCTAATAGAGGCGTGCCATGCTTGTTCTACAGATGGCACCCTCACTTATCGGCCAACTAGCAAATACTTGCAATCTGCCACCAAAGTACCCTCCACACCTTTGAATAACGTTTATTCACTCTTTGCAGCTGGTGTGAACTCCTGCATGGCATATGTGCAATTTTCCATACAAAGAGTAAAAAGTGTCCTGTGGCTACAGCATTTATGTGGGACCACGGCCATGGGAGAGGGGCTTCTCGGCTCTTAATTAGGGTACACTGATCAGATAAAAACATTCATGAGGAAGAGTATAACTCCGTGTGCCACCTATCCATATGCAGCAGACCGCAGCTTGCTGCACAGAATGAATGGAGGAGTGGTCTCGCCATCTAGAAATGTTTCTGTTCACTTCTATGGAGGTTGTGGAAACAGCCAAGAACACTGCTTGACCGTTCCCATAACTCCCAGATGTGAGCGGATGGAGTCACACACTTCCACAGCCACCTCTCCAGTGATTCCCTGACTGGATGGAGTCGCCACCTCATAAGGGGCGTCAGGGGACCCTCATTCTGGACATAGGTGCAAACAAATTAATTGCCAGCAGTCTGCAGTATGTTACCAGTAGCAGGTGTGTGACTCTGCCCAATCAGTGCAGCTGGTGTCACTGTGCAGGGACACACCCCCTACTGGTAACACTCATCTTTACCCTTACTGCAGACTGCTAGCAATTCAGTCAAACTTCCTGCAGGAATAATACAGGAATGGCACAACAGAGTCATAAGAACGGATGCTCCAGAATTATTACATGGGGACTGCAAGTAGTTACTAAAATGGGCATGTTAGAAGAGGGGAAATGTCTAGTGTTCAGCAAACTTTTTTTTTTTTTTTTTTTTAAGTTCAGCGTCCAAACTTCAGGTTATCGAAGAATCCCGTTATGAATTCCAAATTCCATAACTGGATACTTCAATAACCAGAACCCGAACGCTGGACGCAGAACTTAAAAAACAAGTTGGCTCAACACTAAACATGTCCTCTAAGCTGATATCAGTACATTAGCACAACTGTCCTAACAAACATTCTCTTCTCGAACCCGACAAGAGCACAAGGGTGAGCAATGTACACGGGTAACAGGCCAGGGGATACCTTTTGGAAGGAGTCCTCATCTGTGATATCGTACACTAAAATAGCGCCATTAGAGTCTCTGTAGTAGATTGGGCCGAGTGCATGGAATCTCTCTTGACCAGCCGTGTCCTGTTGTAAAGAGGTGCCGATTACCATACAGGAATATGCAATGAATTAGGTGTCACACCAAGTCACTCATCTGTAAGGTTTCTAGCTTTCTAAAAACATCCAACGCTGTAACATGAGCTTTCCCACTGTAAATGCTGTGTGAACTATACAGTATCTAGCACTGCTATATTACACCCCCCCATTGTATCCCAGAAATGAACAGAGGAGGCCTTTCTGCCACCTAGAAGATATACTGCCTCAGGGGATGGTCCAAAGCCGACTACCCCATCCTCCAGCCCTCTCATCGAGGACCCAACGAGACATTGCAGGGCTCAGGCCATGTGTTGTGTCATCATGAGCCTCACCCTTCCTATACACAGAGAAATGGACATACCCAAATCGCAAGGTTCACCCTTTTCCCTCCAATGTTCAACTTCTTTGTAAGGAAGGATGCCTGAAATTAAAAATGGAGTCAAGAATAAGTCAAGTGCCAACAGTCTAAATACACATAACCAGTCAAAGTAAGTAACACTGCTCACAAGGTAGTACAAAAAAACAAACAAACACAACAACAATTTTTCACCATATAAAACAATTTACCCCCAGGGATGCTCAGCTTGTGGCAGTCCAGATAATGCTAAACGACAACTCTCAGCATGCCCTAATAGCTGTGGGCTGTACAGGCATGCTGGGAATTGTAGTTTTGCAACAACTGGAGGGCCGTAGGTTGGGCCCCCCTGTACCACCTGTGGGTAAGGGATAAACATCCACTGTGGGGAAACCTCTTCAGGTCTACAGTTGGCCATACAAGTGTACTGACTAGATGTCACCTGAATGGGACAGAGCTGCACACAGGCCGTATGAGCAACAGACATGGCATCCCAGGCCGAGGACGCAGAACGCTGTCACCTCTTCAAACTGCTGAGGCTACTCTCACACTAGCCTTTTTTACGGATCAGTCATGGATCTGCAAAAACGCTTCTGTTACCATAATACAACCGCATGCATCCGTCATGAACGGATCTGGTTGTAATATGTCTTCTATAGCCATGACGGATCCGTCATGACCACCACTGAAAGTCAATGGGGGAGGGATCAGTTTTCTATTGTGCCAGAGAAAACGGATACGTCCCCATTGACTTACATTGTGTGTTTGGATGGATCCGTCTTGCTCCGCACCACATCGCGGACAGAAAAACGATGCTTGCAGCGTTATTCTGTCCGCGATGGGAGCGCAACCAAACAGGACGCATTCTGGTGTGCTCCGTTTCTTCCCCATTGACAATGAATGGGGACAAAACGAAGGCGTTATCTTCTGCTATTGAGATCCATTGCAGCCGCCCTCCATTCATTTTCTATGGGACCGGCAAATATAGCCGAGCGCTGGCTCGGCCATTTCCGTCAGCCCCATAGAAATTAATGGGCGCATGGGCCATGCGTGCGCAGTCGCTCCCATTCACTTCTATAAGAAGCAGATCTTGGTGGTGGACGGACCCCGGGAAATCTCAATATAGGTGCGGTTCCCCGCTCTCTATATAGGTGCGGGTGTAGGCAGTGGGACACGCACCTATCAGAAAATGGGGGCATATCCTAGCTGTAATCCCCCTATTTTCTGAGATGGGAATACCCCTTTAAGCCCCATTCACACTGGGGTTTGAGCTAATTGTCTCATCGGCATGATAACCATGGGGAAAGTAATAAAATTTAAAAAGTTGCATAGCCCTATAATCCAATGGGACAAAACTTTTCATAACAGATTAGTCATATCTGCCATGAAGACCGATGACGCCCGATTATTTGGGGCAGCACACCCTACGTTTCTGGCTTGTAACCCTCCCTCTATGAATAAACGCAAAGCAGATAATAGCAAGAGTGTTTAGCAGATATGACGGTGAATTAGGCGAATAATCGCTGAATTTAAAGATCTGCAAGGTCTGTAATGACATTAAAAGGCATTCATGGTGTACAGGCGAAAGCTGTGAAACAACATCTTGTGAATGCCTTATGACTCCCACTCCCATCATGTACGCCGCCTGCTGACCAGCAAACAATGCCAGAATCGGACATGCCCATTAGCAGGACAGCCCACCAATCAAAGATAGAAATACAGCTCTACAAGGGGATCCTAATGGAGCAGGATTACCACTGTATGACCCCATATTACAGTGCTAACACGCAATCTGATGGTACATTGGGCAATTTTTCGGATTCATCCATGAGGCGAGTCCAGCAGGTCACAGAAGTGTATGGACGCCTTACTAGAGCTCTGCTCAGACGGAGGTTATCTACAGCTTATGTCAGTTTGACCTTAGACCCAACCTAAAAATTCAGTAAATGTTAGAAAATAAAACTTCCTCCATCCTCACTGATCCCACACATACACTCCAGCTGTCCCCCAGTCTTTACCTTGCAGCAGTGGCTCCATCACGGAGCAGTGGTGCCAGGAGTATGGCGACGTTGCGGCGGCCACCTGCTTGTCTATAGATTGGGAGGGTCAGACAGCCCCCTGAAAGAGCTAATCCAGGAGGTTTCAAAACAGTCAGGGGGGAGCACAGGGCTTCTAAAACAAAGAATGAAGCCGTACTCGCTTGCATCAGGTTCCTCCAATTCAGGACTGTGGGTCCGGTCTCTGTCGGACAGGAAGCGAGGCCGTCACGTCCACTACATCCTGCATATGACCCCGGCGGTCGTATGTCGGGCAGCAACAGGAGTGTCAGCTGCGACATCGTCCCTTCCGACAAGGACCAGACCTGCGACTCTGAAACGCAGGGACCTGTTGCAGGTGAAGTAAGCCCCTTTAATGCTCAGGAATAGTCAGTGTAAAGCCCCGGCACGCTGCAGCCTATAGGATGGCAGGCCTATATATATCACTGGAGGAAATCTTCTCCCTTTATCTCAAGCTCTTGATAGCTTGATAACTGCTCACCAAGTGAATGACACAGCAAACAATGTGCGAGGGCAATTACGGAACAACACAGCACCCACTGAAGATGCCCCGTGTCCACCCTAAATGTGTGCGAAGAAGTACACTCACCGACTTGTAGACTGCAGCATGGAGGTATTGCCGCCTTGCCATCTGCAGGCGGCACATACCCATGGGCACTGCCGAAATCTGCCATTAGGGTCACTCCCCGGCTGCCATGCACATGGCGCAGCCCTACCCCTCTTCTAGCTAGTACCATTGGTCACAGTGACATCAGACCGATGGGGCTAGAAAGTGGTGGGGCAGGATCAGTCCAGGAAAAATGGAGGGACCCTTTAAAAACGTACTTCTTATCCCACACTAGCTAGAGAACAGGTAAGTTCTTAAAAGTAGGTTTCACAAGGCAAGTCTCTAGAGCACGCCAGCTGCTGTGAAACTACAACTCTCAGCATGCATACTTACTAGGTTGTTCCTGAAACTCCCCCTCAAGTGAATGCGGTATGCTGGGAGTTGTAGTTAACACAAGGGCTGTAGTGCCATATCTATTTATCTGGGTACAAGTCACATAGGTACCTGGGACACAGTGTGCCCACCTAGAACATAAGTGGGCAAGCTCCAGGGTCTCCATAGCCAGATATATCAATGCCCCTTAGTGGGATGAGGGGTGCCCAGTGGCTGCCACATGAGCTGGGAAGTTGGCAGGGGACAGTGACCTTTACTGGTAAACATGGTACGGCGGCCATGACACACACAGAGCTCGCACCTGCAGGGTGGTGATGTGTTTGTCGTTGAACTTGTTCTCACAGTAGCGCAGCACTAGCGACGTCTTCCCTACACAGCCCTCTCCGAGCAGCACCACCTTGAACGAGTACGTTTTGCTGCCCCCAGCTCCGCCTCCTCCTCCTCCAGCCGCCATGGACACCAACGTAGCGGGCTACACGGAGCCTACACCGAAGGGCAAACGCAGCCCGAGAGCGACCCTGTCTCTCCTGACGGCAGGCGCACCGACCAGCGACAACTGACAGGTCAAGCGCTCCTGGCTCTTCTATCCGCCTCCCTCTAATGGCGACTTCTTCCTCTTACGTCACTCTCCTCATCACGTGGTGTCAGGGAGCCGCTCGTAGAGGTGGACATTTGGAGGCGTGGTCATGTCGTCCAGGGGCGAGGCCATAGAAGGGGCGTGACTCTCCGAGCTGTTTACTGGGAGTCTCTATTGACTGGTGACTGACGCCGAGCGGTGTTTAGCGCGCATGCGCAGTGCTGGCTGGCCGGGCGCTGCGTGCTTTAGTCATGAGCGTGTGTAATGTGTATCCTGGCACAAAGGAATCGAAACTTTAGTAAAGCAGAAAAATCACGAAGCAAAGCCCTAACATAATATAAGGGGTAACATGGGGGCGTGTTTATCCCCTTCCAAATTCAGCAGGCGACATTAGTCTTGTGAAATGCAATCACACCTCAATCTATGCATAGTATGGATGTGTGCACAATGGTACACAGGAAGGAAACGGAAATGAAAATTGTACATTCTCTTTAACCTGGTCCATCCTTGGCAAGTTGAGAACAGAGACTGATGTGTGTGCGCAGTACAGAATTTCTTGTATTTTCCCAACCATTTACATGGTACCTTTCCTCTTGCCAACATCTAAATCACAAACAACGCGTATAACCCCTCTTCACATACCAGAATGACCTAAATGCAGACCCCATAAATATATACAGACACCCCAGAGCCCATAAACTAACATAGACCCCAGGACTAGATCACATAAAATTAATATAGACCCCAATATACAGACTCCCAAAACAAAAAGAGGGGGGAAGGAGCCTGCACATGATTTTGAGGGGGAAGGAGCCTGCACATGATTTTGGGGGAGGGAGCCTGCACATGATTTTGGGGGAAGGAGCCTGCACATGATTTTGGGGGAGGAGCCTGCACATGATTTTGGGGGAGGGGGGGAAGGAGCCTGCACATGATTTTGGGGGAGGGGGGAGGAGCCTGCACATGATTTTGGGGGAGGGAGCCTGCACATGATTTTGGGGAGGGAGCCTGCACATGATTTTGGGGGAAGGAGCCTGCACATGATTTTGGGGGGAGGAGCCTGCACATGATTTTGGGGGAGGGAAGGAGCCTGCACATGATTTTGGGGGAGGAGCCTGCACATGATTTTGGGGGAGGAGCCTGCACATGATTTTGGGGGAGGGAAGGAGCCTGCACATGATTTTTTGGGGGAGGAGCCTGCACATGATTTTTGGGGGAAGGAGCCTGCACATGATTTTGGGGAGACTGCACATGATTTGGGGGGCTGGGGAAAGGAGCCTGCAAATAATTTTGGGGAAGGGGGATGGGTGGGAAAAGGAGCCTGCACATGATTGTGGGGAGGACATGATGGGGAGAGAGGAGACTCGGGGGCACTATGGGGACATTACTGATGTATTTTATATGGGGGTAGTAGGATAATTTGTCCAGAATATGGGAGGATGATGGAAAAGTAGTAACTGAGATTTATTTTGTTGTCAAACTGCAGAGACGAAACCTGTCGGTCTGGTCTGAAGGTCTGAAAGGAGAAGATGAGGAAAGAGAACATCTACATCACAGGAGACGTCACTGGATGGAAGAGGTAAGTGGGGCTGTGTTTCTGTAGTGATGGGAGCTGGGGCGTATCAATCGCCGGAAGTGCCCCTCCCGAGACCAGGCTCTGGATCCGCCAGTGCATTTGGCTCTCCCTGTTCTCCACTGCACATGTACTCTTGCCAGTCCATCCAAGAGATTTCAGGGCCAGGCATCGGACCAGTGAGAGTGTCTCATCCTGTGTTACTATACTTTCCCACTTTTGAAAAGCTGAAAGAGGGACAATATCAGTGGCGCAGCCATACCTCTAATTTCGCCCAATGCCTATCTATACACGCCCAATCCACTTAGAGCCCCCACACAGTAGTTATTCCCCCTTAGTGCCCCCACACATTAGTTATTCCCCCTTAGTGCCCCCACACAGTAGATATGTTCCCTTAGTGCCCCTACACAGTAGTTATTCTCCCTTAGTGCCCCTACACAGTAGTTATTCCCCCTTAGTGCCCCCACATAGTAGTTAATCCCCGTTAGTGTCCCCATACAGTAGTTATTCCCCCTTAGTGCCCCCACATAGTAGTTATTCCCACTACCGCCCATCACACTAGTTATTCCCCTTTATGTCACACAGTAGTTATTCCCCTTACTGTCCCACACAGTAGTTACTCCCAATGCCCACAGTAGTTATTCCCCGTTAGTGCCCTCATACAATAGTTATTTCACTTACTGCCCACAGTGTTATTCCCGTTACTGCCCCACACAGTAGTTATTCCCGCTTTAGTGCCCCCATACAGTAGTTATTCCAGCTCAGCACGTTTGTGCCCCACGCTGAGATTAAATATGTCTCCTTAGTGCCCCCACACAGTAGTTATTCCCCCTAGTGTCCCACACAGTAGTTATTCCCCCTACTGCCCCACACAGTAGTTATTCCCCGTTACTGCCCCACACGGTAGTTATTCCCCCTTACTGCCCCACACAGTAGTTATTCCCGTTACTGCCCCACACGGCAGTTATTCCCCCTTACCGCCCAACACAGTAGTTATTCCCCCTTACTTCCCCACACACTAGTTATTCCCTCACTGCCCCACACAGTAGTTATTCCCCTTACTGTCCCACACACAGTAGTTATTCCCTCTTACTGCCCCACACAGTAGTTATTCCTCTTTACTGCCCCACACAGTAGTTATTCCTCCATACTGCCCAAAACAGTAGTTATTCCTCCTTACTGCCCCACACAGTAGTTATTTCCTCTTACTGTCCCACACAGTAGTTATTCCCCCTTACTGCCCCACACACTAGTTATTTCGCCTTACTGCACCACACAGTAGTTATTCCCCGTTACTGCCCCACACAGTATTTATTCCCCCTTACTGCCCCACACAGTAGTTATTCCCTGTTATTGCCCCACACAGTAGTTATTCCCCGTTACTGCCCCACACAGTAGTTATTCCCCTTACTGCCCCACACATAGTTATTTCCTTTAGTGCCCCACACAGTAGTTATTCCCTTAGTGCCCCCATACAGTAGTTATCTCGTTGTGCCCCACACTAGTTATGTCTCCATAGTGCCCCACACAGTAGTTATTCCCCTTATGTCCCACACATTATTATGTCCCTTAGTGCCCCACACAGTAGTTATTCCCCCTTTTAGTGCCCCCACACAGTAGTTATTTCTCGTTAGTGTCCCCATACAGTAGTTATTCCCCCTTAGAGCCTCCATACAGTAGTTATTCCCCCTTAGTGCCCCTACACAGTAGTTATTCCCCTTTAGTGCCCCCATACAGTAGTTATGCTACGTTTGTGCCCCACACTGATTAAATATGTCTCCTTAGTGCCCCCACACAGTAGTTATTCCCCCTTAGTGCCCCAACACAGTAGTCATTCCCCCTTAGTGCCCCTACACAAAAGTTATTCCCCCTTAGTGCCCCCATACAGTAGTTATTCCCCCTTAGTGCCCCTACACAGTAGTTATTCCACCTTAGTGCCCCCATACAGTAGTTATTATCCTTAGAGCCCCCACACAGTAGTTATCCCCCCTTAGTGCCCCTACACAAAAGTTATTTACCCTTAGTGCCCCAATACAGTAGTTATTCCCCCTGAGTGTCCCCATACAGTAGTTATTCCCCCCTTAGAGTCCCCATACAGTAGTTATTCCCCCCTTAGAGTCCCCATACAGTAGTTATTCCCCCATTAGTGCTCATACACAAAAGCTATTCCCCCTTAGTGCCCCCACACAGTAGTTATTCCCCCTTAGTGCCCCCATACAGTAGTTATTCCCCCTTAGTGCCCCCATACAGTAGTTATTCCCCCTAGTGCCCCCACACAGTAGTTATTCCCCTTAGTGCCCCCATACAGTAGTTATTCATCCTTAGTGCCCCCATACAGTAGTT
Source organism: Bufotes viridis (assembly GCA_033119425.1). Lineage (NCBI taxonomy): Eukaryota > Metazoa > Chordata > Amphibia > Anura > Bufonidae > Bufotes > Bufotes viridis. Next base: position 253,952,269 of record CM065590.1, read on the forward strand.
ATGCTCCCTTTGTGCCGCCACACATTAATTATATCCCATTAGTCCTTCCACACAGATTTCCACGCAAAGTTTTGCCCCCACTTGGTAATTATTCCCCCTTTGTGCGCCCACACAGTAGTTAGCCCCTCCTAGTGCCCCCAATGCCCCCTTAGTGTACCCACACAGTATTTATGCACCCACACAATAGTTATGCCCCCATACAATAGTTTTGCTCCTTAGTGCCCCCACACAGTAGTTATGCCCCTCTTACAGTAGTGCTTTCCCCTTAAAGGCTATGTACACCTTTGGGGATTTTTTTTTTCAATTATTATTATATACAGGGAGTGCAGAATTATTAGGCAAGTTGTATTTTTGAGGATTAATTTTATTATTGAACAACAACCATGTTCTCAATGAACCCAAAAAACTCATTAATATCAAAGCTGAATATTTTTGGAAGTAGTTTTCAGTTTGTTTTTAGTTTTAGCTATTTTAGGGGGATATCTGTGTGTGCAGGTGACTATTACTGTGCATAATTATTAGGCAACTTAACAAAAAACAAATATATACCCATTTCTTTTTTTTTTTTTTACCAGTGAAACCAATATAACATCTCAACATTCACAAATATACATTTCTGACATTCAAAAACAAAACAAAAACAAATCAGTGACCAATATAGCCACCTTTGTTTGCAACGACACTCAAAAGCCTGCCATCCATGGATTCTGTCAGTGTTTTGATCTGTTCACCATCAACATTGCGTGCAGCAGCAACCACAGCCTCCCAGACACTGTTCAGAGAGGTGTACTGTTTTCCCTCCTTGTAAATCTCACATTTGATGATGGACCACAGGTTCTCAATGGGGTTCAGATCAGGTGAACAAGGAGGCCATGTCATTAGATTTTCTTCTTTTATACCCTTTCTTGCCAGCCACGCTGTGGAGTACTTGGACGCGTGTGATGGAGCATTGTCCTGCATGAAAATCATGTTTTTCTTGAAGGATGCAGACTTCTTCCTGTACCACTGCTTGAAGAAGGTGTCTTCCAGAAACTGGCAGTAGGACTGGGAGTTGAGCTTGACTCCATCCTCAACCCGAAAAGGCCCTACAAGCTCATCTTTGATGATACCAGCCCAAACCAGTACTCCACCTCCACCTTGCTGGCGTCTGAGTCGGACTGGAGCTCTCTGCCCTTTACCAATCCAGCCACGAGCCCATCCATCTGGCCCATCAAGACTCACTCTCATTTCATCAGTCCATAAAACCTTAGAAAAATCAGTCTTGAGATATTTCTTGGCCCAGTCTTGACGTTTCAGCTTGTGTGTCTTGTTCAGTGGTGGTCGTCTTTCAGCCTTTCTTACCTTGGCCATGTCTCTGAGTATTGCACACCTTGTGCTTTTGGGCACTCCAGTGATGTTGCAGCTCTGAAATATGGCCAAACTGGTGGCAAGTGGCATCTTGGCAGCTGCATGCTTGACTTTTCTCAGTTCATGGGCAGTCATTTTGCGCCTTGGTTTTTCCACACGCTTCTTGTGACCCTGTTGACTATTTTGAATGAAACGCTTGATTGTTCGATGATCACGCTTCAGAAGCTTTGCAATTTTAAGAGTGCTGCATCCCTCTGCAAGATATCTCACTATTTTTGACTTTTCTGAGCCTGTCAAGTCCTTCTTTTGACCCATTTTGCCAAAGGAAAGGAAGTTGCCTAATAATTATGCACACCTGATATAGGGTGTTGATGTCATTAGACCACACCCCTTCTCATTACAGAGATGCACATCACTTAATATGCTTAATTGGTAGTAGGCTTTCGAGCCTATACAGCTTGGAGTAAGACAACATGCATAAAGAGGATGATGTGGTCAAAATACTCATTTGCCTAATAATTCTGCACTCCCTGTATTGCATTGAACTCATTTTGAGCTAAAATAATTTTTTCAATTGGTCTTTATTAAAAATATGAAGTCCTTTTTTCTGTACAAAGCTGGGATGCTCTCGTAGCAGCCTTTGGATTTCTCTCTTTTCTGTCAGTTAGGAAGCTGAGGGGCTCCTTATCTCGGCTCTCTGCCACTATAAACGCTCACTATAGGAGGGGCATGGCCTGACTGCCGATGGCAGTGGCTGTGTGAAGAGGGAGCTCCGTCTGAGGAACACTAAGTATGCGGCTCAAAGCGACAAACTTGCCTGGAGTCAGTGCCAATCGATGACTTAGTTACAATGCCTCGTGGTAAGGTGGTCAAACGAGGTCCTTGATCAAAACTTACCAAGTTTTTTGCAAATCTCCTCCTTCAGCCCGGACCCGGGAAGCCGATCGTCACATGACCAGGCCTCTTCTCCTCCCGCCTCGTGTGATGACAATGCAGAGCTCCTCTCTGGAGTGTCGGAGGGTGAGATACCTGAATGTGAAAGCAGAATATGAAATCCATGTTGAATGCCTTACGCCTTTTCCTGTTGGGGGACTTCAAAGCCATGCTGTGAGAACTGAAGCGGGAAATCTCGGATTTGGGAGATCGTACTACACACATTGAATCCAAGATGGCGGAGTATGCTACCTCTCATAATGCCTTGATAGATGCCCACTATGAGCTGAAGGACGATGTCTCTCATATGAAAAATAAGCTATATGATCTTGAAGACAGGTCCATGAGAAATAATGTGCGCATTAGAGGGATCCTGGAGAATATCCAGGGCTCTCAACTCCGGGACTTCTTTACTGGGTTCCTTAGAGATGTTCTACCGGACTTACCTGAACTGGATCTCCCTGGATCTCCTGGTGGACAGAATTCACTGGGTACCGAAGCCTAAACAAATTAACCCCGCGTGACACGCTGGCCAGGCTTCATTTCTATAAAACTAAGGAGGCCTTTCTTTCCAAACTACGTCACAAGCCAACTCTATTGGAGACATACAATGAGCTTGTGGTTTACCCGGATTTGTCGGCAGCTACCTCGGCAAAGAGGAGGGAGTTTGTACCAGTCACCCAAGTTTTACGGAGCAAAGCTATCTCGTATAACTGGGGATTTCCGATGAAGTTGGTGATCACTAAAGATGGTACCACTTTGACTTGCTTCACCCTGACTCAAGCAGAGGCCTTGCTGCGAAAATGGCGTTTCCTTGCCGAAGCTCCAGACCCTCTACAATCAACACGACCACCGGAGAAGATTGAGCAAGTGACCTGACTCCAGTCATATAAACAGGTTCTTCATACTGTTCCATCGGGTCATTAGCCCAAGTTCTTCCAATGCACGCAGTGCTCCTCACTGCGCACATTCCTCAAGTTGTCGCTAGTGATTTCACTAGTCTTGATTTTTGTTGTTTAACTTAAATTTTTCTGTTCTTTTTTGTCTTTTTTCTCGTACATGTCAGCTATTGGTACACTCATGATTATTATGCACTCTCACTGGCTCAATATCTGTACCTCCTCAAGAACCATATTTTTTTACAGTGCCTTATATGTGTTACAATGGTAGTGAAGATTGTATCTTTAAATGTAAGGGGCTTAAATTCCCCATATAAGAGATCTATGTTATGGAGGGAACTGGCTAAGTCTCGGTGTGCTATTGCTTGAATACAGGAAACTCATCTGTTACAGAAGGATTGCTCGCCACTATCACACGGAGACTTCCCATACATAAAGCGTGCGTGCCACAGCCGTGACCAAGAAGGCTGGAGTTTGCATTCTTATCAAGAACTCACTGGCTCTTTCGGTCATATCCGAACTAGTGGACCCAGGAGGGAGATTTATTGTGTTAGTATGTAGTGTTAACGCCTTTTTGTTCACTTTGGTCAATATTTATGCTCCTAACCACTCACCATGTGCATTTGTCCGCTCGGTGCTGAAAAGGGCGAGGCTGCTGGCAAAGGAGGGGAGGGGGGGTGGTGTGCGGGGACTTTAATATCCCTGTCTCTACGCATTTAGATTGTTCATCAAAGGCTGCCAATCAGAAAGATGATCTGCATACATTCCTATTAGAGGAAGATCTTCATGATATCAGCATGCGAATGAGAGAGATTTCTCCTATTTCTCCCCTAGATATCACTCTTATTCTCGTATTGACTATTTCCTAGCTGATAACCTTATTTTGCCTTTCTGTATGCAATCTTCTATTGGCCTTATAGCATGGTCAGACCATGCTCTGGTTACTCTTGTACTAGACGACGGGAGCCCCCGTACCCCACACTCTCCCTGGCGCCTCAGCCCCTTCCTGCTGAAATCTCAAGAGGTGGTTAGCAAGATCACTGGGGCACTACAAAGTTATTTTTCGATCAATGATAACGCAGAAGTCTCAGATGTTACCCTATGGGATGTGCATAAAGCGTATGTTAGGGGCTTGTTCCTACAGGCTGCCTCTACATCCAAACATAAGAGGGACAAGGATGTTAAGGAACTGATGGATCGCATCAGGGACTTGGAGGTTCTGAACAAAACATACCCAACGCGTACACTCTCGTCCCAGCTCCTTCAGGCAAGGGATCAACTACGCATAGTCCTACTTTATAACTATAAGGGCAATTTAACCAGATATAGGGCTAAATATCATGCAATGGGCGACAGGGAAAGTGCATTATTATCCCGGAGAGTGAAACGAATGGCAGCCAAGGCTAAAATTGCATACCTAGAGCGCAATCCAGATGATCGGATCACAGAACCCAGGGATATTGCTGGGGCATTTGCTGCTTATTATTCTAAACTCTACAATTTATAAGATGATAATACGGTAGTTCAGCCTACAAGAGACTCTATTGATTCCTTTTTAAATGGAGTAAACCTAATCTATTAGAGAAGCAACTATCCGCTCTGAATGTCCCATTCACCAGTCATGAAATTAATTATAGCATCAAAACTTCCTCCCCACATAAAGCCCCTGGTCCTGACGGTCTCCCTAGTGACTATTATAAACGGTTCTCCGCTGAATTAACCCCATATCTGCTACGTTTATTCCAGGCATGGCAGACAGCTGGCACTATGGACTCAAGTCACCTCGCCGCAACAATAACTACTCTGCCTAAAGCAGGCAAACCTCCCATCAAACCAGAAAATTTCAGGCCTATAGCTTTATTAAACTGTGACCTTAAGCTGTATGCAAAGGTGCTAGCTTCTCGTCTTCGAAAAGTTGTGCCAGGTTTAGTTAATGCGGACCAAGTAGGTTTTGTTAATACGGACCAAGTGGGCAAACCAGAGATGGTACAAGACGAATGCTGAATCTTCTGCATGTTATGCAGATCTCCCTAGATGCTGAAAAAGCCTTTCATAGGGTGCACTGGAGGGCTCCTGGAGGCTGTTCTTGAAAAATGTGGCTTTACAGGCTCTATACTGCGCTCTATCTTGGCTTTATACTCCAACCCTTCGGCTAAAGTGCTTGCTTCAGGGTTCTTATCATCTCCCTTCCAAATTAGCAATGGCACTAGGCAGGGTTGCCCCTTATCCCCTGTCGTCTTTGCTCTTATAATGGAACCCTTGGCTGACGCCATTAGGTCCCGCCCTGACATCGCGGGGCTACAACTGGAAAGCGCTAATCACATTATTGGCCTATATGCGGATGATGTGATTATTACATATACAAACCCAGATACCTCTTTTCCTGCTCTTATGGATGTCCTCACTCATTCCTCTCAGGTGTCCTATTAAAAGTTCAACTCCTCCAAGTCTCTAGTGCTTCCAATATTGCTGGAACCCCTCACTGTCCAGCGCCTGACTGCAAAAAAAAACCTTTGTGTGGTCGCCGAAGGGGATTCCCTATTTGGGAATTACATTGTGTTTTCCGGTGACGACAGTGGTTTCCCATAATTTAAGACAAACACCCTTAAGCCTGAACCAAGCAGGATCTCACTCCTGGAACTCTCTTGGATAGCTTGTATTCTAATATGTAAGATGACATTCTTGCCAAAAGTATTGTATGTACTTAGATGTATACCCTTACCAATACACAAATCCCTCCTTACTGAGATACAGAATCTTCTACTGCAATTTATCTGGGGGAACAAGCGACCTAGAGAGGCCCAAAAGGCGCTCTATCATTCCTTTTTGGAAGGTGGAATGAGTGTCCCCAATATTAGTGCATACTATAAGCAGTGGCGTTGCTAGGGCTGGTGTCACCCGGTGCGGTAGAAAATGGTGTCACCCCAGACCCCCCCCCCCCGAAGCAATAATGTTTTAGTCATATAACCAAAAATAACAGATACTCACTAGTGCTTAGGCCTCTTTCACACTTGCGTTTTTCCTTTCCTGCTAGAGTTCCGTCCTCGGGGCTCTAAGACGGAAAGATACTGATCAGAATTGTCCCAGTGCATCTTGAATGGAGAGAAATCCGTTCAGGATGCATCAGGATGTCTTCAGTTCAGTATTCAAACGTTTTTTTGCCGTTGAAAAATCCACAGCATGCCGCGGATTTTCCTTGGGCCAAAAAAATTGAAGGCATGCCGCAAGGACGGATCTGGAATTAATGCCCATTGAAAAGCATTAATCTGGATCCGACTTTAAGCTAAATGTTGTTTCGGCGCATCGCCGGATCTGACGTTTACCTTTCTGAATGGTAACCATGGTAGCTAGGACGCTACTAAAGTCCCGGCTGCCATGGAAAAGTAGTGGGGAGCCAGGGGAGGAGCTACTTACCGTCCGTGCGGCTCCCAGGGTGCTCCACAATGACGTCACAGCGCCCCTACATCACATGGATAATGTGATCATGCGACGTAGGGCGCTGTGACGTCATTGTGGAGCGCCCAGAGCCACACGGAAGGTAAGTAGCTTCTCCCTAGCTCCCACTACTTTTCATGGCAGCCGGGACTTTAGTAGCGTCCTGACTGCCATGGTAACACTGAAAGCATTTTGAAGACTGATCAGTCTTCAAATGTTTTCAGGTGTGTTGCGTTATGACGGATCCGGTGGGCATTTCCGGCGACGGAAATGCACGCCGGATCCTCACAACAGTAGTGTGAAGGGGCCTTAGTTATTAATTCACTTACAGTCCGGTGTGTACGAAGTGTCTTCACATATAACTAAAGAGGAATTGCTGCTGTTATGTTAATGGCTGCTATAACATTGCACCATCCTTCTGAACATATCTGTCATCCGCCTTACCTCATGATCCTGGAGCTGTGCTGTAGAGCTCGGCGGCCACTGTACAGCACAGCTCCAGGATCATGAGGTAAGGCGGATGACAGATGTGTATGTTCAGAAGGATGGTGCAATGTTATAGCAGCCATTAACATCAGCAACAAGTCTGGGCTGGTTCAGGCTGTGCTGTGCCTGTGTGAGTGACGTGGGCCGGTGCAAGCTCAAGCGAAGCTACATCTTGGCGACCCCCCGCCCGCAGCTCACCTGGTCCTGTGTGCAGCAGCTGGCTTCTCCTCTGTGTGGTCCTGGTATCTTCGCTATGCTTCAATCGCTTGAAGACTGTACTTTTCGCCCTATAAGACTATAACACACACATAGGTTTTAGAGGAGTATAATAAGAAACAATATTTTCCACTATACCTCAGGTCAGACCACCAATGTTAATCACACCTCAGATCAGCCCCCCGTGTCAGCCGTCAGCCCCCATCCATCATGCCCCCTCATGTCAGCCGTCAGCTCCGATCCTCCGATGAGGGACAATGTTGAAGTCTGACTGTGCCAGGGGGGGTGACATGATGTACCCCCCCCCCCCATGGCACAGATTCCAACATTGTCCCTCTCTTCATCATTGTCCCCTCATCATGTCACCCCCCCATGGGTGGCACATTTCTTTTCTTCCCTCCAGGCTCCATGGCACAAACAGACATTTTGTAATTGTCCCCCATCATTTCTCTTTTCTCACCCCCAGGATTGAGGCGCACATAGTGCCCCATAATATTGTGCGAGTAACACGTGCCTCTCCATGCCACCACATGTGCTAGTAATAAGTGCCTCTCTTGTGCCCCCTTATTGTGTGCCAGTAGCCCCCATATGTGCCAGTAGCCATCTCCCCTTATGTGCCATTAGGCCCCCTCATGTGCCATTAGTCCCCCCTCATGTGCCAGTAGCCGTCCCCTTTATGTGCCAGTAGCCATCCCCTTTATGTGCCAGTAGCCCCCTTTATGTGCCAGTAGCCCCCTTTATGTGCCAGTAGCCCCCTTTAATGCCAGTAGCACCCTTTAGTGCCAGTAGCACCCTTTAGTGCCAATAGCCCCTTTTATGTGTCAGTAGCCCCCTTTAGTGCCAGTAGCACCCTTTGTGTGCCAGTAGCCCCCGTTAGTGCCAGTAGCCCCCTTTAGGTGCCAGTAGCCCCCTTTAGTGCCAGTAGCCCCTTTTATGTGTCAGTAGCCCCCTTTAGTGCCAGTAGCACCCTTTGTGTGCCAGTAGCCCCTTTAGTGCCAGTAGCACCCTTTAGTGCCAGTAGCACCCTTTAGTGCCAGTAGCCCCCTTTAGTGCCAGTAGCCCCCGTTAGTGCCAGTAGCCACCGTTAGTGCCAGTAGCCCCCTTTATGTGTCAGTAGCACCCTTTAGGTGCCAGTAGCCCCCTTTAGTGCCAGTAGCACCCTTTAGTGCCAGTAGCACCCTTTAGTGCCAGTAGCCCCCTTTAGTGCCAGTAGCCCCCTTTAGTGCCAGTAGCCCCCGTTAGTGCCAGTAGCCCCCTTTAGTGCCAGTAGCACCCTTTAGTGCCAGTAGCCCCCTTTAGTGCCAGTAGCCCCTTTTATGTGTCAGTAGCCCCCTTTAGTGCCAGTAGCACCCTTTGTGTGCCAGTAGCCCCCTTTAGTGCCAGTAGCCCCTTTTATGTGTCAGTAGCCCCCTTTAGTGCCAGTAGCACCCTTTGTGTGCCAGTAGCCCCCTTTAGTGCCAGTAGCCGTCCCTTTATGTGTCAGTAGCCCCCTTTAGTGCCAGTAGCACCCTTTGTGTGCCAGTAGCCCCCTTTAGTGCCAGTAGCCCCAAAAAACAAACAAAAAAAAAACACTTGTACTTACCACCAGCGATGCGATGTAGGCATCTTCCGGCCTGTGTCTCGAGCTGTACGGCTCCGGCGGCGCGATGACGTCATCGCGCCGCCGGAGCCGGCCTCTGATAGGCTGCCGGCCTAGTGCTGGCAGCCTAACAGAGGAACAGGGAGAGAGAGGACACGCCTCTCCCTCCTCTGCTGCTGCTCCGCGCGGAGATGAGCGCAATGCAAGCGCTCATCTCCGTCGCGCGTCTGAAAATAGTCAGTCCGCCCCTGGTGACACCCCATCAGACTGGTGTCACCCGGTGCGGACCGCACCCCCCTCACAACGCCACTGACTATAAGGCAGCCACTCTTGATGCTATGAGGGAATGGTTCAACTTGTCCTCCACGCATAAATGGGTCCAAATTGAGAATACTCTAGCTGAAAGGGTTCCTCTTAGAATATATGATTTAGATATATCTATTTGATTTTGATACCATGGAAGCATATACATGGCCTGAGTTCTCAGGAGGACCAAATATGGATTATTCCATGTATTTCTTTGATGTGTATTAAAAGATAGGGGTTTCATGTGTGACCTCGGCTGGAAACGACACTAGCCTTTTTCTGACCCTTTTAATTGTTCTTGTCTGTGTAAAGCTTGTATATGAACCTCACACTACCTTCACATTTTATGATAGGGGTCTCTGTGAAGTTGTTCTATCTTACTGATTTTAGGGCTACAATCTCCTGACCTGGCTTTGGGAAGGGAACATGAACGAGGTTATGACCCAATCCTGGAATGTAAAGGGAAAGGTTGCCTACTCCTAACAATAATTTTGATATCTGGATACATCTATCACCACACCTCCCCCTTTTAGACTGGCATGGGATTATTGATACACCTATCAATATCCTTAGGGTACTTTCACACTAGCCAAAGGTTATATGTCAAAAGGCTGCTCAACCCACAGGTGGTAGGGTTAAAGTTTTCCAGTATCGAGTTCCGCCACAGGGGCTCAATACCGGGAAAAAACGCTTCAGTTTTATCTTCAGTTCAGTCCCTCTTACAGTATTTGGCCGGAGAAAATATCGCAGTATGCTGTGTTATTTTCTCAGATATGTGGTATTTTCTCTGATATCACTAAGTAGCAGCGATCTCATAAAAATCAATGGGATCACTGCAGCAGTCGCAAGAAATCCAACACGGCTGGATTTATTGCGACTGAAGCGGCAATCCCATTCATTTGTATGGGATGACCGCTACTCAGCAATCCTGGCCGTTACAGTTGTCGTGTAACCAGTGTCGCCATGTAGCCCTTGCCTTAATCTCTCACATTTCATGGTCATTTGTGACCACGGTATCTGAGCCATCTTTTGCAGGGTCATGAAAGCTCAGAGATGAGAGAGCCATACAGTTGCTATGGTAGTCTCAGGCCTTCTGAAGACTTCAAGGCCTGACTGTGGCAGGGCTTGACAGGAACATAGTGAATCTCCCATAGGCTGCAATGGTAAAACATCGACTTGAATGAGAGCTGAGGTGATCAGAGCTGAATTTTTTGAATGTGTGTCATTCCAGACTCCTAGACCTAATATTCCTCTTTCCTCACACCACCTAAATGTTTTAGGTAACATGCCGCACCTGAGTGGCCCAGAATTTAATGCAACTGAGCGGACAGGTAATGTTATGAATGACCACTGAGGAAGGAGGGGGACCTCCGAAACGCGTATGGTTGGGCAGCATTGGACGAACTATTTTTTGTGGATCTTCTGACGGTATTGTGGACTTATTGATTCCTGCATATCTATACGGATATATCATTATCCAGTCAAGGATTTAAAGGTTCCACAAAATTCCCTATACAAGGTGGACTTTAGGACCTGGTCTCCACTCAGAGAACACTTCACCTGATCATATGACACGTCATGTGAGACGCTGCATGTTACTGTGTCTGAAGTATTACAGTGAAGTGGATGCCATTCAAAACTATATGTGGAGACCCAGCTGCCATTTGCAACATTTACCACTGGAGCGGTAACGTGTTCCTTCTGCACACTAGTGCCACTATTATTCTATCTACCTTTTTTATATTGTGGGACTTTAGGATATTCTCCAAGTGAGACTTTAGGGGTTATTGGACCTCAGTATCACTGATCAGTCTTCAAAATGCTTTCAGTGTTACCATGGCAGCCAGGACGCTATTAAAGTCCTGGTTGCCATAGTAGTAGTGGGGAGCAGTATACTTACCGCCCGTGCGGCTCCCGGGGCGCTCCAGAATGACGTCAGAGCGCCCCATGTGCATAGATCACGTGATCCATGCGCGTGGGGTGCCCTGACGTCACTCTGGAGCGCCCCGGGAGCCGCACGGGCGGTAAGTATACTGCTCCCCCGCTCCCCACTACACTTTACCATGGCAACCAGGACTTTAGCGTCCTGGCTGCAATGGTAACCATTTAGAAAAAGCTAAACGTCGGATCCGGCGATGCGCCGAAACGACGTTTAGCTTAAGGCCGGATCCGGATTAATGCCTTTCAATGGGCATTAATTCCGGATCCGGTCTTGCGGCAAGTGTTCAGGATTTTTGGCCGGAGCAAAAAGCGCAGCAGTTCAGTGACTGAACTGAAGACATCCTGATGCATCCTGAACGGATTTCTCTCCATACAGAATGCATGGGGATGATCCTGATTAGGATTTTTCCGGCATAGAGCCCCGACGACAGATCTCTACGCCGGAAAAGAAATACGCAAGTGTTATAGAGCCCTTAGTTGTGTATTTTATGTTGTCGTTTTTACTCTGCTACTTTTGTGTATGTTATATCCTTATTTTTACGCCATCCATTTATAACATTCACAGCGTGGGGTTCATCATTATACCCCAGTATGTTTTAGATTTTCTGCTATTTTATTAAAATAATTTTTATTTTCAGTCTGTGTTTCCTTTCATCCTGTCCTGATATTGAGTGCCCACTCTGTCATTTATTCATATACGCACTTCTCTGTTTCTCCTGGCCTTTTTGAGAGGTGGCCATTCAGAGTGAGGGCACCTTTTCCATGAGATCCTGATTAATTGAGCCATCTGACACATTACTCTATTCATATGAATGACCATTGGCTGCATCAGAAACTGTGCCAAAATAATCCCTTTACAACTTGCAGCATACATGTATGGTTCAGTTCGGGACTTTAAAGATGGTGCACATCAGGAGCTGCCAAGGGCTTGCTGTTTTACACAGCAGACACCCGGAGGCATTGTCTGTGACCGGTGACAACGCCAATCATGGACATTTAATTTGTCAGATTCTATAGTCAATTGCGACCATGGTATGTAAGAGGTCTTTTCCCAGGAGCACTGCACTGCCGGGGACTAAATGGCTCCCCTGCACCTAGATTGAGGGAGTAGTTTAGTTGCTATGGCCTCTTTGGGCCTTTTGAAGGCTCTGAGGCCTGCCACAACCACGTCATAGTTAAATCACTGCAGTCTATCGGAGACACGTGAGATTTGCAATGCGTCAAACTGGACTGAATTAGTTTTGATGGGTCTGTGCACATGAACATTGTTCTTCACGCATCATTTCTGCGTTCAGGAAAAATTGCAGCATGTTCTATATTCTGCGTTTTTCATGCAGCTCTAGTTCCATAGAAGTGTATAGGGCTTCGGTGAAAAACAGATTGCATCTGGATGCAATGCGTTTTTCACTGATGGTTGCTAGGAGACGTAGATTGTTATTCTTCAGTTTTTTTCACGCGTGTGAAAAACGCATCAAAAACTGATTGCACCGCTAAGATAAAACTGAAACACTGACCGCAATCGCAGGCAAAAATGACTGATTTTGTGTGCAAAACCATCATTTTTTTCCTAAACAGACCCTGAGAGAATCTGTAACACTCGTGTGAAAGAGGCCTAAAACTATAAGATTAATTAATTAATGGACTGAACCTACACATCATGGGGATGTGCGATCCATGCTTTTTCTTTTTCTTTTTCGGAATTTTATCAATCTCTTTCTTATGGTGTCAGCACTCCTCCCATTCACCCCAGTTGCATTTAATTAGAAGGGTTAATAAACTCCTACTGGGTCCCAGTTTGTAGTACCTGAGACCACATGGAAAGGTGAGCTATTAAAACCTGTTTACATGGTGCTGTGCCCGTGGTTTGGTACTGCCCAGAGCCATGGGGGCTTAGCCTAACAGGAGTGCTGTTGGACTGCTGCGTCACGCCGCCTGCTGGTGTGGTGGTGGTCACTATGCGGAGCTGGACCAATTTAGAGACGACCTTGGCTTGGTGAGTGGGTCTATGCATTTTGATCACAACTTATGCAAATGCTTTGAGTACGGTTTGTAGATTAGGGCTTGGTATAATATTATTTACATAATAGATCAATGCATAACACGGCGATGTGCGATCCATGCTTTTTTTTGGAATGGACTGAACCTACCCTTGCATTTTGAGGAAAAGTATACCCCCTGCAAAAACTTTGACTGAAAAAAAACAACATGGATGCTGCAAGCACACCTGGACACATCTCATACTATGGTAGATTTTAGCAATGCTTATGGGTGTTTAATTTCCATTTGGAAGCTGTTGCCTCTTCACAAAGGAAGCTGTGGACAAGTACAAGATGCCTGATCCAAGTCAAAATGGAGATTGACTGTTACTACAGTATAAGGGAACAGCCGTATGTAATTTTGCAGTCCGCATCTGTGTGCATTATGTATTGTGAGGAACGGAACAGCTGGCCCCTAATAGAACAGTCCTATCCTTGTCCATTATGCAGACAATAATAGGACATGTTCTATACCTTTGTGGAACGGACATACGGAAACGGAATGCAGACGGAGTAATTTCTGTTTATTTTGCGAACCCATTGAAATTAATGGTTCCGCATACGGTCCACAAAAAAAACGGAACGGACAAGGAAAGAAAAGAATTTCGTGTGCATAAGCCTTAAGGCTCATTGGGTCTTTACATAAACGGAGCACTGCATGTGTCACAATGAAGCGTCCTCAGCAGCCTGGAGTCATGAAGGGCACTACATTACACAACATACTGAGGAGGTGATTGGAGCAGAAATAAAACAAAATATGTTTGCAACTTGAGAGTGTTCTCTGTGTTCCCTCTCTGTTCTAAGTAACAAGCCACAATTTGATGTCACTGAGTGGATCATATAATATTAGAGATGATCAGCAGCTGCTGCCACCTAGAAGCTGTGACAGTGACAAACAGACCATAACTACCTTCCCTGCATGTACCTACCTTGAAAAAACATTGACATGGTGTACTGTGGACGAGCTTAGCAAAGCGTATGGTTGTTCAAAAGTGTTTTCCAGGGGGGCGTGGCCTGCTGCCGTCTGTGATGGCTGCCTGAAGTGAGAGCTCCGTCTCACCATCTCTACTAAAGCGACCCTCAGCGCCTGGACAAGCTTCATAAGAAGCGGATTGACCTCCCCTCACTTACCGGGAGACATGATGACCCGCAAGAGAGCTCCCCGACCGGGTCTCCGACGCCTGACAGACTTCTTCGGGTCCCAGGAGCAGGAACGGGCTCCCCGCCGCACCTTCCTCCTTCAGACACTGGATCTGAGACCCGAGCTGGTGAGGGATCACCATCCTCTCCTACATTTACCCCATCGGAGGCGCTTCAACACCGGGACAAGCACACCCCACCGCCTCAGCATTCTGCAGACGCCGACAGGACCCGCCGCCATGCTCCTAGACATGTGCCTGGAAGCGCCATGATGGCTGTGAGGCAGGTGAGCGACGCGGCTACAGGGGATGTCAGCACAATTCGAATTCCCTCAGAGGAGACCACATACTCATTCTCTGAGTCTGATATTAACCCTTCGGAAATGACAGACCCACTACAGAGCTTTACTTGCTCCAACCAGGCTGTTACTGAGAACACCCTTAAAGCTATGATGACAGCTGTCCATCAATCCCTTATCAGTCAGTTACAGAAAGTGGCTTCTTCTATCACATCCTCTATTGACGACATAGGGTCCCGGGTGAACCATATTGAAAACAAGATGGGAGAACTGACCAAATCCCACAATGAGCTTATAGACGCTCACTATTCCTTGGAGGATGAGGTGGTGGGGCTAAGAGCTAAATTAGCTGATTTAGAGGACAGAAATAGACGCAATAATCTAAAGTTCAGAGGAATCCCTGACACTGTACCTCCGGCAGAACTCCAACAATACCTAAAAGATATGCTTCAAATGATTTTTCCAGATACAGATCCTCAGCTGCTTCTGATTGACAGAGCGCACCATTTGCCTAAACCGAAGCACCTGCCACCCTCTGTACCTAAAGATGTCATCGCACGTTTCCATTTTTACTGCGTTAAAGAAGATCTGATGTCTTATCTCAGGAAAAACCGCAGCTTACCAGCTCCGTTTCAGGACATTCAAGTATTTGCGGATCTTTCCCAGGCGACTCTACACGCTAGGAAACTATTGGCCCCAGTTACTAGAACACTCAGAGATCTCCGGATCCCGTATAAATGGGGGTTTCCCACAAAGCTCCTGATCCATAGGGAGGGGAAAACGTACGTCGTTAGAAGCTCTGATGAAGGGGAAACCCTACTGAAGGATTGGAATATGGGACATTCCACACTGTTGTCCTCATCCGGAAAGAAAACGCCACCCCACATAATCCCGGATTGGTCTACAGTGGGAGAATAACTCTACCCCAGCAACCACCACAGGTTGCTTCTAGTTGAAGTTCCTTGTCCGCTCTTCTACCACTATTAGAGATGGAAGGGCAAGGCTGAACTGATACCCCTGTTTTCTCTGGTCGGGGTGAGCAAGACCCCTAACGTCCAGTGTTGTTCGTTTCTGTTTGCCTAACCAATGCTTGTTTCACAGGTTTTGAACTTCTTGGCAGTTATTTTTTGTGTTTTTCCTTATACTAGAAGGTTATTACTGTTCCTGATTTGTATTTCTTCAGATCCAACCTATCAGATATTTCACATGTACGCGGCTTGTAGACAGTCGTCTTACAGGTACCGGTTAGTTTGTTCTTTGATTTTTGATATTCAGCCTTTTTTCGCCCACCTTACTTGTAATAGGCTATTGCCAACTTTACTATTGTGTATTCAGCCTTTGCATACCAAATGTATTTGCATTCAACTATTCACACTCCATTTATTATATGCCCAGCTTTTGTGTACTCAGCTTATCCACATATTCTATAGATATGGCGGTTGAGGTGATGTCCATAAATGCTAAAGGATTAAATTCCCCTTACAAGAGAACCTCACTGTGGAAAGAGGTGGGTTCCTCGAGGGCTGATATAGTATGTGTCCAGGAAACCCACTTTATGCACAATAAACATCCAGAACTCTCCCGTCGGGGTTTCTCCACAGTGATATTGGCCAACTCCCCTAAGAAAAAAGCTGGGGTAGCTATTGTAGTAAGAGATGCTCTGGGTTTCCAGGTTAAAGAAGTTTTCTCCGATAAGGGAGGGAGATATATTATTCTGGTGGGTGAGGTGGGATCGACTACTCTTACTCTGGTTAACGTTTATGCCCCTAACAAATCTCCAGTTAGATTTTTGAACAAGGTTATGAAGAAAACACGGTCTCTACAAAAGGGTTATTTACTTTTATGTGGTGATTTTAACATTGTGCCTGATGGGTCTTCTGACTCTACTGGGAAAAACAGATCATCTGCTCCGGTCTTAGGTCAATGGCTAAGAGATAACCAACTGTACGACTCCTTTCGATGCCTCAATGCAAACTCGAGAGAATACAGTTTTTATTCTGCGAGACATAGAACGTTTTCTCGCATTGATCTGTTTATCTCAGATAGACCGCTGCTCTCCAGGATTTCCAAGTCTATCATAGGAACAGCGTCTTGGTCCGACCATGCTCCTATTTCATGTACAATATCCAATCCCCAATCCTTTAATCCCATGAGATCTTGGAAAAATAACATTTTCCTTTTACGGCATCCTAAGTATAACCCGGTCACCAAATCTGCTATAGAGGAGTATTTTTCCCTGAATGATACGGGTGAGATAAACGCATTTACGCTATGGCAAGCTCACAAGGCTACAATTAGAGGTATATTGATAAAGCAGAGCTCTCAATTTAAGAAAGCCCGTGAAGCCAGATTATCTACCCTTTTAGCGGAATCTGCCTCTCTGGAAGCTCAGCTGAGGTCTGACCCCTCCCTAGCTCAACATAGAGCACTAATGGCTAAGCGACACGAAATCCACACCCTTCTACAAATTGACTACGACAAATCGATTACTTCTATGCGGTTAGCATATTATCAATCTTATAACAAACCCAGCAAATTGATGGCCAGGAAAATTAAACCGTTGACTCAAAAATCAGTTATCCCTTACATGTTGGCCCCAGACGGGAAGACTAAACTTACACATCCAAATGAAATAGCAGACACCTTTAGCCAATATTACGCTAAATTATATAACCTTGAGAAGGATAGTAACACTCCTCAACCCACAATAGAGAAGATTGATGCTTTTCTCCAAAGAGTAAACCTCCCGTGCTTAAACGATGACCAAATCGCGAAACTTAATGCCCCTTTCTCAACTACTGAAGTAGGTGAGGCAATAAACTCTCTGACATTGAATAAATCTCCAGGCCCTGACGGATACTCTAACGAATATTACCAATTATTTTCTCCTATTTTAAAACCGTATATTACACGGATGTTTAACCAAGTTTTAGCCGGAGAACAATTTCCATCTGATATGCTACAAGCCACGATTGTCACAATTCCCAAACCGGGTAAACCTATGGACCTGCCTGCCAACTTCCGCCCAATTTCACTACTCAATTGCGATGTAAAACTTTACGCTAAACTGTTGGCTCGTAGGCTTTTGAAAATCCTGCCCACTCTGATTCATAGCGATCAGGTAGGGTTTACAAAGGGTAGAGAGGCCCCAGACGGTACTCGACGAATTTTGGGACTATTACAAAAAGCCGAGGGGATGGGGACGCCTTCTCTGCTTCTCACATTAGATGCGGAGAAGGCGTTCGACCGCATCCATTGGGGATATGCCTCAGCAGTACTTGACAAATTTGGCTTCAGAGGGCCTATTAAGACTGCCATTCTTGCTTTATATTCAAATCCCTCAGCTAGGGTGCTTGCAAATGAGTCCCTCTCATCCCCATTTCTAATTACAAATGGCACGCGTCAGGGGTGCCCACTTTCCCCGTTTCTTTTTCTTTTGATAATGGAGCCTTTTGCTGAACTAATAAGAAGGACGGAGTTGGTGTCTGGTATTCCTGCGGGTAATAGACAACATAAAGTAGGATTATTCGCAGATGACGTGATTTTGTCCCTGTCAAATCCCCTATCATCTTTGCGATCCACTGTACAAATAATTAGAGACTTTGGTGAGATTTCATATTACAAAATTAATGATTCTAAATCTCAGATTCTGGCAATTAATATCCCATCTTCTCTACGCTTAGCGATAAACAACGAATTCCCCTTTCAGTGGACAGATTCCTCGATTACATACTTGGGTATCCAATTATGCTATCCCCTCTCGAGACTTGTTACGTATAACTATGATATTTTATACAAAACTCTTCAGGGCGAGTTAGATCGATATACCAAACTAAATCTTACCTGGTTGGGACACGTTGTTACGTATAAGATGATGGTCCTACCTAAAATTATCTACTTGTTTCATACACTCCCTATTCCCCTGCCAACAAAGACCCTGGTGAAATTTAAAACCCAAATGCTTTCATTTATTTGGAATAAGGGACCACATAGGTTAGCCGCTTCTATATTGTACAATCACAGACGGCACGGTGGCATGGGAGTTCCAAATTTGCAAGGATATTATGAGGCTTTCGTTTATAAGCAACTGAAATATTGGTGCAGTCGCGATGCGCCACCTAGCTGGCCATTGATTGAGACTGATCTTAATAAGGGACGCTCCCTGTTTTCCTTGCTTTTGTATCATGCATTAGACCCTGAAGCCCCTCTACCATCGGCATTGTCTTTAAAAGTGTCGGTTCAAATTTGGAAAAAAATCTTAAGTAGTACCACGCTTACTTCGCCCCAGACGGTGATAAACCTCCCTATAGAAATCTTACAATATTATATTCAGGAATTAGATCTGAGAGGGTGGCGTCTACGAGGAATGGGTTTATTGAATGATTTTTATGACAACGGTGCATTACTATCATTTTCTGACCTCCAAACCTCCCATGGGCTCCCACACTCTTTTTACTTACTCCCTACAGTACTCTATAATTTTTTAATGCCTTCTCACAGGTCCTCTCAGACACCTACAAGCGAGATTTATAAAATGGTGATTGGAGATTGTATCTTGTCAAAGAAAATACACTTTCTTAATTGGGAGAAAGATCTAAAGGCATCTTACACTACCTCCCAGTGGCGAGAGGCAATAATGACTACATACCGAGCCACTAAATGCTCCAATCTTTTAGAATGCTACCATAAACTACTTACCAGATGGTATTTCACTCCTGTTAAACTCAGCAGATTTTACCCTACTGTAGATAGAACGTGTTGGAGATGCCAAAGAGCACCTGGAGACCTCCTACATATTTTCTGGGAATGTGAGTCCATCCAGGTTTATTGGTCCGCAGTGGACAACTTGGTGGGTGAAATGACTGAGCCCTCTATCCGCCTGACACCGGCTTTGTCACTTCTCTCTTTGGACATGGAGACAATTCCACGAGGTTCCAGGCTATTGGCATGTCATATAATTTTAACAGCCAAATTATTGATAGCTAAACATTGGAAATCTTCATCCTGTCCCTCATTAAGCGAGCTGATTAACAAGGTTTCCACCCATGCTATTTACGAACGTCTATGGGCTATGCGGACACGCAGGCTCTCCCAATTTTATACTGCTTGGGCCCCTTGGCTTGCTAAATTCCCCATACCTTCTTTATAGGGGTTTTGACACGGTGGCAAACTTTTGGTACGCTTTTGAGCTATTGCTTTATCTCAGTAGTTCTTTAACTCTAAAGGCTGGATCTGTATTTTTGTGTTTTTTTTTTTGTCTGTTGTTTAGTGTTTTTATTTTTATTACACTACTGTTGTTTTTGTTTTTCTAACTCCTTTTATTGGTTCTACGTAGGCAGTGTCCAGGCGGACACCGTAGAACTGTTGCTATGAAGACGCGTATGTTTGATGTTGTTGGGTGGCTGC
Source organism: Bufotes viridis (assembly GCA_033119425.1). Lineage (NCBI taxonomy): Eukaryota > Metazoa > Chordata > Amphibia > Anura > Bufonidae > Bufotes > Bufotes viridis. Next base: position 253,972,291 of record CM065590.1, read on the forward strand.
GTCCACTATCATACGTAATATATACCTCCGCTTTACTATAGGTGGCTGTGCCCACCCTTGTGTCTTGCTTTGTCATGTTTAGAAACTCTTAATAAACATTTTTGAGGAAAAAAAAAAAGTGTTTTCCAGGATTTAACAATTCCTGAGATAGATCATCAACATGCTATCATTGGGCCTGACACTTACTCACCTACCCATCAGCTTTTCAGGAGTAGCTCTGGCATCAGAAATAAGTAGGGTAGGTGGGCCCTGAAGACTGGAGTTGAGGAACACTGTAGTGGATGATGCTGGTTATTGCAGCGCTGCTCTCAGTGAAGTGAATGGTAGCAGCTCTGCAGTAACCAGCTCCGACCCATGATCCTGCGGTGCCTTTCCTCTGCCAAGAAGCCACCACTCCAGTTCTGAAGGAGATCAGGAGTGGTGCGTGCAGCAGTTACATGATCTTTCTGGAGAAGACCAGGGATGACACGCGTGACAGGCGCACAGCCTTTCTCTGGATCAACTTTGCAGGATAACAGGCTAAACTGGATGGACAGGTGTGGTTTTTTTTAGCCTTTGTTAGAACCGTTCCCTTAAGGGTGTTATGCCAGCCATCCAAGAGCCCTAAATGGGTGTCTGTCATAACCAGAGAATTGGAACATCAAGCCCTTCTGGGCTCTGGCTCGGTGTCCAATTAGAGGTGTAGGCGGGAGATTTAAACCTGGAACTGACACAGCTCATTGCCTATCATTGCACATAGTGCTTCAGTCCTTTGTGCCTGAACTTAAAGGGGTATGGCAGTAAAGTAACTTAATTTTTGAAAAACTGCATTAAGGCTGCAAGCTGTGACCCAACCAGAACCAATACCTATACATATAACCAGAGCTTTCTTTTACCTTGCAATCCATTTGTCTTGCTCCTGTATCCAAACCCGATTCTTTTTAAAACTTTAAGTATATGGGCTCCGTCCTACTGTAAAATGTATGGCCTGCGCAAGGTATTTCCGAAGATTTAGCAAATATCGTGAGAATTACTTCGTCTCGTCTCTATCACACGTCACTTCTTTTATTTGCATAAATTACTGTTAAAAATACTACGCTGAACTCGACTCTGTGCCTCATTAACTAAGCGAGTTCAGCTTTGTATTTTGATACAGTTATGTATACGAATAAACAAAGTAAGACATTAGAGAGGCGAGACGAAGTAAGTCTTGCGATATCTGGATACAGCAATCCAAACCCAACTCGCTCAACCCTAGTTGCTAAGAAGTTGTTAATTTTGTTGGTACAATTAGCGAGTCCAGTCAGTGTGACCACCCCTGACCTTAGTTGTAGGTTCTATGCATTTTGAGTTTATTTTTATATTGCTCTTTCTTGATAGTTTGCCCTTGGTTACATTCCCAGCTGGAGGCATGGTCAAATGGGGCTCCAAGTGTATGGAATCTTGTATGTTCTTGCATATCTCTAGCGTATCATCTGACACACCTCCTCTTCCCCAATTCATTCAAGATTTTAGAGATATTTTCTAAAGCTGGTTAGTGAGTTGCGTCTGCCTCATAGACCATGCAACTGCTATTCAACTTCTCCCTGATGCTAATTTCCCCAAGAGATTTAGAATCTTTCTGCTGCATAAAAACAAGCCAGAGTAGCCAGAGTAAGAGTCATATTTGACTATCGGGTGCTGTTTTTTTTCTTTGTAGGAAAAAAATATGCTGGTTCAATCAAGACCCTGTGTAGATTATCACAAATTATATAAAAACAAACATTTGTACCCTCTTCTAGGGCCAAATAGTTATCCTAACTAGCTTTACAAGGAGCATATAACCTCTTCATAGAAGGAGGAGTACGGTTATAAACTAACCTGACCACGATCCTGCGTTTTCGGTCCCTCTGCCCAGCAGACGCAGCTCTGGTCCATGCAATGGTACTCAGTGGCACTAGGAGCAGCGAGTGCAGTAGTTGCACAGCTGTTCCAGAGGAGACAGAGAATGGAGTATGCAACAGTCCCACATGTTTCCCCTTAAGGTTGCTATGCTGACAAGCCAAGCTTTGGCTGGTCAGCCATTCAGAAAACTGGGAGACCCAGCCATTTAGGGCTCAGTCTTAGATCAGCACTGTGGGCAGGGTTTTTAACTTGGCACCAACACTGCTCAGAGCCCATAATTGCATATAGTGTCCTGGTTCTGTTTGTGCTGTGTGTCAGAACTCAAGACCTGCTTGTTAGCCCTCTGTGTTGTGACCCTGGCTGGTTTCACTGATTAACCTCTTGTCTACTCATTCAGCTACACCTGTACTCTCCAGGTTTGGACCTTGGCTTGGTCTACGGATTAACTTCTTGTGTGCTGATCTGTCTATAGCTGTACCTTCCTGGTTTTGACTTTGGCTACTATTGATTATCCCATCTGCTTCCCTTTTCTTTTACTTCACTCAGCAGACGTACGCTGGGTAAGCAGCCCCTGGCTGGCAGTTTTTCGCCAACACTTACACCTGTTTCCATGCATAAATGTTAGTAAGTTTGCTGGGGCTAGAGTCCTGGCACGGCTCAACTGGCAGATATGGAGTAAAATTGCTTGCGTGACTAAATATCGTCGCATGGCCAATTAAAAAAGGAGACCTGCGACTATTTTTACACCTCAGATTAGTAAATGTGCCCTAGTGTGTGGGCAAGTAATGTTAGAAATGAAAAGCACATGGGTCCAAAGCTAGAAAAAGAGTTGCAGCTTCTCAGACGGTCATCCCTACGCTTGCTGCATTTTGAGGCAACAGGTACCTACCTTGCAAAATCTTTGAAGGCAAAAAAACACCATTGGGCAGTCAACAAAGGGAACAAAACGTGTTTCAAGGTCTGTCGTGCCCAGGGAAGGTTTGTGTTAGGTATAATATCTTATATGCACAATGTTTAACTGTTGGTCTGAGTGTATGATGCCTGTATATGCACTTTATTTTAGGTTTAAACTATGTAGGACGAGCATTAACTATTGTCGCATTCAGTTATTTGAAAAGGAACAAAATTAAAACAAAGAAACAATTAGACAGTATCCTATTAAGGAACATTCCCAATGAAGTAGCTATGTGAATCTGTTATAAAGGTGGGTATGGACCACATTAAATCCTATCTGAGCATTACTTTCATTAAGAACATAACAACCATCTTTATTGACCACTTTAACACCATGCTCCTACATTTTCCTACACTATTTTGCGGCTCAGGCGCGGACCCATTCACTTCAATGGGGCCGCAAAAGATGTGGACAGCACTCCATGTACTGTCTGCATCTGTTGCTCCGTTCCGTGCCCCCGCAAAAAAATAACATGTCCTAGTTATTTCTACAATGGGGCGCGTTCCATTTCGCAAATTGTGGAACGGAACGCGGAGCAGCTTTCGTGTTTTGCGGACCGCAAAATACCAACGGTCATGTGCATGAGGCCTTATACTAATAACACACAAATCTACCTCTCTGGTCCAGACATCACCACCTTACTATCCAAAATCTCACAATGCCTAACTTCCATATCCTCCTTCTCCTCTCACTTTCTAAAACTTAACATGAATAAAACAGAATTAATCATCTTTCCCTCATCTTTCTCAACTCCCCCAACAGACCTATCTATCATGATCAATGGCTGCACACTCTCCCCGATCAACCAAGTCAGCTGTCTTGGAGTGACCTTGGATATTGCCCTCTCTTTCTGACTGCACATCCAAGCCCTTTCTACCACCTGCCACTCAAAAACATCTCCCGCATCCGCTCTTTCCTCAACTTTGAGTCTGCAAAAACGCTTGTACATGCCCTCATCATCTCCCACCTAGACTACTGCAACATCCTCCTCTGTGGTCTTCCACCTAGCACTCTTGCACCCCTCCAATCTATCCTCAACTCTGCTGCCTGACTAATCTACCTCACCCCCCGTTACTCCGCTGCCTCTCCCCTCTGCCAATCTCTTCACTGGCTCCCCATTGTAAGCCCTCACTGGCAGGGCCCTCTCTCCTTCTGTACCAGTTTGTAACCCGTCTTGTTCATGCATAGTGCAATTGTCTGTATTATGTATGTATACCCCTTTTCATATGTACAGTGCTATGGAATGAATGGTGCTTTAATAATAAAAAAGGCCCCCCAAAATCAGTTCCAGGTTGGAATGTCCCAGCAACCTGGTTGGGAATTGCTGTTCTGATGTGTATGTCCAGCTTTAGAGCATCCAGATAAATCAGAGAAGACCACAGAATTTATCACAGGGCAAACGTTGCCTCCCTGGTGGTGCCCCATTCAGGGGGACAAGCAGTTCACTTGCTAAAGTGACAACCCCTTTAATACTTCAAAAACTGCATGAAAGCCATAATCTTGCAGCAACCTGAAGGTAGGTTCACACAAGGGATTTTGTACCCAGACATGTTCGGGGTAATGTATAATGCCTCATGAACACGGCCGTTGTTTTGGTCCGCGTCCGAGCCGCATATTTTGCGGCTCGGGCGCTGATCCACTCACGTCAATAGGGCCGCAAAAGATGCGGAAAGCACTCTGTGTGCTGTCCGCATCCGTTGCTCCGTTACGTGGCCCCGCAAAAAAAAAATAGAGCATGTCCTATTCTTGCCTGTTTTGCGCACAAGAATAGGCATTTCTACAATGGGCCGCATTCCGTTAATTGCGGAATGGAACGCGGAGCAGCTTCCGTGTTTTGCGGATCACAAAACACATACGGTCGTGTGCACGAGGCCCAAGGCTTATAATCCGTAATATAAACGGTGACAAAGAGGTCAAGTCTTTTTTTTTTTATTATTAATCACCAAGCGTGTACAGGTAGTTCATTTTCTTACAATGGCATATAATAGATACATGTATTTTTTGCCTAGCAGCACTGCAGGATCCCTGCACATTACACAAGCAGAAGTTAGCATACTACAGCATAGGTGACATCTTCAGGACACTTCGTTTTCTTTGCCATCTATGTCAGCTGATATTGGCTTCTTGGTGTCAACGCCATGATCACTAGAAAACAATACGTCTATTATAGTAGGTGCAGTAAATGAACTTTAATTTCTTCTTTGAGGCCATTTGTTAGACAGTTACTTTCTAGGTCAAAGATGTGCAGGAGCATTAAATAAGGTTTCTGCCGAATTAAAACTACACATGGTCTATTCACTAGAACATGTATTTGGAGGGGTATTGCCATAAAAGCACATGTCAACAGTATATAGAGTTATTCAGTTCTGTGAGAAATTGGACAGTAGAAAAGTAATAAGTAGTTAACTTAAAGAGGACCTGTCCCCTCTGCTGACATGGCCATTTTAGTAACTGCTTCCATTCCCCACGTACTAACAATTCTGGAGCATCTATTCGTATGGTTCTATGTTGTGCCATTCCTTTATTATTTCTACTAGAAGGTATGAATGAATTGCTAGCAGTCTGCAGTAAGGGTACAGAGGGGTGGGAACCAGTTGGGGGGGGAGGGGAGGTTCGGTGTCCCTGCACAGACTACCTGTATCCGATCAGTGCTGCCATTTTCAGACTGTGCAGGGACACACCACCAACTGGTAACACCCCTCTGTACCCTTACTGCAGACTGCCAGCAATTCATTCATAACTTCTAGCAGGATTAATAAAGGAATGGTACAACAGAGTCATAGGAATAGAGACCCCAGAATTGTACATCACATGGGGAATGTGTGTACCTATTAAAACAGACATGTCAGGAGCAGTGACAGGTCCTCTTTAAAGGGGTTATCTAGGAAAAGATATTTATGACATATTTTCAGAGTAGGTCATCAGTATCAGATCTTCTGGGTTGTGAAGGCCAAGTGACTAGGCCAAGTGACTTCACCATACATTGATCATGTGTAGTGTTGAGTGAACTTCTGTTTTCAAGTTCGGAGTACAAAGTTCAGGTTATCTAAGAATTCCACTATGGACTCCGCTACCACGGACAACATAACTTATGGTCCGTGGTAGCAGAATCCATAACGGTATTCTTAGATAACCCGAACTTTCGATGCCTAACTTAAAACACAAGTTTGCTCAACACTAGTCATGTGGGATAGTTGTAACTCAGCCCCATTCAAGTCAATACCAAGCACTGCCACAATACCACGTATGGCGCTGTCCTTGGAAAGCTACCAGGAGCCTGCGTCACTCACCAGAGCTCTGGTGGGCGCAGCAGCTCCCTGAAACAGCTGATCGGTGTGTGTGCTGGGACGTAGACCCCGACTGTAATAATGATGACCTATCCTGAGAATAAGTCATCACTATCTTTTCCAGGATAACCCCTTTAAGGCTGCTGTGGCCATGTCTAAGTGGACTCTGAAGGAATCTACTGCAGGAGTGGCCAAAATGAGGCTTGGGTAGAAACAGCCAATGCTCAAGAGAAGGTACTAATAAGAGAATCCGTGCATACACATACATACCTACACACAGCAATACCATGGCAATTTGCAGTAAAAAGTGTGTAGGACGACACCGGTGCCTCTTGTGAAAGGACCCTTAGGAAGTGAAATAACACTACGAGGAACTGTGCAATGGAGAGTTCCAAGAAAACTTCCTGGGAACTTATGAATAAATTAATAACTGGGTGTCATGTCCTTTGTCAATACGGCATGTCCTGAATGGATATTATCAGGCTGCAGTGGGACATGCGCCATTGACAAGAGGAGTGAGAATACCTAGTTGTCACTTTATGCATACATTTCCAGGAGGAACAACAACGGCATGGCCCAGCTCTTCCCTAAAGGGTCTGTGTCACTTCAGCAAATGACATTTATCATGTAGAGAAAGTTAATACAAGACACTTACTAATGTATTGTGATTATCCATATTGCTTCCTTTACTGGCTGGATTCATTTTTCTATCCCGTTATACACTGCTCGTTTCCCTGCAATCCATCAACAGTGGTCATGCATGCACACTACAGTAAAAAGTGCCACGTAGCGCGCAAGGGCACACATGTGCAGCTGCTCTCTGCTTATCTGCGCTTCAGCGGTGGTCATAAGCCTGGCTACAAGCAGTGTATAATGTGATGGAGAAATGAATCCAGCCAGCAAAGGAGGCAAAATGGACAATCACAATACATTACTAAGTGTCTTGTATGCACTTCCTCTACACGATAAATGCCATTTACTGACGTGAGACAACCCCTTTAGGGCTGGCCACAGACATTACATGGCTATTGGCTGTTTTCCACTGATGGCTGTCCCCCCAACGCAATCATACATCTGCATGCTGATCAGCCAATCAGTGCTCATAGTGGTGAACCACCTCATCCAGTGGGGAATAGAGGAGCAGGAGTATAGTTTTTTAGTTTTTTTTAACCCCTTGTGGCTTAAAATTTTGCCCCCAGAATTACTAAAACAGATATATGCCTTAACAAAAATGATGAGCTATAATAAGGATGAAACAGCTACATAATATTCTACAACCATGAGGGAACGCTGCACTTGGGATTTTACCAATTAGTAGGCCTAGTCAGCTCTCCTTTAATGCAAGAACTCACCTAAGATGGTGTTTTGTCTTCAGTATCCCCAAAGAACATGGAGATATTATATTATCAGTCGGACTTCTAAATGCATTACTGGAAGGAAAGGAGAATACGTTATAGGAGACGTCAGCATCTTCTAAGACAGGGTTTCTCAACTCCGGTCCTCGGGACCCACCTGCCGGTCATGTTTTCAGGATTTCCTTACCATTGAGCAGGTGATATAATTAGTGTCAGTGCTTCAGGACTTACCACAGGTATTTATTCTGTGGGGTATTCTCAAATCCTGACCGGTAGGTCCCGAGGACCGGAGTTGAGAAAATGATTGTCCAGACTAATGGACGACTAATGAGATAAAAAAATTCCTGCCAGTAGTGAATACATACAAGTGATCTGGATTTCTTGAACATACACGACCACAGATACTGGACACATTACTGGATATTGTGAGGAAACACCAGGGGGCGCCATAGCAAGTATGTGACAGCACTATCTACAGTCATGTGAAAAAATTAGGACACCCTTTGAAAGCATGTGGTTTTTTGTAACATTTTTAATAAATGGTTATTTCATCTCCGTTTCAACAATACAGAGAGATTAAAGTAATCCAACTAAACAAAGAAAACTGAAGAAAAGTCTTTTCAAGATCTTCTGTAAATGTCATTCTACAAAAATGCCTATTCTAACTGAGGAAAAAGATAGGACACCCTCACATGTATTCCCTCTTAAATTGGCTCAGATCTCACACAGGTATATCACACCAGGTGCACATAATTAGTAGATCGTTACTCTGCATGTTGAATGAGGCTTGCCCTATTTAAACCTCAGACATTTAGTTTGGTGTGCTCCTGACTGTTGAAGTGAGAGTGAGCACCATGGTGAGAGCAAAAGAGCTGTCAGAGGACTTCAGAAAAAAGATTGTAGCAGCCTATGAGTCTGGGAAGGGATTTAAAAAGATCTCAAAAGATTTTGAAATCAGCCATTCCACTGTCCGGAAGATAGTCTACAAGTGGAGGGCTTTCAAAACAACTGCCAACATGCCCAGGACTGGTCGCCCCAGCAAGTTCACCCCAAGAGCAGACCGCAAGATGCTAAAAGAGGTCTCCAAAAACCCTAAAGTGTCATCTCGAGAACTACAGCAGGCTCTGGCTACTGTTGATGTAGAAGTACATGCCTCTACAATCAGAAAGAGACTGTACAAGTTTAACTTGCATGGGAGGTGTGCAAGGAGGAAACCTTTGCTTTCCAAGAGAAACATCGAGGCCAGACTGACATTTGCCAGAGATAAAGTTGACAAAGACCAGGACTTCTGGAATAATGTTCTTTGGACAGATGAGTCCAAAATTGAATTATTTGGACACAACAGCAGAGGACATGTTTGGCGAAACCAAACACAGCATTCCAAGAAAAGAACCTCATACCAACTGTGAAGCATGGAGGTGGAAGTGTCATGGTTTGGGGCTGCTTTGCTGCAGCAGGACCTGGTCAGCTCACCATCATAGAATCCACGATGAATTCTACTGTGTATCAGAAGGTGCTTGAAGAACATGTGAGACCATCAGTTAGAAAATTAAAGCTGAAGCGGAACTGGACCATGCAACATGACAATGACCCAAAACATACTAGTAAATCAACCAAAGATTGGCTGAAAAAGAAGAAATGGAGAGTCCTGGAATGGCCAAGTCAAAGTCCAGATTTGAATCCCATTGAGATGCTGTGGGGTGACTTGAAAAGGGCTGTACGTGCAAGAAACCCCTCAAACATCTCACAGCTGAAAAAGTTCTGCATTGAGGAGTGGGGTAAAATTTCCTCAGACCGATGTCGAAGACTGGTAGATGGCTACAAGAACCGTCTCACTGCAGTTATTTCAGCCAAAGGAGGTAACACTCGCTATTAGGGGCAAGGGTGTCCTATCTTTTTCCTCAGTTAGAATAGGCATTTTTGTAGAATGACATTTACAGAAGATCTTGAAAAGACTTTTCTTCAGTTTTCTTTGTTTAGTCGGATTACTTTAATCTCTCTGTATTGTTGAAACGGAGATGAAATAACCATTTATTAAAAATGTTACAAAAAACCACATGCTTTCAAAGGGTGTCCTAATTTTTTCACATGACTGTACATACAGGTAAGCAATTCTGAATTGTGGAAAAACACCATTCCCAAAACTAACCAATCCAGTCGCATACCAGCAGCTTTTCTCCCACAATTCCTTTGCAAATAATGGGGTTGTCCGAGAAAATCTTGGACAAGCCCTGAATAGTCTAAAATTGAAAATATTATACATACTTCTTTCTCCAGCGCTGTATGTCTGGTCCTCCTGCCACTGCTTGGCTGCAGCAGTCACATGACATATACGGACACGTCACCGCTACAAGCAGCCGGCGGAGGACTGCACCGGCAGCGCAGACAATGGCGCTATAGAAAGAGGGGAGCATAACATTTCTATTCTGAACTATTCAAGGGCTCGTCCAAGAGAATTAAAAATCCCCTTTCAATGTTCCACTGTATCTCTATCCATATAGCGGTTCAACACAGGACCACACTAACCCGAGGGGGCAGATTACTAACGCACTCCGGAAAAGCTAACAGGGTGGTGGAGTCCTTGTCAAAGCTAGTTTTGGGTGGAGTAGGTAAAAATGTACTGACTCCAGCTTAAGGCTACATGCACACAACCGTATGCGTTTTGCGGTCCGCAAATTCCAGATAATTCCTTTTTTTTTGGCAGATCCATTGTAATAATGCCTATCCTTGTCCGCAAAACGGACAAGAATAGGACATGCTCTATTTTTTTTGCGGGGCTACGCAACAGACATACGGATGCAGATAGTACACGGTGTGCTGTCAGCAATTTTTGCGGACCCATTGAAATGAATGGGTCCGCATCCTATCTGCAAAAAAAAAAAACGGAACGGACACGGAAATAAGATACGTTTGTGTGCATGTAGCCTAAGAAAGACATTACTAATTTATAACTACAGCCATTGCCCAGCTTGTTTGAAATACTAGGAGGAGAACTTCCATTCATTTCTATAATCTAGAAAGAGGACTAAGTGTAGGATTCCTCCAATGCGGCAATTAAAGGGACGCTGGCGGCATTCAGATTAGAGTTAATATTGATTATTTTTATTATTATTTTATAGCCACTTTCTTCAGAAAACAAACCAAATTAAAGAAAGAGGTGCCAGGCTGAGCCAAGTGAAAGAAGAAACCAGCGTGAATTTTACAAGTCATTCTGCTGAAAGAGAAGGGTACGATGGGGGTCAGTGTGTGAATTCACTATAAAGGGAGTCTGTCAGCACGTTCTCACTAACAGAAGTACTGGCAATGGCCAACATTGCAGCATATCTGTATGTCCTTTGCGATATTTGTAGATGTGCAGAAAACAAACGTCTGCGCAGAACGGCTCCCTGATCTGATCGCCCACAGAAGTGAATGTGCTGCGCAGGCGCCAGGAGTGCAGCAGAGGGTGCCTGTGCGAGAGTTTTAGAAGCATCCCCAGTGACATCAGGGAGAGGAGCCCGCCCAGTTGGGCACTTGGCCGCTCTTTTCAATAAGGATAAAGTTTGTTTTCTGCCCACCTACAGATGTCACAAAGGACATACGGTTATGTCTGTAATGCTGATAACATGTATTCTTGGGCATTTCTATTAGTGAGAAGGTGCGGATTCCAGTTAATGCTAAACGTCATACAGGGAGGTGCCGCACGTACCCTTGCTGGGCCTGTTTCCGCTTTATTAGGCTGGGTGTGACTGGCAGCTGCTGGTTGGGGTGAGACTTCGCCTGCAATCCCTTGATGCCGCTCATTTTTCGTTGAGATCTGAAACACACACATGAACTTTACAGTCATATTCGAGCAACAGAGACTAAAGGCTTCAATTCAGGACTACGTTTTCAAAGGACAAAATTGTAATGGTGTATCAGGACTGGAGGACCTCAAAGCCAGAGTGGGCATGTATGGGGCGTGGGCACTATGACTAGCCAGCCTAGTCCACGACTGCCATAAGGTCATTTCTACACAGCACCCATGGGCATTATGACTGCAACACAATTAGGCCTCATGCAAAACACGGATACCGGCCGTAAGTGTCCCACGTATTCACACGTCCTGCCCTGTTGTACAAGAATAGGACTTTTTTTTTGGCGGGACAGGCATCGGGGCGCATGGAGGTCGACAGCAAACAGACGACATCCGTGTGCTCTACACATTTTTTACAGCCCCGTAGAAATGAACGGGCCCGTGTGTGATGCACAAAAAATGGGGATCAGATGTGGACCGAAAATACAGTCCTGTGCATGAGGTCCAAGTAAGATAAAGCACAGAATAAGCCAGGGGCAGCCGTTTAGGGACATATAAGGGAGTGACAGGTGACATTCTGGGGAAGAATACAGATTTCTAGTGTAAGGGTACTTTCACACTTGCGGCAGGACGGATCCGGCAGGCTCAATAGCCTGCCGGATCCGTCCGGCCGCAAGTGTCAAAGGAGCCTAAGATGGCACACCACATTGCACTGAAACCAATCAGAAGGACAGGACATTATCTGGCCAACTTGTTTAAAGGGGTTTTTCCAAAGAGGACCTATCCTCTGGTCATCAGTATATGATCGGTGGGGGTGTGACCCTCCCAATCAGCTGTTCGAGAAGGCAGTGGTGCCAACAGTAGTGCTGCAGCCTCCTTTCAGCTTTTCCTAGGACAGCGCTGTGCTTGGTAAGCTGCAAGAAGACTGCTGCACTCACAGGAGCGCCAGAGTACCTTCCCAAACAGCTGATCAGCGGGATCCTGGGTGTCAGACCCTCACCAGTCAGATACTCATGACCTATCTGAAGGATGGGTCATCAATGTGAAAACTCACAGAAAACCCCTTTAATAATGCTATGTGGGGGCACTCCGGCAGCATTAATTCTGTGTGTGTGGGGGGGCATAACATGGCAGGGGTTATAACTACTGGGTGGGGGCCCAAAGGGGGAACAACAACTACACCCAGCAAACCTTTAATAGTGTCTCTCTTTGGGCTTTTCAAAAGTATAGAGCAGGAGGAGCACTTTAAAGTGACACAGACATATTTAGGAGCTGCTCCCTTCTAACTGCATGACCTGCATTACGTCTACGTGAAAATCACACTATTTGAGGAGAATAATGGCCGTCCTTCCTAGTACATAACTGCAGTGTGCACAGTGGTCCCCGCCGCAGCACTCACCTGTCTCCCGAGCCGCTCTGCGTGGTCTTCAGCCCGACCTCTATATATAGTTTTTGAATTTAGCGCGCACCTGTCAACGAGCTTCGTGTTGATTGGTTGTCGCCATAGTAACAGCCGCGGGTTCGTGTCACGTGATGTTATTGTACGTCACTGTATGTAGGAGAGCTCCCGGTGTACTGAGCGCTTGTTTGGAGGAATGAGCTCTGTTCCCTTCGCCCATTACAGACGCTGACAACATGGAGGACTGGAGACATTTCTAATAAGGCTGCTGGGGCCGTTGCTCCGCCCATAGACAACTGTGTATGCTTTTGAATGTCTGAATGAGGCTTGGTCGTGTTGTTGTGGCGAAGCAGAGACCTGACTGCGCGGCTTCCAGGTCCTAGTGCGATTTCACTCCGCCCCATAATATGTCAGGACGCCTCGGGACAGTTTAGTATCCTGAAGAAAGTTTCTTATTTTCAGAATCAATAAAACGTTAGGTAAAGTTTTGTTCCCCCGCCCCCATAAACAGGTTATAATATATTTTTGTCTTTCATGTGTTCATTGTAACCTGTATCTTTAAAACTTTGTTTTTGGCACTTCTGGAGACTGAAACACTAAAGCCAGGTACCATCAGTGCTATATATGTGCCTCCCACAGACCTATGTAATCAGTTTATAACATGTTATGTAGGTGACAGACTTCTTTTAGGGCCTCATGCACATCACGTATGGCTTTTTCAGTATTTTGGGGAACAGAACAGCTGGCCCCTGATAGAACAGGACTATCCTTGTCCGTTATGCGGACAATAATAGGACATGTTCTATCTTTGAACAGAATTTGAAGGCATACGGAGTACCTTCCGTTTTTTTGCAGATCCATTGAAATGAATGGTTCCGTATACAGAAGGCAAAAAACGGAACTTAGGCCCCTTTCACATATGCGTTTTTCCTTTCCGTCCTAGAGCTCCGTCTTCGGGGCTCTAGGACGGAAAGATACTGATCAGGATTATCCCAATGCATTCTGAATGGAGAGAAATCCGTTCAGGATGCATCAGGATGTCTTCCGTTCAGTACGTGAACGTTTTTTGGATGTTGACAAAACCGCAGCATGCTGCGGATTTGTCTCTGTCCAAAAATCCGGAAGACATGCCGTAATGCCAGATCCGGAATTAATGCTCATTAAAGTGCATTAATCCGGATCCGGCCTAAAGCTAAACGTTGTTTAGCTTTTTCTGAATGGTTACCATGGCAGCCAGGACGCTAAAGTCCCGGATGCCATGGTAAAGTGTAGTGGGGAGCGGGGGAGCAGTATACTTACCATCTGTACGGCTCCCGGGGCGCTCCAGAGTGATGCCAGGGCGCCCCATGCGCATGTAGCGCTCTGACGTCATTCTGGAGCGCCCCGGGAGCCGCACGGACTGTAAGTATCTGCTCCCACGCTCCCCACTGCTACTATGGCAAACAGGACTTTAATAGCGTCCTGGCTGCCATAGTAACACTGAAAGCATTTTGAAGACTGATCAGTCTTCAAATGCTTTCAGGTCACTTGCGTTGTGACGGATCCGGCGGGCACTTCCAGCGACAGAAGTGCACGCCGGATCCTAACAACGCAAATGTGAAAGAGGCCTTAAACGGAAAAAAAATGTTAGTGTGCAGGAGGCCTAAGGATAAGTTTCAGTGCGTGTCCAACCGTAAAGACCCCACAATCATGAAAACAGCGACCCCGTGAAATGTGTACTGTCGCTCTAGTCATCTATAAGAGACCTGCTGGAAATAGCCAAGAGCTGTACTCGTATATTGGCTGCTGGGTATCCTGACTTCAACTGTATACGTCTCCTCAGGACGCAGATACAGTGGAATACAAGGGTGAAGCAGGAAGCCATCAGCTGCCTGTTCCACCATTCCCTTCCACCCGTAGTTCACCGCAGGCAAGCCCACACAGTGATGTCATAGCACCTGCTGCGCCGAGCCACAGACAGCCCAGACCGAAGACCAGAGCAGATGTTGTCTACTCCATTTGTTCTGGGAACATGGGATAGGTGAGTATTCAATTTGGAGGTAATACGGGAGCATCACTATGTATGGTGGCACTTATAGAGGCATCATACTGTGTCATCTAAGACAATGGGAGCCATCTTGCCCTATCAGTGCGGGACCCACGTCTGGGAAACAGAGCTGCCAAAGTCCTAAAAAACACACCACGCATGCACGGCTGCTTTCCATTCATTTCTATGGGGCTATCTATTTCCGTCGGCCCCATAGAAATGAATGGGAGAGGTGGCCATACAAGTGCGATGCACTCCAATTAATTTCTATGGGGATTTCAAAAATAGCAGAGCAGCACGCTCAGGCCAATAGGAAGGCTTGGTGGTGGCTGGCGGTGCTGCCCTTGTTTTAGCAATCCTAGCGATATGCCTTTATTGTCTGAGATGGGAATACCACTTTGAGATGGCATTATACTATGTGGGGGGCACTTACTGGAACAGTCTACTGTGAGAGGGGAATTTAGGGCCATGATACTCTGAGGGGTCCTAAAGCCACGTTCACATCCCCGCTAGGCAGAGGAATAGACTACTGGCGTTATCGTAACCAGCATAGCCGGATCTCCATTCACTATAATGAGGAATCAGGCGGTTTTTGGACAGACAGCCATCAATTATGCTGGAAAGCCATTGGATTACATTATAGTCAGTGGGGATCCAGCTATGCCAGATACGGCGACTCCAGTAGATCGTTCCCAGATTAGAGGGCATCATACTGTGTTGAACATTTAGAGTGCATTGTTACTAAGAGGCATTAAAGGGACATTCTTTCGATGTTGAGGCACTATGGGGGTGTCCTTACTGTGAGGGGGCATTAAGCGAGTATTCTTACTATGTGTGCAGCACAAAGGTTACTGAGCGGGATTGTGTGTGTATAGATTTTGGGTGGAGTTAGAAGCATGGCATCACAAATCGGAAAGTGGGATAACCGGAAGGGACAGTTTTTAAGGAAGAGTATAGGAATTTTTCCTTTCATCTTAGTTGCACATACAGTGGGGTCTTGATATAGGCAGCAAGAGGCAACACAAATAGGGGGAAATTTATCATGAAGGAATATGTGAAGTCAGTTTTGCTTGGGTCTGTGTTGGTGTACCTTATGCCACATTTATCAAATGTCACTGGTTTGTCTCACCCTTAAAGGGGCTTTTCAAGATTTTGATAGTGATGACCTGTCCTCAGATGCATTGTATGGCGGCTGTGCTTGGTATTGGGCTCAGTCCCATTCGCGTCGATAATGAGCTCTTTGATAGGATGCAAGGGTTAAAGATATTCACCAGATTGGACCTCAGAGGGGCGTACAATTTAATCAAAATCCATTAGGGTAATACATGGAAGACAGCCTTCAATACTCATGATGGACATTTTTAACATCTAGGGATGCTCTTTGGTCTCAGCAATGCCCCAGCCATCTTTCAGCAGTTCGCCAATAACATTTTTCGAGAACTTCTTTATGTTTATGCTTGGATGATATTTTGGTGTTTTCTTCCGCTTTAAATTTCCACGTGTTCTGTTTCTCAGCGCCTTACGGAAAGTCGTCTTCACTTTAAGTTGGAGGAGTGCCTCTTTGAGAAGACTTCACTGCTTTTTATTTAGTATATGTGATCTCCGACCATGGCCTCCAAGTAGACCTAGAGAAACGGTCTACAGTTTTCAAATGGCCTTGTCCTCAGAGTCAATGGGTGATCAAACACTTCCTGGGACTTGCTAATTATTGCCTGTTTATTCCCCACTTGTCTTCTCTGGATGCATCTATTACTGCTGTATTCATGAAAGGGGTTAAACTGAAGAAACGGAATCCTCAAGCTGAAACAGCATATCTAGAGTTAAGAAAAAAAAATAAAAATTTTTCTCTTCTTCATCAGTTTGTCCATACACCACTAAATCACGATGAAAAAAAAAAAAAGGGGGGGAAACCTTAGCCTGCATTTTATTCTCGGAAGCATTTACTCCAGCAGAGAAGATTTATAGTATTGGAGCCCGTAAACTGCTGTCATACAAGTTGGTCTTGGAAGAATAGAAACACCTATTGGTGGTGCTCATCACCCAGTGACAAGCATTTATGGACCAAGTTTTGCCTTCTGCTACATTCATTTGTGACATAACCCCAGGAAAAATTTTTGGCACTACTGCCCGACTGAAGTAAATTATTTCCTGGGGTCACTCCTCTAAACTAGTAGATCGTCCAGGAATATGCTGGACCTTTTCTGTCTCGCCATTGTTGTAACATCAAATAATATGTGGTAATTTGCTCCATTTGTGCAAAAACCAACTTACCAAGTTCCTCCACCAGTACAACTATATGGTTAGCAGTAGACGGCTTCTCGAAAAAGGCACGTTTTGTTCCTCTTCCCGGTCGTCTTTCTGCATCCAATTGCCCTCTCTGTTTATGAAGCATCTCTCTCAGAGCTGGAGCAGCACATTTAACGTGTCAGGCAACGGAAGTCCTGCCTAATTTTTGCTCATGCCTCGCCCACTTTTTACAGAAGAGGTAAGAGTGTCAAAAATGTTGGCGCAAACTGGGTCTCGCACAAAAGTTAGAGAACTTGCATAGAAGCTTAATACATCTCCCCATGTATTCTTTGTGTAAAGTCATTTACACGCTGATTAAAAATGCAGATCTCCTCAGTCTGACTTTCTTCAAAGAACATTCATCTAAAGGCACCTTGCTAAAAAAAAATGCTCCTAATTCTTGGGGCCATATGATGTTCTGAGACATATTAATCCTGTATGTTACAAACTTTGTATTCCCACATCCTTGCAGATATAGATGGGGTCATTTATCAAACTGTCACAACATAAAAGAAGAATTTATCAGGTCTGCGCTTTTCAAACCACTAGAGACATAGACCACAGTCCCATAACTTCCGCCTCTAATATGATCTCGGTAATCCTTATCACAGACACCAACCGATACTTTCCAATGACCGGGACACCTTTCAATGAAAACGGACACAAATTGCGCAATACCCAAGTGGATATGAAATTTCCAATTTTATTCTACTTCCAAAATTGCAGCTTTGTTTCCAGCGTAAAACATATAAATCACATGCCCGACCCGGGTTTCGCCTCTTTGCTTCGTCAGGGGATACGTCGCAAACAAAGCTGCAATTTTGTAAGTAGAATAAAATTGGAAATTCCATATCTACGTGGGTATTGCGCAATTTGTGTCCGTTTTGATTGAAAGGGTCCCGGTCATTTGAAAGTATCGGTTGGTGTCTTCTTCTTTTATGTTGTGACTTGTGGAAAAGAAAGGACCTACTCTTCAATTTTCAGGACTGCTGCAGATACCATAATTTCGTAACAATTTTGTTAATATTAATTTATCAAACTGATTAACAACTAATCAAATTCCTCCTTTCATTATACAAAGGAGCTGTCAAAATTGAAAGGTGGAATCTGATTGGTTGCTATGGGCAGCTAAGCCAGTTCTACTTTACACCCGTTTGATAAATTACCCCAATAATTCTTTCCATGTGTCCCTCCTCAAGCCTCCTATCCTCAATCGACAAAAGATCCAGGAGGAGAGGAGGTCCTGAGAAAAGATCCTGGGAAACTGTGGAGAACATCAACGCTCCCGAATTTGTTCGTAAATTTATTCAAGGCCATAAGAGGAGGGGGAGTGAAGGGGAGGGCACACTCTTTGCCTGCTATGTTCATCGTTGCTTACTGGATGCCATATCATTAACCCCTTAAGGACCAGCGCCGTACATGTATGGCAGGCTGATCGGGCAGGTGCAGGAGCTGCGCCTGCCTGATTAGCGGCACGGACCCGGCAGTCACTGACAGCCCGGCCCCCTGCTGCATACGCCGGCATCGGTGAAAACACAGATGCTGGCGTGTTAACCCCTTTTATGCCACGGTCAAACCTTACCGCGGCATACAGAGGGTTCGCGAAGGGTACGGATGCCCTCCGCTTCGCCATTGGGCGGGGACCCGACGGCAGAGAAGGCAAGCCCGATGCCTTCCATAGGCATCAGAGCTTGCCTTCTACGGAAGCCTGCGAGATCCAGCCCTTAGGCTAAGCCAAAGCTGACAGCCAATGCATTACAATACAGGTTGTATTATAATGCATTAGGCCTTATTCACATGTCCTTAGTGTTTTGCGGATCCGCAAAAAACCTTGCCACCAGTCCTATAGAGATGCCTACACTTGTCCGCAATTGTGGGCAAGAATAGGACATGCTCTATAGTTTTGCAGAGCCGTCGTCCGGAAGTGTGTGCTCTCCGCATCCATCACGTCCCCATTCAAAATGAATGGGTCCACACCCGTTCCGCAAATTTGCGGAATGGGTGCGGACGTGTGAATGGGGCCTTACAGAGGGGATCAGACCTCAGAAGTTGATGTCCCAGAGTGGGACAAATATTTAACAAAAAGTTAAAAAAGTGTTTTTCATAATAAAAAAAAATAGTTTCAAGTAAAAAAATTTGGGGGGGGGGGGCAGGAAAATAAAACACATAAAATTGTAAAAAAATAAAAAAACAGACATATTGGGTATTGACGCATCCATAACGATCAGCTCTACAAAAATATCACATGATCCACCCCCTCACCTGAACACCGTAGAAAAAATACAGCACAAAAAGTACAACACCAAGCGATCAAAAAGACGTATGCCCCCCAAAATAGTACCAATCAAACCGTCACCTCATCCCGCAAAAAATGAGATCCCACATAAGACACTACAACATGATTTTTTTTGTTTCAAAAATGCTTTTATTGTATAAAACTTATATAAAAAAAGGATACATATTATGTGTCGCTGAATCCGTATGAACCTGCAGTATAAAAATATCACATGATCTAACCCCTCACGTGAACACCATAAAAAAAAAAGTGTAAAATTTTTTTTTGTCAACTTACATCTGAAAAAGTGTAATACCAAGCGATCAGAAAAGTCATATGCCTCCCAAAATTGTATCAATCAAACCATCATCTTATACTATTCTATATCTATATACTATTAACTATATGGAGACACTACATTTTTTCAAAAATGCTTTATTATGTAAAACTGAAACAAAACAACCAAAAAACGCCAGCTCCGTTCTCAGTGCGCCTGCGCCGATTACGTCACAGTACACCCATGACGTAATTGGCGTCCTTCACTCAGTACGCCTGCGCCGATTGAAGAATGTTACGGCGCAGGACTTACGATGAAGACAGGGCCAGCGGCAGGAGAGCGCTCGCTGGCCCTGTCTATCAAGAGGAGCGGGGGCGTGTCGGCAACTGGAGGATACGGCGGCTACCAGCAAGTTACCGCCCAACTTGTTGGTAGTGAAGATATTTGCATATAATAAAAGTAAGAATTTCAAAAGAACGAAATCACAGGGGAATGTAAGAAAAGTATGTTTGGGATCAGCTGACATTAGCAAATAGCTAATGGCAGGTGCTGAGGAAAAATGCATTTTGGGGGTGACAGAAGCACTTTAATTGACGTCCCTACATTTTGAGGCAACCTTGCAAAAACGTTGACCAAACAGAAACATGTACGGAGGAAGTGAGGAATGCTTATCAGTGCTTTATTTCCATTTTTAAGCTTTTTTCTCCCCCTTGTGGGCAGCAAAATATAGAGTTTTACACACAGGACCTAATCTATCTCCAGCTGGTGTCAGATGCGCCACAATGGGAGCTACTGAGACAGCAAGCTCCGCTGTTTTCCAGCCGGCCGGTGCTCGGGACTTTGACTCATCTTGCCTTAGTAACGCAAGCTGAAACAACCCCTTTAGGCCCCTTTCACACAGGCGTGATTTCCGCACGGGTGCAATGCGTGAGGTGGACGCATTGCACCCGCACTGAATCCGGACCCATTCATTTCTATGGGGCTGTGCACATGAGCGGTGATTTTCATGCATTACTTCTGCGTTGCGTGAAACTCGCAGCATGCTCTATATTTTGCATTTTTTACGCAACGCAAGCCCCATAGAAGTGAACGGGGCTGCGTGAAAATGCGTAAGCATCCACAAGCAAGTGCGGATGCAGTGCGATTTTCCCGCATGGTTGCTTAGAGACGGAACACGATCTTTATTATTTTCCCTTATAACATCGTTATAAGGGAAAATAATAGAATTCTCAATAAATGCTTTGTAGAATGTGGATTAAGGGCTTAAAAATAAAAAAACTGAACTTACCTTAGCCACTTAATCGAGTAGTTGGCGATCTCTTCTCTCTTCAAGCTTTAGCTGTATTCCAAAGGACCTGTGATGACGTCACATCACATGGTCCAATCACATGGTCCGTGATGGACCATGTGATGTGACGTCATCAAAGGTTCTTCAGACTGCAACTAATGCTTGAAGAGAGAAGAGAGATCGCCAACTACACAATCAAGTGGCTAAGGCGAGTTCTGTTTTTTATTTTTAACCCCTTAATCCACATTCTACAAAGCATTCTTTATTGAGAATGCTATTATTTTCCCTTATAACCATGTTATAAGGGGAAATAATAAAATCTCCAGAATACTCAACCCGAAACCGGACTTCAGTGATGAAGTCCGGCATCGTGTCTGGGTACCAAACATGCCGATTTTTCACACGCGCGTGCAAAACGTATTACAAAAGTTTGCACACGCACGGAAATATCGTGCATTTTCCTGCAACGCACCCGCATCCTATCCGGGCGTCAAACATGACGCCCGTGTGAATCCAGCCTTAAGAGGCACATGCCTCCTAATAATTGTGCTGCAAATGTGTCTGAAGTCGACACCAGAAAGGGTGTAGGTGGAGATTTCTGGTATAATATATGCCAATTTCCTGGCATAGTTTAAAAATAAATAGGCTTAGCCAGCTATGGCCAGCCCTGCACACTTTTTAGGAAAAAACGTGACAAAACGCCAAAAAAAAAAAAAAAAAAAAATAATCGCAAGCGGGGCTTTTGCCAATTTCCTGCCATACATCAGTTAATAAATGTCCTCCAATGTCTGCAAATTGACTTTTCAATGTGTCATTCAGACAAAAACTGTACTATTAATTAATGGACCATCCCTACCCTACCTGCATGATGAAACATGCAGCCATCTGGCAAGAATTTGGAGAAGATTTATCAAAAGTGATGTAAAGCAAAACTGGCTTAGGCAGAGTTTACACTTCAGTTATTTGATCAGTTATTATCAGCCAAAACCAGTAGTGAAGCCTACACAGAGATAAGATATAATGGAAAGATTTGTACCTGTTCTGTGTCTTTGACCCATACCTAGTTTTGGCTTATAATAAGGCCCCATTCAGACGTCCGTGTGTGTTTTGCAGATCCACGGATCCTCAAAACACGGACACCGGCAATGTGCATTTCGCATTTTGCGGACCGCACATCGCCGGCACTCTCATAGAAAATGCCTATTCTTGTCCGCAATTGTTGACTCATCTTGCCTTAGTAACGCAAGATGAAACAACCCTTTAAGAGGCACATGCCTCCTAATAATTGTGCTGCATCTGTGTAGTAGATCTATGTACCAGAACTGAAATCGATTAGTTGATTAGATCTTCTTAGATCTTTTGTTGCTTCAAGATACTGAAGTGCGTGAAGTGAGTGAAGAGTAATTTTTTGTTGACAGTGGAATCTGGTTACTACTTTAGAGAGGAACTCTGGAGCATGTTTTAATATAATTCTATCCTCTAATACTGTAAGGTAGGGAGGTAAGATAGAAAAGGCCTGGCATCTCCCCCACTTTCCTTGCTGTAGTAATGGCCAGCAAGAATACCGTCTTAAGTGTCAGCATCCTTAAGGGGATCTCAGCAATGGGCTCAAAGGAGGATGCATCAAATTCGATAGGACTAGATTTAAGTCCCAAGGAGGGACCGAAGATCTAAGTTTGGGGCGAATCCTACCGGCTCCCTTAAGAAACCTTTTAACAACATTTAGATCTGTCAAGTTAAAGCTCAAAAAAGCGCTAAAAGCCGCTACCTGGACCTTTAAGGTACTTACAGATAAACCTTTGTCCAGTCCAGCTTGTAGGAAGTCCAGGATTAGGGTAATATCTGGAGCCATAGAAGGATCCCATGTACCGTCCAAAAACCATAGGAAAGATTCCCAAGACCTCAGGTAGATTTTAGATATAACTGGCTTCGTGCTCTGTAACAGAGTAGCGATTACTGCATCTGAAAACCCTTTATTTCTCAAGATGCTCCTTTCAGCTTCCAAGCAGTTAAGCGGAGTTGGGAGACCCTGGGGTGAACTATTCGACCCTGGAGTAGAAGATCCGGAAGGAGTGGGAGGATCCAAATGTCTTCCCCTGCTAGGCTCTTTAGCACTGGAAACAATGCCCTCCTGGGCCAGAAAGGAGTTATCATGATTACTTGAGCTTTCTCCTCTATGATTTTTGTTATGACCTTCGGTATTACAGGGAATGGCGGGAAGGCATAGAGAAGTCCCTGAGGCCAGGATGTTGATAAGGCGTCCACTTTCAGGGGTTGAGCTAGAATGGATAGGGAGTAAAATTTTGACACTTGCCTGTTTTTCC
The DNA here is from genome assembly GCA_033119425.1 of Bufotes viridis. Taxonomy (NCBI): domain Eukaryota; kingdom Metazoa; phylum Chordata; class Amphibia; order Anura; family Bufonidae; genus Bufotes; species Bufotes viridis. The sequence continues at coordinate 253,995,401 of CM065590.1, forward strand.
TCGAGGCAAATGAGTCGACTTTCGGAGTACCCCATCTGGCACAAATCCAACTGAAGACTTTAGACTCCACTCTCCCTCGTTTAATTGATCCCTGCTCAGGAAGTCTGCTGCAAGATTTTCTTTCCCTTTTACGTGGGCTGCCGATAGGGACAATAATTTTTTTTGGCCCAACCAAGGATCCTCTCTGCCACTAAGGATAGTGAGCGACTTCTCGTTCCCCCCTGCTTGTTCAGGTAGGCTACTGTAGTGGTGTTGTCTGAGAGAATTTTTACATTCCTCTGAAGAATTGAGGGAGCGAAGGCTTTTAGGGCTTGCCAGACCGCACTTAGTTCCCGCATATTGGAGGAAGCTTGTTGTAGCTCTGTCTTCCATAGGCCCTGCCTTACGGCTACTTCCATATACGCTCCCCAACCATGTTTGCTGGGATTGGTTATAATGACTATCTGGAGAGATTTGTCTGGTTTGTCCACCAGGATAGCGAGATCTTTACCTTCAGTGGAATTTTTATCTTCTTGTTTAGGGAAGATTGTTTTTTGTCCCATCTGTTCAACAGAAAGTATTGTAGAATTCTTGTGGGACTAGGCCCATTTTACTGATGGAATTGTTGAGGTCATCGAGTCCCAGAATAGCCATTATCTCCCTGATTGAAGATACTTTCTGTTGCTGGAATTTCCTGATGTTGAAGACTAGATCTTGTCGTTTCTGCTCCGGAAGAAAGAAGGTCATCACCTGGGAATCCAGCCCAGGTCTGCAAGGGTGACCAGTATTTTCTGAGGCTGGCTCTGAAGATGACTTTCTGCTGGGGCTGCAATAAGGAAGTCGTCTAAATATGGAATGAACAGGATTTCTGCCAGATAAAAAAACTTTGCAACCTCTGCCATGATTTTCGTAAAGATCCTTGGGGCTGAGCACAGGCCAAACAGCGGAACCTGAAACTGAAAGTGATGCAGAGTCCCCTGGAACCATACCGCCATCCTTAGATATTTCTGGTCGTTCTCTTGGATTGGGACATGATAATAAGCATCTGCAAGGTCTAACGTTTTCATGAGATAGTTCTTTGACAGTAGATTGATGACTGATCTTACCGTTTCCATCTTGAATTTTTCGTATACAATATACCCGTTTTACATTTTCAGATTTATTATTGCTCTGAAAGATGCTGTTCGGCTTCCTTACCAGGAAGATTGGAGAATAAAATCCCGTCCTCTGTTCTTCTATTGGCACATGAATTATTTCTTCCTTCGTTAAGAGGAGAGTAATCTGTAATCTGTTGGTCCATCGCTTCTTGATCTTCTCCTTCTAGTCTGGAGTTTTACATGTATCTGTCTGGAGGAAGATGTGTGAACTCCAAACGATACACTTCTTTTATGATAGCGAGTACCCAGGGAGAGGCCTGAATATTTTCCCAGGCTGAGTGAGAGTTTCAGTCTTCCCCCCACCGCTCTCCTGGCGTCATTGGGAAGAGGGGCGAGCAGACTTGTCAGGGTTAAACAGGAACTCCTTTCCTTTTCCCTTAGAGGTTTGCCATGAAGAGCCTGATTCCTTTTTCTTCTGGTGAGGGTCTATTACGATCTCTAGGGATGAAAGGAGCGCCTTTGATGATAGAATTTTGATTCTACCGGGAAACCTTTTTTTCTGTCTGTCGCTTTTTCAAGGATGTCGTCCAGTGCAGTGCCAAATACCTGATTGCCCTCGCATAGCATAGAACATAATTTATTCTTAGATGCTGTATCACCAGACCAGGACCTTAACCAGATCGCTCTGCGAGATGCATTGGATAGGGCGGCTGTCTTGGCCGATAGCTTTACCATATCAGCCGAGGCATCCGCCAGGAAATTGGAGGCTTGCTTTAACATTGGGATGGAAGCCAGAATATCTTCCCTGGGAGTACCGGACTCAATGTGTCCATCTAAGTGTCCTAACCACAAGGATATGGTCCTGGCTGTATAGGTCGCTGAGATTCCAGGTCTTAATATGGTGGTGGAGGACGCCCAAGTTTTTTTAAGAAGAGACTCGCACTTCTTATCCATGGGATCTTTAAGGAGTTTTGTCCCAGGTAGCCGAGTCTTCCTCCGCAAATGGATATTTTCTTTTGAACATTTTGGAGGCAGCTTGTCTTTTTTCAGGTTCTTTCCATTCATTCTGAATCAGGGTCTTTATATTATTATGGACTGGAAACACTCGTTTTTTCCTGTCCTCAAGACCTGCGAACATTTGGTCTTGAACCGAAAATGGCCCTCCTGCGTCCTGAATCATCCTCAGAAAGATTAGAATCTGTGTCAGAAGATATTTTTCCCTCATCTGTCAGAAACCTGTTCCACTATTGTGATCTTTGAAGTGGAGGCTTTGGACAGGAGGGGACAGCTTTGCCTCTACAGCCGCACCGACTTCCTCTTTTATCATGGTCCATAAACTGTCAACCAGGAACGGAGTTTCCTCCGAGACTACCCTGTTGCAGCATTTTTGACATAGAGGTTTTTTGGAAGAGCCAGAGAGCGCTTTCTTTTTTACAAATGGCACATTTCCTATTCAGGGACGGTTCCCCTTTAATACTTTCTCTTCCCTAGGAGACATAAGCCAGACATATTTTCAATAAGTTCTCAAATCCCCTTTTTAAAAAAAAGGAAACCGCCACCTAAAAAAGCTAGGTGCATAATAGCCAGAAGAAAGTGCTAAATTACACTCAACACATAATACACAGGAAGGAGGCTTACTGGGCTGGAGGGCCTGGAGACATCTATGTTTTTTTTGGAGGCATCGCTCTCCCCCTGCAGAGACATGCTGTTCAGGAGATTCACACAGGACCGCTGCACGAGGAACACCGAGAAGCCGGCGTTCCTTTTACTTCCTGGTAGGCGCGATGACGTCAGCGCCCCGCCCCCAGCGTGCCGAGGCTCCATCTCAGACGTAATTGCGCCAGGTCAGGAGGACGATGGGAGCGTTCCCAGACCCCCAAGAACGCTTCCTTACCACAGATCCGCCGGTCCCACAGGAACATGGGATGGGAAGCCCAGGGTTACCGGCACACGCCGGATTTACACGAGGAGGGAGGAGCACCCACTTGCCCCACATTCCCTCCTCCGACAGCGCCGGGAATACAAACCATGTGACAAACACTGATCCACGGTACTGGTTTCCTGTCTCTGAAAGGGCGGGATATCCTCCAGGTGGTGCCGTTGTGGAGGTGATGGGAAAATATATTTTTTACTATTCAATCATGGTGTGGTTTAGTGGTGTATAGTCTTTGAGTAGGACCACACTGTTTTTATGCAGCAGTTTTGATACTGTTTAAGTGGTGTTACAATGGCTTACATGAGTAGAATCAGTCTGCAGTAGCAAAATGGGGAGCGTGAATACGTAGTTGATGAAGCAGAAGGTCAGGGCTGGAAGAGTTCATGCAATACAATAATCTAAGCAGACAACGTCAAAAGCAAGTGACAGCAATAAAAGGAGTAAAGAGAAACTTTAAATCTTTAAAGATTATACTCTGATGAAGGAAGGTTTTGCTTCTCAGAAATAAGAGATTTATGTCTATCTCCGTATTCTGTCCCTTCTATTCTATTCCTAGACTGTTGCCCTTGTTTCCTATATAACCCTTACCCGATTATTCTGTGTATTGTATACACCTCTCCAGTCCTTCATACACCCCAGGAGCAACATACAACCCTCGCAGATACGTATATATAAAAATCGTTTACTGATAACAGAGATGAAAAAGCAATGTACATTACATAAAGATACAGACACTACAAAATACATAGAAGACAACGCCACACACACAGCTGCCTCCGTTCCTGCCCTCCCTGGATACTAAGCAATGTGGCTAATAATGTGTATGTATATACAGTATATCCAGAGTCAACCAATATACAGTCTACTGGATTAACTCTTCTAACCATTTCACATCCAGTACCTGACCATTAGTACAGGTACATATAGAGACTCATGTATAAATAGCATGAATATCTACTGGTCTATAAACAGGTATAATGGAATACAATTGCAGACTATAAACATCTATATGTACACATATAAAGTCTACTGGGATATTATACTTATATACATACACACATATAACCAGACATATAACTTAACTCGCTCCTGAAGTGCTGTTGTTCCAAGGGCTGGCAGGAAGAGAGGAGAGCCTCCTAAGTTTCACATAGCCTATATGTTCCTGTGTCCCAGCCGCCCACCATGGACTCCACCCTGTGACCACCCAAATATCTTCCCAATCTGTTGGCCAAGAGCCAACTGCTTTTAGAATGTGCCCTTCCCACCTTTGATATACTAACAAGGGACACAATGACCAAATGGCTACTGGCCATACTGACTATCAACAATACTACTGAATATCAATATACACTATATCCAATTATTAGGCATATTTGAGTGGTCATCAGGCTGAGAGACATTTTCCGGTAACACGCTCATTTATTCAAAACATTAATACATTATTAACCATAAAAAAATAAAAAAAAGGTAAAAGTGCATCCAGGCCTGAAAGCAATGCTGGCAGTAGAAGAATAGAGAAGTGGTGCTGAATTGAAAGAAGTCAAATACAAGGTATTATCAGATGCACGTTTCTCTCTGCATATTTTTTTTTTGCTATAAAATAGGTGGTCATCCCCTGCAGGAAAGCCTCTTTTTGATTGGTTCTGTTTCCACCTTTAGGCCTCATTCACACATACATGGACCATGGTCCGTGAAAACCCGGCCTGCCGAGTGCACGGCGTCATTGGTTGCTATGATGCCGTGTGCTTTGTGCCGCCGCCGCTATACAGTAATACACTAGCAGGATCTATACAAGTGTAGTGCTGTATAGAAAAAGGACCTGATACACAGTTGTATCAATCCCCAACAAGATTTGAATCCTGACAATGGCCAATTTCAGACGATCAAGTTTCATGCATTGGACTCGCAGCACGAGTATGGAGTAGCTCCCGTTCTGACCTCCCACCACTGATGGGGTCGCATAACATTATATTGATTTATGATGCTATGTAACCCTTACAGTTTTGGAATGTATTGGATTCCAGAACTCTACATAGCATCATAAATCAATATAATGCTATGCAACCCCGTAAGTGCTGGAGATCAGGACGGGAGCTGCTGCATACTCACTCTGCGAGTCAAATAAACTAGCTTATCTTAAAGGGGCCAATAAAGTGTGTTGCTTCAATATTGTTCAGGTGGATGCCAATGTGAGCTTCTTACTGAAATATGCAATACAATTCATTTCAGTACATTTATGGCAAGCTCAAAAATGACAGAATTGTTACTGACTTTTGGTGTACGCCAAAAAAATGGGTACAATTTACAGTACAATACATTTGGATGGTGTTTTCAACCCTACAGATGGCTATTCTGTTGTAGAAATGTCATAAATGTTCATTTTATGAATAGGTAAAATGTGAATTTTTTTCAGCAGAGGCAAGAGAAAATCTGCAACAGGAAAAAACAGTTTTCCCTTATCCTACTTTGGGCCATCTGCACACATTGCGGATTAAAGACGATTTTTTTAGTGCAGAAAAATCAGAGTAATACAGTACCAGCAAAGTGAATAATATTTGACAAATCTTATGTACATTTTGCTTTTATCTTCTATGTGAAATTGACCTGCTGAGCAAACTTTGAAATCCACAGCGTAAACTGTTTGTGCGATTCCACTCCAATGGGGTTAACAACAATTAAAAACCTGCAACAAAATAACACATAACAGCTGTGCAAAAACCAACACACAAATAGTGCGGATTTAATTCCGATTTTCTGCATACAAATCTGCACCATGTGCACTTGATTCTGCTTTGGTCAAAACATTAATTCAACTTCATCAGTCCAAACAAAGTAAAAATGACTCATTTATAGAAAAAAAACGTTAAATTAATGGATTTGTACATTAGAGAAGTCACACATATGCACAGCATTGACGTGTCTACAAACCTTGTATGGTGGCAGAAAGCCCTGGCTGGTCTATGTGCCACCCAATAGTGCTTACATGGGGAACCAAATTATTATTACATCATGAAAAGCAGTTACAAAAAAAAGTAAACTGTATTAGAGCTCATGCACACGGCCGAATATATTTTGCAGCCCTCAAAAAATACGGATGATGTCAGTGTGCATTCCGTATTTTGCGGAATAATAGGACATGTTTTTTTTTTGCGGAACGGAAATACGGACATACGGAAACGGAATAACTTCAGTTTGTTTTGGGGAACCATTGAAATGAATGGTTCCGCATACGGTCCGCAAAAAAAAAAAAACGAACGGACGCGGAAAGAAAATACGTTTGTGTGCATGAGCCCTTAGTCTGAACTAGATGGATAGCAAAAATAAATCACAAAATGGTGCACCAAAGCAGTTAAGTCCTTTAGACGAGCCATCGCTCCCTTTATTTGTAAAGTGTACATGGTCTGGACTTTAGCAGAAGGAGAGGTCAGCCAAAGCCTAATTGTGGGACATAGACCTTACCTCCAACAATCAGTAAGTGCCGATGACACTGCCCTGTTATCTGGTTTACAATGTCATCATGCCACAATCCTAAAGGGAACCTGTCTCCAGAATTGTGATTAAAACGAAGACCTGAAGTGAAATCGCTTGTTAGCAATGTCTAAACCAGCAACTGTTAAATCCATTCCATTGTACTGTGTGTAGTCGCGGCTCTGATTACACCCACTTCTCCTTGACTGGCATCCCTTAGGCCAGCTAGGGCATATGCCCAGGGGGATGTCAACTGAAGAGGAACGGAGGTGACTCTGCACGACTCCAGCACTGCCCCGATTACCCCAGATATCCGCTGTACACATTACATACCCGGTATAAAGAGTCATTTACGCAAAGATAGTGAAACCCGGGATGTTAACAACGGCATGATTAGAACCCTGACGACTAGATTTATAACCTCATGGCGTTGGTTTAGTCCCATTTTGGCGACAGGTCCCCTTTAAATAATAGCTAGTTTGCATAAGCAGTTAGAAAATGAGAACTACAAATAATTACAGGTACAGGATTGTAAATACTTTAGAAACTAAGTCATTTACCCACGAAAGTGACGAATAAGTCACTGTTCTCCAGTCCTCAGAATGCAGCCAGCAATGTAAAGAATGGCTTTCAGTCTGGTCTACATCCAAGGATATGCTTATATCTCTTATCTACAGTATAAAGAGAAAAAACCTCCGCACATACAAAATATAGTGTATTCATATAAGTACAGTGTGACAAAAGAAAGATCTACCGTGTCTGCCACACAAATACGACGCACAGCAGAATGAAGGTTTATATGACAATGTGAATTCTCATTATATGACTAAACCGTGTTCATACAAAATAAAAATACAATCGTGCACCTGACAAGCAGGTAGGTCTACGTCCTGCAGACACTAAGCTAGATACTCCTTTAGCTAGCGCTTTCCTCCTAGTGGCAGCAGCTAGACCCACAGCCAAGACCGTGCCCCCAATACCATGACTGAGAAGGCTGGATGATGATACAGACCTGCCTCTCTTTAATGGAGACCCGGGACAAGGGAGTGGCTCTGTAGTTCCCTTACCGAGCCCTATAATCACATTGTACTCAGCTCCAAGGAAAACAGGTGGGAAAGAAACATTTCCCCCGCACACAAAAATGAAAGCAGTAGCAATAGTTTAGAATATGGTTAAAAAATATTAAAGGGAGTCTGCCACCACCTATTGCCATTTTCAACTATACCTTTCTGTCCTAATAACTCTTTTCTTTTTCCCCCAAAACAGAGTTTTCTATAATTATACTAATGGGGTGAAAAGAGCCCAGGAGGCTGTACTTACCGGTGCTGGAGCCTAGCTGTGCCCATCACAAGGCAGCCCTGCTCCTCCCCTCAGCGATGCCATCATGAGGCCGCGGCAAATCTCAGATGGGCACACATCTCCTTTATGTGTTATCAATACCTGAACTCCCCCCCCCAGTGATCATACATTTATCATTCCTCTATCCAGGGCTATTTTTCTCTCTTTTAGTACATGCGTCTTTAAAAGCCTTAACTTTTTTCTATTCTGTGATGTAAATAATTTTTCAACTTTTTTCAATCACACATAGTTCTTTATTTTTATGTAATTTTTCTTTTTAGTATTTTTGTTTTTAATAACCGGTAAGAGGGGGGGGGGGGAATGAAACAGTCGATTTTTCACATTTTTAATTTATTTTTGTTAATGGTACAAAGTGCAACAGAAATTATTTTTTTAATGTCTTTTTTCCCCAAAACAGTCATTCTGATGCATGGATTATGGTCACAGGGGCAGGGCTAGAAGCATGCTCTTAATAATTATTTTTAATTTTGTCTTTATCTTTTTTATTTTACACTTTGGGGGACATTTAGCATTCCTTTTTTTATTGCCGATTTCTTCTCTAACTGGGCTGACATTGTAGCTCCATTTACAGGGGGAATACAGCTTTCAGAGGTTGTACAGCGCTTATGTTGGTCTGCTAAGACCCAGCAGCTTGCACAGAGTCCTAGCTTACAGTGATCACATGACTGCTGGGACTGGAGCAGGAAGCAGCACTGCCGCTTCCCGATCTCTAAGCACTTGTGTATAGCGTGATGATGAAGGCAGGGATGGTAAAGAAAAAAAAACACTCCCTACCTTGTCTATGGGGAGCATATTGGGAAATGAAGCATAACCAGCATATAGAAGGGAAAATGTCTTCATGACTGTTGTTAAACTGCAGTTATCCCTCTTAATAAGCTGGCCATACACATTAAAGGGTTATTCCCATCTTCCCAACTTTGCGGAACGGGTGCGGACCCATTCATTTTCAATGGGGCTGGAATGGAGGCGGACAGCACACTATGTGCTGTCCGCATCCGCATTTCCGGATCCGCACCCACAAAAAAAATAGAACATGTCTTATTCTTATAGGCATTTTCTATTATAGTGCAGGCCATGCGCACATGGCCAGTGTCCGTGTTTTGCAGATCCGCAAAAAACTTACGGACATGTGAATGGAACCTAATACGGGCTTTACTGTGAGTGAAAAGATGGTTGGAACATGGATTTCTCGCGACTGCTGTGGTAATCCCATTAATTTCTATAGGATCACTAAGCGATTCCGGCCACGACTAGTGTCGCCCTAGCCTAATACATTCATTTCAGTTATCTATGCTCCTCACAGACACCAGCAGCACAGATTAAAAGAAAAAAAAGCCTTGGTCCACTTAACACATTAAAATTAGCAACTGCAAAAAACAATACACTTACATTTCTCTAAAAGATCAAAAAAAAAAAAATCAGCTGATGTGCAGTTATATCACATTATCTACTACAGTAGTCATTCTTACTATTTATTTTAAGTCTAAAATTTTAAAATAAAATCACCCATTATTCACAGTGCTTAAGTGTTACACCAAAATGAGTCGGGCTGTAGTTTTAGCTGGTGAAGTTTAACTATTCGTACACTGCCTCAGGTGCTTACATGAAGTGCTAAAAGAAAGTGTGGCTGTATTATTACTCCTTCAGTGTTCATTAGTATTATTTTGGCCAAACGATATTAAGTGATATCACGTATATTCTGTCCCATGCAAACCTAAGATATACCACACAGTCAGTATCATTTTTTGCAGTATTTTGTGCAATAATTTATGTTCTGGGCCAAAAACTCCAGGCAGCTCCCGGTAGCAAAATTGCTATGAGGATTGATGAAAACAGGTTTACAGCGTTGTTGTCCAGGATGGGCTTCCCAGATATCAGTTTTGCACCACTTGTTGGATGATTGACAATCTTCCCCGTGTTCTCGTCAAAACCTACAAAAATAAGTCTGTAAGTAACTGAGTAATAGTATAAGTGATCACCAAGATTCATACGCTGTTGAGCCATCTGGATAAGTGTGTACCAGTGGAAATGCATTGCTTATCATAGCGGCCATTGATGCCTAAAACAGCACTGGTCAAGGAAGTGGTTGTCCAAGACTTTCTGTAGAATGATATTAGTTATGGTAATTTACACTCAAACCTTGTATTCTCAGATAATTGTAATGATATACACTATAGGTACATTTGAGGTCATTTTTTAAAATTTGCACACATGCAAAAAATAGGCTTTTTTTTTCATATTTACAGGTCCACAGCCTACATCCACACTTCTACATTCTGGTAACCAGGAGTGGGTCCAAAACACGGAATAGGCACAAATCCTTCCGTTATACCTTTTCTCCAATCTCCTCCTGTTTTGGCTTACAAACATGCATGTAAAATACTGACTAAACGTGCAAGGGTGGAGGTGACCTAAAGGCTCCTTCACACTGACAATACAGACCGAATACAGATGTGCAGTACAACCCACTGCAGCCTGTGCGTATATGTGGGCAATGCACGGTAGACCTGTGCCCACATGTACACACAGAGAGGCCACAGTGTTGTTAAAGGTGTATTCCCAGCGCTCGGCTATTTTCGGCGGCCCCATAGAAATAAATGGAGGATGGCTGCGCATGTGCAGGGTGCCCTACACCACCTTTCCCCACCCCATTCTCTGTGTAGGTGATATGTCTGCCAGATAAGTCCTAGCGATATGCACCCAATATCTGAGATGGGAATACGCCTTTAAGTCTGCCAAAATTGCACAACACCCACCAAATCTGTATTTTATTAAATGCCCGATATCTCTTAGAGCTCATACACAACCATATTTTTCTTCGGTGTGCTATCCGCCTTTAATGCACAAACCAGCTTTTCTTCAATGGATCTGGTGGGCCGGATCAGAGAACTATTGTGCAGGGTATGAATAGTACAGCAGAGTTACTAATTTGACCAAACTGAAAATAACTCTTGAGGTTGGAGTGTTATAACTAACTCCGTCCTGACAGGATACGACAGGATGTGAAACCCAATGGAAGTCAATGGTGTGTTGGTCGCTGCCAGCGTCGATCGTGCAATGAATCGGTTTATGACAGAAACCACAATGCATATATGTTTGTGCTGCACTTTTACATTATAATAAAATGGAAAGGATAAACTCACCCGTATATTGCATTATTGCTCCAAGATAAGAGTCTAGGATTGAGCCAAGCAAGCCGGCCATCGCACCATACCAAATAATTGGCCATTGTGGGGCAGCAATTTCTAAATCATTCACAAACAAAAGCTGAGCGACAAAATAGGCTATGCCAACACATAAGCCACCAAGAAGACTCGCAACGAGACCTATGAATGTGATGCCTCCATTTGTACCTAGAAAGCAGCAGAAATCAGTTATTGCTGTAGGTAGAATGACTGTCTGATACCTGCGAATATATAGTTCAGAGCACATTTAAAGGGGTTCTCCGGTTTCCTCAGGATAGGTCATCAATATCAGATTGGCAGGGGAGTCCTTGCACCCCCACTGCTCAGCTGTTTGAGGAGACCGCAGCACTTGTATGCTCGCTGTCAGTATTGCATCGGTGAGCAGGTGTAATTACATTGACTTGCATGGGATGGAGGAGCTGTAATTACACTGCTCGCTGCTGCAATGTTGAGAGCAAGCAGGAAAACAAGGAGCACAGTGCTTGTATAAGCGCTGCAATCTCTTCAAACAGCTGACCGGCAGGGGGTACCGGGAGTAGGAACTCTGCCGTTCTGATGTTGATGACCTATCCTCAGGATCGGTTATCGATATAGGAAACCGGACAACCCTTTTAAAATGAAGCCGCACAATGGAGTCATTTTAAATTCTGCAGTACCAGTATTCCCCAAATCTGCCTATTAACATATGTTATGCTCTCCTAAAAGTAAGAGAATGAAATATTAACTATATTAGTAAACTTCTGGCAATGCAGTCCACCGATTCTTACAGTGTACAAAGACCCAAAGCATACTGGTTGTTTCAAGTCACTTTTCAGAATAAGCTGCCATGTGTGTACTTGGCAATCATGCATTCTGCATTTTCACCAGTTTCTCCTGAGCTAGAGTGTGGAGACTAGCTGCTGTGATGTCTCTCATACACTGCACACAAAGAGGAGGAGATCCTGCACCCATGTATCTGGAGCACACCCTCTGAAGCAGCAGCAATGAGGACATTATACAGCAGTACTGAGCATGGTAGCTGTGAAACCAGCATTGGGGTGAGAGAGAAAAAACTTACTAGCTGTGAACATGCCTCTGTTTCCCTCCAGCTAGTCACATCTACTCCACCTCCCTCCATATACTTCTATGGGCAGCATGTAACCTGATCCTGTAGTGAAGCTGATAATCCATTTGGTCTCTCAAGATGGATTTTAGCTGTGAATTAGAGTGAATGATTGGTTCAGGAGGAAGAGGGAGAAGTGTAGAAAGGAATTTTTCTCTAAACTATATTCCAAACCTTCTTCTATTAACTTGTACTATTGAGTAATGCAAAGTCTGTTGAACATACAAAACCTACAGCAGGCGTCTCCCCGTTCACAGCTCGTTGTAAAAAATTATTAAAAATTTAATAATGAAAATTTAAAAGAAAAAGTGTTCTTTCAGAGAAGTTCACACACTCCGTTATGAACTTTTTTGCTAGAGGTATGTATAAAATTTACTTTATTAAAGTACAAACTGTTATATATTTTTTTTTTTTACCACTTTCACTTCCTCAAAGCCACCCAGTTCTCAGTGCCGTCTATTTAACTCTTTAGTTTGGTGGGGGCACTATCCTTCCTCCAGCACAATTCAAAGCACTAGATTTGTATGGTACTTGTGGATGATTTAAATTTACGAAGCGGGGGGGGGCGGGCGGAGTCAAAATTCCTAATGGGGTGGAATAAAAAACATAAAAAAAACAATTCCACCACAGTTTTATGGGTTTAGATTTTACAATGTTTCCTATGTGGCAAAACTTTTATTCTCTGGGTCAGTACAATTACAATGATACCACTGATGTATAATTTTTCTTGCGTTTTATTACTCGGGGGGGCTTGACTTTGGAAAAAACAAATTTTTATTTGCATCACCATATTCTGACCCTCGTAACTTTTTTATTTTTTATATGGTCGGAGCTGTGTGAGGGCTTTTTTCAGGGTGATCTCTACTTGTCAGGAGAAATCTGGTGCCTTGATATCTGCTCATAGTGAATATCTCTCTGTGACTAACAAAGTGGCAGCTCTGTGAAAATCAAAATCTATTAACTTAAAAGGGTCAGTGAAGGACAGGTATTTGCCTTCTACCTAAAGGGAACCTGTCACCTCTACTATGCAGCAGAATATAGTGACAGACCGCCGATTTCAATTCTGGGCTAGTATTCAGTACTACAGGGCAAACCTTGCAGCTCGCAAACACTGCGAAAGATATGATGGGTGGATGGGGGCAGCATAGTAGAGGTGACAGGTTCCCTTTAGGTATTTCATACAGATTATTATATACATATACGCAACAAATGTAATCTTACCCACAGGAACCTTCTCCCAAGTAGTTATCAGTCGAGGAGAGCTTTTGCAGAGGACGGGGGCAATCTCTGAAGCCCAAGTATCCCCAGCCGAGCAGGCAAGGGCCCCAAGAAGTGACAGACACATCCATGAGGCAGTGTATTCCTTGGAAAAGTCAATCGGTATCTCTCCAGGACCATTTTCCACCATGTACAGCAAAGCCAACTCTGCAGGTACACCCCCATTACAGAACACCTGTACCCAGTTTCTCTGTCCACCTGAAAAAAAAATTACCAAATACCAATCATGAATTTGACCACTTAAGCCCCCCTAGCTTAAACACCCTTAATGACCAGGCCACTTTTTACAATTCTGCGCTACACTACTTTAACTGTTTGTAGCTCCGTCATGCAACTTACCACACAAATGAATTTTACCTCCTTTTCTTCTCACTAATAGAGCTTTCATTTGGTGCTATTTCATTGTTGCTGACATTTTTACTTTTTTTGCTATCAATCATAAATTAACGATTTTTTTGCAAAAAAATGACATTTTTCACTCTGTCACAAAATTTTTCAAAGAAAACTACTTTTCAATATAATTTTTTCTCTAAATTTATTGTACTACATGTCTTTGATAAAAAAAAAAATGCAGTAAGTGTATATTTATTGGTTTGCGCAAAAGTTATAGCATTTACAAACTATGGTGCAAAAAAGCAAATTTCCGCACTTTGACTTTCTGAGCACCTATCATGTTTCCTGAGGCACTACAATGCCCAGACAGTAGAAACACCCCACAAATGACACCATTTCAGAAAGTAGACACCCCAAGGTATTCGCTGATGGGCATAGTGAGTTCATGGAAGTTTTTATTTTTTGCCACAAGTGAGCGGAAATGAAAATTTTTTTTTTTTTTATAAATTCTCATATTCCACTAACTTGTGACAAAAAATAAAATTTTACATAAACTCACCATACCCCTCACAGAATACCTTGGGGTGTCTTCTTTCCAAAATGGGGTCACTTGTGGGGTAATTGTACTGCCCTGGCATTTTAGGGGAACTTTTTAGGTTTTCAATAAATTTCACCTGAAAGCCAAATATCGCTAACTTTTTGAGTAGTGCATATTACAAGGTTTCTTATATTTACTTGTATTATTGATTTATGCAATGTTTGTTGAAATTATGCAGTTTTCCCAGAGCAACCCACCGAGTACTGGATTATTTGTTTCTGGCTCTACTGAAAAGCAGTCAAAGTTGATTTGCTGCCACTGACATTTTCTGTGAAGTAGAGACCATGTAGTGCTTTTTACTTGACGTCACCTGAGAATTTGATCCCCCCCATGCATGCACTTCTCAACAAGCACTGCAGTGCAACTGGTGACCAATCTCCTCTGCCAATACCCAGGAATTCCTCTAACTCTTCACTCAAACCTTATCCAGGACTGATAAAATGGAACGTGGTCAACCTACCTCTATTGGCAAGACTTTACATGTGTTTTCCGGGATAGGGGACTCCCCCCACGCCCCCTCCAATTCTCTCATGAACAGAGCTTCTTCACCTGTGAGGGGCTGTCCCCGTTAATAAAGAAGCACCCACCTGCCCCAAGACTGATGGGGCCGGACATTTCCTGCCTGCCCCGCTGCTCCGATTAGCAAGGGCACAGACTCTGCTTTGGAGAAGTGTCTGCACAGCATGTCTAATCGGTATGCATTATGCCTAGACATTACCTTCTTTGTACTCAGAGTCAAATTTCTTCTTAAGCTCTCCCTTCCATTTTGTGAGTTTTGAGGATGTAAAAAAGAACATAAGAAGAGCTGAGAAAAAACTGTAGTTGGCGACCGTCAGAAGAAAACCGACCAGCAGCCCTGGAAAAAGCAAGAAGAGGAGTGAGCACAAAGTATGACAGGAGCGTCAGAACTGACTGGAAATGTATGAAACCAGTGTGATTTACTGGAGCACAGGGTCTACAGTACAGCTGCAGTAAACGATTTAGAATTCGAGTATTCTATCGATTATTTTTTACGATTAATCGAGTAATCTAATAAGAATGTTACCATGGCAACCAGGGCTTCAGTAGCATCCTGGCTGCCATGGTAACCGATCAGAGCCCAGTTATAACACTGCTGGAGCTCCAATCAGAACTTCCACCAATGAGGGGGGAGGGGACTCTGCTCTGTGGCCACTGCCACCAATGAGGGGGGAGGGGACTCTGCTCTGTGGCCACTGCCACCAACGATTTTAATACTCGGTTCTCCCCACTGTGGGCCAGTTACAGTCTCCTGCTCCATATGCTAATTACTAATATCGGAGCAATAGGGAGGAGACATCAGCTCTGTGGGCGTAGGGAGCAGGGAGAAGAAACGCCCACAGAGAAGGTGAGGTCACCTCCCCATTGGTCCGATATTAGTAATTGGCACATGGAGCACGAAACTGTAACTGGCCCACAGTGGGGAGAACGGAGGCGCTAGCTGCTAGTTAGTAAGGCCGGACAATGTAAGGTCCTGTCATTGGTGGCGCAGTGCGCCCGCCCCTCCTTCGCCCCCCCGTCTCTCCTCACTGGCAGCGCAGCACAGGGGGAGGGAGAGAGCGACTCCTTCTCCCCAGTGCGCCCCGCCTCCTCTGCTGCCAGCCGCTCTGCACAGTGTCGGGTCATAGGGTGCGCTTACGTGCACTATGACCTGACGGGTGACCACGGAGCGGTGAGTAATAGCAAGTGCTGCCCTCCCGCTCCGTGGTCACATGACACAAACAAATCCTCGATGCAAAAAAATTGCATTGAGGATTTTTTTGTGTCGAATTACTCGATTAAATCGAGTAATCGTTTCAGCCCTAGTCTACAGGAGAAGACAAGGACAACTATGTGAGCATGTACTACATGCACAGATGTCCCAACAGTCAGTGAGACTTGCACCTCACTCATCTGTGCGTTTCAGATCTGTTGTGTAATGAATTGAGCAATGTATTTACCGCTCCCCCTCTATAACAAAAAGCCGCATGTTTCTCATTCTCTAACCATCTGCAGATACGTAAACATTCATTTTAGGTATAGCTGCATGCTGCAGTAATCATGTTGACTAATCTGACACCAATTCCGACAGGGCCCAAGCTATCGTCTCCCTATACAGGATTCAAATTTTGTCAAATCAGAGTATCCCACAATATGATTGGCTACAGCCTGTCTATTACTTTAATCACATCATCAGGGACCCAATTACTGAGCCAAAGCAGACTAATCTATAATTAGTGACATAGGAGACATATAATCATTACCACTGACCAGCAATAACCCTGGGTGGCAGCATGGTCACATCTGACGTACATTACTTTTACAGGGCATCTGTCAGCAAGAAATTCAGTGTGAAACCAAGCACAAGACCCGGTAGGACTTGGTAAGCCTAACAACACATTTTACTATGTTCTCAGTTGCTCCATTGCCAAGTTAAAAAAAATTGTGATATGCAAATGACCAGTTAAGTGCACTAAGGACAAGTCCAAGCTCCTTAGTGCACCCTTGCTCCACCAGTTGCTCTGCCATCTTCCTTTATTGCCTGGCCCAGATATCTTGCACCAGCCCTTTGGCGCATGTGCAGTACTGCAACGTAATGCTTGGCCCTGCGGCAAAGGTCTCTACTGCATATGCGCCAATGTGCTGGTGCAAGATATCAGGGCCAGGCAAGAGGTAGGTACAAAAGCCTGGTCCTGCCAATCAAAGGGAGGAGCTGGCAAAAGAAATTGCTGGAGGCACATAACTGGTCATCTGGAGCAGCATGAAGGAGTAAAATGTATTCTTACCCGGCATTGTGCTTTCATACTTGACTCATGATGTCATCCTGAATTTCCTGCTGACATATAACCTTTAAGACATAAGTTTTTACCTGGAAAACCCCTTTTCAGACACTTAATCCATGATTAATTAAACAGTAAGTGGTTAGATGATATACTGAGACCTCTAGCTATGTGTGTCAACCATAAAAAATAACACTATACAAAACAGATTATTATATAATATACAATACAATATATAATATCAGAAAAACTGGCAATGCTGACAAACGAGACCAATATCCTGCTACTCGTTACAATAAGGGTGCATTCACACGATTGTATTTTTGGTCTGCATCCAATTTGCATATTTTGCAAGCAATTCAATTCATTTCCACGGGGCCGGAAAAAATAGCTGACGGATGTCATAACATGAAACGCGCTGAATACATACCTCCTAGAGCTCCACTGCTGTCTAAGCTCTTCCTTTTCAAGCCATGGGAAACAATAATCATAGGGATGACTACAGAAAACAGCCATCGCCACGGAGATATGGGCCGCAGAGTGCCTGTAGGATAAATACGTTTAGATATTAGTATTTCTGTTACTGCTGGACTGCTGTGACTTTTTCATTTCTTATGTGTATGTAACATTTGTAAATCTGGAACTAGAACTGAAGGCCTGCAGTTCCTCAACCTTCCATAGGCACATCCATGCAGCCGGTAAACAGATAACTACACACACAGATCTCTATATGTTACCTCCACATTTAAGGGGTTTATCCAGGAATTGATAATGACGACCTATACTAAGGTCATCATCACGTCGGCAGTGGTCCGAGTTCCAGCACCCCCGCCAATCAGCCGTTTTAGGGAACCTCCGCTCTCACCGGAGCTCTGCTGAACACAGCTGGCTCCCAGCAGCTTTCCAAGCACAGTGTCGTACATTGTATAGAGGCTGTGCTTGGTATTGCAGCTCAGCCCCATTGACTTGAATAGGGCTGGGCTGCAACTACATGTGACAGATATAAGGTGACATCACATGGCCTAGGAAGAGGCTGTGCCGACCTCTTCTAACAGCTGATCAGCGATGTCAGACCACCACCGAAAAAGGACGGGGCATCAATATAAATCCCCAGATATATATGGACACAAACAATAAGCATTCAGATCCAGGTGCTGGTTTGAAAAACGTAGAATATTTTCTGTATGAACTAACTGCTACAGGAATGGTCTAATCAGCATCTACGGTATACATTAACTTGCAAAGCATGTGTACCGCAGTGGACACGCTTAGTAATTTGGCAATAGTGCTGGAAGGTAAGAGCCCACTCACATGGCGATTATGCCTACAGAATTCTGGTGCGGCGTCCGGCCGGACGCTGCAGTGGCTGTCAGTTCGCTGTTTAGCGCCACTTAGTGAGGATAAACTACAGGCAGGTCTGTGGCATCCAACGTGAAATGTGCCTTATAGACATCTATTAATGCACTGCCATATCAAAAATGATTCCCTAATAAATAGCAGGGAGCGAAAAAGTGGCTCAGGATAGGTCATCATGATCAGTGGGTGTCTGACTCCCAGCACTGCTACCGATCAGGTGTCTAAAGTGGCTGCGGCGCTCTGACGAATGTAGCAAACCAAGTGCAGCGCAGTTCATTGTACTGCAACTCAATACCATTCGCTTCAAAAGGGACTGAGCTGCACAAAGGCTGCGCTACCAATGGTCACAGGCAAAGGCTGCAGCTCCCTACCACAGCTGATCAGCAAAGGTGCCGAGAATCAGATCGCAGGTCATCAATATTTCTATATTAACAGCCCCTCCATTCATTTCTATGGGGGTTCTGGAGATACAGTGGATATAAAAAGTCTACACACCCCTGTTAAAATGTCAGGTTTCTGTGCTGTAAAATGAGACAAAGATAAATCATTTCAGAACTTTTTCCACCTTTAATGTGACCTATAAACTGTACCACTCAATTGAAAAACAAACGGAAATCTTTTAGGTAGAGGGAAGAAAAAATATAAAAATAAAATAATATGGTTGCATAAGTGTGCACACCCTTAAACTAATACTCTGTTGAAGCACCTTTTAATTTTATTACAGCACTCAGTCTTTTTGGGTATGAGTCTATCAGCATGGCATATTATGACTTGGCAAGATTTGCCCACTCTTCTTTGCAAAAACACTCCAAATCTGTCAGATTTCGAGGGCATCTCCTGTTTACAGCCCTCTTCAGATCACCCCACAGATTTTCAATCAGATTCAGGTCTGGGCCATTCCAAAACTTTAATCTTCTTCTGGTGAAGCCATTCCTTTGTTGATTTGGATGTATGCTTCGGGTCATTGTCATGCTGAAAGATGAAGTTCCTCTTCATGTTCAGCTTTCTAGCAGAAGTCTGAAGGTTTTGTGCCAATATTGACTGGTATTTGGAACTGTTCATAATTCCCTCTATCTTAACTAAGGCTCCAGTTCCAGCTGAAGAAAAACAGCCCCAAAGCATGATGCTGCCACCACCATGCTTCACTGTGGGTATGGTGTTCTTTTGGTGATGTGCAGTGTTGTTATTGTGCCAAACATATCTTTTGGAATTTTGGCCAAAAAGTTCAACCTTGGTTTCATCAGACCACAACACCTTTTCCCACATGCTTTTGGGAGACTTCAGATGTGTTTTTGCAAAATGTAGCCTGGCTTGGATGTTTTTCTTGGTAAGAAAAGGCTTTCGTCTTGCCACTCTACCCCAGAGCCCAGACATCTGAAGAATACGGGAGATTGTTGTCACATGTACCACACAGCCAGTACTTGCCAGATATTCCTGAAGCTCCTCTAATGTTGCTGTAGGCCTCTTGGTAGCCTCCCAGACCAGTTTTCATCTCGTCTTTTCATCAATTTTGCAGGGACGTCCAGTTCTTGATGATGTCACTGTTGTGCCATGATTTCTCCACTTGATGATGACTGTCTTCACTGTGTTCCACGGTATATCTAATGCCTTGGAAATTCTTTTGTGCCCTTCTCCTGACTTATACCTTTTAACAATGAGATCCCTCTGATGCTTTGGAAGCTCTCTTTGGACCATGGCTTTTGCTGTGGGATGCGACTAAGGGTACTTTTACACTTGCGGCAGGACGGATCCGGTAGGCGATCCGTCCTGCCGCAAGTACCCGTGCACTGCTGTGATACCGCTCCGTCCCCATTGCAGGGGTGTGGAAATTGTATCACCCGACGCCCGGGACATGCAGTTCCGGGCGCCGGGCAGGTAGTTTGTTCGGTAGCTTAGCCCTGCTTCGGGCAAGTAGCAAGGCTGACCGCGGCTGCCTTAGGGCGCAGAGACGCCGGGCCAAGGGAGGGGGAGGAAAAATTTTAATAAATCACTTGCGCGCCTCCGGCCGGCCACGGCTGTTCTCCTCTGTATGATCATACTATCTTGCACTCCCGACAAGTTGTTTGAGGACCTGGGAACACTCAGCCAATCAGTGGCTGCAGCTGTATCACATGTCAGGCTAGGGATTTCCTGCTTAGCCAATCCCTGGCCTGACACATGACACTGCTGCGGCCATTGGCTGAGTTTTCCCAGGTCCTCAAACAACTTGTCGGGAGCCTAAAATACCAGGATTATATAGAGAAGAAGGGGATTGGCTGCAGACGGGACCAGGTGAGCATAATGGTTTTTACACATTAATAGAGGGGGGAGGAAGAGGGAAGAAATGTGACATGGAGGGGGGGAGAAAATGTGACATGGAGGTGGGGAGAGAAAATGTGACATGGAGGGGGAGAAAATGTGACATGGAGGTGGGGAGAGAAAATGTGACATGGAGGGGAGAGAAAATGTGACATGGAGGGGGAGAAAATGTGACATGGAGGTGGGAGAGAAAATGTGACATGGAGGTGGGAGAGAAAATGTGACATGGGGAGGGAGAGAAAATGTGACATGGGGGTGGGTTCAGAGAAATGTGTCATGGGGAGAGAATGTGACATGAGGGGAGAGAAATGTCCCATCTCCCCCGCCCACTCTGTCCCATCTCCCCCATGTCCCATCTCCCCATGTCCCATCTCCCCCATGTCCCATCTCCCCCCATGTCCCATCTCTCCCCCCATGTCCCATCTCTCCCCCATGTCCCATCTCCCCCCCCATGTCCCATCTCCCCCCCATGTCCCATCTCCCCCCATGTCCCATCTCCCCCCCATGTCCCATCTCCCCCCATGTCCCATCTCCCCCCATGTCCCATCTCCCCCCCATGTCCCATCTCCCCCCATGTTCCATCTCCCCACCTCCATGTCCCATCTCCCCACCTCCATGTCCCATCTCCCCACCTCCATTATTTAAAACTATTTTTTGTATCAGGACAAGTAGATTGTTATGAGGGACAAGTAGATAGAGCCCCCGCTTTAGTCCTTCGACAAGTAGTTTTTTTTTTAATTTCCACACCCCTGAATTGACTATAATGGGGCATTGCACGGCCGGAGATCGCCGGACTTAAAGTCCTGCATGTCCGACTTTTCAGTCCGGCGTTCTTTGCCAAGCTGTAGCTCCGCCCCCCCGCCCCATTATAGTCAATAGGGACGGAGTGGCAGCACGGCAGTGCACGGGTACTTGCGGCAGGGCGGATCCAGCAGGCTGAATTCAGCCTGCCGAATCCGTCCTGCCGCAAGTGTTAAAGCGCCCTAAGAAATTTGAGGTTAATCAGAGGCACTGTAAATGATGGCACGTGTATGCTGACTCCTATTTAACATGATTTTCAATGTGATTGCTTCATTCTGAACACAGCTACTTCACCAGTTATAAGTTATATGCCACAACATTATTTTAGTTTTTTTTTTGTTTTCTTCCCTCCACCTAAAAGATTTCAGTTTGTTTTTCAATTGAGTGGTACCGTTTATAGGTCACATTAAAGGTGGAAAAAGTTCTGAAATGATTTATCTTTGTCTCATTTTTACAGCACAGAAACCTGACATTTTAACAGGGGTGTGTAGACTTTTTATATCCACGGTAGCTGAGCCATCTCTGGAACTCCCACAGAAATGAATAGAGTGGCTGCCTGCACGCTCTGCTCATTTCGGTGGGACCCCCACCAATCTAACCTAATCCAACTGGAATACCCCTTTAAAAAAAGGGGCAAATAACGAAGCTAGAAAAACATCACCTTACCGTAATATGTACTTGCAGTAATTGAGATTATCCAGAAGGACAACGATATGCAAAGGATCATAGACAGAACGACAATATTCATCATCATGTTTGCATATTCTTTATAGACGTCGTCCCGAATAAATAGCATAACTGAAGCTCAAAAAATCTCCTGACAACGAGAGGCAAAGAAAGAAGTCATTAATCCGGAGTGCACGTGTAATACAGCCATCTGGGGTAGGGTTATTACTGAACTGTTACCCTTCAGCCTACCCCCGTAGAATTGCTGAGTTACTGTTGCATCTAAACTTCCTGCAAACCCAAAGTGTAATCACTGGAAAAAGGAGAGTCCGGTGAAAAGCTTGGATTAGAGAACTGCCCTCCACACGTGCTTAGCAGACCCCAAATTATCACTGCGAGGGAACAGTACTCACCCAGCAGACACCAGCAGAATGAGCGAGTGCCTATCCGAGAGCTAAACTGCCGTGATATCACCTCTTGTGCCTACAACCACGTCAAATCCCATTACTGCACGCTTGTTTCACTGCCACTAGCTGATGTGAGCATGTCATTCAGGAATGCAAAGCCTCCGTCTACACTGCATACAAGGGATCGGAAATGCGACCAACCCACCATGGCTGCTGTTAGATTTCTGGCAAGAAATAATGGGTGGGAGGGGGTCTTCATGTCAGCATACGGAACAGATCCAGCCCTTTATATACCGGGTTACATAAGAATAGCGCTGCTCTCTACATTGTACCTGCCATGTGCGGTGAACACTCTATAAAGTCTTTTGACCCAACAGGTGTTTGGCGAAAATTAATTTGTCGCAGATGGTGGAAAGTGGAAATCGCAATTTTTACGTGGATCTGCAAATTCAGTGCCCGATATGTTGTGCCCCGCATATGCCAGTGTGAAAAGTCAGCACCCTCCATGTGGCCCTAATCATCTGCCTGGACATACCACAGGGCTCAGGAGTAAGAGCACCCTGCCAACGACCGTAGAGGCTCTGGGGTGAAATAATTAGTGGACCCGAGAAGTGACCCCCATTTTGGAAACCCAGCCCTTATTAGTTTTAAGGGGTACAGTGAGCACTTTGATAAAACAAAGTTTGTACAAATGAACGCTCAGTGGACCGTCAAAAACGAAAAGTGCAAGTTTTCCACAGATATGGCATCTCAGTAGAGGAGCGCCATATGGATTTTGGATTTGGGGGGGGGGGGGGGGTTCTACTGGGTATGGAAATGCCACAAACGTGGACGTAAGCTGCTGTTTGGGTTCAGAAAGGAAAGACCACCTTTTGGCTTTTGCAGCACACATTTTGATGGATTGGTTTAGTGGCGCCATGTTGCTCTTGAACAGTCTCTGAGGCACCAGTACGGCTAATGTAGTGGTGTGAGGGCCTATTTTTGGTGGGAAAAGTTGCCATCATGAAAGCGGTAACTTTGCCATTGCTTTCTGGGTTTTGTTATTGCAGTGTAAAACAAAAAAAAAAACTCTGAGCCTTTTGTCTTTTGCAGTCTGCTCAGTCCAGTTCAGAGGGAAATCCCTGACAGCTCAGTCTGTAGACCCTCTCTCTCCTCTCCTGAACAGTCTTCTAAGGCTACTTTCACACTAGCGGTAGGACGGATCCGACAGGCTGGTCACCCGATGGAACAGCCTGTCGGATCCGTCCTGCCGCTAGTGAACGTGTGCCCCCGGACTGCTGCTCTGGCCCCGCTGACTATAATGGGGACGGGGTGGAGTTCCGGCGGATGAACAGCCTGTTGGATCCGTCCTGCCGCTAGTGAACGTGTGCCCCCGGACTGCTGCTCTGGCCCCGCTGACTATAATGGGGACGTGGTGGAGTTCCAGCGGATGAACAGCCTGTTGGATCCGTCCTGCCGCTAGTGAACGTGTGCCCCCGGACTGCAGCTCTGGCCCCGCTGACTATAATGTGGGTGGGGAGGAGTTCCGGCGGAGGCTGCCATAATAAAACTACGACATGTCCGACATTTATTCCGGCAGCCTCTCACCGTGCCTCTGCCGGAATTCCACCCCGCCCCCATTATAGTCAACGGGGCCCAATCGGTAGTCCGGGGCCACATGTTCACTAGCGGCAGGATGGATCCGACAGGCTGTTCCGTCAGGTGAACAGGCAGGACGGATCCGTCCTGGCGCTAGTGTGAAAGTAGCCTAAGCTGACATCTTAAGAGCAGCTGAAATCCAGCCGCCCGATCATCCTCACATCCAACATCCGCTGTTGGGGGGTCCTCCATACACATTAGATGGTTGTCGTATGTACGGCCTGCTTTAGAGACCTGGAAAATAAATGTTCTTTATTGTACCAGAAGTTTGTTAACAATTCGGCATCTTCATGTGTACAGGATCCTAATATGCGGAAATAACGAGTGCTGTCCATGGTGTACGGGCTTATGGGCGAATCGGGACAAAACGGTTATGATAGGCGATCTGCTGCCAAGAGGCGCCACCTGAAAGACGCCATCACACGACAAACCATAACTGCCTGATCCTCGGCCTGTGGAATGGGGAAATGGTTCTCGGCTGGTGAAGTACAGACCATGGAGCTGGCACCCACCCATAGAGGTGAATGACCCCTCAGATAGGAAACGTTCTGATGTAACTTCTCCCTTACCCCCGCTGAAGATCAGATGACCGAGATGTGGAAACCTTTACTACACATTAACCGTTCTTTACATAGCACTAGCATAGTCTGCAGCGCTGTACTCACCTCGGCCCCCTCCCTCACAATCTACTATCCTGAACGGAGAGCTTGTTTATAGGGCCACGTTCACATCTGCCTCCAAACATACAGGATAAAATAGCAGAGCGTGCCTGGTCACATGGAGGAAGCCCCACGGACCCCATACGTGTGGACTAAGGCCAGTTTCACACGAGCGATGTGTCTGGGAAGCATGCTCCGTGTGATGGGGGCGATGTAGTGGGACCACCGTACTGACGGCATCATGTGACTACAGTAAACCCGCCATCAGCCAGGAACTCCTAGTCATTACCATACTGGTCAGGGTTTCCCGGACCCCAGTGGAACTGCTATGTCCACACGGGGCAGAATAACTGTATGTCAGCAGCACTATGTGAATACAGACAACTCTTATTATAGGCCAGGTTCACACACAGCAGACATTTTCTTTGACAAAAGACCGGCTTTTCCATTACATTAGGGTGCCAAAGGTGATACCTGCCCCTCTGAGGCGTTCAGAGCCTACTCTGTGGAAACCCCCTTTAATACTATACAGGAGGGTGTCTAAGGAGGTGCCCATGACAAGCAGGTTCTACACTGATACAACCCGCCACGGTCAGGTACAGCCCCTGCACATGCACTTGTCTGGCCCTGTTCACACTAATTACTTGACGTACCGGACGCAGCGTCACGCCTCCTCTCGGTCTGCGCTGCAGAGACGTCCAGACCCCGGTGCTCGCAGCCATCCCTGCTCCTCGCTCACGCTTTAACCCTCCAGACACTGAGGCCGGGGCGGCAGGCTTCTTCCAGCGCTCTCTGCCAGGCTGACCGGTGCACTTCCGGACACCTAGTGGTGGCAGCGGGCAGGACAAGCGCGAGCTTCCCGCCCCTCAGTCCAGCGCGGGCTGCGCTGCTGCTATCCTGCCATGTACTGAGGGCTGTGCCAGCCGCCATTACCACAGTAACATGGCGACTTCTGCCGAAATGGTTCAGGCTAGGTCCCACCCTAGTACAGGATAAGTGCAAAATAAACGTATTGTCTCCTGATATATGTCAGTGTCAGGCCCACACTATCCCTGACAGGCGTTCACGTCGGGTTTTGGCACCTCAGAGGTGTATTCACACTGGTTATGACAGGAAAATGAAAAAAAAAAATGGTGGCATTGATTTTTTTCTTTTCCGTAATAAAAAAAAACCAACAGCAGGAAGCGATGCTTAATTTTTTTTTTTTTAAAAACAGCTACGTTTTAAAAAACCGCTCTCTGCTCCAGCGCAGCAGCTTCCAGCTTCTTGCTCACGAGACCCCAGCAGCCACTCCCTGGCCTCAGCAGTCATGTATACAAGAAGGGCACGTCACTTATGGTCTGGCGGAGACCTCCAGGAGCTGTGGTGCTGGAACAGCACACGTTGAAAAGATGTGTAAGAGTTTTTAGTGTTTTTTTTTATTAAAACACTGCTGCCTATGATTTATTCACCCAGAATGGTGTCCTACAACACATCCTGCAAAAAAGCCCTCATACCACTTAGGGGTGGGCGATATGGCCTAAAATCTATATTGCGATATAATTTTAAGCATGTGCGATATGCGATATATATCGCGATATATTATTTTCTATATTTTTTTTGGGGGGGGGGGTGTTTAAACTTTTTTTTTTTTTTAATAACCATTAGCCTCCTTAAAGGCTAGAACCCTTGTCATATTCACCCTAATAGACATCTATTAGGGTGAATAGGACGTTACACTCTCCCTGCTGCCCTGTATATAGTACACACAGCAGCAGGGAGCTGACCATGGCAGCCAGCCTCTGATCACCCCCCTCCCCAGCCTCCCATGTGCCCTCCAGCCTCTCATGTGCCCCCAGCCTCTGATCAGCCCCCCAGAGCCTCTGATCAGCCCCCCAGCCTCTGATCAGCCCCCAGCCTCTGATCAGCCCCCAGCCTCCTATGTGCCTCCCAACCTCTTATGTGCCCCCCAGCCTCTGATCAGCCCCCAGCCTCTCATGTGCCTCCCAACCTCTTATGTGCCCAGCCTCTCCCTCTTATCAGCCCACCCAGCCTCTGATCAGCCTGATCTGATCATTGGTGGCAGTGGCCACAGGGTCTCCCTCCCCCACATCATTGGTGGCAGTGGGCAGTGCGCCCTCCCTCCCCAGTATTAATCAATGGTGGTGGCCCCCTTCCGACTCCCCACGTGCGCGGTGGCCGCTCCTTCTTCTGTCTGTGCGGCGCATTGCTAATGCTTATAGATGCGCCGCACAGATCTATGAGTAGAAGGAACGACCGGCGGCCACCGGCTCCTTCTTCTGTCTGTGCAGCGCATTGCTAATGCTTATAGCATTAGCAATGCGCCGCACAGATCTATGAGAAGGAGGAGCGCCCGGCGGCCACCGCGCATGTATGTATAATGCTGCTCACTTACATACCATGGCAGCCAGGACTTCAGTAGCGTCCTGGCTGCCATGGTAACCGATCGGAGCCCCAACATTACACTGCTGGGACTCCGATCGGAACTGCCGCTCAAGGTCAAATCGCGGTCCGGCGATATGCACAAAATCCATATCGTGGCACAAATTTATATCGCCTATATCGCCTATACCGTCCACCCCTAATACCACTGACTACAATGGCTGAAAAATAATAAAGTTATGACTCTGGGAATGCAACAATGAAAAAGCAAAAAAAAAAACTGGGTATTAATGGACAGTCCCAGTACTTAAAGGGGTATTCCAGCTTTAGCCAATTTTTGGCTGTTGACTTTACTGCAGTGTAGCTAAAGAAAGAGATCCACTTTCCTGTTCCAGCGCAGCGGCCTTCTCAGCAACGCGTCCGGTCCCAGGAGTCGCTGGCCTCAGCAGAAGGCTGTGTAATATCCCAGTGAGTGGAAGCCAAGCATGGCCGTTACACAGTAGACTGCTTGAGTAGCAGGGGAAAGAGCGAAACGCTCGTTTATCGGGTGATCCGTCGTTTCTGCAGGCACCACCGGTCATAGCTTCTGGGCGGCAGAACGTGCGGTCTAAACAGCGATCTGCCATCCAGAAGCCATGATGGCCAATGTACCAATGTATTTAACTCCTTTCATGCCCTTATGGACCTTGCTGGCATTCTGGGCAGGGAGACAATCAGCCCTTTTTCATAAGTGGAGAGAAAAGGGAATTACAACCCTTAAAGAGGACCTTTCATCAGGGTAAAAAATGTGTACTAAGTATGCTGACATGTAGCGCGGCGCCCATGGATCTCCCTGCACTTACCATTATCCCTGGGCGCCGCTCCGTTCGCCCGGTATGGGCTCCGGTATCTTCTGGGACTTGGTTATACTAGGCGGAGCCTAGTATCACTTGGTTATAGTAGGCGTATCCCAGGCTGTAGTGCTGGCCAATCGCAGTGCACAGCTCATATCCTGGGAGGTTTTTTATCCCAGGCTGAGAGCTGAGCACTGCGATTGGCCAGCACTACAGCCTGGGATACGCCTACTATAACCAAGTGATACTAGGCTCCTCCTAGTATAATGAAGTCACAGAAGATACCAGAGCCTATACCGGGCGAACGGAGCGGCGCCCAGGGATAATAGTGAGTGCAGGGAGATCCCTGGGCGCCGCTCTACATGTCAGAATACTTAGTTTACATGTTTTACCCTGATGAAAGGTCCTCTTTAAGCAACTGCTGACCCCTTCGGACCATAAACTGCTCCCCTGGCCTCAATTGCAATCTCAACTCCAGCTTCCACAATCACATTTTCTGGCCTATGCCGAGGTGCAATCTTATTGCACCAAACAAGCTGGTAACCTGGGGGACTCTGAGAGACTGACATGGTTTGAAGGCCTGATGGGCAGGGACCAGTCTATCAGCTCACTTTCAGAACTATATCGGAGAATTCAGAGTACACGATCAATAGGACTCTGTAAAACGGTTTTTAGACATTGGGAGACGACTCACTGACACACAAATTGAGAGCGGG
Organism: Bufotes viridis; assembly: GCA_033119425.1. NCBI lineage: Eukaryota > Metazoa > Chordata > Amphibia > Anura > Bufonidae > Bufotes > Bufotes viridis. Next base: position 254,024,269 of record CM065590.1, read on the forward strand.
CATGGAAAGAGTGCGCCAAGCAGTCTGTAACGAATCTTGGAGAGAAACGCACTTCAGAATCCTCCACAAGGCTACATATGCCCTTGATTTATCATATAAAGATGCGCCATCCCACTACCTCCGAGCATGTCCCAAGTGTGCATTACCTAAGGCCAATCTCATGCATGGACTGTGGGATTGTCCTTCAGTAACCGCATTGTGGAAAGAAATAATTGTTCTTATAAAATCAATATGGAACGTAGAACTGGATCACTCTCCACAGCAATGCATTTTTCACTATATACCAATTGATCCAGCGGGAAATTCCACGCAGGTAGCGAATATTAAAGGGCTACACGTGATTCTGCTTTCAGTGATAAAGGGCATTTTGAGACATTGCTTGCTCCCCACGATACCGACACAGGAAGAAATTTTGGGTATAACCAAACAGATGTTACACTGGGAAAGAATAGAAACGGAACATGATAAAGGAAAGGCCACAAAGTTTTTTTTCATAAATGGAGAAAATTTGTGAGTTATATATTTTCCTGTGAGGAGGTCATTGAGCTGATGACACCCTTTAAGAACACACAGTGGTACTTACTGGAGAAAGTGAAGGGCACTCTTGGGAACTTGGAGATTGACCGGTGATACGACGGGCAGGTAGATTTGACACACTATGTAATTGGCATAAAAGTACTATGTTGGAGCATGGTTGGGTTGAAGAGTTGGGGGGTGGGGGGGGACGTTTGGGGGGAAAATAATGGAAAAGACGGATTGATGACTGCTAAATAAATCTCCTGACTCTTGATTGAAATGTGATTTGACATTTTTGATGTTGTCTTGAAAAAATACAGTTGAGTGTCACTGATATGTACCTTCTTGTAACTTATGTGATGATACATGTATGTATTGCCATGTTTTTCCGTCAATAAAAATTGTTAATTAAAAAAAAAAAAATGGCATTCCCAAAATGATCCAAACATGAAGTAGACATATGGGGAATGTAAATTAAAAACTTTTTTTGGTGGCATTGCTATGTATTATAGAAGTAGGGAAATTGAAACTTGGAAAATTGCTAATTTTACCAAATTTTTGTTAAATTTGGTATTTTTTTTAGAAATAAAAATGATTTTTTTTACTCCATTTTACCAGTGTCATGAAGTACAATATGTGACGAACAAACAATCTCAGAATGGCCTGGATAAGAAAAAGCGTTTTAACCACCTCAGCCCCCCTAGCTTAAACACCCTTAATGACCAGGCCACTTTTTACAATTCTGCACTACACTACTTTCACCGTTTATTGCTCCGTCATGCAACTTACCACCCAAATGAATTTTACCTCCTTTTCTTCTCACTAATAGAGCTTTCATTTGGTGGTATTTCATTCTTGCTGACATTTTTACTTTTTTTGCCATTAATAAAAATTTAACGACATTTTTGCAAAAAAATGACATTTTTCACTTTCTGTTGTAAATTTTTTTAAAAAAAACTACATTTCTATATAAATTTTCCTCTAAATTTATTGTTCTACATATCTTTGATGTAAAAAAAATCCAATAAGTGTATATTTATTGGTTTGGGTAAAAGTTATAGCGTTTACAAACTATGGTGCAAAAAAGTGAATTTCAGCATTTTGAAGCAGCTCTGACTTTCTGAGCACCTGTCATGTTTCTTCAGGTGCTAGAATGCCAGGATAGTATAAATACCCCCCAAATCACACCATTTTAGATAGAAGACACCCCAAAGTATTCGCGGAGGGGCATGGTGAGTTCATGTATCATTTCATTTTTTTTCACAAGTTAGCGGAAAATGACACTTTCTGAGGAAAAAAAAATATAATAAAGTTTCCATTTCTGCTAACTTCTGGCAAAAAAAAAAAAATTCAGACGGACTCACTATGCCCCTCAGTGAATACCTCAGGGTGTCTACTTTCCGAAATGGGGTCATTTGTGGGGTGTGTTTACTGTTCTGGCATTTTGGGCGGGGCTAAATTGTGAGCCGCCATGTAAAACCTAAAGGTACTCGTTGGAATTTGGGCCCTTTGCACTCAGGCTGCAAAAGTGTCACTCATGTGGTATCGCCGTACTCAGGAGAAGTAGGGCAATGTGTTTTAGGGTGTATTTTTACATATACCCATATTGGGTGAGAGAAATATCTCTGTAAACTGACAACTTTGTATAAAAAAATTGTCGTTTACAGAGATATTTCTCACACAAAGTATCGGTATATATACAAATACACCCAAAACACATTGCCCTACTTCTCTGAGTACGGCGATACCACATGTGACACTTTTGCAGCCAAGATGCAAAGGGCCTAAATTCAATGAGTACCTTTAGAGATTTCACAGGGCATTTTTACGCATTTGGATTCCAGAATTTTTTGGCACAATAAGGGTACTTTCACACTAGCGTTGGTGCGGATCCGTCTGTTTATTTTCACAGACGGATCCGCACTCTCTAATGCAAGCGTTTGTATCCGTTCCAGAGCGGATCCGTTTGCATTAGGTTTAAAGAAAAATGACAAAGTCCAAAACGGATCCGTTTTGGATTACATTGAAAGTCAATGGGAGCGGATCCGTTTTCAAATGCACCATATTGTGTCACTGACAACGGATCCGTCCCCATTGACTTCATGTAAAAAAAACGGATCCGTTAGGCTCCGCCTCTTCAGACGGACACCAAAATGCTGCATGCTGCGTTTTGGTGTCCGCCTCAAACGTAATAGAGGCGGAGCGGGCCTAACTGATGCATTCTGAGCGGATCCTTATCCATTCAGAATGCATTGGGCTAACTGATCCGTTTGGAACGTTTGTGAGAGCCCTGTAACGGATCTCACAAGCGGAATCCAAAACGCTAGTGTGAAAGTACCCTTAGCGGAAATTGATATATATATATTTTTTTTTACAAAGTCTCATATTCAACTAACTTGTGACAAAAAATAAAATTTTACATGAACTCGCCATACCCCTCACAGAATACCTTGGGGTGTCTTCTTTCTAAAATGGGGTCACATGTGAGGTTTTTGTACTGCTCTGGCATTTTAGGGTCTCCGCAATCATTACACGTATGGCCAGCATTAGGAGTTTCTGCGATTCTCCTTATATTGAGCATACGGGTAATGAGATTTTTTTTTTTCCGTTCAGCTTCTGGGCTGAAAAAAAAAAATGAACGGCACAGATTTTTTCATTCGTATCGATCATCGTGGATGAAAAAATCTCTGCCAAAATCTGTGACTGCGGTGCGGTGGGCTGGGCGCTAGCTACCTAACAAGTAGCTAACAAACTGGCGGTGATAAGGGACCCTTATGCCCCATTCACACGTCCGCAATTCTGTTTGCGGAACGGAATTGCGGACCCATTCATTTCTATGGGGACAGACTTTGTCCCGCTCGGATCCGGAATTACGGATCTGCGCTTCCGATTCTGCACTTCCGTTCCGCAAAAATATAGAACATGTCCTATTCTTGTCCGCAATTGCGGACAAGAAAAAGCATTTTCTATATAGTTTTGGCAATGTGCGGATCTGCAAAATGCGGAAAGCACATTGCTGGTGTCCGTGTTTTGAGGATCTGCGGATCCGTGGATCAGATCCGCGGATCCGTGAATCCACGGATCCGCAAAACACATATGGACGTCTGAATGGAGCCTTACAAAGGGTGTGATCAATGACAGGGGGGTGATCAGTGACGGGGGTAATCAGGGAATCTAGATGTGGTGATCATGGGGTTAACAAGAGGTTAATAGGTGGTGGTGGGGGGTTAGTGTAGTGTTTGGTGCAACTTTACATAGCTACCTGGTCCTCTGGTGGTCGATCCCAGCAAATGGGACCGCCAGAGGACCAGGTAGCAGGTATATTAGACGCTGTTAACAAAACAGCGTCTGATATACTTGTTTGATGCGATTTAATTCGCATCTACAGCCTGCCAGCGATTGATCATCGCTGGCAGGCTGTAGTTAAACTCCTGAGACGCGCGGCACTGTGAACGCGCGCGCGTTCACAGGAAATCTCGCGTCTCGCGAGATGATGCGCCGATGCGTCGTATCAGAACTACAGGACCGCCCGCCGGACGCATCCGTGCGTTAGGCGGTCCTGTAGTGGTTAAAGTTATTCGCACACAAAGTGACACTGGTCAGATTTGCAAAAAATGGGCTTGTCCTTAAGGTGAAATATGGCCATGTCCTTAAGGGGTTAAAGATGGCACCCGCTCCTCAGCGATGTAGGTGCCATAGCGGCGGGTGGCCGCCTGCTTCCTATAGCAGACACCAGCGGCTCATGTCCGCAACCGACAGTAATGCCGATCGCGGACATTTAACCCCTCAGATGCCGTGGTCAATCCTGACCACGGCACCTGAGCGTGTGAAACACCGGAAGTGCGCGCTTCTGGTGATGCTCCGGCTCCCCCGTGTTGTGGTCGGAGGAGCCGGAGTGTGAGCGTCTGTCTTTATGAATGACAGGCGGCTGCTCCATAGTATTTCCTGTGGAGCCCTTGCCTGTAATAGGGCTCCATAGGAAAGTAGTAAAATCATCATAGATTCTAATGCAAGTGCATTGGAGTCTATGATGATAGCAATCTAATGATTGCATGTTATAGTTCCCTATGGGAACTATAAAAAAGTGTAAAAAAAAAAAGGTTTTAAAAATATAAAAACATAAAATCTCAAATCACCCCCCTTTTCCCAAAATAAAAACAAAAAAAATTAAAAAAATACACATCATGGGTGTCGCGATGTGCGAAAATGCGCATAGTATAAAAATAGAAAAATATATTCCCTATACAGCAAACAGCAAAACGGAAAAAAGTGTTCAAATGGCCGATTCGCCATTAGCTTCATTTTCTACAAAAAAATAAAACTTGATCAAAAAGTCATACACATCCCAAGATGGTATCAATGAAAAGTTCAGATCGCCCCCAAAAAAATAAGCCCCTATACAGCTCCCTACACATAATTACAAAAAAGTTATAGGGGTCAAAATATGGCGAAAAAAAATAAAACTTTTTTTCCCCCCACTTTTTCCCAAGGTATCGCCGGATTCGTACTGACCTGTAGAATAAAAGTAACTGGTCAGTTTTATCGCACATCAAACATCGTAAATAAAAAGAAACGTAAAACTGTGGTGGAATTGCTCTTTTTTTTTGCAATTTTACCCCATTTGGATTTATTTCCCACTTCCCACTACATCATATGCAATATTAAATGGTGGCGTTGGAAAGTACAACTTGTCCTGCAGAAATCAAGCCCTCATATGGCTATGTGAACAGACAAATAAAAAAGTTATGGCTCTGGGAAGGCAGGGAGCGCAAAATGAAAACGCAAAAAAAAAAAAAAAAACTCCAGGCCTGAAAGGTTTAAAGGGGTTTTCTAAGATTTTAATACTGATGACCTATCCTCAGGATAGGTCATCAGTATCTGATCAGTGAGTGTCTGACACCCGGGACTAGTGTTGAGCAAAGTGAGGTTCGGATGTTACAAGTCGCTTCGTTCAAAACTTTGGATTAATACTGTATGGAGATCTCTGTACAGTATTAGAATGTATGGGCTCCAATGAGCCAAAGTTAGGGCTCGTTCACTTCACCCGTTTCTGCAGATAACTGACACCTGAGCGTAACGGAGCCTAAGGAACCCATAGACTATAATGGGGTCCGTTTGATGTCCGCTCAGAAGATGATTTTTGAGTGGAGATGAAAGTCCTGCATGCACTACTTTCGTCTCCGCTCAAAAATCATGTTCTGAGCGGACACCTAACGGACCCCATTATAGTGTATGGGGTCTTTAGGCTCCGTTATGCTCAAGTGTCAGTTATCTGCAGAATCCGTCCTTTCCGTTCTCCTGCTCCTTAACGGTTAAACCACTTTAAAACCAAACTCTGCTTCAGTTCTGAGGTACCAGTCGGAAATAAAGCCCAGTTCGGTTTCAAGTTTTAAAGTGGTTTTTGAATAACTAACTTCTGCTCATTGGAGCCCATACATTCTAATACTGTACATAGACAAGCGTGCGGAGACGAGCGTGAGCAGATTAGGTCCGGATGCGTTCAGTGAAAACTGCGCGATTTCGCAAGTGCATTCAGTTTTGTTTGTGATCGCGTAAGTTGTTATCGCACGGGTGCAATGCTATTTACTGTGTTTTGCACGTGCGTGATAAAAAACTAAATGTTTACAAACATCTCTTAGCAACCATTTGTGAAAATCGCACCACATCCACACTTGCTTGCAGATGCGATTTTCACGCAGCCCCATTCACTTCTATGGGGCCAGCGTTGCGTGAAAATTGTAGAATATAGAACATGCTGCAATTTTCACGCAACGCACAGGTGATGCGTGAAAACCAACGCTCATGTACACAGCCCTATTGAAATGAATGGGTCCGGATTCCGTGCGGACACAATGCCTTTGCATCACTCGTTAGACCCGTGCGGAATACTCGCTTGTGTGAAAGGGGCCTTATTCCAAAGTTTTGAACGAAGCCACTACAGCTATAACATCAAAAGCTTGCTTCGCTTATCACTACCTGGGACCCCTGCCGGTCAGCTGTTTGAGAAGCCAGCACCGAGGCTTTCTCTCTTCTTTTTCTAGGCCTGTGACGAGACCTTGATGTGTCAAGTTGGTCTAGGAGCAGCTCAGCCCATTGTATGTGAACCGGAGCTGAGTGTAATACCAATTTACGCGCTGTGCTTGGTGAGCAGCTCACACTAGCACCACTGCCTTCTCAGACTGATCAGATACTGATGACCTACGCCCCATTCACACGTCCGCAAAAAGGTCCGCATCCGTTCCGCAATTCTGTAGAACGGGTGCAGACCCATTCATTCGCTATGGGGCCGGACGTGAAGCGGAGAGCACACTATGTGCTCTCCACTTCCGCATTTGCGCAGCACGGCCCCGATCTTCCTGTCCGCGGCTCAGCAAAAGATAGAACATGTCCTATTCTTGTCTGCAGAATTTCGATGGAGGGTGCCGGCTAGGTGTGTTGCGGATCTGCCACACACTACGGACGTGTGAATAGACCCCTATCCTGAGGATAGGTCATCAATATTAAAATCTCCGAAAACTCTTTTAAAGATCTCAGACTTGTTAACTTGGAAACTTTGGTGTGGGCCCCAGTCAGTCCTAGGTACAAAGCGGTATAAAGCAGCAGTCACCCGCATTGTCAGCGCCCAGGAATACCACTAGTGATGCCCTTGTCTCGTTTCCCCCACACTCCTCTTCCCTTCCTCCCCCATGACGCACACGGCACGGAAATCCGCCACCCCCGGCTGCTGCGCGTGAAATGACGTAAGGAGGCAGCAGGAATCTCGCGAGAGCGCAGCTAGTCGGGCCTGGATCTGGGTCCCCGTAGCAGCTGACTGTTCCCTCCACGAGCCATGACCGAGCTGGTCCGCTCCGCGTCTCCCAGAGAAGAGGGGGAGCTGGAGGACGGGGAGATCAGCGATGACAGCGTCAGACCGGTCAGCCCGAAGCCCTTCCGCCACCGCAGCCGCGGCCACCCGCACCAGTACCATGCTCGCCCTTCACGGCCCCTGCTGCCGACTCCTCACAGCTACAGGCCCAAGGAGCAGTACCGGCTGCCCCCCCGCATCCCGCCGCCCGCACCCATGGGGGACATGGGCTCCAGGCCTTCCTTCTGGGAGCGCAGCCATGACACCCTGGGCCGGTTCCGTTCCCGGGGCAGAGGGGGGCGCTTCTGGGACAGAGAGTGGCTGGACCGAGGGGTGAAACCGGCAGGCCCGAGACAGATGAACTGCGGGTGGAGAGACCCTTCTCCCAGAAAACGTATCCTTTCTGCTGGTGCAGGCCTGCAGACCCTCCACATAGCAGCCATAGAAGTAGTGGAATCCGTGGCACCTGTGTATCTATGGGCTAGTGCCAGCAGATGTAGGGGGATCACACGTGCAGAAATGAACACTTGCCCCTGTATATTCTCCTCTCCCCGGGGTGCGTGATTTTGGTAGTCATCAGAAATAATTACTATGCTTGTGTCCCTGAGCCTGACACCCTATACCCCCACGACATGGCTGCCATGCTGGGCACTAGTGTTGAGTGAACTTGTGTTTTAAGTTCAGCATCCAATGTTATTGAACAATCCCGTTATAGTCCGTGGTAGTGGAATCCATAACTGGATTCTTCGATAACCCCAACTGTGGACGCAGAACTTAAAACGCGAGTTGGCTCAACACTACTGGGCACACATCGCACCACCAGTGTGGAATGGCCCACGTACACCCGTGGCTTTAACCTTGGCAGGACATCTCATGAACGCAGAACAGAAGGGAATTAAAAGTGAAAATAATTAGACAAATCTTAGATTTTAGCTTAGGCTCTGTTCACATTAGGTTTGATGCCGGAAAAGCTCCTGGTGCTTACGGCAAATTTATCCAATGCGCCCCATTCACCTGCGGATGCCACAAGTGGGTCTCTTACGCTAGATCGGGCAGGGTTCAGCAAAAATGCTTCTGTTACTGATAATACAACCGTCTGCATCCGTTATGAACGGATGTGGTTGTATTATCTTTAACATACCCAAGACGGAACACGTCTTGAACACCATTGAAAGTCAATGGGGGACAGATCAGTTTTCTATTATTGCAGATTTTGGCAGAGAAAACGGATCTGTCCCCATTGACTTGGGGGTCATGCCGGATCCGTTTTGCTCCGCATCCCAGGACGGGAAGCAAACTACAACATGCTACGCTTTGCTCTCCGGTCTGGGAACACAACTGAATGGAACGAAATGCATTTTGGAGCAATCCGTTCTGTTCAGTTACGTTTTGTCCCCATTGATATTAATATAATAGATAATATATTTGCAAAGGCATCCCACAAAAATAAAAAGTATACTGCAGATTAGGGCTAGGCAGTTGATCGAAAAAAAACTGAAACCGAAATGCAGCCTGATTAACTGACATAATCTTTCTCATGTCACTTCCGGTTACTACTGGTCTCCCATCTCCTGCTCTTCAGATATTTGTGTCAGGCACCTGTCGTGCCCGCCTCCCTGCCACCACTCCTCCTGTGGCGCCAGCCTCCCTGCCACCGCTCCTCCTGTGGCGTCCGCCTCCCCGCCACCGCTCCTCCTGTGGCGTCCGCCTCCCCGCCACCGCTCCTCCTGTGGCGTCCGCCTCCCCGCCACCGCTCCTCCTGTGGCGTCCGCCTCCCCGCCACCGCTCCTCCTGTGGTGCCCGTCTCCCCGCCACCGCTCCTTCTGTGTCTCCCGCCACCGCTCCTCCTGTGGCGCCCGCTTCCCCGCCACTGCTCCTCCTGTGGCGCCCGCCTCCCCGCCACTGCTCCTCCTGTGGCGCCCGCCTCCCCGCCACTGCTCCTCCTGTGGCGCCCGCCTCCATCACTGCTCCTCCTGTGGCGCCGTCTCCCGCCACCACTCCTCCTGTGGCGCCCGCCTCCCGCCACCGCTCCTCCTGTGGTGCCCGTCTCCCCGCCACCGCTCCTTCTGTGTCTCCCGCCACCGCTCCTCCTGTGGCGCCCGCCTCCCCGCCACCGCTCCTCCTGTGGCGCCCGCCTCCCCGCCACCGCTCCTCCTGTGGCGCCCGCCTCCCCGCCACCGCTCCTCCAGTGGCGCCCGCCTCCCCGCCACCGCTCCTCCAGTGGCGCCCGCCACCGCTCCTCCAGTGGCGCCCGCCTCCCCGCCACCGCTCCTCCTGTGGCGCCCGTCTCCCCACCACCGCTCCTCCTGTGGCGCCCGTCTCCCCACCACCGCTCCTCCTGTGGCGCCCGTCTCCCCGCCACCGCTCCTCCTGTGGCGCCCGTCTCCCCGCCACCACTCCTCCTGTGGCGCCCGCCTCCCCGCCAGAACTCCAGCTGTTGGAAGTGAACTATAAGCGCAAGAGAACAAAGTAATCGTTCATTAATCCTAATCCCATAAAATGTTCAATGAATCGTGATTTTGGTCCTAATCGCCCAGCCCTACGGCACATTGTGCTTCATTATTTTATGTGCGAGCAGTGGCGGCAGTATATCTGGAAATCCTCTTGACCTTATGGAAAGTTCAAAGGTAACGTGGACGGTGCCTTAGAGTATACGGTTTGGCTGAGATCATAGGCATGGAGCTTTGGGTTAGGAGTTCTGTATGCTGAGCTGGCTTCTGCTACTAGATCACCACTTTATGTAATGGCGTCAGGGTTTTATTGGTTTTGGATTGACCACTGTAGTCCTCTTTCATGGTTATGTTTTCTAAGCAAGCTTTTCAGTCAAAGGAAGATCCCCACCAAGAAAACCTGGTCACTGTATAGAAGAAAGCTTTGAGGAACTGCTGTTGAAATATAAGCAGATAAAACTTGAACTTGAGTCCATAAACAAGGATGAGAAACTAGCTCTCAAAGAAGGTCCTGTGAAAGAAGTAGTAAGTGTTGTGGAAAACACCGCCGAGCCTCCTGCTTCAGAAGAAAAAAGTCTTGTGGAACAAGCACCTACTGTGGTAGTGGTCGAAGAGAAACCACCTGTAAAGATATTTCAGGCATTTGAGCTGAAACCTCTGAGGCAAAGGTTGAAGCCAATCATTGAGCAAAAGCCCTTGGAAGAAACCAAGCCACCCGTCAATGAAGAAGAAAGACCTGCAGAGAGTACTGTATGTCCAAAGGGTATGTCCAACTTTACTACTATTGATCCAATGCATCAGAAATGAAATGCTCTGGATTAAAGATATGTTTGTACCTTTTCTATGAAGATCTATGGATCTCCATGGTAACAGACTACAAACAAAACCTTTACTGCAGTCATGCTTCCTTCTACCATCCTTTCTAGCACACACTTGGTAGATTAGCAAGAAGTCAGGGGACAGTTGGAAAGAGTATTATTGCTAGATCAGACTACACAGGGTTTGTTTGTAGTCTGTCACCATGAAAATTCCTAGGGACCTAGCAGGTAGACTTTTTGATGTGACAGTGGACTATTGGCAAGCTGCCAACCAAAAAGAGCAGCTATGCTTATGAGTAAGAAAGAAACATGAAATGGATCAGTATATGCAAAGTTACTCAACAGACATCTAATTGTGTTCTCTGCTTCCTTAGAGAGGGCTCTGTATAATTTGGAAAAAAAACTTAGAATTGCCTTTTGTCAGAGATCAAGGTTTTTGATGGATAAGGGAGTTATCCATATCCTCGTTGTCACCATGACAGCCCCTCTGACATAAGGATCTGAGCATTTCATGCTCTGATGCTTTCCTTTGCCCAGCGCTGAATCGTGCGCTAAAGCCCGCCCATCAGCGTCAGTGACTTCACCGGCAACACTGCTAGGCGGAGGCTTCGGCCTAGCAGTGTAAAAAAAACAAAACAAAAATCTCTTGCCCTTAGATCACGCAGGGCAAGGGCTTTTTTGTTTATTTTGACACTGCTAGGCGGAGGCTTCGGCCTAGCAGTGTTGCCGGTGATGTCACCGACACTGCTGGGCGGGCTTTAGTGCACGATTCAGCGCAGGGCAAAGGAGAGTGTCAAAGCATGGAATGTTTCGATCCTCATGTCAGAGGAATGAAAATGGGGATATGTCTGGGTTCAGCCCTGAACCCGGACAACTCCTTTAAGTTTCCTGTTTCAGTGGAAGGTTATTTTACCTTTGCGAAAATGTAAGAAAACATAATAGATAGTATAACTCGGTGCTGCCCTTTAACCATTCAGCCAGAGCTGAGTGAGACACTCGGGATGCTTCCCTGCTTGGGCAAGGCCCTAGGTCTGTGATGGCTAACCTCCAGCACTCCAACTGTGGTAAAACTACAACCCCCAAGATGCAGAGGTTAGCCATCACTGCTCTAGGTTATAGAAGTTGCCCCATCAGGAGGGGAGTGACACAGCATCACACTCGGCTGGACAGTTGCTGAGGCAGCCATGTGATACCTAGCTGGTATCGTGCGTGGGTCTCCTTAATTTGAACAGGACCTATGCACTATTCTGTCTAAGCATCTGATCTGGCAGAAGTCTTTGCCAGGACAACCCCTTTTGATTGAGTAATGTAATGATTGAGTAATGCTTTACTCTTTTCCAGAAGCTGAGAAGATTGAGCAGACCGTTCCTACTGAAAACAACACTGCAGATGTCATTGCAGTAAGTCATTTTTTCCTGATGTAGGGAATCCATTTTGAAATATTGAACTCTGTGCTGTTAGGCTAGTTTCACACTAGCAGCAGGGCAGAGTTCTGGTGCAACTTGGCTGTGCACGGAAAGAGGACGCCGGACTAAAACTACGATATGTCCGGCGTCCTCTCTCCGTGCACTGCCTTGCTGCGCCGGAACTCCGCCCCGCTCCATAATAGTCAGTGGGGACGGAACGACAGCGCGGCGAAATAGCGGCAGGACAGCCTGTCGGATCCGTCCTGCCGCTAGTGTGAAACTGTTTATACACAGTTGAGGGTTGTTGGCCAAACAACTCTCTCTCCTGATTTCTCCTTACACATGCATGTGTCCTAAGCAAGTAGAGGGAGAAAACCAGTGCTGTTCACCTCTGGCACCAACTTATCTTCACAGGAACAAAGGTATCAGACAGTTGAGGTTCAGCTGCTCGATTCTATCTTCATTCCCACCCCTGATATCTGCACACAGTAGATGGTTGGCTGGTTCTGCGGAGATTTAGGTTTGGCCAATATTTGTCAAAAGTATGTGACCAGCTTAAATCATCACTAAGGGAGAGTTCACATTACTGTTATTTTTCTGTTTTTATCCGTCAGAAGAATAAAGGGAAAAAAACAGGATCATGTGTAAAAAAACAAAAAAAAAACAGATGCACCGTTGCCATCCGTTTTAGCCATTTGTGTCTGACATCCGTTTTTCAGATAGGAAATGCATGCATTACCTTTTTTTCCCATATAAAAAAAACCCCATCTCAGATGGAAATGGCTGAAACTGATGGAAAATGTGCATAATTGATGCACAGGATCTGTTATTTTCTCATCCGTGTCATTGGGGGACACAGGCTTGACCATGGGGACACGGCTTGACCATGAGTATAGCTGTTGCCACTAGGAGGCGGACACTAAGCACAAAAGTGTGAGCTCCTCCCTTCAGCTATACCCTTCCTACATGGACATCAGTTTTTAGCTTAGTGTCTGTAGGAGGCAGACCTCCCTGCGGTGCAAGTCTGCTGATTTTTATTTGTACTTTTTATTTTTTCCTCTAGCGGGAGTGGCAGTCCTCGCTGCCTGCCCTCCCACCCAGGAGATGGGAGACCATGGGGTCCCCAAGCCCGCTGCTCCTTCCCGAGCTCCAGAAGCAAAGGAGGACCAGGGGTTCCTAAAGCCAGCAGGAGAGTCGGGCCTGTGCCGGGGTCCTACTCCATTTTGGGGGCGGGGCATGAGTTATCCCCGCTCCCACTCCTTCAGCTGGGGCGAATCTGGGCTCTGTTTTCTGCCTCCGCCCACATCCTGTGTGTTTAAAGGGAACCTGTCACCGGGATTTTGTGCATAGAGCTGAGGACATGGGCTGCTAGATGGCAGCTAGCACATCCGCAATATCCAGTCCCCATAGCTCTGAGTGCTTTTATTGTGTAAAAAAACTGATTTGATACATATGCAAATTAACCTGAGATGAGTCCTGTCCCTGAGATGAGTCCAGGGACAGGACTCATCTCAGGTTCATTTGCATATGTATCAAATCGGAGCAGTCAGCTAGCAATTGCGGACAAGAATGGGACATGTTCTATTTTTTTGCGGAAGCGGAAACACGGATGCGGAAATGCGGATGCAGACATCACATAGTGTGCTGTCCACATCCATTCCTGCCCCTTTGAAATTAATGGGTCTGCAACCCTTCCGCAAAATTGCGGATGGGATGCGGATCCGTTTTGCGGATGTGTGAATTAGGCCTTAGACTGTTAGGAAGGAGAGTTTCCTCTGTTTCTGTGTGTAGTGGATGGCATCTAGTCTCCATCCACCATGTCTGGGAGCACGGCAAACTACGCATTTACATAACACAGAGGAAACTACTACACTATACCAGATACAATTGATATAGTGGCCAGAAATAGTGTTATTCTCCATGTACCAACACTGTACTATTGATTAATGCAAAGTTACTCATGCTTTAAGGGGAATTAATGGTGGAACAGTTTTGGGCAATATATCCAGAGTAACTCCATAAAAAGGCTGTTTGGGGCATGTGGCTTTCTCAGACGATGCTGAGCACAAAATAAAAAGATGCTGATACAATTCCTTATTTAGGGTAGTGGCTGGTATAACACCGTGATGCTTGAAAAGCATTGCTGCTTCTTGCACTGTCCTTTAGTCACCTGGGAACATGGACCTCAGTCTGTTATCCTGACGCTGCTTTTCTGGCAGGTATTTTAAGAGAAGGAGGGAAACGATGATTCTTCCTGGCTCTTTAACAGTTTATGTAGACTGTATTCTGCAAAAATGGTTTCTTTTATGCTGTTTATCTGACCAGGGTACTTCCTTTCAGAAACCCGTCGTAGAGGAAGAGGAATTGTCAGAACTCCACTTGCGTCTCTTGGCTTTGCAATCTGCAAGTAAAAAATGGCAACAGAAAGAACAGTTGGTAATGAAAGAAAGCAAGGAGAAACTATCAAGGGGAAAGACGGAGCCTCTGAAAGAAGGTGGAAAGCCAGAACCTCAGAAGGAAAAGAGCAATGCAAACTCTGTTGTGACACGCAGAGCCAGTAGTGCGGCTAATGCAGGTAAACCAACAAACTATACAAGTTACTGGTGTGTGGGATTCACACTACAAGGGCTGGTGCACATGACCGATCTCAGTCCTAGAAACACGGCCCATGTTTCAGCCGCATCTACTGGACCGACCGCAAACTCGCTGTATTATAATGATTTATGATGCAGTGAGTTCCTGTCTGATCGCAGGTCTGTTGTGCTGTACTTACATCATGTGAGTACAGTACAATAGACCCGCAATCAGATAGGAACTTGCTGCGTCATAAATCATTATAATACAGTAAGTTCAGGTCAGAGGAGCTGCTGTCACTCCTGGAGACGCAGCCGACACATGGACTGTGTTTCCTGGACCGAGCTTGGTCGTGTGCATGAGCCCTAAGCTGTTCATGGTGGGTGTGATATGGGCAGTGTTTCTGGAAGACAAACTCTTCTCCTTCCAGCTAAGCAAGCACGAAGAAGGCAGCAAACAAAAGCATGGAAAAAGTTGCAACAAGTGAAAGCTGAAGAAAAGCGTAAAGAAGAGGAGGAGAAAAAGAAACAAGCTGAGGAAGAGGAGAGAAGAAAACGAGAAGAGGAAATCCGAAAGATTAGAGATCTCTCGAATCAAGAAGAGCAGTATAATAGATTTATGAAACTTGTAGGGGATAAGAGTAAACGCAGCAAGGTGAGCGTCATAGGCTGTGCCATAAATGTCTGATGTGGGTCCTACCTTTTTCAAAACCATATCTATACCATACATTTTGATAGGTGGTGATGGAGTCTAAACCAGGCATCCTCAAACTGCGGCCCTCCAGCTGTTGCAAAACTACAACTCCCAGCATGCCCGAACAGCCTACAGGTATCAGCCTACAGCAGGGCATTGTGGGAGTTGTAGTTTTACAACAGTTTGAAGATGCCTGGACTAACTAAAAAAACTCTATGACCTCCACTTGTGTGGAGAACAGGAGTCGTGTTGCCCTCAGTCTGCCATATGAGACCACTCCGTCCATCTGCAGAGCTGTGCACAGAAAAAAAAAAAGGCTGAGCACTCTTGCTAATCTTTTTCTTAAACTCTGAATGCAGCCACGAGGACTAAGGCCCACCGATTCTCCATATAGGCGAAACCCCAACCAATCACCTATTTAAAGGGAATCTGTCACCAGTTTTATGCTTCTAGGTTCTAATGGCTCCAGCACATGCCAAAGAGTCCTGATATTTATGAGCTCTCGGCTCTCCCCGCCACCTCTCTTAACAGTTTTTTCCAACTGAATCAGCAGCAGGTGGGCTCATGAACATTTGAGACTGGTCAATACAAGATTTTCGCAAAACGGCTGGATCAATTAAAGGAAGTGGCCTAGCATTTTGCTAAGGAGACCTGTCGCTAGTTTATGTTGCCCTTAGTTAGGACACCATAAAACTGGTGACATATTCCCTTTAATGGGTTTTTCAAGGGTTTGATGGCCTGTTGTCAGGATAGGCCTTCAATATCTGATCAGCAGGGATCCAACAGCTTGCTGATCATATCTCCAAAAACTACACAGCTCTGTCCATTGTGTAGTGGATGGTGCTAGTTACGGCTGTGCTGCTCCAATTGAAGTGAATGGGAGCAGAGGTGCAGTTATCAACTGCACCCACTACACCAGGGATGCAGCTGTTAAGCTTAGGCGCCAGCGCTACTCTGAAACGGCTAATCAACGGGATGTTGAACCACTGCAGATCAGATATTCAGATAGGCTGTCAGTATTAAAGTAATGGAAAATCCTTTAAAGACTACTTAAATGGTTACTAATGTTTCACACAACTGCGTAAATCAATAGTATAAGTGACCACAAGAAAATTCGTAGTATGTGTTATCAACGAGAAATGTCTAGTTTTCATGTTGTCAGGTGTTTACCCCCCCCCCCTGCTAATTGCTTTTTAGGCCTCATGCACACGACCGTTGTTGTGGTCCGCGTCCGAGCCGCATATTTTCTGGCTCGGGCGCGGAACCATTCACCTCAATGGGGCCGCAAAAGATGCGGCCAAACACTCTGGACCTGGGCTCTTCCGTGACTGAAGATGTCCGGGGAGAAAAGGATCGTGCAGTTCGATTAGGGTCTGGTAGCAGTTTACTTCCCTTTCCTCCTTCAGAACACATACATGCCCTGCCAAGCCAAATATGCATGTTTGGGGTGGGGGGGGGGGTGGGGGACTCTTCTGTCGGTCTGCTATCTCATGTGTATGGCCAGCCTTATAAATAGGTGCAGCCGGAGACCAGTGGTCAAAGCATTTGCCACCTCCCTTCTAGTGTGTCCCATCAGTTAGTGGTGCCTCCAAAAAAATCAATGTATAGCAAGCACTGCATGGATCGCCCGTGTCCCAACAGTGAATCTGCAGCATGCTGCTGAATGCCAGGCAACTGTATGTGTGATCTCTCCTTATGTGCAGCACTGTTACCCTGGTAAAACTATGAATGATGCCAGTGAACTAATGCTGCTGAAGCCCGTTGAAGTAGACTAGTTAACCCTGGGTTCACACTTCAGCGTATTTGATATGCGCTTTTTACGCGCGTCTTTTCAGGCGTTTTTGCAAATAAGAAACGCGTGTCATATGCGCATATGTGATCATCTTCCTGGCCCTGAACCAGCTCTTATCTTACTAGTTGCTATGGTGTCAGTGTGGGAGTGGTTTGCTGGGCAAGTTGTAATTTGAAAACGCGCGTTTTTAATACCAGGAAACGCTCAGATGCCCATATTAGCGCGTTCCCATTATAGCCTATGGGAGAAAACGCGCGTCAAAACGCCCCAAAGAAGCTCCTGTGCTGCTTTGGGCATAGGGCGTTTTACAGCGCGTACGAACGCGCTGTAAAACGCTTAGGTGTGAACCAGCCCTCAAACCCTCGTGGCAGCATTACTACACATAGAAAGCCTGTATTTTCTGAACAGTGTTTTTGTCAGCTACTTATATCATGCTTTTCTCAGTCTTTTGATGCAGAGCAAAAGCGAGCTGAAAAACAGAGCTTGGAAAATTCTGGTGGTATCTACCAGTACGATAACTATGAGGAAGTTGCAATGGACACAGACAGTGAAACAAATTCTCCAGGTAATTTTTTTTTTTTTTTTTTTCTTGCAGCAGTTTTATATATGTACAACATTAAAAGGGCTTTTTGGTTTCCATCTACATCCTCTAAAGAGGACCTTTCACCAGTCCAAAGTTTGTTAGGTAAAGCTATGTAATTGTAGAGCGGCACCCAGGGATGTCCCTGCACTTACTATTATCTCTGGGTGCCGCTCTGTTCGTCCGCTGTAGCCCCCGGTACCGGTGCACGTGCTGCTGCTAATTTTGCTGTGGGAGGAGACCTCCTGTTTTGCCCTGGGCGTCTCCTTCTCCCAGGCTGGGGCGCTGGCCAATCGCAGCGCTCAGCTCATATCCTGCAACCTCCCAAAAAGCGTTGGGTTACATAGCCCATGCTGCCGCAGATCACTGTGACCATGCTGTCATTAGACAGCTGCAGTCACAGGGAGAAGTCCGGAAGCCAGCTGGAGCGGTCTGGCTGTAATACATGCTTGTAGCACGCTGCTACAAGCGTGTATTACATTGAAGAAGTTTAAAGCCGACAGGGAGCGCTTTTTCTTATGTAAGAGCACCACCTGCTGGCTTTAAATTGAAATGTCAGCCTGCAGGCTGGGAATTAACCTCTTCCTGCCTTGACTGTGCAGAAAGGGGTCAATTGACTTTAAAAAAAAAAAGTAAATAAAAAAAAAATCAAACATTTTAAGATATAGCAGTAGTTACTAATATTAGCAATAGTAATTAGACTACGTACACACCCATACAAACATCCTGCCCCTTTTTCGTTCATAAAAAAACCCACACATATATATTTTTAGTTTTAGCAATAGTATAGTGGAATTTGTATGTGTACAATATACAAACATACACATATTTGTTCATTATAAAAATGTAGGTATTTGTTTTGCCTATATTCTGTATAGCAGGGTTTTTTTCTGTGTAAAATATACAAACGCACGCAAAAATGTAAAAAAAAAAACAACACCCCCTAAAATGTCCAAATTTCCCCAAGACGTATAACCTAAAAAAAAGTCACTTTGAAGGGGCTTGTAGCGTTTTGGCACTGTACAACAGTTTTCTGGCAGTACGGTGCCCTAGAACCAGCAATAGAAAAATAGGCCGCCAAAATCCAAAATGCGCTCCAGTCTTTTGAAGTCTTGCGGCGGGCCCAGCCAGTAGATTAATTACATAAATAGCGTCCGTTTTCAGGGTACAAGTGTACAGGAATGGTTTTAGAAATGTTTTGTCTTAAAGGAAAAATACTTTTTTTTCATAATTTTAAGTTTTTCCTTAAATATTTTATTTTACGGTATTTTTTTAAAATATTATATCCATCATGGCACAAATGAAAGGTCTAAGGTGTCCCGAGAAAAATATCAAATATTTGCAGTTAGATAGACCCATTGGTACAACTGAAAAACTGGCCTGTTTAGGAAGGGGGATACACTCCAGTAATGAAGTGGTAAAAAATTTGATATATATAAGAAAATTCATTTCACTCATTATCTGATTTGTACTTATGACGCTGTCCGACCTATTACATTTGCGCAAGGCATCTGTGTTGGTCCTATATTCATATGTGCTCGCATTGCCGATAAAAATGAAGTTTTAATATATGCAAATGAGGCTCTGCTCTCTCTGCAACTAGTGCGCCTCTGATGGATTTCACTCTGAAATGACTGAGGACTGAGCAGCCCGCATGTGTAAGAATTCATGCAGGCTGTAGAAGACAAATGGTGCAACATTTTTATTTTTAAATTTAAAAACAACATCAAATGTGTTTTTTTTTAACCCATAAAACAGCCAATGCGATACAAATAATTCTTCCCAAAGGAGTATTATATCGGGTTTTGTGCATATACAATCCTGCACAATCTGTATTATGTTCTTATCTTATGCCTAGGGGCCTCCCCTTCGAGATCACCTTATTTTCCTGGAAATTCAATAGGATGTGTGCCATCAGTGTTATGTGTAACGGAGCAGTGCCCTTCAGAAGTTTGGGTAAGTGTCATTGACATAAGGGCGAATTCTGAAGGCTGTGACAATACACTCCATACACAGTCCCACTGAAATATGCTTATTTTTACAGCCTTCCCGTTGTGAGGGCTCAATATATGATCCAGTCATTTCGAAGAGTTCTCCAGAAGTGCCACTGCCGCCTCCCCCACTTCCACCCGAGGAACCTGAGCAGCCTCCCAAACCTCCATTTGAAGATGAAGAGGAGGAAGAGGAAATGCTGCTGCGTGAGGAGCTTCTCAAGTCTTTGGCCAACAAAAGGTCTAACAAAGCAGAGGTATTGTTCAGTTGTTGACTACTGTGTCAGGTATTAGGCTGGG
This sequence comes from Bufotes viridis, assembly GCA_033119425.1. Classification (NCBI taxonomy): domain Eukaryota; kingdom Metazoa; phylum Chordata; class Amphibia; order Anura; family Bufonidae; genus Bufotes; species Bufotes viridis. Next base: position 254,044,233 of record CM065590.1, read on the forward strand.
GGAGGAGTGGGCAATAATTAAAGAGGCTGTCCCAACACTACAACTTCCTTTCTGAAAAAAGCCACCCCAGCTCCTCTGTACCCATCCGCCTGTATATACCCCTTTTTGAACATCATTTTATTGGTTGTAAGTAGAAATATCTGTTTATTTTGTAGGAACAAAGCAGCCAGCCTTCATCACCACCTCTCACCAATATCATGCCTGTCCCAAGAATTACTCTGACGTCAGCAAATGTTAATACTGCCACACATCGGAAAACCACCACTCAGATAGTAAGAGTTCTGAGACCTATCAGGCGTGTGATAAAGGTATGCACTTCTCGAACAGCTAGCTTTATTCATGGACTGGACACCTGCCTACAACTGAGATGTGTGGAGTTACATTTTAGTCTGAAATGAATGTAAAGGGCTGTGAAAGGAAAGAAATTTCCGTCATGTTCTCATTTGGTCGCCATACAGTGTTCCTGATGGATTTAGTGCAATACTTCTATGTTTCACAGTACATAAGCTGGAGAATGCTGGTCTCCATCAGACAGATGGCTATCTCTCCAGCCGCTCTTACTCTCCAACGATCTTCTAAGGCTACTTTCACACTCGTGTTTTGGCTTTCCGTTTGTGAGATCCGTCATGGGCTCTGACAAGCGGTCCAAAACGGGTCAGTTTTGCCCTAATGCATTCTGAATGGAAAAGGTTCTGCTCAGAATGCATCAGTTTGCCTCCGATCTGTCACCCTTTCGCTCTGGAGGTGGACACCAAAACGCTGCCTGCAGAGTATTGCTGTCGACCTGACGAAACTGGCCAAACGGATCTGTCCTGGCACACAATGTGAGTCAATGGGGACGGATCCGTTTTCTCTGACACAATCTGGCACAATAGAAAATTGATCCGTCTCCCATTGACTTTCAATGGAGTTCATGACGGATCCGTCTTGGCTATGTTACAGATAATACATACGGATCCGTACATGACGGATGCATGCAGGTATATTATTGTAACGGATCAGTTTTTGCAGATCCATGACTGATCCACCCAAAACGCGAGTGTGAAAGTAGCCTAAGCTGGCTTATGACCACATTAGGGTTCAGCTTTGGTCATAAGTCAACTTAGCCGTTTTTTTTAAAGATGTGACGGGGAGGAGACACAGATATCATGCAGCAAGACTGACAGATTTAGGGCTCTTTCACACTAGCGTTTTTGTTTTCCGGCATAGAGATCAGTCGTCGAGTATTTATGCCGGAAAAATCCAATGCATTCTGAATGGAGAGAAATCCGTTCAGGATGCATCAGGATGTCTTCAGTTCAGGACCGGAACGTTTTTTGGCCGGAGAAAATACCGCAGCATGCTGCGCTTTTTGCTCCGGCCAAAAATCCTGAACACTTGCCGCAAGGCCGGATCCGGAATTAATGCCCATTGAAAGGCATTAATCCGGATCCGGCCTTAAGCTAAACGTCGTTTCGGCGCATCGCCGGATCCGACGTTTAGCTTTTTCTCAATGGTTACCATGGCAGCCAGAACGCTAAAGTCCCGGCTGCCATGGTAAAGTGTAGTGGGGAGCGGGGGAGCAGTATACTTACCGTCCGTGCGGCTCTCCAGAGTGACGTCAGGGCGCCCCACACGCATGGATCACGTGATCCATGCGCATGGGGCGCTCTGACGTCATTCTGGAGCTCCCCGGGAGCCACACGGACTGTAAGTATACCACTCCCCACTACTACTATGGCAGCCTGGACTTTAATAGCGTCCTGGCTGCCATAGTAACCTCAAAGCATTTCGAAGACTGATCAGGATCCTGATTAGTCTTCTAATGCTTTCAGGCGACTTGAGTTCTGACGGATCCGGCGAGACGGAAGTGCCTGCCGGATCCTCAGAACGCAAGTGTGAAAGAGGCCTTAGTACAGCGTTCTGCAGCTGCTTTGTCTTGTGAAACCTGGCTGCTAAGCAAAGCAACATTTTGAATAAAAAATCTATTACAAAAACTTTTTTATAGACAAATGCATGGAAAGCAGTCATATAAAAATAATGCTCCAAATGTGCCTATAACCTTCGAAGGCAATCTGTCGGGTAAAAAAAAAAAAAAACTTGAACCAGAGCAAGGGTCCTTCACACGTCCGCAAGTGTTTTGCGGGGACCGCACATGGCCTGGCGCTTTAATAGAAATGCCTTTTCTTGTCAGTGTCTGCGGACAAGAAGTGAACATGTTCTATTTTTTTTGCAGAACAGAAGTGCGGTGAATGGATCCGGACACATTTTGCTTACTTGGACCCTAAGTGGTGTATTGTGTAAGTGGTGGTTATGTAATTTTTTATCTTCATACACTCATTCCAATGCTATGCTCTGACAAACCAGCAGTCCTTTGCGAGTCCTCTCTATTACAAGCATGAGTTAAGGAGTCCTCTCAATGCATGTTACTGCTGGTTTGTGGGATCACAGCATCAGGATGCAAGTTAGTATGAAGATAGAAATGACATAACCGGATTCAGCGTCACTTGCACTATACAGCGCTTAATCTACTTTGTGGGATGTTTCAGAGCTGCCAGACCACCGATACGTGTTTTTACGGCAGTCACTAAGGTGCCTTAGGCTGGGCCGCCGCTTTTTTACGGCGGCCCAGTCTAAGCGCTGCACGGGTCACATGAGAGCCGCGGCCCTGCTCTATCAGCCCGGACTGGCGCCCGCCGCATGTAAAGTGGTGACAGAGGGAGTGGACTCCCTCTATCTCCCATCGGCCCCCCTAAAATGTGATTGCGGGGTACCGATGTGTTTGAAGGCTACCTGGCATCTGTTGTAGGCCCGGGTCCCGGCTGTAGTAATTTCCAGCCGGCTGCGCCTCTCTGGTGCAGCCTGCTGGTCAATGTTAAAATAGCATTGCTGTTGAAATGCATTATAGGGATAGTGCATTGCATTTTAAAAGCAATCAAAATACTGTCTGTTATAGTTCCCTTGTGGGAGTATTAAGTGGTGAAAAAAAAAAACATTCCAGTAAAAAAATATACGCTTTTCAATAAAAAAAAATTGCAAAAATAAGATCTCCCCCATATGATTAGCATTACCGCATCCGTAACAAATCCGCACTACATAAATATAATGTGAACTATCCCCTAGGGTTAAAAATTATTTATTAAATAAAAAAATTACACTTTTCAATGAAAAAAATTGCAAAATCTCCCCTGTATATTTGGTATTGCCGCGTCCGTAACGGCCCGGACTAAACGGGCCGGACTACATAAATATCACATAACTTATCACCTACGGTGAACGCCGTAAAAAAAAAAAAAATTGCTACCGAAAAAACGTAATAAGTGATCAAAAAGCGCCATTTACTCCAAAATGATGCCAATGAAAAATACAAGTCGTCCCACAAAAATCAAGCCCTCGCGCAACTCCATAGAAAGAAAAATAAAGAAGTTATGGGTCTTGGGAAGCGGCAATGTAAAAACATTCTATTTTTTATTTTTTTTTAAAGGGGTTTTATTGCAAAAAAGTAGTAAAGCCTAAAAAAAACTATGTATTTGGTGTCGTTGTAATCGTACTGACCCAGAGAATAAAGATATTATGTTATTTACACCGAAAAATGAACACCGTAAAATTTATCATGTGAAAACGCAGTGGCAGTATTGCTGTTTTCCCCCATCTCCCTCCCAGAAAGAGTTAATAAAAGTTAATCAAAGTTTTGTGTACCCCAAAATGGCGCCATTAAAAACTGCAATTTGTCCCGGAAAAAACAAGCCCTTATAAAGCTATATAGACGGACAAATAAAAAAAGTTATAGCTCTTGGAACGTGACGATGAAAAAAGGAAGGAGAAAGCTTGGTCAGTGAGGCCCAAAACAGGCTGGTCACTAAGGGGTTAAGGCCGAATTATAGTGCATGTGCATTTAAAGCATGAGTGCAAAATCCTAACTGTTTTTAAGAACCGTCCATTCATATGTGCCATACAATACTTCCAGAACCTTGGCATTTCGTTATACTGGTTTAGGCTTTATAGCTTAACTCCAAACTTTTTTTTTCATCAGGTGACAATAATGTGCCTTAAGCCATTTCAAGTATTAAAGGGATTGTCTCCTGCCAGCAAATGGCATTTATCTCGTACAGAAAGTGAATACAATTCACTTACTAATGTATTGTGATTATCCATATTGCCTCCTTTCCCATCACATTATACACTGCTCGTTTCCAGAAGTCATGACCACTGCTGCAGCACAGATGCAAGATGGCCGTGCTTGTACACTATTGGAAAACTCTCCGGCTTATGTGCACTCCCACAGTCCTGGATAACAGAGCATTTTCTATTAGAGTACAAGCACGACCACCACTGATGGATTGCAGGGTGGTCTATAACCGTGGAAACAAGCAGTGTATAATGTGATGGAAAAATGAATCCAGCCAGCAAAGGAGGCAATATGGACAATCACAATACATTAGGAAGTGAATTGTAGTAACTTTCTCTACATCAGGCATGCTCAACCTGCGGCCCTCCAGCTGTTGCAAAACTATAACTCCCAGCATGCCTGAACAGCCTACAGCTATCAGCCTACAGCAGAGCATTGTGGGAGTTGTAGTTTTACAACAGCTGGAGGGCCGTAGGTTGAGCATGCCTGCTCTACATGATAAATGCCATTTAGGCTACATGCACACGACCGTTGCCTGCCTCCGCGTCCGCTCCTCCTTGAAATTTTGCGTCCGTATTTTTTTGACGGAATGAAAACACGGATCACGGATGCGGAACAAAAACGGTTGACCATCCGCATTTTTTGACGGACCCATTGAAATGAATAGGGAAGCATCCTATCCGTGAAAAAAAAACGGAACGGACGCGGAAACAAACAACGGTCGTGTGCATGGGGCCTTACTGTAATGAAAGCTCAGATATACTCTTTCCCTCTGACTTTGTTGAATCTTGCTGTATGTATATCAATTGTGTAATTTACTTCTGTTGCATCCAACATGGTCGTACATATCATGATTTTGTTTTTGTCTCAAAAGCTTCCAAAGCACAAATCAGTGGTTGTTACTCTGAATGCGTCGGACGACAGCGAATCTGATGCAGAGCCACCCAGTCCAGGAGTTGGTGTTTTTGGGGGACTCGAGTCTATGATCAAAGAAGCCAGAAGAACTGCTGAAGTGAGAAATCATTAAAATACCTTGTGTGAAAAAAATAATAATCTGGTGATCTAGGTATATAAAGACAGAGTGATGTGATCTAGAGGTAGAGGCGAAAGAGTATTTACCTAATGGTTATTTTGGTTATATCAAATCTCCCATCCACAGAATAGAGGATAACTGTTAAATCTGTCAGGGTCTGGCCGCGGTTTCCATGAAGGCACCATACCCCACAGGGCCTCCAGCACTGAAGGGAGTGGCAGGTCGTGCATGTACCATGCTTCTCCATTCATTTCAGTGGAACTGCTGAAAATAGCCAGGTGCTGTACTCCACCTCCAGCAGTCCCACAGAGATGAAGGGCACAGCAGTGCGCATGCTGAACATGCTGGTCCATTCACTTCGTGGGGCCATGTGCGTGGGATACAAACCTCCCGTTATAATCCCCAGTAGCTGGTCCCCTAATACCGTTAGAAACAATGTCGCCCACACTCCAAACGTGAGGTGGTGCCAAGTGTGGGCATGCCTGAACCAAAATTTGGCGCATCTCCAGGCAACCTGTGTGCCTAGATTGTAACCTGCTCTAGTCCCTGACTGGAAGTAGATCCGTCTTCATTTCCTGAAAACTGTCATAAATGTTAGAGAATTTGCCAGGGCTGATGGCCCAGCCCCCCCATCCCCTCTAATTTTGAGGGCATACATAAAAACCCTGTGCCACAAAATGTCACACAGGCAGTGTAGAAAGTTGTGAGTATTTGCACCTTTCTCGTTAATGTCATTGGGGGACACAGCACCATGGGTATATGCCCAGCTACCACTAGGAGGCGACACTGCAAGTGATTTCATACCATGTAAAAGAACCCTAACCCTGTAAGCTGCTATCTCACTCTAATAAGAATGCCAGCCGTAGACAGAAAGCAAAGTTCCCACGCTCCATGATCGTTATAGTGCGCGCGCTGCATCCTAATACATGTAGACTATATTACTGCAGCTTTTGTTTTTCTTCATGCTCTTTTCACACACTAGCAAATGCTTTAGACACCATTCTTTTTTGTTATCTGTTCTTACCTTTACTTTATACTTTTGAGTTGATTTCATGTGTATTTCTAGGCATCCAAACCAAAAGCACCCTCTAAATCTGAAAAAGAAAATGACCCTATGAGGACCCCGGAAGCTTTGCCAGATGACAAGAAAATGGAGTATCGTCTGCTAAGAGAAGAGATTGCCAAGTAAGTCCGTAGGACCCACACTCCTTTTTAAATGCATACTGTTGTATAGACTGGCATAGTCTACTCTGGTTTTCTCTTGTACTCCTATACTGGGCAGATGACAGCCAAAAGGACCTTTTTTTTGGCTTTTGTTACGTGATGTAACAGCCTTACAGTGGTATCCAGCTGATCTTTTATTGCTTTGTCAGTTCCAGCTTATCTACGTACTATTGAGGTGTTTGTGTTTTTTGTGTAGCCGGGAAAAGCAGAAACTCTTGAAAACAGACCAGTCAAGAGCAAGTTTATCTCCAACAAATTCTGACATGGAAGGAGACGGCAACAGAAGACTTGTCAAGGACCTAAAAGTGACTGAGGCTGAATCAAGACACATGAGACAGAGGTAAGTCGCCGAGATTTGGTGGTGGTCAATGTGTTTGTCATTTTTCTTTGATAAAATCATGGGTAAGAAATACTTTTGTTCACATATTTCATAAGATTACTTAATTGCATTCTGTAAACTGAGGTATATAGCTGGGGAACACATGTAAAAGCTAAAGCCCATGTAATAAAATAAAACCCAGCCAAATCTCCTGCCAATCCAGCAGTGATGCTCCAGTGGTCCCCTGACGATCTTTGTTTAGATCCTGGTGTGATTGTTCGGGACCTGAACAATGCAACCAATCCCATCATTGCACCCAGTCTGCAAACTGAGACCAGTGGGGACCACCAGAGAATTGGCAGGCATTTAATAAGAGGGGACTACTGTTTTTTTTTTTTTTTTTTTTTTTGTGGTAACAAATCTGTGGCTTGTGTGCATACTCTTAGGACCCTTGCAGACGAGCAAGCATTGCGCCCGCATGGAATCCAGACCCATTTATTTCAACGGCGCTGTGTACATGAGCAGTGATTTTCACGCATCACTTTTGGGTATCCTGGTTCTAAATTCTGCAATTTTTATGCAACGATGGCCCCATAGAAGTGAATGGGGCTGCGTGAAAATCGCATCGCATCCACAAGCAAGTGCGGATGCGATTTTCACGGATAGTTGCTAAGAGATGTTTGTAAACATTCAGTTTTTTATCACGCGCATACAAAACGCAATAAATTGCGTTGCACCCGCTCGATTAAAACTGAACGCGATCGCAAACAAAACTGAATGTACTTGCTTACGAAATCGTGCATGTTTCACTGAACGCATCTGGACCTAGTCCGCTCACGCTCGTCTTAAAGTTCCTCCTGAGGAGGGTGAACGGATACTTTTCTTGGACTTATTCTATAAAAATTTCTCATTGCAAGTGGAATTTTAGGCTAGATTGGATCTAATAGCGGTTCTCCAGGAATACTGCATTTAACAAGTGCCCCGATTTCCCCCCCCCCCCCCACTGTGGGAATGATCACATGGTCTTCTGCAGCCAATGACTGGTTTCAGCCGTGATGTGATGCTTGTGGCCATGTCACCAATGAAGCCAGTCATTGGCTGCAGTGGAGCATGTGACCCCACCCATCCAATGCCGGGAAGAAAACAGTTCTGGGAACAGAACGTGGACGTAGCGGAGGCAGCCAGAAGTACCAGAGCGACAGGAAGCAGGTAAGTATGAATCTTCAAGTTACAGGGGCAGTTTGCAGGCACTTGCTAAAAACAAAGTATTCCCGGAGAATCCCTTTAAGGCCAGTTTCACATGAACTTATTCGTTCCAGAAAATCTCTCCACGTAAGTGCCATGTTTCCCAGACCCTCTTCTTATAACAACTGCCTCATAGTGATCTATGGTTCTGTGAGTTATTGCCGGACCATTGGCCTGCTGTCCTGTACACTCAGCATCATGTGAGTACAGGATAGAAGCCCTGAGGCCCGGCAGCACTTCACGCCATCGGGTATCACAATGATTCATCTGTGGGCTCGCAAAGTGCAGCCGAACATATTTCTGAGACTTAACATGCTCATGTGAAACTGGACAAATGTTTTTTTTTTTTTTTTTTACATTAATGTTTACTTGAATGAGAAGATGGCTCTGTGGCATTCACTTAAAGAGGCTGTCTCACCGTTTCCGTGTTGGCATGGGAATAAGCTGGCCTCAGGTGGCTGGGTTTATTCAAACAGCCAAACTGGTTTCTCTTTTTCCCTAACCCTCATTGTAGAGAATGGGAGCGATGTTGTTTGGAAACGGCAAGATGGGAGAAACTCTTTAAAGAGGTTCTACGAACATTTCCTCTACTTAACCCGTGGCACGAACCTGCGGAGGGAAGATGTTTCACATAGTACTTACCATCCCGTTCTCCACCCACGCTGGCATCTCCATTGTGTGCTCTTCTGCCCGAGCTCATGAAGTCAATGCAGCTAAACAGAAAACAAAGCGACCACATCCTGGTGGGACTTGGGTGGAAGAGAGCACAGTGAAGACGGTGGCATGGGAGTGGTGCGAAGGACAGTAAGTACATCTTTCTTCCGCAGGTTAGTTACCATGGACAAATTTAAGGAAATTACCGGCGATCCTCTTTAGGTTTGATCATGTTGGCACAATTGTTTTATTTGATGCTCCAGAATGCATAGTTAACTCTATCTAGATGGGCGTTAAGGTTTACTACAGTGAAAGTCAAGTCTACCATTCGGCAGTGCATTTGAGGAAATAGACAGAATGCTAAATCTATACATTCCAGTGTTTGTGGAAGGGCCACTGGTTAGGCCATTTAGATATCCGTGTTTGGTTATATTTGCTCATTGATTTTATTCTTCATTTAGAGTGCTGCTATTAAAGGACGAGTCTCTTTTAAAACATCTCTTGCAACAAGAGGAAAAGAAAAGGGAATCCATCCGAACTGCGGAGCTGAAGATCACCAGACTCTCAGAACAGCTGCAAGCAACTGAGAAGTTCTTAAATGCAAATCGAGCGCTTCTGAAGAAATTGCAAGAACAAGTGAGCCCAGTTTATACAGACAGCAAGGGTTTCTAAAATTGTTTAGGGTGTGCTCTGTGCAGAAACATGATTTACATACGAAAACGTTATAATTCCCCCAACTACACGTTCCTGGCATAAAAAGTTACAAACCCTTTTGTTTGCGACTTTTTAACCATCATTGCTCCTAAATAGGTACAAGTGGTGTTTCTACGCCACCCTTGCCCCTTTTCTAAAAAGGGGGTCTGGCGAAGTGGGTGGGCCCAGTGAATTTATCAATTTTCTGGCATAAAAGAAAACTGCAATCTGCGGCAGCTCGGAGTTGCTGGAGGATGAGCCTAATTTATGATGATGCCTGCGGGCCAGTCCAAGAGTAGGGCTAAACAAGCAGGAAATCAGAAATGGTCTTTGGACTACTGACGCAAAATGTGTTTAGGTAGTCTGAGAAGCGGTGTGGCCATCTTGGGTGGAAGAGTAGTCCTAAATCTGCAGCTGAGAAGGTGAAAAGCATGTCACTATATACTGAAGGTGTTCTGCTCATGCCCTAGTTCATTAGAATTTTTTTTTTTATTATCCTTGAACCAGAGGATCGTTTTTAATGGGGTTTTCCTGAAATTTGATATTGAGTGACTATTAGGGCTGTGAATTTCCGATTATAGCACTTTTTACTTCTCCAACCCCTTCAGTTTTGGTTATTGAAGGGGGCTCAGTGCTCTATTGAGTGCTGCACCCTCTTCATTGTTTACCAAGCACAGATCTGGACCCTCTGTAGTGGATGTGCTTGGTATTACAGCAAGGTCCCATTGGCTTTTCAAAATGGAATCTGCCATGTGATTTGTATGGTGCTTAGAGCAGCATATGATTTTCAGATGAGCTCTGTGGCATATAGGTTTTTGCGTGATTTCAAAGTGAAAAGCATAAATAAATATATAATTGTTATAAGACTCCTAGGGAGCAACAGTTAAAGCTCTGATTTACTCTGATATCACTAGGATATGCCCCCATTGTCTGATAGGTGCGGGTCCTAGAACGGAGCCCCTATATCGAGAACGGAGCCCCGAAAGTGAAGGAGGGCGCACTGCACATGTACCACATGAGCGGTACGCTCCCATTCACTTCTATGGGAGCAGAGCTTGGTGGTGGACGGACCCCGGGAAATCACGTGGCGTGCTTGCTTTAAAGGGGTTCTGCAGTTTGATACAACTGATGATCTATCCTCAGGATAGATCATCAGCATCTGATCGGCCGGGGTCTGACACCCGGGACCCCCGCCGATCAGCTGTTTGAGAAGGCCGCGGCGCTGCAGCAGCGCGCGGCCTTCTCACTGTTTTCCTCTGCTAGAGCCCCGCCCAGTGACGTCACGACTTGTATCCAAGTGGCGTGGGCGGGGCTAAGCTCCATTCAGTGAACAGAGCTTAGCCTCGCCCACGCCACTTGGATACAAGTCGTGACGTCACTGGGCGGGGCTCTAGCAGAGGAAAACAGTGAGGCCTTCTCAAACAGCTGATCGGCGGGGGTCCCGGGTGTCAGACCCCGGCCAATCAGATGCTGATGATCTATCCTGAGGATAGATCATCAGTTGTATGAAACTGCAGAGCCCCTTTAAGTTAAAGGCACATTACTTTTAAGTGCATGTCTCCCACTAACCCGCTGTGTGCTTTATTCATTTTGCCTGCTCTGATGCACAATTTACATGCCTATTTTTCAGATTGCTAAAGTGGAGCACAGAGTTGAAGAAAAAAGGACGCTGTCTCTAAAATATGGAGAAGAACTTGCCCGAGCGAAAGCACTGGCTAGTCAGGAGTTAGGGAAAAGAAAATTGGAACCCAGCAATATGGGAGTGAGTATAACATAGTGGAAGCACGTGTCTGTGGAGGCGACCACGGGAAAGCTTTTGCTATTGTGCAGAGCTTTTCATGTTTCTTTGTGTGTACTGTATGTGATGCTTGCCGCCTAGTTTTCTACACACGCACAGTGTACCGTAGTAGCATGGGATTTTTTATTGTTGGGTAAGGTCATACACTCCCTGCACTTGTTCCTACTATTCCCCCACCCTGTGCAATGGGATTTTCCAGGGTTTTTCATGATTTTTTGTGTGTACTGTATGTGATGCTCGCCGTCTAGTTTTCTACACACGCACAGTGTACCGTAGTAGCATGGGGTTTTTTATTGTTGGGTAAGGTCATACACTCCCTGCACTCGTTCCTACTATTCCCCCACCCTGTGCAATGGGATGGGATTTCTCGCTTACATCATTGGGGGACACAGACCGTGGGTATAGCTGCTTGCTGCCACTAGGAGGCGACACTAGGCTTAAAGCTGTTGGCTCCTCCTCCGCCTGCTATACCCCCTCCAGCAGGAGAGAGCCCTCAGTTTTAGCTTAGTGTCGTAGGAGGCAGACACCCTGTTTTTTCAGGGTGGCTGTGCTTTTGATTTTTACTTTTATTATTTTTCTCTTTCTTTTAGGTGGGGACCCAGGGCTAGCCTAGAGCCCTGCATCCCCTGGGGGGGCTGACCGGTGATGGTTATTCCACCGCTTCACCCCCCGCAAGAAGACAAAGTGGACCAGGAGGGCTTGACCTTCCTGCTCCCCCAGCCATAGGACCACCTGCTCCTACCCTCCAGTCCAGTCCCTGTCACTTGTGCCAGGGACTGAAGAGGTGGTACTGCTGGTATTTGAGGGTGAAGAACACAGATGAAGACAGGTAAGTATGTTGGTCTGTCTTTCTGTTACCTCAGGCCCGCGGCGGTGCAGGGGTTAATGGTCCCCTCTTCATTTTTCAAGCTCCCTCGGTGAGGCAGGGGTTAATAGAAGATTTCTTCCCTTCTCGATTTCATTCCTTGGGCCGGGCCTGCCTCTCCTCGCAGCCCCGGCAAGTCGAGGGTTAAGGCCCCTATTCCTTTACCGGCGAGCGGCCGGCAACTTGCAGGGAGGCGGGGTTAATAGAACTCCGCTTCAGCGGCGCCGGAGTTAAGGGAGGTCGGCGCGGGCACTGCGATTATGGTGCGCGCTCCTCCTCCTCCATCTCCCGATTTGCGGGCCGCCCTTCTCCGTCCCCTCTGCGATCCCTCTTCTCTGGGCTATATTGCGCCCGTATTCAGCGGTACTCACCGCCATTTCCCAGGGACCCGTCTCTTCCGGCGAGTGGGGCGCGAAATTAGGGGCGGAGCCTATCTCCTTCATCGAAGTGAATGGTAGGGGTGGAGTTCTTCCTTCCCGCGCTTCCTCTGGTCTCCTGAGTCTGGCAGCGCTGCTCCTGTGGATCCTGCACTGCCATCTTTCAGCAAACTCTTCTGAGGGTCGTTCTCCACTAAGTATTTGCTGCGGCTGTCCCTGGGAGGCACCAGGTTGTGACGCTCCTTCTCTGGTAGGACCAACTCTGCTATTAACTCCCTCCAGCCCATACTCCTGTCATGTCGGACCCGGCAGACCCTGCTCCTCAGGCTCCCTGTACAATTACTCACTATGCCTGCACTTCCTGCAATGTGAAGTTTTCTAAGGGTCGCTCTAGCCCCCTCTGCGCCTCTTGCCAGGCCTCTCAGAGCGGGTCTCCGCAGTTAATAGCCACTGAGGTGCTCCCTCCTGCGGGTGATTCACAGCCGGAATGGGCCAAGGTCTTGTCCCAGGCGGTGACTGACCTATCCAGGATCTCCCAATCCACCCTTTCACTGATGGGTCGCTTGGTTGAGTCTTCGGCCCGGTACAACCTGTACCTACTCAGGATGTATCCCCTAGGGGCAGGAATCCTAGTAAGCGTCCTAGACAGGAATGCTCGTCTTCTCCAGATGCCTCACCTTCACCTCCCGGGGTCAGGTCCAAGGCGTCCTCGTTAGTGGGGACCCCTCGTCCGATGGGGAAGTCGCTGACTCTGATGCGGACCCGGACCCAGACCGTTCCTCACAGATGGCGGCTCTAGTGGATAGTTTAGTCGTGGCGGTCAGGGACACCTTCCAGCTTCAGGAGGAGGACTCATCCTCAAATCCACAAGGCGTTTCTTTTTGCGTACTAAGCAGTCTCCTAAATCCTTTCCGGTCCATGAGGATTTCTCAGTTCTCACCACTAAGGCGTGGGAACAGCCAGGTTCGCGCTTCCTAACTCCCAAGCGCCTTGACCTGCTATACCCTTTTCCCCAAGACTGCGTGGCCAAGTGGTCTACACCCCCAAAGGTGGATCCGCCGGTCGCCCGTTTGGCCAAAAATACGGCCATTCCAGTTGCAGACGGCTCTTCCCTTCAGGATCCGGTGGATCGACGGATCGACTCCCTGGCGAAGTCGGTTTTTCGGCCTCTGGTTCGGCCCTTCGGCCAATCTTTGCCTCGGCATGGGTGGCCAAGGCAGTCTCGGAGTGGGCCCTTAGGCTCCGACAGGATTTGGATTCGGAAATTTCCCAATCTGAACTGCAGGATCTGGCTCTTCAGATATCTCAGGCAGGGAAGTACCTCTGTGAAGCAGCTCTGGGCGCGGGTTCTATGGCTGCGAGGTCTTCCGCCTTTGCGGTTTCCATTAGAAGGGAGCTCTGGCTCAAGGCCTGGCAGGCCGACTCTTCCTCCAAACGTTCCCTTCTGTCCCTTCCGTTTGTGGGTCCCCGGCTCTTTGGCTCCAAGTTGGACGACATTATATCGGAAGCCACGGGTGGGAAAAGCACCCATCTTCCCCAACCGAAGCCGAAGAGTGCGTCTCGTCCGCGTCCTCCTTCTCAGCGTCAGTCCTTTCGCCGCTCGCGGGCACTCGTCCTGCGGCGTCATCTTCCTCGGGCGGTTCGCACAGGACCAAAGGCGTAAGCCGTCTTTCAAGCCTCAGCCCGCCTGGCGCTCCGTGCTCAGCCCAAACGTTCCTCCTCGGAGAAACAACCCACAGCCTGAAGGTGCGCCCCACCTTCCTGGGTGGGGGACGGCTTCTTCATTTTCAGGAGGTTTGGCAGGCCCACATCTCGGACGCCTGGACATTGGAGGTGGTCTCCTCGGGCTACAAGCTGGAGTTCAAGTCCATGCCGCCAAATCGGTTCTTTCCGTCCCGCCCCCCCAGGGAGCCGGTTCGGGCTCAAGCGTTCCTTCAAGCAGTTCGCGACCTGAGGGTCAGGGGAGTTATCTCCCCAGTTCCGGAAACGGAGCGTTTTTCCGGCTTCTATTCCAATCTATTCATTGTTCCCAAGAAGGAGGGCACGGTCCGCCCTGTACTGGACCTCAAGAGGGTCAACCGTTACCTTCGGGTGAATCGTTTTTCGCATGGAATCGCTCCGCTCAGTCATCGCTTCCCTAACTCAAGGGGAATGTCTGGCTTCCGTGGATATTCAGGACGCCTACTTACACGTTCCCATCGCTCCTGCTCACCAGCGTTTTCTGCGTTTCGCGGTGTTTTCCGACCACTACCAGTTCGTCGCCTTGCCTTTCGGCTTGGCGACTGCGCCGCGAGTTTTCACCAAAATCCTCGCTCCTCTGATGGGCCTTCTGCGTTCAAGGGGGATCACAGTGATCCCGTATCTGGACGATATCCTCGTCAAGGCGCCTACTGTCAGCCAGTGCAAGGAAAGCCTGCAGATCACCCTGGACACACTCGCCCGCTTTGGGTGGCTGGTGAATTTTCGGAAGTCCGTTCTCATTCCCTCTACCCGGATAAGATTCCTTGGAATGTTCCTGGATACCGGCGGGGCATGCGTGTGCCTTCCAGGGGACAAGGTGCGGGCTCTTCGTCGCGATCCGTCGGTTGCTTCTGCATCGGCCCGTTTCCATACGGACTTGTATGAGAGTCTTGGGGCTGATGGTGGCCTCTTTCGAAGCCGTTCCTTACGCCCAGTTTCACACCAGATCCTTTCAGCGGACGATTCTGGCTCATTGGGACAAATCCCTGGATTCTCTGGATCATCGCCTCCCCCTTCCCCAGCGAGTTCGGTCCGATCTTCTTTGGTGGCTCAAGCCGTCCCACCTGGAAGTGGGGAAGTCTTTCCTTCCGGTAAGGTGGACAGTCGTCACGACCGGCGCCAGCCTGCACGGCTGGGGAGGGTCCTGGGTACCCGTACGGTTCAAGGTGTCTGGTCTCCATCGGAATCCAAACTGACCATAAATGTACTGGAACTCCGGGCGATTCTCCTCTCCCTGCGCCATTGGTCCCTTCTCTTGCGAGGTCTCCATGTTCGGGTCCAGACGGACAATGCCACGGCTGTGGCATATGTCAACCATCAAGGGGGACTCGCAGCTCGGCGGCCATGGCCGAGGCAGCAAGGATCCTGAGGTGGGCGGAAGCCCATGTTCCGGCGCTGTCGGCAGTACACATCCCGGGGTCGCCAACTGGACAGCCGACTTCCTGAGCAGGAAGTCGATAGACCCGGGAGTGGTCTCTCCATCCGGAGGTTTTCGACGACCTATGTCAGCGTTGGGGACGGCCGGAGGTGGACCTGATGGCCTCCTGCCTCAACCGGAAGCTTCCGTCTTACTCGCCCGCGCAAGCGATCCCGCTGCGTGCGGCGTGGGCGCTCTGGTAGCTCCGTGGGACGGATTCCAGTTCCTGTATGTGTTTCCTCCGCTATCCCTCCTTCCTCGGATCCTTCGCAGGATCAAGTGGGAAGGGATTCAGACTCTGCTGATTGCCCCGGATTGGCCTCGCAGGGCTTGGTACTCGGATCTAATCCTTCTCCTAGGGACGCTCCGTATCCGCTTCCTCTCAGACACGACCTGTTGTCTCAAGGGCCCGTCTTCCACCAGAGTTTACATACTCTGCGTTTGACGGCGTGGCTCTTGAAACCTTCATTCTGAAGCGGAGAGGTTTTTCGGATGCGGTCGTCCGGACTCTCATTCGGGCTAGGAAGCCGGCTTCCTCTAGAATCTATTACAGGACGTGGAAGTCTTTCCTTCGCTTTTGTGAGGAGCGGAATTTTTCTCCTAGATCCTTTTCCTTGCCAGTGATCTTGGCTTTCCTCCAGTCGGGGCTTGAACTGGGGCTAGCGCTCAGTTCTTTGAAGAGCCAGATTTCGGCGCTCTCGATTTTTCCAGCGGTCCTTGGCGGGCATGGGGCCGGTTAAGACTTTTCTCCAGGGCGTGGCGCATACTGTCCCTCCCTACCGGCCTCCCTTACACCCTTGGGATCTCAATTTGGTTCTGGGGGTTCTTCAGCGTCCCCATTCGAACCTATGCGAGAGTGTTCTCTTCGCCTGTTGTCATGGAAAGTGGCATTTCTGGTGGCTATCACCTCGATCCGTAGAGTCTCTGAGCTAGCGGCCCTTTCCTGCCGTGAGCCGTTCTTGGTTTTTCACCAGGACAAGGTGGTCCTCCGCCCGATCCCTTCCTTTTTGCCCAAGGTGGTTTCGGCGTTTCATATCAATGAGGACATTGTCTTGCCATCGCTTTGTCCTCAGCCTTCGCACCAGCGGGAAGTGTTGTTGCACAGGTTGGATGTGGTTCGGGCACTGCGCATCTACCTGGCGGCGGTGGCCCCTTTAGACGTACGGACGCCTTGTTCGTTCTCCCAGATGGATCACGGAAAGGCCTGACAGCCTCGAAAGTGACGCTTTCTAAATGGATTCGTTCCACGATTTTGGAATGTTACCGTCTTCGGGATAAGACACCCCCTCCGGGGATTACGGCCCATTCTACGAGGGCGCTTGGCGCTTCCTGGGCTCATTTTCACCAGGCCTCGGCGGCTCAGTTGTGTAAAGCCGCGACCTGGTCGTCTCTTCATACTTTTACAAAGTTTTACAGGGTTCATTCTCTGGCTTCTGCGGATGCGGCTCTGGGTAGGCTGGTTCTACAGGCCGCCCTGTAAACTGTGCAGTGTGCCGTTTTCGTTTCCCTCCCTAGGGACTGCTTTTGGACGTCCCACGGTCTGTGTCCCCCAATGATGTAGCGAGAAAACGAGATTTTGTGAGAACTCACCTGTAAAATCTGTTTCTCGCTGGAGTCATTGGGGACACAGCACCCACCCTAAGTTGTGTTCATGGCACAATTGAGTTCCGTTCTTGTTGGGCAGTTGCGTCCCGCTTGGGTCCGGTGATGGTGTGTGTGGTTATTGTTCTGATAATTTTGCTTCTCCTACTGCTTTTTGCACAAACTGAGGGCTCTCTCCTGCTGGAGGGGGTATAGCAGGCGGAGGAGGAGCCAACAGCTTTAAGCCTAGTGTCGCCTCCTAGTGGCAGCAAGCAGCTATACCCACGGTCTGTGTCCCCCAATGACTCCAGCGAGAAACAGATTTTACAGGTGAGTTCTCACAAAATCTCGTTTTTCCAGGGTTTTTCATGATTTTTTGTGTGTACTGTATGTGATGCTCGCCGTCTAGTTTTCTACACACGCACAGTGTACCGTAGTAGCATGGGTTTTTTATTGTTGGGTAAGGTCATACACTCCCTGCACTCGTTCCTACTATTCCCCCACCCTGTGCAATGGGATGGGATTTTCCAGGGTTTTTCATGATTTTTTGTGTGTACTGTATGTGATGCTCGCCGCCTAGTTTTCTACACACGCACAGTGTACCGTAGTAGCATGGGGTTTTTTATTGTTGGGTAAGGTCATACACTCCCTGCACTCGTTCCTACTATTCCCCCACCCTGTGCAATGGGATGGGATTTTCCAGGATTTTTCATGATTTTTTTTTTCTGTTTAGGCAAATAAAATGTTAAAGGCTGATACAGCTGTCGCCAGCGGCCCAAAGAAGCAATCTGCAGAGGCTATTGCACGGGAGAAAAAACGACTGCAAGAACTGGAACAGGAATATGCCCTTAAAATCCAAAAACTGAAAGAACTGCAAGCACGAAAAATGAAAGAGCAGCCTGTATACCACCCTCCTGTGGCAGAGGAGCCGGCAGAGTTTGTACTGCCTCAGCCATCTTTACACGACCTCTCTCAGGACAAAATAACAATAGACACAGAGGAAAATGAACCGGATGATGAAGATTTGTCTTTCTCTGTTAAAGAGCGAAGGAAATCATTCCGGGACTCCAGCTCTTTTACTAAACCTAACCTGAAGCATGCAGAGCTTACTCCCTACAAGGAGGTTCCCAACACTCCTGCCAAGATGGCAACAGAAGGGGCAGAACTTTTCTTTGGTCTGAATATTGAGGATGTTAGAAGACTTCATTCCAACTCCAGTAACTTAACACATCTCCTAGCAATGGGCGACCAACTACTGGTGTCTTCAGACAAGCTCTCCTCTGGGAAGGTGATTATCACATTTTATTTTTGAGTCAACTGCTTTTTAATGTGAGTAATCATATTTTTGTCTGATCTGTCATAGTAGATGGTCCTCCTGTTCACAAACTGCAGTAGTGACATGTTGGTATGCGGCACGTGACTCTGCAATCGCTTTCATCCCAGTAGTGATTGGCTGCAGTGGTCACATGCTGTACATCCGCAGATCACCCTCATTGGCTGCAGCATCCATGCACCATGTACTGGCACGTCACCACTGCAGTTTGTAGATAGAGGTGGAGATGGTTTTAGACCATTCAGGGGCCTGTCCGAGATCACGTCATGTAATTGATGATGGGGGAGAGAGTTTACAGAGAGGGGTCATGAGTACCATACATGACGACATTACAGAAACACACAGCACCCACATGGTTACATTAAATAGCGTGCACATTTTATTTACATCTCTAGGAAATTAGAAGCTTACTGTTTGGTATAAATATTAACTGAACCTACTAGGTATCTCTGGAAAGGACATTAAAGGGGTTCTCTCACCTCAGACATTGGGCTATCACTAGGATATGGCACCAATGTCAGGTGTGGGTCCTATCTCTAAAACGGGACACTGTACAGATGCACAGCCACCCTCCATACGTTTCTATGGGAGAAATTAGCCGAGCGATAGCTTAGGCCTCTCTCACACTTGTGTTGTGAGGATCCGGCGTGCACTTATGTCGCCAGAAATGCCTGCCGGATCCGTCACAACGCAAGACAACTGAAAGCATTTGAAGACTAATCAGTCTTCAAAATGCTTTCAGTGTCACTATGGCAGCCAGGACGCTACTAAAGTCCTGGTTGCCATAGTAAGTAGTGGGGAGCAGATACTTACAGTACGTGCGGCTCCCTGGGCGCTCCACAATGACGTCAGAGCGCCCCACGTGCATGGATCATGTGATCCATGCTCATGGGGCGCTCTGACGTCATTGTGGAGCGCCCCGGGACTCGGGAGTCGCACGGACGGTAAGTATACTGCTCCTCTGCTCCCCACTACACTTTACCATGGCAGCCGGGACTTTAGCGTCCTGGCTGCCATGGTAACCATTCACAAAAGCTAAACGTCGGATCCGGTGATGCGCCGAAACGACGTTTAGCTTAATGCCGGATCCGGATTAGTGCACTTCAATGGGCATTAATTCCGGATCCGGCGTTACGGCATGTCTTCCGGATTTTTGGACGGAGACAAATCCGCAGCATGCTACGGTTTTGTCAACGTCCAAAAAACGTTCACATACTGAACGGAAGACATCCTGATGCATCCTGAACGGATTTCTCTCCATTCAGAATGCATTAGGATAAATCCTGATCAGTATCTTTTCGTCCTAGAGACCCGAGGACGGATCTCTAGGACGAAAAGGAAAAACGCAAGTGTGAAAGAGCCCTTAGTTATTTCCTCATGTCCCGTAGGGGCGAATGGAGCAGTGACCGCGCTTGCATGGTACGCTGTCCATTCTTTTCTACAGGGTTTCCGAAAATAGCAGACACTCACTTTCAACCTTACTGGGAAATTTGTTAATTTTGTTAAATGGTTGCTTTTTTTTTTTTTTTTTTCGCTGTCACCTGTAGGAGACAGATCATTTTATAAGACTAGTTTCACAATAGCGCTAGGGATCCGGCTGGCTGTACTGGCAGTAAACTGCCTGCTGCATTGCTTGAACATCTCCGTCTGGCCCCACTAATGGGGTCTGGCAGAGATCTGCCCGCAACTTGGCAAATATGCCGAGAATCGTTCGGACCCGTAGCGCTAGTGTGAAACTAGCCTAATAGCTTGGTTTTCAGTTACTACCTTGTTTCTTGCAGGAAATACCTGTGGATGTGGATTTGTTTACCATGCAGACAAAGCAGACTGATGCAAGACCACTTCCATTTGGTCCATATCGTAGTCCTCTTCTGGTTTTTAAATCTTATAGGTAAGAAAAAATAGTTGTAGTCGCATGGGAGTCAGAATAGTACCTATGGTTTCAGGAAATGTTTAAAATGTCAGAAGCTTTATTTGATGGTGGTCAGAGTGCAGAAAGCACCTCTTGGGCTCTGATCGACTTTCTTCAGAGAAGTGGGGCTAGCTGAATAGGGACCCATAGAAGTATTTACGTCCACCATCGCCTAATCCTGCCTCCCCAAAGGAGAACCAGTCGCTGCTGACAGGGCACAGCGCTTGAGTGAGAGATCTTTTGCCCCTTTGTTTCAACAGTTGGTGGTTTCAACACCCAGACCCCTACCAATACCAACCAAACTTCCCTATTGATGGCAAATAATTTATGTACCCCGGTATAGGTAGCCATATACCGTTGATCAGGGATCAGCAGCCTTTGGAACTTGAGCTTCTGTGACACTACAACTGCCAGCATGCACACTTGGCTGTTTTTTGAACTCCTGTGGAAGTGAAAGGAGGATGCTGGGAGTTACAGTTTCAGAACAGCTGAGGTGGTGGAGATTGTCGATCCTTGCTATTGGTAGTCTGAAGCTCAGCCGAGCATGCGTGTGTTCTCGAAGGGGAAGAAGGGGTATAGGCTGCAAATTTTTGGTTTTGGTGGCTTAGCTCTCATCAATAATTCTGAAATACAACTTGCCTAATCCTTCTTTCCCCTGAAATCTGTCTTTGGAGGAGTCCTGGGAAACCACCATACACATTAAGAGGGTTGGTCAGTCCTGCTGGTATTGGTGGATTTGGCAGAAGTTCATCGTTTTGTACATGCCCCTTACATTTATAATATACATAGATTTTCAGTAGATCTGCTTAGATGTGTCAGAATCAAATACCGTTTTTACCATACTTGCTCACAAGATGGCCTCACGTCACTATACTTTATGTAAGTCCTGTATGTATTGTCTACTTGTATCTACTTGTTAATCTGTTCTATTCAGTAAATTAAGTTTCTGCTAGTGTATTGATAGATATTATGGTCTTGATCACAGCCGTAGGGGCTATTCCAAATACATGATGGCTAGCGGCTGGCAGTCGGTTGTGTAGTGGAAGCCATATACCTTAACGTCACTGTAATGCAGGACCTATTGATGCTTCTGTCTGAGGTGCACTACATGCTGTTAACACTAAATCCTGCATTGCGAGGATTTATTTCTTTTCTTTTACATATGTTGCAGGTTTAGTCCATATTTTCGTACGAAAGAAAAACTGCTGCTTAGCTCTGTTTCTCACAGCAACATGATCGAACCCAAAACTTTCTTTTGTCGATTTGATCTTACGGGCACATGTAATGACGATGACTGCCAGTGGTAAGTAGTAAGAGCATATTCCATTTCTTTACTTATTGGAAAGTTCACTGCGGTCATGCCAGTGATTGGCTGAGCAGACACTTCCTATGTGTTGAGAGGGACCAGGAATCAAAGACCAGTGGAGATCTGGGGAGTATCTGAAAGAGCGCTGAAGGGAAGTATTGCTATTATTATTGGCTGGACAACTCCTTTAAAACATTTAGGGGGTCATTTATTATGACAACCTATGCCGAAAAGTGGCATAAATAAGTTGCACGCACTCATTTTGTAACTTTTTGAACTCCTGTTCACCTAGGTCAGGGATGGGCAAACTGCGGCCCTCCAGCTGTTGCAAAACTACAACTCCCAGCATGCAAAGACTGCTTACAGCCCTCAGCCTACAGCAGGGCATGGTGGGAATTGTAGTTTTACAACAGCTGGAGAACCGCAGTTTGCCCATCCCTGACCTAGGTAAACAACGCTTTTAAACTTAACCCTTGCCACCGACTACGGTCGAGGGATGTGGGCAGGGCAACCAGCTCAGCCTATTATTTGCACTAGTTCCCTAAATGATGATTGAAATCTACTCCAGCTAGGGACTGAAGTAGATTTCAATCTAGCAGCACGGACTGCCTAATGATGCTCCTAATTTATGAAGAGGCTGTGCCATCCTCCAGTGGCAAAGGAGATATCAAAACGCCTGTCTTTGATAAATGATGCCCTTAATAATTTAAAAGGGGCCTATCACCTGTACTATCCTGCCCTCACTGAGGGCAGCCTAGTGTAGTAAAGCCGTGCTGGGTTCAGCGGTCTGTTATTTGTGTGATGCCAGTCAATACTCTGGGAGTCGAACTCCGCTGCACGTAATGGTCTGATGAGGTTCACTGGTCGCACCCTCGCCTGCTTCTGGACGATTATTGGCAGGTTTCTTTCCTGTCGTGTATAGGAAAGAAAGCGGTCACTTATCAGGAGGGCAGGGACATTGAGCCTCATCGGACTCCTCTCCCTGGCAGTGTGCTGTGCGGCTCAACATGTCTGCACTATAAATCTACTGACTGCCATCCTAAAAGTGACAGACAGCTGAAAGCAGCATAGTACAGGTGACAGGTTCCCCTTAAGGTGACCAGCCTGCCCCTAACTCCTGCTTACTCGAGTAACATGACAGGTTTATGTTACTGGTGAAACAGTGATGCAGAGAGCCATTAATATGTCCCATGCTTTATTCTCTAGGCAGCACATGCGTGATTGTACGCTAAGCAGGAAGCAACTATTTCAAGATATTTTGTCTTACAATTTGGACCTTATTGGATGTTCTGAGATCAGCACAGATGAAGAAATTATAGCTGCAGCAGGTAAAATAACCATACTGTTCTGTAGGCTGGGGCCCCCAAAACCTAACATACCTTTCCTGTGAACACCTGGACTTGTAATCCAGGAAAATGCTTCTTTATATTATTATGCATGTATTGTTTTCGGTGCAGGGCTGCTCCGTTCAGTGCACCCGGCTTCCCCTGTGTCGTCACTACCTGCTATGTGAGACTGAGTCAGACCAAAAGGGGAGTGTAATAGCGGAGCGATGCTGCACCAAAAACCTTGTTCTCATAAAAATTGAAAGAAGAATTTTTGACGGCATGGCTGTTGAAGCCACTGCTCTAGCTAAAAGCTAGGAAAGCTGCTTATGCATGTGGGAGTCCATTTTCAAATGGTGCAAACAAGTGCGCTGTTCTCCCACGATGTTTTTTTTTCTGCCTGCCTTCAGGTGGATTTCATACTGGGTCTCAGACTCTATTCTATACCATATTCCTTTAAAGGGGTTTTCAAGACTTGTAATATTGTTGACCTATCCGCAGGATATGTCATCAATATCAGATTGGCGAGGGTCCGACACCCAGTAACTCACCGATTTAGGCGTGTGCCATCTTGAGCAGGAAAGGAGACGGCAAGCTCACATGACGCACGCCTGCTCTACATACAGCTGATCAGCAGGGGGGATGGAGTTGGACCTCTGTCGATCTGATATTGATAACCTATCCTGAGGATAGGTAATCAATATTAAAAGCCTAGAAAACCCCTTTAAGGTGCATACCTGTGCTTAAGCTGACTCAGCCGTGGGTCACACATATCTGCAGGCAGTGGTCTGCTAACCACTTCTGGACAATGCTTTGAAACATACCAAGGTCTCTCTGTGTCCTCCAGTGATGGGTAAGAAAAATGGATTTTTGTCATTTACTGTAAAAAATCCTTTCCTCTTCCAAGAAACAGCACCCACCCTCTTTTGGCGATTTTTACTTTTTCAATTGGGTTATATTCTGAGTTATCTGAGCTGTTCGTTTTGGATTCGTTCTGCTCTAAATTTCCAGTTTAGATTTCGACCTACTGTGTCCTGTTTCTCCTGCTCTGGAACGCCCTGATTTTCCTTAGTCCATGTGGGAACACTTAACTGCTTAGTGTCCACCTCCTAGTGGCAGCAGCTATTGTGTCCCCTAATGGAAGAGGAAAGGGTTTTACGGTAAGTGCCAAGAATGATGAGTTACGGCTATGTAGCTTTTCTTATAATGGAATTAAAGGGACTTTAGGTCCAGACATGTGATCGTCTTCACTAGCTTTCCCTGTCAATCAGTGGCGGGGGCAGGGCATGAGGCGCAGTGAGTGGTGCCTCTGGGACCAACAAGGTACAATGGCACTGCCCTTGTTGCTCTTAGGTGCTTTTTTTGCACATTATGAAACATCAATTTTCTGAAGAATGCGGGCAGCTAGGAAGATGGGACCAAGACCATGCCATTCAACTGTCTTAAGTGAGTTGGTTGTATTACGATGTATCTGATGACAGAACCCCTTTAAACCAGTTTAACAGTGAAATCTAATTTTTGACAATACATTAATTTCTAATTACACGATTATTGTAACCGATACGTTGCCACGCGGCACAACTAGGTGGTAATAGAAGAATAGTCGCTTGCAGTACCTGTATTGCAGTAAAGTATAATGTTTTCTGGCACAATATTATCCCTAGGTGACCTCAAGCCTACAGTAGTAGAACACGGTGCGTCGTGACATGGGTGGCAAAAAGGCAGTAGCCCGTGGTCTCCTCGTGTTGGTTTTTTCAGAATTTCCTAAACATACGAGTCTGAGCTGCCTGCTTGCAGTGCTTACTACAATGCATGTTTGGCTTTCCGTCATGCCCAGTCCTCTATTCCCTCTAGCAGACTTGAAGGGACAGTCGGCCTGTCTTTTACACATAAGTGTTGGTTTTGAACACATGTATGATGGGTTATCTTTATTGGCTTAATTTTTTATTTTATTTTTTTCTAGAAAAATATGTTGACAAACTCTTTGGTATGAAACGGGATCACATGTCCATGGACCTGATGTCTGTCCTTCTTGTTAGTCATGTCAATGAAAGCCAACATCACAGTGAGTACGCTTCTAACTCTTGCCTTGATGTGTCAGTGGTTGTTTCATCCAGGTAACCACTGGACGTATGGATCTTATAGGGGACCCCTGCCCTGGGCTCCCTTTGATTCAGAGTAATGCGCTGAGCTGGTATATAGGACCCTGACATAATATTAAATTTCATCTTTGGAGGCCGCTGCAGGAAAAATGCTGGTCAGCTGATTGTGGAGGTGTTTTCATTTTCTTAAGGGGTTGTTAGACCCTTTAACATGTAAACCTCTTATCTTTTAATGTGGTTTGAGCATTTTAAGTAACCTTGCCTGTGACGGAATTATAAGTGTTTCAAAAGATATAAAAATACAAGCATGGATTCTTTCTGTCCTGACTGGAAGAATAGCCAGCCCACTTTGTCCCATCACACGATGGGTAATGCAGACCCCAATATAAGTTGATGGGGTACAGATCTGGTAATGCATTGTGGTTTCTGTTCATGACCAACGTTCCCTCAAACCGTAGCTTTTCTCTCTCACAGCACCCCCCCACACTACCTATAAAGAGAAGCGAAAATGGAAGCCCATGTATTGGAAAAAGCCGTTGTTAGCGAGTAGCAGCAGCGACGAAGATGACTCTTCGAAAGCAATAAACTGTGGTGAGCCGAAGGGATTGAACGTGTATGATGCTGTAAAGATCATTGCTGGAACGGCTGCCTTTGGTGATTATTGGTGTGTGAATGGTTCTTACTCTTTACAGCACGTCTTCCAGAGACCAAGATCAAGGTTCCCATTCATGATGCCGTCGTTACTTCAGAAGACATTAGATATTTCACAAGTGAAACAGATGACCTTTCCAACCTGGAAGCTAGTGTGCACGAAAACCCTCTAGATATACAGCTATGGATCAAGCTAGCCTACAAATGCTTAAACCAAAATGAGGGGTAGGTAGCTTTTTGTCTGTATATTTAGCTAATTCGGCATTCTTGTCTGTAATGCGTATTTTGGTAATCCAGCCGTTTACTATCAGTATGTCTTAGGAGTGTGGGAGGACATCAGAGTACCAGGAGGAACCCACGTAAACATGGGGAGAACATACAGATGTTGTGCTTGTTCGATTCAAACCTAGGACCCCAGCGTTGCAAGGCACCAGTGCTAAAAACTGAGCTCGCCAGCTTCTGCTATTGGCAAGCACACAATCACATGGGATCTCTCTCTAGAAAGACAGATCCGGTAATCTAGGTGTCATTGAAACCTAGTGTGTGCACCAGATTAGCCTAGATTCAACTCTATAAATTTTTAAAAGTTTTATTCAGATAAGCATACAGTGTTTATGGGGTTTAGCAGTGAGTTCTCTACCAGGGTTTCCTGGGACCTCCTCAGGGGTTTCAATGAAGGCAACAGCAAGCTGATTTCACCCTGCCTTAAAGTGGCCAGCCGGCAAAAAATATGCCAACCAAAATATAAAATTATAAACTGATTTAACTCTTCCAACAATTCTGTGCGAGAAACAAGTGACAGATAATGTGGGATTCAAGATTAACACCTTCAAACCATGCCATAGTTGTATAGCGGGTACTTGTAATACTTTTGCCAGCACTACCAGCAATCAGTATGGCTTTTACATTTAAAATCTAACTGCAGGGGCCAAGATGTGAGGGAACTTTGATCCTGGTCATTGAACTTTAGGCTAGTTTCACACTACCGCTTGACATCGCAGCTCAGCGGTTTTAGTCTGGCTGATTCTCAGCATATTTGACTGGCTGTGGCTGGATCTCCCCTGGCCCCTGTTATACTTGGTGGGGCCAGCGGGCCTTCAGGCAGCTTCCAGCAGTGCCGGATCCAGACCTCTCCGGCATGCTGCTCCCTGCCCGTTTAAAACCACAGGCACCCCGAGGCTATGGTGCCTGCTGCACTTGCAAGTGGGCGCCATATTTCAAGTAATGACCGCCAACATAGATATACGTAAGGCGGTCGGGAACACATTAATTTTAATTAGTGAGCATATGTTGCTGGAATTATGTATATAAAGGGATTTTCCAGGATTCATATATTGATGACCTGTGTTCAGGACAGGCCATCAATATCTGATCCGTGGGGTCCAACCCCCCGCACCTCTGCCAAAGAGCTGTTTGAAGAAGTCGAGAATGCTCCGATGAGTGCCACAGCCTCTTCCTAGACTAGTGACCTAATTGCAGGTCAGTCCAATTTAGATGAATGGGGCTCAGCTGTAGTACTAAGCACCGCTCCAGTGCTCACCGGAGTGCCCAAACCTCTTCAAACAGCTGGGGGTGCCGGGTGTGTGACCAGATATGGATGACCCATTCATGAGGAATAAGTCCTGGAAAACACCTTCAATCTTATATATTTGCTGATGAAAGAGTTAAAGTAGATTGCAGGTTTACTTGCATCATAAGTAGACACGGGGGGTCGAGGTATTGCAGGGATTGTCCCCACTTTTGTATTACAATGTGTGATGGATTGTTTTATTCTGGGTTCCTTGCAACTCCTTCTTACGTCTTAATATGCGGTACATATTTCAATGTAAAGCCCAAAAAACCCCATCCCATCGCCGGGTCTGCTTTTCGGTGGTTCCGGAGTAGTGTAAAACTAGACCTGCTTGGACCTGGGTATACATCTCTGAGCTGATGTAGGGGATTGTAGGGGTTTGCGGAGAATATCATGTATATCAGGCTAATGCCAAAAAAAACCATCTTGTCTGCAAACACATCTCCAGGGCCAAATGCCCATTATCGGAGCAGTCCTGCGGTTAATGGAAACCATTCCGTTTAATATTAAAGAATTGTCATTTTTCTGAAGATGAAGCAGCGGTTTTTCCAAAGAACATTTGTGTTATTTATTAGGTTTGAATATTTTCGCTATGTTCTTATCTGATTGACTGTCATTTTATCAGTAACACTGGATACAGCCAAAAGTCACTGCCTTTTCCCGAGAGGAGAAGATATGTGCAGCCTTAATTTGCAAACCTGCTAAAGTACTGAACAGTGTTCAATATATGTCTTTTGCCAGGGAATTTTTTTTTTCCTTTTTAAACTTGATTTAAGAAATGTTCTGCAGACATGTCTCACAGTCAGATAATGCCAAACAGGTTTGATTTTAGTTTTTTTACGGTAAGTTGCAGATTGCATCACGTTTGCAGCGTTATTTTCTCTGGTAAATTGCTGAACACCTAGACAGAACCCAAGAGACCCAAGTATGAGGCGCTGAGGTCCTTGTGGGTGCCCGTCATATGACCGATCCTTCACAGCTGGGATTCAGTTTCTCTGCTTGTGTAAAGGAAGATGAACTTAGCCATGGTCTATCGCATGTTTTTTATTTATTTTTATTTCTTATTTAAAGGAATTGTGTTTCTGCAAAGTTTAGAAAACCTCCCGGTGACTATTTAAATTTGACCACAGAACAAATGCCCCTAGCTCAATAGCCATGAAGGGTCTGGTCGATAAGTAAATCAGTATTTTGCCTCTACTTGCAGGACCTCTTCAGAGTGTTTGGATTCAGCGTTGAATGTTTTATCCCGTGCATTGGAGCATAACCGAGACAATCCTGAGATTTGGAGCCACTACCTCAAATTATTCTCCCAAAGAGGAACTAGAGAAGAAATCCAAGAAATGTGTGAAACTGCTGTAGAGTACGCCCCTTCCTATCAGACCTGGTGGACAGTGAGTGTTTAATTTAATATAATAATAATATGTATATATAGATAGATGGATACAAAACCAAATGAAGCAGCAGCACAGTTAGATAATGTGAACAGGGTGCAAGTCCTCAGGGAAGCCAGGCGTCTCTTCCACTCAATGATAAAATCCAAAGAACGCTGCAGCACTCCAACTTCAGGTGAAATGGTGTTCACCCACTTTAAGTTGGCGTGCTGCCTCGTTCTATAGAGACAGATATAATATAGGCTTGGACTGGCCCCCAGGTGGGGCACACTAGACGTATAGATAGGCGGTTTATTATTATAGATGCATCAGGAGGCTGGGTATCCTTTTTTTCTCCATGTCCTGCCTTCTCAAAATCGCTGCAGGGACCCTGATATTCATTTTGAGCATGTTACTACTGCCTGCCACTGTGTGAACAGGTGTCCTTTACATGTAGCTGTAACAGTAGGCCCCCAGATTTAATTTTAATTTTACCGACACCCACTCCTGCACACAGTGTGTATATGTGTGTGTATGTGTATATTCCAATGCCTTTATTGTGCACTGGAAATAAACGTCTCCGGCCAAAAATGGTATACAATGCAAAGGGCAAAAGGAGCCACCAAGTGCTGAAGGGTGTAGCGTGTAAAACCAATCTTTCTCGCTTATATCATTGGGGGACACAGACCATGGGTATAGCTGCTTGTTGCCACTAGGAGGCGACACTAGGCTGAAAACTGTTGGCTCCTCCTCCGCCAGCTATACCCCCTCCGGCCAGAAGAGAGCTCTCAGTTTTTAGCTTAGTGTCGTAGGAGGCAGACCCCCTGCTCTGCAGGGTGGCTGTTATTTTTATTTTTTACTTTATTTTTATTTTTTTCCTTTTAGGTTGGGGTCCAGAGCTATTCAGAGCTCTGCATCCCTGGGGGGGGCCGACTGGTGACGCTTATTCCGCCGCTCTGCCCCCCACAAGAAGACAAAGTGGACCAGGAGGGCTTGACCTTCCTGCTCCCCCCAGCGATAGAACCACCTGTCCCTGCCCTGCAACCCAGTCCCTGTCACTTGTGCCAGGGATTGAAGAGGTGGTGCTGCTGGTCTAGGTAAAGGGTGAAGAACACAGATGAAGACAGGTGAGTATGTTTTCTGTGTTGTGGTGTCACCCTAGGATTCCCCTTCCCCTCTGGACACTGTGTACTGCACCACCGGCATAGGGACTGCGGGGGTTAATTTTTCTGAGGCACTTGGACACGTCCAGGTCCTCTCTCCCAGGCACGTCCTGCCTCATCTATGCTCTCTTCTCCTCCCCCCTTACCCCTTCTCCCCTAAGGTTCGCATGTGGGAGCGTTCTCCCATGGGCCCTCGGTTCACTGACCGGGTCCCCTTCCTTCCCTGGATCTGGCATCGCTGCAGCGCGAGCCGGGGGGGGGCGGGGCTTCACGCCGGAGGGGCGGGGCCTAATTTTTCCCGGCAGACGGCTGGAGGGGGCGGGGCCTAATTTTTCCCGCGGCGCTTCCTCCCTTGCCTGCCTGGCCGTGCAGTTTTCTGGCTCCTGAGAGGCATAGCCATATTGCAGCCTGCTCCTCCTCTCCAGACTGAACCACAGCTCAAGGGGATCCCCTCAACCTGCTGCTCCTGACTCTGGGGACACGTCCAGCAAGGGTTGCTCCTGCTCCACTCTGGTAGGACCAGTGCTTCTCCCCTCCCCGGTGCCCCCTCTGGCCCCACTCCTCTGGCCCCACTCCTCTGGCCCCACTCCTCTGGCCCCACTCCTCTGGCCCCACTCACCTGTCATGTCGGACCCAGTGGATCCCGCACCCCAGGTCCCTGGTAGGGCTACCCATTATGCCTGCACTTCCTGTAACGTGAAGTTCCCTAGGGGTCAGACGAACCCCCTCTGTGCCTCATGCCAGGCCACCCAGGGCGTGCCGCCTCAGTCGCAGTCCACTGACGTGCACCCGCCTGCTGGAAGTATGGAACCGGAATGGGCGAAATCCCTGTCCCGGGCGGTGACTGACCTATCCAAGATCTCCCAATCCACCCTTTCCTTAATGGGTCGCTTGGTAGAGACGTCGTCACCTGCGCAGCCTGATCTCTCTCAGGGCGCACCATCCAGGAGCAGGCACCCCAGCAAGCGTCCCAGGCAGGAACGTCTCTCGTCCTCGGACGGGTCGCCTTCGCCCCTCCCCGGTTCGCTGTCCAAGGCGTCCTCGTCTGTTGGGGAACATGTGTCTGAAGGGGAACTCGCAGAGTCGGATGCGGATCTGGATCCAGACCGCTCGTCTCAGATGGCAGCCTTAGTGGACAGTCTTGTCTCGGCGATCCGGGACACCTTCCAACTTCAGGAGGAGGGCTCCTCCTCCAGTCACCAGGGAGTTTCTTTCCTGTGAGCCAAGCAGGCCCCCAAATGGTTCCCGGTCCACGACGACTTTTCTGTTCTCACCACTAAAGCATGGGAACAACCAGGGTCAAAATTTTGATCCCCAAGCGGCTGGATCTCCTTTACCCTTTTCCCCGGAATGGGTGGGTAAGTGGTCCTCCCCTCCAAAGGTCGACCCGCCGGTGGCTCGCCTGGCCAAGAATACCACGATTCCGGTCGCGGACGGCTCATCTTTGCAGGACCCGGCGGACCGACGGGTGGAATCACTTGCGAAGTCGGTCTTTTCAGCCTCCGGTTTGGCATGGGTAGCTAAGGCGGTTTCCGAATGGGCCCTGCGCTTGCGTCAGGACTTAGACTCGGATCTTTCTCGCGACAATCTCCAGGCTCTGGCGATCCAGATATCCCAGGCGGGGAATTATCTTTGCGAGGCGGCTCTGGACGCGGGCTCCATGGTCGCACGTTCCTCCGCCCTCGCCGTTTCCATTCGGCGGGAACTCATTGGCAGGCCGACTCTTCTTCCAAGCGCTCCCTTCTGTCTCTACCTTTTGCTGGTTCTCGTCTTTTTGGACCCAAACTAGACGAGATTATTTCTGAGGCCACGGGTGGCAAAAGCACCCATCTTCCGCAACCCAAACCCAAGAGTTCATCTCGTCCGCGTCCTTTCGCGCAACGCCAGTCCTTGCGCCGCTTTACGGGTACCCGCCCGGCGGCTCCCTCGACCGCACGGCAGTCCACCCAGGAGCAGAGACGGAAGCCTTTGTTTAGGCCGCAGCCTGCCTGGCGCCCCCGGGCGCAGCCCCAGCGCTCTTCCTCTAACAAGCAGTCCCCGGCATGAAGGTGCGCCCCCACCTTCCTGGGTGGGGGGTCGGCTCCTTCGTTTTCAGGAGGTTTGGCAGGCCCACGTGTCGGATGCCTGGGCGCCGAGGTGGTCACTTCGGGCTACAAGTTGGAGTTCAAATCCATGCCTCCAAACCGTTTTTTCAGTCCCGTCCTCCCAGGGAGCCATCTCGGTCGGAGGCCTTCTTCCAGGCGGTTCGCGATCTGCTGGTCCGGGAGTTATCTCCCGGTTCCGGCTCAGGAGCGTTTTCCGGTTTTTACTCCAACCTATTCATCGTCCCCAAGAAGGAGGGAGCGGTCCGCCCAGTGTTGGACCTCAAAATGGTGAACCGATACCTTCGAGTGAGCCGTTTCGCATGGAGTCCCTTCGCTCCGTGATTGCTTCCTTGGAGCAAGGGGAATGGCTGGCTTCCGTGGATATCCAGGACGCCTACCTACACGTCCCCATCGCGATCGCCCACCAGAGGTTTTTGCGCTCGCGGTCCACTCGGATCACTACCAGTTCGTTGCACTGCCGTTCGGTCTGGCGACGGCGCCGAGGGTGTTTACCAAGGTGCTCGCTCCGCTGATGGGCCTTCTTCGCTCCAGGGGCATCGTCTTGATCCCGTACTTGGACGACATTCTCATCAAGGCGTCGTCGTTCCGGCAGTGCGGGAGAGTCTGCAGATCACCTTGGACACTCTCGCCCGCTCGGGTGGATTGTGAACTTTCGGAAGTCCTCCCTGATCCCATCCACTCGGATTCGGTTCCTCGGAATGATCCTGGACTCGGGGTCAGCCCGGGTGTGCCTTCCAGCGGACAAAGTGAAGGTCCTTCGCGGTGCGGTGCTCCGGTTGATTCGGCAGCGCGCAGTCTCCATCCGGACTTGTATGCGGGTGTTGGGTCTCATGGTGGCCTCGTTCGAGGCGGTACCATTTGCCCAGTTCCACACCCGCTCCTTTCAGCGAGTGATCCTCTCGACTTGGGACGGGTCTCAGGGGTCCCTGGATCGTCGGTTCTCTCTTCCCCAGGAGGTTCGGTCGGACCTCCATTGGTGGCTTTCCCGACTCACCTGGAGGTGGGGAAGTCCTTCCTGCCGGTCAGGTGGACGGTCATTACGACCGACGCCAGTCTGCAGGGTTGGGGAGGAGTCTTCGGCACTCGGACAGCCCAGGGCGTCTGGTCTCCGTCGGAGTCCAGACTCTCCATCAATGTATTGGAGCTTCGGGCGATTTTCCTTTCTCTGCGCCATTGGTCTCCCCTCCTGCTGGGCCTTCATGTCCGGGTCCAGTCGGACAACAACACGGCTGTGGCGTATGTCAACCATCAAGGGGGGACTCGCAGCTCGTCTGTCATGTCCGAAGCGGCAAGAATCCTCCGGTGGGCGGAGACCCACGTTCAGGCTCTGTGGCGGTCCACATTCCCGGAGTTGCCAATTGGACCGCAGATTTTCTAAGCCGGACGACGATAGATTCCGGGGAATGGTCTCTCCATCCGGAAGTCTTCAACGACCTCTGTCGTCGCTGGGGACGGCCGGATGTGGATCTGATGGCCTCCAGCCTCAATCACAAGCTCCCGTTCTACTTCGCCCGCGCAAGGGATCCCGCAGCCTGCGGGGTGGACGCCTCGTGGCCCGTGGGACGGATTCACGTTCCTCTACGTCTTTCCTCCGTTGTCCCTACTGCCTCGGATTCTCCGCAGGATCAAGTGGGAGGGCGTTCAGACCCTTCTGATCGCTCCAGACTGGCCGCGCAAAGCATGGTACTCGGATCTTGTCCTTCTGCTGGGGGACGCTCCGTTTCCGCTCCCTCTCAGACCCGATCTTCTGTCGCAAGGGCCCGTCTTCCATCCGAGTTTAATTACTCTACGTTTGACGGCGTGGCTCTTGAAACCTTCCTTCTAAAGCAGCGGGGTTTTTCCGATGCGGTGGTTCGTACGCTTATTCGGGCCAGGAAGCCCGCTTCTTCCAGGATCTATTATCGAACCTGGAAGTCCTTCCTTCGATTCTGTGAAGAGCGGGACCTGTCTCCCAGATCCTTCTCCCTGCCGGTCGTTCTGGCCTTTCTCCAGTCCGGACTGGAACTGGGCATGGCGCTCAGCTCCTTGAAGGGCCAGGTGTCGGCCCTTTCTATTTTCTTTCAGCGGTCCAGTGGCTGGTATGGGTCCAGTGAAGACCTTCCTGCAGGGCGTCGCACACACCTCTCCGCCCTACCGCCCCCCGCTACATCCGTGGGACCTCAACTTGGTGTTGGGGGTTCTGCAAGCTTCTCCATTCGAACCCCTGCGGGAGATTTCTCTCCGTCTGCTGTCTTGGAAGGTGGTCTTTCTGGTGGCTATCACCTCAATACGCAGAGTTTCAGAGCTTGCAGCTCTGTCATGCCGTGAGCCGTTCCTGGTCTTTCATCAGGACAAGGTGGTCCTCCGGCCGATCCCTTCCTTCTTGCCCAAGGTGGTGTCGGCTTTTCACCTTAATGAGGACATTGTCCTGCCGTCCTTTTGTCCGGGGCCCTCTCATCCGAGAGAGGTGTCATTACACCGGTTGGATGTGGTGCGGGCTCTGCGGATTTATCTTTCGGCCGTGGCTCCCTTTCGGCGCACGGACGCCTTGTTCGTCCTTCCGGAGGGTGCTAGGAAGGGATTGGCGGCTTCAAAGGTGACGATCTCACGGTGGATTCGCTCCACGATTTTAGAATGTTATCGCGTTCGGGACAAGACGCCCCCTCCTGGGATCACGGCCCACTCTACCAGGGCACTTGGGTCCTCCTGGGCTTTCTTCCACCAGGCGTCGGCGGCTCAATTGTGTAAGGCTGCGACTTGGTCCTCCCTCCACACTTTTACAAAGTTCTACAGGGTTCACGCCCTCGCTTCTGCGGACGCCGCTCTGGGCCGCTGGGTATTGCAGGCCGCGGTGTGATGGCTGGCACAGGGTTCCCTGCCATCTTCATTCTGTTTTGTGTTCCCTCCCCAGGGACTGCTTTGGGACGTCCCATGGTCTGTGTCCCCCAATGATATAAGCGAGAAAACGAGATTTTGTGAAACTCACCTGTAAAATCTGTTTCTCGCTTGATTCATTGGGGGACACAGCACCCACCCAGTTTTGTTCCTAGTGTTGGGAGCCGCCAGGTTTCCTAGGGGCTCGTTCTGTTTGGGTCCGTTGACCGTGTGCGTTGGTTTGGTTGTAATATCCTTCTGCTTCTCCTACTGCTTTTGCACAAACTGAGAGCTCTCTCCTGGCCGGAGGGGGTGTAGCTGGCGGAGGAGGAGCCAACAGTTTTCAGCCTAGTGTCGCCTCCTAGTGGCAGCAAGCAGCTATACCCATGGTCTGTGTCCCCCAATGAATCAAGCAAGAAACAGATTTTACAGGTGAGTTTCACAAAATCTCGTTTTTGGTACATCGCGTAAAGCCTGATATTGGCACATGAACTGCCTCAGCAGCTTCATGACATGGATTTTTTATGAGAAGCTGTATACAAGCCTAGGATCAATAGGGGTGATGGCACAAGACATGAAGGAAACCACAAATAACCAGGGTTAAAAGAACAAATTATGATAGGACACACTGTAGGCCAGTTTCCTATAAATATCCCTCTGATTTTGGAAAGCATGCAGACATGTTTTTGTGTGCCGTTCTCATGAAGGTTGTCCTCCCCTATGACTTTTATGCACACATTTCACCGTATATGTTCCCACCCCTGTCATGTCTGTTTTAGTAACTATTTGCATTCTCTGTTAAACATAAATTCCTGGAACATCTCTTATGACTATTGTTCCATTCACTTATTATTCCTACTAGAAGTTTATGAATTGCCTTCCGTCTGCATTAAAGGTCCATCTGGATGTTTCAGTTTGGGAAGGGGGTTGTCCCTGCACCAGTAGTGCTACCAGTGTCAGACACCTCCATACTGGTAGCACCCAGATAGACATTTTATTGCTGCTGGCCATTCATTCATAAACTTCCTGCAGGAATGGTGGGAGGTGGGAATAGCACAACATGAATTTATAAGAAAAGATGCTTCCGAATTATTACATGTGGAATGCAAGTAGTAACGGACATGTCAGCAGAGATGGCAGCTCCGCTTTTAAGTAAACTTTGTACAAATTAGAAAGAGATTCGTAATAGGTATGTTTTAAGACTGCGCTGAGTTGTATGCGGTTTCACTGTGTTTTCTGGATCAGTTTTATTTTTTAGTCCATTTTATGTACTTGTGATTGTCTATAATTTTCTATCTGCAGTTCCTCACTTTGGAGAATTCCTTTGATGGGAAGGACCAAGTGTGTGGTCGAACATTGCAGTATCTGGTGCAACAAGTTGAAGCAGGAGAGAAATCTGAGCTGCTTTCCCTGCAGTGTCTACAAGTTTTATTGTACCGTGTACATGTGAACCTCTTCACCGGAAGACTGCAAAACGCTCTTGCTATTTTACAGGTGACTTGGGTGTTCATTCTTCCTATGACTTGTAACTGTAGACTGAGACCCAGCAGGCTTTGTTCTACTGTGCATGTCATGTTTTCAGACACTTTCATTTACGCTGTAACATGGATTCCTGGAAAGGGACATGAAGAACTCGCTTTTGATCATATAGCAGAAATTCTTTCTGGGCCTCCAACAAGTGTAATGCGGAAGTGTTTTTACATCTGTTACAGCTGCAAATGCCATCTTGACCGTTGGTTTAATCGCCTGAACTAACTGCATCTACAGTTCGTTCAGGCCTAAAGACCTGCGATCAGTCCAGGATACGTGACCATAATGTGGTGCTGTATTTTGGTGTAAGTACACCCTTTAATAGCAGCACTATTTTACATCCATATTTGTGAGCCAAAACCAGAAACAAAAAAACTGTAACGTAAAGCTTTACACGTTTTCTGTGTTCTGGAACCACTCCTGGTAGTAGTAGTAGCAAAATGTTGCCATGTGAAAGTGGCCTTAATCTGATCCGACAGCAAGATCTTCCAGATTGTGGCTACAGTGCATATTCTGGCAGGACTTTTTCACTCCTGCTCCATAACTAGGCATTCTGGGTATACAAGGTTGTCATCTGACTCCTTAACAGACCCTATAAGGTCTTCTAAGCAATTCTGAACATATAGCTTTACTACATCACTAGTGGGCTGACAGGAGGAGGTGGAAACAGGGTCAGCAGTGGTATGATAGGAGGGGGAGCAGGGACACTAGTGGGGTGACAGGTGAGGGAAGCAGGGACACTAGTGGGGTGACAGGAGGAGGGGGAGCAGGGTCACTAGTGAGGTGACAGGAGAAGGAGGAGAAGGGAGCAGGGTCACTAGTGGGCTGACAGGAGGAGGTGGAAACAGGGTCAGCAGTGGTATGATAGGAGGGGGAGCAGGGACACTAGTGGGGTGACAGGAGGAGGTGGGAGCAGGGTCACTAGTGGGGTGACAGGAGGAGGTGGGAGCAGGGACACTAGTGGGTTGACAGGAGGAGGTGGGAGCAGGGTCACTAGGGAAGTGACAGGAGGAGGGGGAGCAGGGTCACTAGGGAAGTGACAGGAAGAGAGGGAAGCAGGGTCACTAGTGGGCTGACAGGAGGAGGTGGGAGCAGGGTCACTAGTGAGGTGACAGGAGGAGGGGGGAGCAGGGTCACTAGTGAGGTGACAGGAGGAGGGGGAAGCAGGGTCACTAGTGAGGTGACAGGAGGAGGGGGAAGCAGGGTCACTAGTGAGGTGACAGGAGGAGGGGGAAGCAGGGTCACTAGTGAGGTGACAGGAGGAGGGGGAGCAGGGTCACTAGTGAGGTGACAGGAGGAGGTGGGAGCAGGGTCAGCAGTGGTATGATAGGAGGGGGGAGCAGGGTCACTAGTGGGCTGACAGGAGGAGGTGGGAGCAGGGTCAGCAGTGGTATGATAGGAGGGGGGAGCAGGAACACTAGTGGGGTGACAGGTGAGGGAAGCAGGGACACTAGTGGGGTGACAGGAGGAGGTGGGGAGCAGAGTCACTATTGGGGTGACAGGAGGAGGTGGGAGCAGGGACACTAGTGGGGTGACAGGTGAGGGAAGCAGGGACACTAGTGGGGTGACAGGAGGAGGTGGGAGCAGGGTCACTAGTGGGGTGACAGGAGAAGGGGGGAGCAGGGTCACTAGTGGGGTGACAGGAGGAGGGGGGAGCAGGGTCACTAGTGGGGTGACAGTAGGAGGGGGGAGCAGGGTCACTAGTGGGCTGACAGGAGGAAGTGGGAGCAGGGTCAGTATTGTGGTCATAGTAGGAGGGGGGAGCAGGGTCACCGGGGACCAGTCACATGAGTCCACGCTCTTTACCTCTCCAGCGGACCTGTTAAGTTGCCCAAGGTCTTCCGGCAGCATGCTCTGCTCTACAGCCTCCACGAGAGCCGGCCCCTCCTCCTTCAAGCTCCCGCCGGCTTCCCCTTTCTGACTGAACATGTATGCGCTCATTCCAACCAATAACAAAGCTCCTTGCTGTAAGGAGCTTTGTTATTGGTTATTTTAGGCACAGGCAGCATCGCTGCGCTGCCTGTGCCATTCACATCGCTGATGAATGTGGGGAAAAAGTCTAAAGGCGTACAGTATTGTTACGCCTTAGACTTTTTCCAGGAAGTCTTACGGGCCGCATGACAGAGCTCCGCGGGCCGGATTTGGCCCGCGGGCCGTAGGTTGGGCACCACTGCTTTACTAGATTTCCACTCCACCATGCTCCTCTTTGGCTGAGAAACCATTAACTGGAAAATCCGCCAGAAAATCTACAACATCAAGGCTTCCCCCATTTTATCCTATGGGGCTGAAAATTGTCTATCCCTGCATTGTGTTTTACTTTCTTCAGGGTAAAAACTGTTGTGTTGGGGCTTTCCTGTATTCAATGGGAAGTTGATTCTGCAGTGGACAACGTTGCAGAAAAATCCAGACTTTGATGCAGATTTGTCCATGTGTTTTTTCACCGTAGAATCAATTCCCCTTTTAAAATGAATCAAGTGATTCTCATACAGGAATTCTGCAACAAAATCTGCACCATATTTCATACAAAAAAAAAAAAATGCTGAATAGACGCATCCCTTGAGCTGTGATAGGGAAAGAGCTGCTGCAGAAAGGACATGTCCCTGAGCTGCCAGCCTGAAGAAAATCTAGCAGAGCTATGAATGGAGATACTGGATTCAAGCGAAGTACAGGGTGGCCCACGAAAAAGTAGCCCGTGTCGAATATCTCCATCCTCCGGAACGCCAGCTGTTCAGAAACTACAACTCCCGGAATACTTCATTCACTTCTGTGGGAGTTATAGGCGAGCATGTTTGCATGTTGGGAGTTGTAGTTTCACAGCAGCTGGAGTGCCGAAGGTTGCTGATGCCTGTCCTAGCATTAAGCTACCCCCTTGAAGCTCGGATCCAATGATGTTACGATGTACGATGATGTATGCAGAGAACCTTTATTTCTAGATTGCTTGCCTTTAACTTCATTTTTTCTTGTTTTAATGTGATTTACAGAATGCTTTAAAGTCCCCTTGTGAGAAGAGTATAGCAGATCACCTCGCTCCCAAGGATCGCTGCTTAGCATGGCTTTCTTACATTCACCTCATGGAGTTCAATAGCCTGCCTGCTAATTTCTTTGACCCAACAGTCTCAAACCCCTCCAGGATAGTGACCAAGGAGCCGTTTCTAATACCTTGGCAGAGTCCCCAAAGTATAATGACTGATCCTGTCATGCTGCTTGCTCTATTTGAAGGTGTGTCACATAATTGCTGGTTTGCTTGCATACCCTAATTTATTTTTTTTGTCATTTTGCTCTGTTTGCCCTGTTGCTGGTTCATGATGCTCACTTTTGTAGTTTATAACGATATTGCTTTGTATTAAGGAATATAGAGGCATTGGGGGGAATTTATCATAAGGGTAATATCGGAAGTCTGTTTTGCTTGAGTCCGCGTTAGGCGTACTTTGAACCAGGTTTATCAAATTTCGCACAATGTTTTTAAAATTTGATGAATCTTCAAATCCAACAGTGTTGCCTACAAAGTCTACTAGTTCTTCCACGCCACATCCGTACTGGAGCGATATTGGGACTCGGTGGTGAAGCTTTTTTTTTTTTTATATAGCCAACCACACCCACGTTTCAAAACTGGAGAGACTGGCTTAAAATGCAAAAAAGTAAAAGCCCTGTTCTTTAACTTTTTGAAGCTAGTATTCTGGAGTTTAGGGTGTGATAAGTTTCCCCTGTTGTCTCTGATCAATGGTTTTTATGGGTTAATGGAGAAATGAAACTTAATATCAAATTTACGATAATGCATAGAATTGTAAACCGCCATAGTGTTTTTAAATGTTGAAATGTTGAAATAAGCGGCGACGTATCCGTTGGTTCCTTAACCTATGCTTTGTCTCTTTTCATAGCTGCTGTGTTTTCCTGCTCTGATGAAACCCTGAGTGCTGAGGAGAGGGTAGAAGTTTGTCTACCACTTTATAAGAATATGATCTCGCTCCACCTTAGGCTGGACAGGTAATAGACACATGTGACACTGGGAGGTTGGACGTCTGCTATGGAGGCTGACCTCTTGGTTTTGCTTCCTTTCAAGGCATTTTGCTGCAGTGAATCTTTGTAAGCAGCTCCTGGAGAGTTCGAATAGAAACTGTGATCTACTAGAATCTTTATGCTCGGTGTATATGAAGAAAGGCCAGTTGGAAAATGCCATGGACGTCTGGATCACTGCCTTCAGAAGTAATCCCGGGAATGCACAAATGTTCTATAATGTCTGTAAATTCCTAATACAGCAGGTAAATAGTGACATGGAAATTGTCCAGTGTTGTGATGTGCTGTCTATTGCAATCTCTGCTAATACTGCAGACAACGTGGCAAAATTCTGAACTAAAAACATTTGGGTTTGACTGACGGGCCCGCACCATTCATAAGTATGGCAGTCGCCTGTGTGACCACCACTCCACTGTCTGAGACCGAAGGACTGTAGGGCCAGAGCCCATAGGCAATGAATGGAGTGGGGGACTAGGGGACCCCTGTTCCCACGATCGGTGTGGGTCTCAGCAGTCGATCTACAATGATCATACACGTGTGGTTAGATAAATGTAGTTCATGAGCAAACCTGTTTATGCTGTTCCTTCCCAGATTGCTGTATATTTCTTCTTTGTAGCTCCATTTGTGTGTGTGTAGTTTTAGTAAAAAATACTAAAGATATCATACTGTGTGTCAGGCTAAAATCTAACTTGCAAGAAGCGTCCAAGGCCCTGTCCAATGAACATGCTTTATGTGGAGCACATAAGCCAAAGACCAAAAGTTTCTTCATGGAAAAATGAGTTGGAGCTCCAGCACCAATGCCATTAAAAATCCAGTCTTTATTGTAGACGCTTTTTAGAAACCCAGTGGTGTGCATCTGCGAGAAACACTGTGACTAAGAACCCAAGTAAGGTTTGTAACATGTTTCTTGGGGATGTGCACAACTGTTTTTAATAGTATGTTACTATGAAGGCTGGATTTTAATGACATTTCTGCTGGAAATTTTTTGACATGTCCTGCTTCCTCACTCAGCCATCCAATCTCTGAAACTTGTGTACCCACCCTCGTACGTGGTTATGTGTGTGTGTGTGTATATATATATATATATATATATATATATATATATATATATATATATACACAGTGAGGAACAGAAGTATTTGAACACCCTGCGATTTTGCAAGTTCTCCCACTTAGAAATCATGGTGGGGTCTGAAATTCACATTGTAGGTGCATTCCCACTGTGAGACAGGAAATCACATTGTATGATTTTTGAAGAATTTGTCTTGCACGACTGCACATAAGTATTTGAATACCTGAGAAAATCAGTATTAATATTTGGTACAGAAGCCTTTGTTTGCAATTACAGAGGTCAAACATTTCCTGTAGTTCTTGAGCAGGTTTGCACTCACTGCCACAGGGATTTTGGCCCACCCCTCCTCACAGATCTCCTCTAGATCTGTCAGGTTTCGGGGCTGTCGCTAAGCAACACAGAGTTTCAGCACCCTCCAAAGATGTTCTATTGGATTTAGGTCTGGAGACTGGCTAGGCCACTCCAGAACCTTGATATGCTTCTTACGGAGCCACTCCTTGGTTATCCTGGCTGTGTGTCTTGGGTCGTTGTCATGTTGTAAGACCTAGCCACGACCCATCTTCAATGCTCTGACTGAGGGAAGGAGGTTGTTGCTCAAAATCTCACAATAAATGGCCCCATTCATCCTCTCCTTAATACAGTGCAGCTGTCCTGTCCCCTTCACAGAAAACCCCCAAAGCATGATGTTACCATTCCCATGCTTTACAGTAAGGATGGTGTTCTTGGGGTGCAACTCATCCTTCTTTTTCCTCCAAACACGACGAGTGAAGTTTAGACCAAAAAGTTCTACTTTGGTCTCATCTGACCACATGACTTTCTCCCATGCCTCCTCTGGATCATCCAGATGGTCATTGGCAAACTTCAGACGGGCCTAGACATGTGATGACTTAAGCAGGGGAACCTTCCATGCAATGCATGATTTAAAACCGTGACTGCATAATGTTCTGCCGACTGTGACCTTTAAAACTGTGGTCCCAGCTCTCTTCATGTCATTGACCAGCTCCTCCCTTGTAGTTCTGGGCTGTTTCCTCACCTTTCTTATCATCAGTGATACCCCACGAAGTGAGATCTTGCACGGAGCCCCAGTCTGAAAATTTCCAGCTCACCCATATGAAGATTCCAGCATGCATGGTGGTTCAGAGAAGCTTCTGAGTGGTAACTTCAGGTGCATAAAAAGGATGTCCAGCACTGCTTGGTTATTTGGTGCAATATCTTCCTTTTATTTATGTGGCAACAAGATTTGTACACACACACTGTACAGCGGTAAAATTGTTACGACTAAGGACCCCAGGGTCCGAAACGCATCAATTTTACAGCTGTACAATGTGTGTACAAATCTTGTTGCCACATAAATAAAAGGAAGATAATCATCAGTATCTGATCGGCGGGGGTCCAACACCCAGGACCCATGCCGATCAGCTGTTTGAGAAGGAAGGTAGCGGTGCTCTAGGAGCGCTGCGGCCTTCCCACTGTTTACCGCCGGCCCAGCTCCTGTCAGACCCCCGCCGATCAGATGCTGATGATCTATCCAGAGAATAGATCATCAGTTTAAACAAAGTGCAGAACCTCTTTAATGTTTTTGCCTCTCAAGCTGTATATATGCACATATATAAGGTGGTGCGTTGCGTGCATGCCACAAATTAACCTGGTTCACCCATCTGGGAAGGTGATTTCGGACTCTTTTCTCATGCCAAATACTTTGTGATATTAAAAGCGGTTTCTGTCATTTTACTACTGATGACCTGTCCTCAGGATAGGTCATCAGCATCTAATCAGTGGCCCATGATCCCCAGCAATCAGCTGTTTGAGAAGGCACCAGTGCTTCTGTGAGTGCTGTGGCCTTCTCGCGGCTTACCAAGCACAGCGCCATGCATTGTATAATGGCTGTGCTTGGTATTGCACTCAGTCCCATTCACTTCTTTGGAGCTGAGCTGCGCCTAGGCCGTGTGGCAAATGAACGGTTTCATTACTAGGCCTAGGAAAAGCAAGCAAGCACCGCCACCTTCTCAAACGGCTAAACCGCAGGTGTCGGACCCCCACTGATCAGATACTGATGACCTATTATGCTGATAGGTATTAAAATATCAGTATTAAAACTCCTTTAACACACCCAGAAGAGGGGAAAGTTTAAAGAACTAAATTGCCATGTTCATAAGAAGTTCATTTTGTAATAGAAATTGACCTTTATGTTTTCAGGACCATGTAGATTGCTTGCCGCCTTTAGTGGAAGAGTTTGTAATGTCGTTCTTTGAAAACACGAATGAAAAATATACGCCAGCAGATCTTTTCAGGTAAAACATTTTGTATCTGTACATGCTTGAAAAATATCTAAAATACTTGTCACAGATCACAGAAATCCTTTACATTACACAGGTCCTGCTTGATATGTTGTAGTGCAGATTTGAGTAAGATATATTGCCTATGAGCATATGATCACTGCAAATTAACCTGATCTCAGCTTGTGTTCAGCATTACCCAGATAGTATAACAAAACCTTATCCCCAAACAAGATGGAAAACCTAGATAGTGTGACATTGTTCCCTCGTATCTGCTGGTATGTGTGATTACAACAACTCTTCCATGAAAGAAGAAAGATGACTATATGGTATGAAGCCAAGGTGTCTGCGTTCTGATAGGAGGGAGAAAAGGAATAGATGGCCAAATGCAGACACTCGAACGCTGACACCTTCATACCATATAGTCATCTTTCTTCTTTCATGACCAACACTACTTTAGTTCTCACCACCCTGCTTCTGGCTATCTATTCCATGTAAATTGTCCCTACCAACCATCATTATCGACTTGTGTTATACCATGCGTCCATTTTTCTCCTTCAATCAGACATCTATCATTCATTCCATCATTCCTACATAATAGACCTAATCGCCCTCTTATCCCTGTTTCTATCCCTCATCTGGCCTCTGCCTTTAATACTGTATCTGCGGCCAATGAGGATGGTGGTAATTGAATTCAATACACTGGGTCTCTCAAGAGACGCAGGGTATTGGAGCGGCAATTCTTATTTTGGCCAGCAGGTGGCATGCCAACATAAGAAATGAGACATTATGCCATCATCGTGTATCTTTATGAAATATGATGGTACAGAATAAAGAGTCTTGTAGCCTCAAACACAGGCTACAAAACCATAAAAATGTAAAAAAAAAATATATAAAAAAACTTAAATTGCTCCCCTTTCCGTAGAATAAAAAAAAATACATAACAAAAAATATAAACATCATGGGCATCACCATGTTCGAAAATGCCTGTATTATAAAAATATTTTTCCAATACGACGAATGGCGTAACAGAAAAAATGGTCAAAATGGCAGATTTGCCATTTATTCAAATGCCAAAAAAAAATATATAATTAAAATGTGATCAAAAAGTCACACACTCCAGAATGGTATCAATAAAAACTACAGATTGTCCCGCAAGAAATGAGCCCCCACAGCTCAGTAGGTATAACTATAAAACCGTTATGGCGGTCAGAGTATGGTGATGTAAAAAAACACATTTTTTCAGTTTTAATTTATTTTTACACTATGTAGACATTAAAAA
Source organism: Bufotes viridis (assembly GCA_033119425.1). Taxonomy (NCBI): domain Eukaryota; kingdom Metazoa; phylum Chordata; class Amphibia; order Anura; family Bufonidae; genus Bufotes; species Bufotes viridis. The sequence continues at coordinate 254,089,151 of CM065590.1, forward strand.
AAACGTGTATATATATGTAGTACTGTTGTAATCGTACTGACCCAGAGAATGAAGGGCACAGGTCAGTTTTGCCACAAAGGGAATGCTGTAGGGACAAAACCTGTAAAACGGCGGAGGATTTTTTCCCCCACTACATTGTGTGCCATATTAAATGGTGGCGTTAGAAAGTGCAACTTGTGCCGCAAAAAAATAAGCCCTCATATGGATATATGAACAGAAAAATAATAAAGTTATGGCTCAAGGAAAATGGTGAAGAAGATGCTAAAGCGCTTGCCTGGTCTATTTATATTGTCGGCATACTTGTCTGATCTGAGAAAGGGTGATGCCGTGAAACGCCTCATTTGTGGCCTGTTATTTTAATATATTTTGCCGCTGAAGTATCCTGTTACAGGGACGCACTGGATGCTTTTTTTCTCCTGCATTGTCTTCTATAATGACAAGGGCAAGACCCCAGAGACAGCTGTCCATAAAGGGCCTTTGCTTCAGTTTGGATTATCTGAGGTGGTTTTTTCTTTCTGGAGCAGAACTAATTTACAGAATTACAAAGGGAAGAATGGTGATTATGATTTTTAATGTTCCTGAAGATACTGTGAAGTTCTAACATATACGTTGCTTTTATTTTTAGATACCTCTTGAATTTCTCAGTGCCACTAGATTTCATATCACCAGCATTAAAAAATGATGGACTTCTCAACATTTCAGATATGCAAAGACCATACCTCTGGCTTGTTTTCTGGTGAGCACAATAGCAGTGTCCTGGGTGTGTGCATTATTATTCAGGAGAATCCGCTTCTGTTCTAAAACATTGTCACCAATTTCACAGTTTTCTGCTATTTTTAAACTTTTCTAGCATGTGTTACTTTAAAGACTGTGAACTCCTTTATTGCATTTTACCTATTATGTGCTAAGCATATTTTTTTCAATGGGTCTCTATTAAAAATATTGAGCTATTTAAGATACAAGGGTTAAAAATCAGTCTGTTTGCACACTGTTACTTTTTGGTTTTCTTTGAATCCCTGATGTGTAACTCTTATGTCTGATCTCCTGACCTCATAAACGTAAGCCATATTCTTATCCGTTTAAAGAGTAACTCAACTTTGAATAAAATTTTATGAAAGTGTTCATAATGCCATAGTATTTTTATCACAATTTTACCACCCTAAAGCCCAGCATTCCCTGTGCACTTAAAATTCACTTCTCTGTACACTGCTGACTGCTCATCGGTGTACGGACATGATATTTTGTGAATGGGGCCCCAGGAGCGCATATATGCAAGGTACCCTGTGCTATGCCAGGAGTTAGTAAACCTTTGGGGGGCAGAGCAATATGTGCTTCTGCCCGTACCTCCGGCGCTGCGGCCACATTCATAAAATGTACAGTCCGTACACCGCTGAGCAGTCAGCGGTGTACAGAGAAGTGAATTGTGCACAGTGCACAGAGAATGGTGTGCTTTAGGGGGGTAAAACTGTAATAAAAATAAACAGCCCTAATAAAGTATATTAGAAAAAGTTTTAGTATGGCATTAGGAACATCTTAATAAAATTTAATTCAAAAGTTCAGTTACTCTATAGGCATTAAACGGGTTCTGCACTTTGTTTAAACTGATGATCTATCCTCTGGATAGATCATCAGTATCTGATCTGTGTCGGACCCCCGCCGGTCAGCTGTTTGAGAAGGTAGCGGCGCTCCAGGAGCGTTGCGGCCTTCTCACTGTTTACCGCCAGCCCAGTGACGTCACGACTTGTATCAATTGGTCTGGGCGCAGCTAAGCTCCATTGTAGCTAACAGAGCTCAGCTGCGCCCAGGCTAGTCGATACTAGTTGTGACGTCACTGGGCCGGCAGTTAACCGTGAGAAGACCTTCTCAAACAGCTGATCGGCGGGGGTCCCAGGTGTCTGACCCCTGCCGATCAGATGCTGATGATCTATCCAGAGGATAGATCATCAGTTTAAACAAAATGCAGAACCCCTTTAAGCTATGAGTGTTTGAGTTCAGGAGATCAGAGATGCACAAGAGCCGTCAGATGACAGGATTCATAGAAAACACAAAGTGACAGCTTGCAAACAGGCTGATTTTTATTTTATTTTTTTAACCCTTGTATCTCATTTAACAAAGACCCATTGCAATCATAAAATTACCCCGAGGGTGTCCATAGCATTTAATTTTCTCAGTCTTGTACCGTTTGTTGTGTTGTCTCGTGGTGCCGTGTAAAATGGTGAATCTATGGATTTGCACTACATGACGTTACAACCTTTCTTTATACATTGTCTTACAGCTTGTGGCAATCTCTTCATGCCACCGGAGAGGAGGCGGCAGATGCATATGAAGCGGCATTAGGGGTTGTGATGCAGCAGGATATGCTGCAGAAGCTGTGGATGGAGTAAGTGTCCGTAGTGTTTGTATGAGCTGGAGGTCACGTTTACTAGTGTCTTAATAATCACTGGCTCTTCTCTTTTCAGTTATCTTGTCTTTACTAACAGCAAAATAATGGGATGCAGGAATAAAGTTCAAGATAGTAAGCATTTTGCAGATTTAGTTAACAGATGCCTAATGACTGTTCCCACGAGGCAGCCCACTCCATTTAGCACAGCTGAATACTGGACCAACTACGACTTCCACAATTCGGTAAGGTGTCAGCGATAACTACACTTGATTGTAAATGCGCTGCAAATGCCTTTCATGTTTTAAAGGGGTATTCCTGGACTTTACTATGTTTCGTTACTCCCCCCTCCAATGCTGATGGTTCACCCATCATACTATCCTTCATTTAAAGCCCCCTCCCTGAACCCAAAATGTGGTTCATGCCATGGTACCTTGCAGCTGCTTCCACTATGTGCCCAGACCACGTGCTGTTCACTGTACAAGTCATCCAGGCTGGCGCTACCTATGTCCAACCCACAGTCAGCTTGTTGTCATCACTGCCCACTCATTCATTACCTGCCTCCTGTGCTTGTTTACTACAGCACATGTGTAAGAATGAGGTCTCTGCGCAAGCGCTGTAGAGACCAGTGACGCGTGCACCGTCGGGTAGCCTCCAGCCCTGCAGACTGACTGAGTTGGTGTAGTGAGTGGGGAAGAGCGAGAGGAAAAGGAGTAGTGAGCGGGAGGTGCTCCAGCCGGTAGAAGGGTCTGCATGGGAGAAATTAGGATAGCCCAGATTGATCAAAAAATGTGTCCACGGTACTGTCATATTAATCTGTCATATAAGACACCACTGTAGGGTTAGTTTTGATTTTCATGGACCCAGAAATTTTTAAGCATAGCCCTTGGAGAAATGATTGTGCTTGCATATGTGTAGGCACACATCTGGGTAAAAGGGAGGGCTGGTAGTAAGATTACATTCCCATTCCATTTCCAGGTCATTTTCTTCTATTTGAGCTGTGCACCACGGACGCAGCATTCCAAGATACTGGAACGCTTCTCTTCCATGATGCCTACGAATCTTGGACTTGCACTCAGGTGAGTGGTTTATGTTTTTATCCTGCTGGCGGATCTAAGGCTTGATTTAGATTGAAAAGATTTATACATTTTCTATGATGCTTAATTAGGATGGGGTTATTAGGACAATAAATATTTTTTACAAAGCATATGTGTAATGGTAAACTTCCCCATGGCCATGTCCATCGTTTAATGTCTGGGTTAACACACATTTTTTATGGGGAAATCCAGTCGGCGTGATCATATTCCATAGATACAGATGGAAAATCACATTGGAGTCTGTGAATTTGGACCACCACTGGTATCTCAAAGACGAGGGCATTGAGATGGTAAAGCAGTTGTCTGTCCATTGTAAAATACCCGACAGCAAGCACTACATCACTGAATATAATAAACCGTAATATACTCGCCATTGAAATTCTATGGTGATATTTTGTACATTATTACACAGCGTCTCTAGTGAAGCAGGCAGAAGTAGGAGCCCGCACTGCTCAGCTAATCCTGGTATAGTACATGTGTACAGGGTACCATTGTGGTATGCCAGGAGTTAGTAAACCTCCAGGGGGCACGGGTAGGAGCAGCAATATGCGCTCCTGCCCGTATTCCTGTGCTGCAGCCAAATTCATAAACTTCATAGTCCGTACACTGCTTAAGCAGTGTCAATTATTATTTTTCTCTTGCTTTTCTTAGTGTGTTTAATATGTGTAAAACTACTGATATTTCTGGCGCTCCACCCTCTTCTACTAATATCCAGTGTCTCTTACAATTTCTATTTACAGGATACTTAAACAAGAAATGGATGACAACAATGTGCAAATTGTGAAAATGCAATCCAAGATGTTAACGTATAACTTCCCAATGTGCCTGACCACCTGGAAAATGTAATGTACTAAATGTTTTTTTTTATTATTGTCTTGTAATATTCAGGTAAAGCTGATTTACATAATTAATTATCCCTCCATTAATAGTGCGAAGATTTTCTTCTGTCTAGGAACAATATGCATTCTTTTTTATAGCCTACCCTTTCTACGTAGATATTAAGTGGCAGAGTGCCGAGGTTGTTTTGTAACCTTTAGGCCTCATCCACACTATATTTTGGGCAGTATTTTGTATTCTTATTTGTAAGCCAAAGCTAGGAGCTGAAGTAGTCTAACAGAAAAGTATAGTAGGAAGACCTTATTTCTGAAGGTCTTTGGTGTTGCTTAGCAGATATATGTAATGAAGGAATATAACAAGGCATATTTTGTGTTGTACCTTTAGAGCCATTGCAGTGGAAACATTCCTGAAGGGACATAAGGAGGTGAGATTTTAAACTCAGATTCTGTTAGTTGAGCTACACTGGTCACAGTATTAAAGGGGTATTCCTGGACTTTACTATGTTTCGTTATCTCCCTCCAATGCTGATGGTTCACCCATCATACTATCCTTCATTTAAAGCCCCCTCCCTGAACCCAAAATGTGGTTCATGCCATGGTACCTTGCAGCTGCTTCCACTATGTGCCCAGACCACGTGCTGTTCACTGTACAAGTCATCCAGGCTGGCGCTACCTATGTCCAACCCACAGTCAGCTTGTTGTCATCACTGCCCACTCATTCATTACCTGCCTCCTGTGCTTGTTTACTACAGCACATGTGTAAGAATGAGGTCTCTGCGCTAGCGCTGTAGAGACCAGTGACGCGTGCACCGTCGGGTAGCCTCCAGCCCTGCAGACTGACTGAGTTGGTGTAGTGAGTGGGGAAGAGCGAGAGGAAAGGAGTAGTGAGCGGGAGGTGCTCCAGCCGGTAGAAGGGTCTGCATGGGAGAAATTAGGATAGCCCAGATTGATCAAAAATGTGTCCACGGTACTGTCATATTAATCTGTCATATAAGACACCACTGTAGGGTTAGTTTTGATTTTCATGGACCCAGAAATTTTTAAGCATAGCCCTTGGAGAAATGATTGTGCTTGCATATGTGTAGGCACACATCTGGGTAAAAGGGAGGGCTGGTAGTAAGATTACATTCCCATTCCATTTCCAGGTCATTTTCTTCTATTTGAGCTGTGCACCACGGACGCAGCATTCCAAGATACTGGAACGCTTCTCTTCCATGATGCCTACGAATCTTGGACTTGCACTCAGGTGAGTGGTTTATGTTTTTATCCTGCTGGCGGATCTAAGGCTTGATTTAGATTGAAAAGATTTATACATTTTCTATGATGCTTAATTAGGATGGGGTTATTAGGACAATAAATATTTTTACAAAGCATATGTGTAATGGTAAACTTCCCCATGGCCATGTCCATCGTTTAATGTCTGGGTTAACACACATTTTTATGGGGAAATCCAGTCGGCGTGATCATATTCCATAGATACAGATGGAAAATCACATTGGAGTCTGTGAATTTGGACCACCACTGGTATCTCAAAGACGAGGGCATTGAGATGGTAAAGCAGTTGTCTGTCCATTGTAAAATACCCGACAGCAAGCACTACATCACTGAATATAATAAACCGTAATATACTCGCCATTGAAATTCTATGGTGATATTTTGTACATTATTACACAGCGTCTCTAGTGAAGCAGGCAGAAGTAGGAGCCCGCACTGCTCAGCTAATCCTGGTATAGTACATGTGTACAGGGTACCATTGTGGTATGCCAGGAGTTAGTAAACCTCCAGGGGGCACGGGTAGGAGCAGCAATATGCGCTCCTGCCCGTATTCCCTGTGCTGCAGCCAAATTCATAAACTTCATAGTCCGTACACTGCTTAAGCAGTGTCAATTATTATTTTTCTCTTGCTTTTTCTTAGTGTGTTTAATATGTGTAAAACTACTGATATTTCTGGCGCTCCACCCTCTTCTACTAATATCCAGTGTCTCTTACAATTTCTATTTACAGGATACTTAAACAAGAAATGGATGACAACAATGTGCAAATTGTGAAAATGCAATCCAAGATGTTAACGTATAACTTCCCAATGTGCCTGACCACCTGGAAAATGTAATGTACTAAATGTTTTTTTATTATTGTCTTGTAATATTCAGGTAAAGCTGATTTACATAATTAATTATCCCTCCATTAATAGTGCGAAGATTTTCTTCTGTCTAGGAACAATATGCATTCTTTTTTATAGCCTACCCTTTCTACGTAGATATTAAGTGGCAGAGTGCCGAGGTTGTTTTGTAACCTTTAGGCCTCATCCACACTATATTTTGGGCAGTATTTTGTATTCTTATTTGTAAGCCAAAGCTAGGAGCGAAGTAGTCTAACAGAAAAGTATAGTAGGAAGACCTTATTTCTGAAGGTCTTTGGTGTTGCTTAGCAGATATATGTAATGAAGGAATATAACAAGGCATATTTTGTGTTGTACCTTTAGAGCCATTGCAGTGGAAACATTCCTGAAGGGACATAAGGAGGTGAGATTTTAAACTCAGATTCTGTTAGTTGAGCTACACTGGTCACAGTATTAAAGGGGTATTCCAGCTTCACAATGTTGATGGCCATGCCTCAGGATAGGCCATCAATATCAAATTTGTGAAGGTCCAACGTTCAGCACCTCCGCTGTTCATCCTGAGGTTAGGCCGTCATAATTTTGAAGCCAGAATACCCATTTTAATAAACTGAAGAAACATCTCTATTCATCCATTTAGATTACATGTAAGCATCCATTTACATAAGCTTGGTAGCATTGCGGAGGAAGTTCTGTCTTGAATTGTTGGCCATAAAATTTAGTCCACACACTGCATTAGCATCACACTGTCCCCAATGGGGCTCACAATGTAACTTCCCTATCAGTATGTCTTTGGAGTGTGGGAGGAAACCTGAGTACCCGGGGAAACCCAGGCAAACACGTGGAGGACATACAAACTCCACGTAGTTGTCCTTGGTTGGATTCAAACCGAGGACCCCCAGCACTCTAAATTGCGCTAGTTTGCAAGTGCATTTGGCACTATAGCTGCCAAGTTTCAGCTTTTTTTTCATACAGCAAATATGACCATGGCATCTGAGAGTGCAGCGCTTCCAGGCCTGGTACGGCTCCTCCACAGAGTGATCGGGGATGCCATTCATTGTCTGTGAAAGGCTGGAGCCTGCTGAGACTACTTTGCCTTTCACAGGTATGTTGCAAGGGGCAGCACTGCAACATACTCAATCTTATATTTGTTAATGGATTTATTTCCATTGATAAACAGAAGTGACAATCTAACGATTGAATCATGTTAGGCTCCCGGGAGCCTAAAGGAAAGTAGAAGGAAAGTTTTTTTTTTTTTTTTTTTTTTTTAAGTTTTAAAAAAATATAAAAAAAACAGAAATTCAAACCCCCCCCCCTTTCCACAGAATAAAAATAAATATAAATAACAATAAAAAAAAAATCACCACAGGCATTGGATCAGTTTTACTGCATAGGGAATGCCATAAGGCAAAACCCAGAAAACTGTCAGAATTTTTTTTCCAATTCCACCCCATTTGGAATTTTTTCCAGCTTCCCACTCCATTGTATGCAATAGTCAATGGTGCCATTAAAAAGTACAACTTGTCTCGTTAAAACAAGCCCTCATAAGGCTATGTGAATGGAAAAATAAAAAAGTTATGGCTCCGGCAAGGCAGGGAGTAAAAAACAATAGTTTAAAAATGAAAAATGGGAAGGTCCTGTCCGTACATAACCGTACAACCCCTTTACAAATGCATGATCACAAGAACAGTATGCCGCTCTAATTTCATAGGTATAAAGAGAAGTTTTTAGGGAGAGATGGGGTGATGGAAGGTTGTGTACTGCATGATCTGTATTTTGGTTATCTCTGGGTCTTTTCCTATTCCTCAAGTGTTTAATATTTTACAGGTCCAGCACTTGTATCAAAGCGCCCTGCAGAAGTTACCTCTGTGTGCTGAGCTCTGGAAAGATGTAAAGTTTTTTTTCAGTTCTTTTTTCTAATAGGGTTGTATTTTATTTTGTGCTTGCCTTACGTGTTGGGGAGGGTGTACAAGCCACAGGCCTTACCACATGTGCTTCCCCATCTTTTGCAGCAACTCTTGTTTGAAGCGTCAGGAGGAGGTAAAACTGATAACCTGAGAAAACTAGTTTCCAAGTGCCAAGAGGTTGGAGTCAGCCTAGATGAGCTCTTAAATTTAAACACAGAAAGCAAGAATCGCTGAACACTGGTTACAGTCAGGCCCAAAGCCTTATTCTAAATTGCCAAAATGGTCAAGAATAGTTTGATTCAGATTAGGCTGTGAAAATCAGACCTACTCTGAGTCAACCATGCTTTCTGTATCTTCATACATATACTGACCACCTTAAACTGGAGACATGAATTCCACACTCAGGCCTGCTCCATGGCCCCACCAGATACTCTATACATCGTGTACGTAAGTATAGTCCATCTAAGTGACTGCTGTTTTATTGTTTCTGTCTGTTTTGTGTTTATTCTCTTCCCCTTTCCCTCTTCATTTATTTTGCAATCCCCATTTGTCGTGATGTTTCTAACTTGCTTGACTCTCTCACTGATGCCTGTGAGACCCAGTGTCTGGGATTAGCTATGGGGGGCTGCTGTTTACAAACTAAAAGCAATCAGTCTCTCATTCAAAATCTTCAACCAATTTGGTCATTTCTTGTTTTAATATAGCGGTGGGAGGTTTCAGGGAATTTGAGTTAATGCAAAAAGCAGCAGGTCTTCAGCAAGGCCGTCAGTCTGCTAAGTGCACTTGAGGGATTTTTTTTTTCTTTTCTTTCTATATTTCCGCATTTTGGACTTTAAAGCCGAGACTGTTAAACTTGAAGACAAAAAGATACTAAATGCAAAATGCCAGTGCATCAGAACCGAAGAGTGGTCAATTATGTGCAATTTTTCTTTGTGAAGAAGTTTAATTTATAATAAAGTTTAACAGTTTAAAGTAAAATATATAATGGAAAAAAAAGATGTTTTGTATTACGGTACTACCTTGAGTAGTATTCAAATGTTTATGCAAACCTATTTTAATTAAATTTTTTTAAATAAAACCTGTCTGTCTGTTTTTTTTTAATGACTTATCTATTGCGTTTGCAGTTTTTTGAGTTGAAGAGAGAAGGAACCTACATCATCAGCGTAAACAGTCACTGTTATAAATGACTGATTTACTTGAACAGTTTACATCCAGGTGAATTAATTATATGCAGAAAAAAGGCAGCGCTTACAGATTCATATTGAATGGGACCATATTGTACCTCTGTATAAGGACCCATTCATACGACTGTGTGACTGTGGTGCCCGTATTACGGACCGCAAACAGCAGCCATTCACAGTGTAATCTGAATTAGGGCCCATTTACACGACTGTATGGTCTGCAAAACACGGGCACTGGCCGTGTGAACTCTATATTGTGATGCGGACCTATTGACTTGAATAGCTCCGCGATCCGTAAGATACGTCAAAAGAATGGACATGTCTTATCTTTTGCGGAGGCACTGACCCGTAAGCCTAAAGAAACACTCAGAGGCCCTTCCATAGGCTTTTGGGTCTGTGCCTCCTCACCGCAAAAGATAAGACATGTCCTATGTTTGGACGTAACTTGCGGATTGTTGACCCTTAGCTCACAAATACAGCCACTGGTAAGAAAATTACATTCACTACAGATTACATCAGGTACCTTTCTGTCAGGTCAGAGAATATAATTTTTTGCGGGTGTTCTTATTTAAAGGGTAACTGTCATGTTTTCATCAAAAAAATCAATTTTGGCATATTTTACTGCTGCAGCAGCATTATGCATAAAGCAATCTTTAGTTTCTTCACATACCACTGTTTTCCTTGAGTTTTTCCCTTAGTTACGGCTGTTTAAACATTTACAATATGAGGACCTTCTCAAGATGGCTCCTCTGCCAGTTCTCTGAGGCCAAACCTGCTTTCCCTCACTTCACATACACACTTGCTGTAGCCAGCAGCTTCCTGCCAGCCAATCAGATTGGATTACTGAGAGACACGCCTCCTCACTCTGAAGCCTAATACAGGCATGCAGTGTGAAGGACCGCCCCTCTGTCTTCTGTTTATACTAAAAGGAAGACAGACAAGCCCTAGCAACGGTCTTTTAAGGGAGCAGTGGAAAGGGACAGAGGACATTAATGAAAGCTGTTATTATAAGGTGATTACAGATCTTTTGACAATCATTGACAGACTAACTCACGTATACATGCCTAGCTCTAATAAACTAGCAAATAAAAAAAATGACCGTTACTCTTTAATGACCATTTGGAACCCCACAGGTGTTTGGCGAAAATTAGTGCACTGTAGATGCAAAGTGAAAATTGCAATTTTTCGACAGATCTGCAATTTTAGGCTCTAATATGTTGTGCCCAGAGTATCAGTGTGAAAAGAAAGTCCTCCTATTATTATACTGTGCTCTTTTATAAATACCCTACACATGGCCCAAATATTTTGACTGGACATACAACAGGGCTGAGGAGTAACAGAGCACCATGCACAGTTGAGGCCCAATGTGGTGATTTACACCCCTTATGCTTACAACTGTAGAGGCTCTGGGGTGAAATAATAAATGGAGCTGCCGAGAAGTGAGCCCATATTGGAAACTCCACCCTTCAAGGTATTTATTAAAGGGGTGTAGTGAACATTTTGAACTCACAGGTGTTTTGCAAAACTGAATGCACAGCATATGGTGCAGAGTGAAAATAGGTTTTACTTTTTCTAGACAGGTGTATGGTACATAAATACCATAGATGTGCACATAAGCTGCTCTGTGGATGTACAAGGGAAGGAGCACCATTTGGCTTTTGGAACCTGAATCTTGCCGGAATGTTTTTTTGGGTGCTACATTGCAGTTGCCAAGTTCCTGAGGTACCAGTATAGTGGAAACCCTCTATAAGCGACCCAATTTAAGAAACTACACCCCTCAACTTATTTAGCATAGGGTGGAGTGAGCATTTTGACACCACTGGTATTTTGAAGAAATTAATGAGCTGGAGATTGAGTAAAGGTAAATTTTTAAGTTTCTTGCTCATATCATTGGGGGACACAGGAGACCATGGGTATAGCTGCTGACATGAAGCAATAAAGTGTTATCTCCTCCTTTTGAGCTATACCCCTCCTGCATACACTGAGCTAATCAGTTTTCAGCTGAGTCTGTAAGAGGCACGGCAGCTTCTACCATTTTTCTTTTGTTGTCCTTTTTTCCTCTTTAGGTATGGGAAACAGAGATGCCCGGCCTCTGTTTTCCCAGGAAGGAAGGGCGCTGTCTGTTCCCCTCAATGCCCGACCTCCCCCAAGAATGCAAAGTGGACCAGGGTAGCCCAGCTCCCCTGCATCCCACCAGCCATGGGGTCACCTACATTTCTGCAGTCCCACCCTCCACTCCAGCCTCCCTACTACCTCAGTGCTAGTGGCTGAAGAGGTTATCCTACTGGTACCCTGAGGAGGGGGTGAAGAGGATGAACAATGGGGTGAGTATGGTGTTCACCGGCTGAGTATAACCCCCTCCATCCACTCCACCCACCTTCTACCACCAGTCACTGATTCCCCATCACCCCATTCCTCTCATCCTCCATTCCTCTGCCTTTCATCCTTTGTTCCTCCCGGCCTGGGTTTCCTCATTTGTGTCTCTCCCTCGCTTCCCTATGGGGCCGGCTGGTACCATTTTCCAGCGGTCACATCCCCTCCTGGGGGCGACCACTGCATCCCGCTACCGGGCGTCCAGCATGCCCGTTCCTGGCCACTTTTGATACAGGGTTTGGGTTTCTCAGGGTCCTTCTTCCAGTCCTCCATCCCGGCCAGGAGTTCTTCTTTTCGGCTCGCTCTTAGGCTCCATTCACACACCCGTATGTTGTCCGCAAAAAAACGGATCCGTGTCCGCAAAAAAACGGATTGCGTTCCTTTTTTTTGCTGATCCATAGACTTCAATAGGGCCATGTCCTGATTTTCACTGACAAGTATAGGACATGTTTCATTTTTTTTTTTTGCTGAGCTGTGCAATGGAAGAAAAGTGAATGGGACAGCATCTAATCCGGAAAAAAACGGATCCGTTTTTTTGTGGACAACATACGGTCATGTGAATGGAGCCCTTACTCTGAGTTGGGACTTCAGATTTCAGATTGAGAGAAAAAAAGCTACCCTGATGCTATCCAGCGCTGACCATAGGCCTGTTGCAGTTTTAACCCCTTCTACAGGTGGTGCATGTGTGCTCCCACCTCATGCGGTCACTCCTAATGCACTTCTCCTTCAATGAGTTCACTTCATGTGGTACACGCTGTCTCATTTTCCCCCTTTCACGGACACGACTACCGCTGGATACTGTACATCCAGTCGCATTGCCCTCTTCCACAGTCAGAGTAATTGGACTACCATTGGATACGGTTCATACTGTCACATTACCCCTTTCCACAGTTGGAGTAATTGCACTACCACTGGAAGCAGTTTCTGTTGCATTACCTCCTTCCACAAGTAGAGTAATCACACTAACAGGGGAAGTAATTACACCAACATTGGATACTGTGACTACTACGCCACAGCACCAGATACTATACCTCCTATCATATTCCTCCTCTTTTACAGGTGGGGTATTGCAAGCAACTGTACCTAGCTTTGCCCAATCCTCCTCAACTGGTTGAATACGGTGCCATCACTGGATACAGTGGCTGCTTCTGCATTATCCCTTTCATTTTTGTGTGCGGTTTTGAGCGCCAACTTGGCAGTCTCTCTCTTCCCAGAGCGTTACTCCACAACACTGCTTTAAGCCCTACACGGTTGGTCATGATTAGAGTTGAGCTAACACCTGGATGTTCGGGTTCGGGATCCGAACTTCACCCCGAACCTGAACCCTATTGAAGTCAATGGGGACCCGAACTTTTGAGCACTTAAATGGCTGTAAAATAGCCCTGGAAAGGGCTAGAGGGCTAGAGGCAGCAAAATGTAGGTACATGCCCTGCAAACATATGTGGATAGAGAAATGACTTAAAATAAAATACAGAAAAATAATAAACATTCTAAACTTGAGCCCAAGTGAGTGACAGTGGCACCTGTCACCCAGCAAACAGAGGATGTGGCAGCAACGCCACCACATCTGTCATCATCACCAAGCATCTCCACCAAATCCCATGGAAGTGTTCAGCTATCAGCTGTCCATCTCCCAAACACTGGAGAGAAAAAGAAATAGAGGAAGTACCCCCCTACCCATGGCTCTGAATGCCTTATTTCAAACTTCCTGGTCCTTTGAAATGCTGTCATTCTGTCTGGTGAACAGTTTTAAAAACCTTATGGCGGTGGCTGTCCCACAGTACGTGTATCCCAGCCGCCGCTACTTTTGCACAACCAAGTGGCGGACAGAATCAAGTGTGCACTGCGCAACGCTATCTGTGGCAACATCCACATAATCAACAACACAGTGGGTTAATGTAGAGGCTGGCCCAAAGGCGGATAGCATTTTTGCGAATGTCCTTCCGCCCCCGAGGATTGCTGGGCATTTCTCTTTGTATCCTGTTACCACCTCCTCCTACTCGGCTTCCTCCTCCTCCTCATCCACTCAGCGTAACACCTTCACCACCCACAGCAGCACAGCCAGGGGAAACGACAGCAGGTTTTTTTAAAACTTGTGTGTTTGTGGGACAAACCCCGCACCGCGCAAGAGCTGTGGACAGGCATGGAACAACAGACCGACCATTGGTTGGTGCCACTGAGCCTCCAGCCCGGCCTGGTGTTGTGCGCTAATCGGCAAAATATACTAGCAGGTCTGGGCCTAGCCGGTTTGACGCACATCCCCTGCCTGCCACATGTGCTGAATTTGGGGTGCAGAAATTCCTAAACACCGGACAGTGAAATCAATTTAGTTAATCGAACACACACAACACCCCCCCCCCCCCTTTCACTCAAACCATTAACAAACTATTTACAAATTTTCTTAAAAACATATTAAAATAACTATAATGCAGCTAAACTTATTATATAAACAAACAAAACTATATACACGCCTTATCCTTAACTTAAGGCCAGTGACATTGTATTGTCTGAACGTGTGTTTAGCATGGCTGGTGGCATTATCACAGACAAGCGCAGCTGCCTGTCCGCAGACAATGTGGGCAAGCTTTCGTTTATTAAAAAGAACCAGGCATGGATCCCACAGGACTTGTTTGTACCTTATGCAGAATAGACATGTATACTGGCCTCACCCAACCAATGTTATACTACCGTGCACTTACACTTTGTTTTATTTTTTATATTTTCCCAATGTTTTGGGGTCTACACTAATTTATTCAAAAAATAAAAAAACAGTTATTGGCGACTACCTTTGGCTTCACAGCCCAAAATGGCTTTATTTCATGCAAGAATGTAACTGCCAATTGTAAGTTCCCTGTCAGTTATGCAGTGCAGGGGTTTGTACCTGGCAAAAATGGTAATATTTCACCCAACAATTTAAAATCTATCCTTTGCCGGACAGTATTAAACTTGGCCAGCCACAGCTGGAACCACTGATTAACGGTATTGCTATTTTGGCAATTGAATTTCACGCCAGAACAAAATCTATCCTTTGCAGGACACTATTAAACTTGGCCAGCCACTACTGAAACCACTGATTTAGGGGATTGCTATTTTGGCAATTGAATTTCACGCCAAAACAAAATCTATCCTTTGCCGGACACTATTAAACTTGGCCAGCCACAGCTGGGACACCAGATTTAGGGGATTGCTATTTTGGCAACTGAATTTCACCCCAGAACAAAATCTATTCTTTGCCGGACACTATTAAACTTGGCCAGCCACAGCTGAAACCACTGATTTACGGTATTGCTATTTTGGCAATTGAATTTCACTCCAGAAAAAAATATATCCTTTGCCGGACACTATTAAACTTGGCCAGCCAGTGCTGGGACACCAGATTTAGGGGATTACTATTTTGGCAATTGAATTTCACCCCTCAATAAAATATAGAAATTTCTATCCTGAGTTTCTAGGGGTGACAATAAGCACAGCCAAGCCCCTGATGTAGGATATAGCAAAAAAAAAAAAAACAACCTAGTATTGATGGACGGACTTGGTGGAAAGTTGTGCTGGTGCACCAGAAGACACAAAATGGCCGCCGATCACCCCAGAAAAAAGTGACATAAAAACGCTCTGTGCAGCCTAAAAACCAGTGAGCAATTAACTAGCAGAAGTTGAATGATTCACAGCTGTAGATCGATCACTTCATTAGGTGTTTTTGCTGAGTTTTCCCTGCCTAATCTCGCCCTCCCAGCAGCTGCATCCTATCCCTACACTAATCAGAGCAGAGTGACGTGCGGCGCTACGTGACTCCAGCTTAAATAGAGGCTGGGTCACATGCTGCACTTGGCCCACCACAGCCATGCCATTAGTAGGCTGTGATGGCTTCTTAGGGCAAGAAGTAAAACGCTAGCTGTTTGGCTGCTGTGCAGTCCTTCAGAAAGTGGGAAGAAATCGCCGAACAACGGACCCGAACTCGAACTTTTTTGAAAATGTTCGGGTCCGGGTCCTGAACACCCCAAAATTCTGTATGAACCTGAACTATACAGTTCGGGTTCGCTCAACTCTAGTCATGATACTTGACATCGTCAATAAGTAGTGCATCTGCCCTAGTACAGAATATTGTGGTTACTACCAAGTGAGTTGAGTTCCGCTGACTGAATACTGTATCCCCTACTAGCTTTCTTTCTTATCTGGTTAGTATTTATGCTAGCGATCCAGACTAATGCAGGTGAAGTATTTAAGCTAGCACTAGGATTGCAGCTACTTTTTAGGGCCTCCTGCTCAAGGAAGCGTCTCTACCCTGGCATTGGATTCTGTGGCTACTACTGTATAGCCCCCTTCTCAGGTGGAGTATTTATGCTAGCACTACATGCCGTAGCTACTACTGTATGGCCTCCTCAGTTGGAGGATTGCGCTAGCCCTAGATACTGTGTCTTCTACTGTATGGCTTCCTTCTCAAGTCCAGTTTTGCACTAGTCCTAGATATTGTGGCTACCACTGTATTACCTCCTTCTCAGGTGGCGTATTTGCGTTAGCACTACATATCATGGCTCCTACTGTATGGCCTCATCCTCAGGTGGAGTATTCTTTGAGCACTAGATACTATGGCCTCTACTGTATGCCCTGCTCCTCAGGTGGCATATTCTGCTAGCACTATATACTATGGCTTCTACTGTTTGGCCTCTATCAGGTGGAGTATTGCACTAGCACTAGATCCTGTGGCTACTCCTGTATGGCCCCATTCTCAAGTAGAGAATTTACCTTAGCTCTTAATGTTTTATCTACTACCGTATGGTTCCCTTCTCAGGGTTTCCGTTCACCCTGTAAGCCGTGGTTGCAGCCACGTTGCTTCCTTCTTCACGTCTTGCATTTGCAATGGGTTTTGGTTCTGTGATTTCCAGCACATTGTCTTCCATTCCACACCATGTTTTGGCTCTGGCTTCATATGCTGTAGCTTCTACCGCATCCCTCCTTCTATAAGTGGAACCTTCACACTGGTCCTAGGTGTGGCGATTGTATCTACATTTCACTCTCCAGTGGACTTCCTGCTCATTTTAGGCTACCAATGAATGACGTTGCTCCGACAGGTGCAAACTATTGCAGGGTTTTTAAGTGGCACAACCTCCTTAGTTTCTATTGGACTGGTCTACCACATTGTTCCCGTCTCAAGTGGGACATTGGTGCTAACATTTGCTGCTGTGGCAGCATCAGTGCTCTCTTAGGAGATGAGTAATGGCTCTGACATGTCTTTCTGTAAAGGACATACTCAGGGCACATAATGTGAGTCGGCTACATTACTCCCCATACCGGCAGAGTAGTGGTGCTGTCACTTGTTGTCACCACTAATAGATGTTTTGTTGCTGGAAGGCAACACCATTTCTATTTTAAGGCAAGATGAGTAATTGCACTCCCTCCAGATACTGTTTCTGTCTACCTGGTCAGTATCCATATTCATGAGGTTGGCGTCTTACTGCTCTGGAATGCCTGCACTGTTTTTTTTATATACAGTTTTTCTTTGGTACTTTTGTAACATTGGACATCGTCATTACACTCCCTCTTGGAGGACTGTTTCTCCTATCTCTGGCATGTTGTACATTCCTCTGATGACCACGTTCTGCCCTTCATGCAGAGTTGCTTCACTGGCAGTAGATGGTCTCTACCTATCACCAAGGAATTTTCACTTGGTTCTGCCTGATCCAGGCAGTTTATCTGAGGAGTATCAGGCAGCTTCTCTCGCATCTGGGGGCATCTGTCTTCCACATTCCCTTCTCCTCAGGGAGCGTTTTTTTTTTCCTGAGGTCCTTACCTTTTTGGTTCTGCTTCTATGAGTGTATTCCTGGGGAGCGTGGGTGCTCTCTCTTATGTATTGTAGCCTGCTCTCTTTTTACAGTGTGGTTGCCCTGTCTTTGTTTCATCAGGCTGTCTAAAGCCAGTTGTGGTTTGGTCCTGTGTCCAGCATCACTCCCACTGCTTTGGCGACACTCTTGAGCTGCATTCCTCTCTGCTGCATGGCTGGGATGCTCTTGCTCTAAGATTACTACCCATTTGCCTATGGTCTTTCGGTTTATACCTCTGACTGGTTCCCGATGTGGCTTTTCATCTCCCTTGGGTGTCCCTTATCTCTGTATTCATGAACTGATCATATTCCATAATTTTTATTCTTTTCTTGTGCTGGATCTTTTACAAAGAAGTGGCTACTCTCTATTTTTCTCTCACTTATTGTCCCACAGATGTTGTCATTTACCTAGGACAGCGGTCCCCAACCGCCGGGGTTGGGGACTGCTGTCCTAGGTAGATGACACATCTGTGGGACAATGAGAGAAAAATGTTGCCACTACTTTCTAAAAGATTGAGCACAAGAAGAGGAGAGAGGAGTGGAGATGCCAGGCACATGCGCGCCCGACGCCACATCAGACAGAGTGGCCAGTCAGTGGAGAAGGAGGGAGGGCTGCCGCAGAGCCCAATAAAATGAGTGGGCATATCTGTGGAAAAATAGGATTTTTGTGGTTACCTGTAAAATCTTTTTCTCGCCAAGTTCATTGGGGGACACAGGAGACCATTGGTATAGCTGCTGCCATTAGGAGGCAACACTAAGCAAAAAAGTGTTAGCTCCTCCTCTCAGCTATATCCCTTCTGAATACACTGAGCTAATCATTTTGTACAAAAGCAGTAGCAGCAGCCAGGAGAAGCCTACAGCAAGCAAGAGTAAGAAGAAAAGTGAAGATGGGTCAGAACCAAGAACAGGTGAGACCCATCAGGAAAAGCCAGCAATGTACTTACTGGGTGATGGCTGTGTCCCCCAATGAACTTACAAGTAAGCACACAAATCCTATTTTCTCGCTCGTATCATTGGGGTACACAGGAGACCATGGGACGTTCCAAAGCATGAAGAGGGAACAAATGACCAGAACAAAGCTAAAGCTGGCCATGAGATCCTGCACGGAAATGCAGGGAAAGGATACACAGGAACCCTGAATAGAACAGGAAGAGCATGAACCAGGAAGGCCATCCAGAGAGCGTAGAAGATGCAGTGTCTTAGGCTGGCTTCACACGTCCGTTTAATTAGGATACAGTATACTGTAGGTCATGCTTGACTGCACAGGATCATGGTACCCTTTTATTTTTAGAGGTGCCATCTACAAAACCTAGTAGTTATTATTATTATTAAAGCCAGCTTTGAGACTGCTGTACTTCAAAGAATTTCCACAGAATAGAAAAATGTTCTATGAAGCCTAATAACTAGAATCCATTACACTACTGATACAGCACATTTGCTCCCATTACAATGATTTGCATGTAAAATCAATCATCTTTTTGATGCTATGTATGTCGGCACACTTCTTGTTCTCTTAAGGACATGGCCAGTTTAGTTTTTACATTTTTGTTTTGCTTTCCGAGACCTATATGTTTTTTAATTTTCCATTCACACAGCCTTATAAGGGCTTATTTTTTGAGTGACAAGTTGAATTTTTAATGTCCCCATTTATTTCACAATATCTTGTTTGAAAAATTGAGAAATTGTGAGCTTATTCTGTGAGTCAATGCAGCTAGGTGCCATTTGATTTAGATTTCTCTTTTGTTTATTCACTTAGCATTTTGTTAATTGATAAAATAAACTAACACTTTTTTTTTAAAGCATTCATACTTTGCACCATTTTTACTAAACCTTTACTAAATATATTGGAGGATACAATCATGAGATCACGGGATTGCTGTATGGAATGCTCTGTACTGATGTCTAGGTGCATATACAGTGCTGTACACAATCTGATCAAGTAATGTGACCACATCCTCCAATAGATCTACTGATGTAGATCTATTGGAGAATCCAGGCTACCAATGTTGATAACCCATCTTTAGCATAGGTCATTAGTATGAGATCAGTGGGTCTGACACTTGGCACCCACACCAATCCACTGTTCATGGCAGCCACAGTGCCAGAACTCAGAGAATGGAGTGGAAGCAGACTATTCCATTCTCTGCTGGGTTACAGCACTTCAGCCTCTCCTCATTTCACTGTACTGTATATTAAATTCAAAACTAAGAAATACAAAGTCACATTATTATGACCACCAGCTAATATCCAGAGTAACTGCCATATGCAGCAGGACAGCAGCTAGATGGACTGGGAGTGACTCAATAAGTTCCTGGTAGGTTGTCACAAGTATTCTGGTGCCATGTTGACTGCAGTGCATCCCACAGCTACTGGAGGGTGTGTGGGGGAGGATCTACAGTGAACATGACTATTAGGATGGTCCCAAAGATGCTCAATTGGGTTCAGGTCTTGGGAATTAGGGGGCAGTACTTAGAAATCTTGGTCATACTCTTCCAACCAGTGTTGGACATCTCTAGCCATGTGATATGTTGCTGTTAGATCCCATCCACCCCATTAAAGAGAATCCGCATGTATGGGTGTATGTGATCTGCAAGGATGGATTCACATACCCAGATCAGTTAAGAATGCCTTCTACATGGATGAGTGAGCCATGGGAATGCCACCAAACCATTCCCCAGACCATAAACCTGACACCACCAGCATGTGTTCTTCCAGCAATGGTCCCAGGGTGTTCTCTGATGTTTCTCGCAAACGTCCATCCATTTTCTGAAGCAGAAAACATGACTCATTGAATATGCCAAACCTTTGGCATTCAGTGGAGATCCAGTTGTGATACTGCCACGAAAATTGAAGCCTTTTCTACCAATGCAACTTTGTTAGCTGAGGTGCAGTGACCATCTGTCTGTTTCGGAGCCCCATACGGAGTAGGGTACACTGAAATGTTTTAGACACACATCTGGTAGCCCCTGGTTCATTTTGACAGCGAGCTATTCCACTGTATCACATAGTTCCACCCTCACGCACCTTCACAACCAATGTTCGCCTCTCACATCAATGACACATGGATCTCCTCAGTTTCCAAGTCATTCATTCACAATTATGTCATTTGTGCACTCATTATACCTTTTCACCACAGCAGCACATGAACAGTTCATAAGTTGCATATTTACTGAAATACTGCCACCCTTGACTCAAAAGCCCATAATCATCCCATTTTGCCACTCTGATAAATATCTCCCTTTGCCCAGCAACAAAGGATATATGTGTAGACAGCCTATTGCACACCTTATATATCCACCAAGCCAGTTCAGGATGCATGAGTTCTTTCATGAGCTACAGTGGACATAAAAAGTCTCCACATCTCTGTTAAAATGTCAGGTTTCTGTGCTGTAAAAACATTAGACAAAGATAAATCATTTCAGAACTTTTTCCACCTTTAATGTGATCTATAAACTGAACAACTCAATTGAAAAGCAAACTGAAATCTTTTAGGTAGAGGAAAGAAAAAATATAAAAATAAAATAATATGGTTGCATAAGTGTGCACACCCTTAAACTAATACTTTGTTGAAGCACCTTTTGATTTTATTGCAGCACTCAGTCTTTTTAGGTATGAGTCTATCAGCATGGCACATTTTGACTTGGCAAGATTTGCCCACTCTTCTTTGCAAAAACACTCCAAATCTGTCAGATTGCGAGGGCATCTCCTGTGCACAGCCCTCTTCAGATCACCCCACAGATTTTCAATCGGATTCAGGTCTGGGCTCTGGCTGGGCCATTCCAAAACTTTAATCTTCTTCTGGTGAAGCCATTCCTTTGTTGATTTGGATGTATGCTTTGGGTTGTTGTCATGCTGAAAGATGAAGTCCCTCTTCATGTTCAGCTTTCTAGCAGAAGCCTGAAGATTTTGGGCCAATATTGACTGGTACTTGGAACTGTTCATAATTCCCTCTATCTTAACTAAGGCCCCAGTTCCAGCTGAAGAAAAACAGCCCCAAAGCATGATGCTGCCCACCACCATGCTTCACTGTGGGGATGGTGTTCTTTTGGTGATGTGCAATGTTGTTTTTGAGCCAAACATATATTTTGGAATTATGGACAAAAAGCTCAACCTTGGTTTCATCAGACCATAACACCTTTTCCCACATGCTTTTGGGAGACTTCAGATGTGTTTTTTCAAAATGTAGCCTGGCTTAGATGTTTTTGTTTGTAAGAAAAGGCTTTCGTCTTGCCACTCTACCCCATAGCCCAGACATATGAAGAATACAGGAGATTGTTGTCACATGTACCACACAGCCAGTACTTGCTAGAGATTCTTGTAGCTCCTTTAATGTTGCTGTAGGCCTCTTGGTAGCCTCCCAGACCAGTTTTCTTCTCGTCTTTTTATCAATTTTGGAGGGCCGTCCAGTTCTTGGTAATATCACGGTTGTGCCATGATTTCTCCACTTGATGACTGTCTTCACTGTGTTCCATGGTATATCTAATGCCTTGGAAATTCTTTTGTGCCCTTCTCCTGACTTATACCTTTTAACAATGAGATCCCTCTGATGCTTTGGAAGCTCTCTGTACACCATGGCTTTTGCTGTGGGATGCGACTAAGAAAATTTCAGGAAAGGCCAACTAGAGCAGCTGAACTTTATTTGGGGTTAATCAGAGGCACTGTAAATGATGGCTCATGTATGCGGACTCATATTTAACATGATTTTGAATGTGATTGCTTAATTCTGAACACTGCTACATCCCCAGTTATAAGAGTGTGTGCACACTTATGCAACCACATTATTTTATTTTAATTTTTTTGTTTTCTTCCCTCCACCTAAAAGATTTCAGTTTGTTTTTCAATTGAGTGGTACAGTTTATAGGTCACATTAAAGGTGGAAAAAGTTCTGAAATTATTTCTTTGTCTCATTTTTTTACAGCACAGAAACCTGACATTTTAACAGGGGTATGTAGACTTTTTATTTCTACTGTATGTGCTGCGGACATTTAAAGTAGGAAGTGGTCATAATAATGAGACTCGACTGTGTACTTAAAAAGTCCTCAATTTGTGTTCCAAAAGATCAACTATTTCCCCTCCTTTCAAACATATATTTATCTATAAAGTGATAGGTTGTTGCTTGAGCAATCCTTCATTTTACCAAGACTGTTACAGGAGCTACAGAAATACTGTAGATTGACAGAGTTGACAGCATGTTCTAAAATCTTGGTTTTCCTCTATATATTCAGCAGTACCTTAGGGTTAAAAAGTCCCTAATAACCCTGAGTACAGAAACACAACACACCAACAAAAGTTAGTTTACAATTAATCAACCAATGAAGGACACCATACAAACCATTGATTTCTGTACCGCTAGGTTTCTTGCTTAGCATGTAATAGACATGGTGCAACCAGAGGGTGCCCACCCATCAGGTGGAATATGGGGACGGCAACCATTGCAGTACAGAGATCTGTCTTTGAGTGAGTGGGCCTCGGCTATTGTTCATGTGTTTCTAGCCAGCTGGAAACTTCATCTGACTCCTCTGCTAAATCTACTGACTCTGCATTGAGTCGTTGGTTCTGATATGAAGAATTTTTCCTTTTCCACCACAAAAGTTATGGAAAAATTTTGGAAATAAGTCAGGAGCAAGGCTCTCAAGTCATCAAAGAAAGTCTGGTATATTACTAGTTGCACATGTGCTGGGAAAAACCATCAGAGCTGATGATTTAATATTCTTAATTAATGTTTACTTGCAGGTCTACTCCTGTTTCCAGGTGCTGCTCTCTGAAAATGCCCGCTGATGAACTATCCCATCCATCAGCGGCCTCCATTTACTTAACTGGGGACGAACTGTGCATGTGCTAGTTTCCCTGTTACACAAGTGAATGTAGGCCGCTGACGGATGGATCAATCAACAACCATTTTTGGAGCGCAGTGCCAGGAAGCAGTTTCTAACATTATGGTGCTGCCATTGGACTTAAGGAAATCAAAATTTCAGGTAAGCTGATTTTGCCCACTCTATGCCCCTTCATGTCATCTGACTTGTTGGTTAGTTTGCAGCAGGAAATATATGTCATTTTGTGCTGTCCCTGATAATACAAGCTTGCTATTACCTGAGCACTATGGAACTTAGGAACATCTGGAATTTCCAAACAGTAACCTAAAGTGCAAAAAAAAAGAAAGCTGAGTAAGTAATTGAACCTTAGGGCATAAAATCAAGAATTTTGATAGGGCTAAGAAAGCCATTATCTTCTGGCAGGATAGACTACACTTTCTTGGGGAAAGTTATCCATTTCATCTGCTTTTATTCTTTTTTTTTTTTTTCATTGAACATTGAAAAGCTTTTTGGAATATTACATATCTCATACAACGGCTAAATCTCCACTTAAAAATATGATTTTGCTGGCAGAGGTAAGGTGGGAGAAACACCACACAGTCACATGGAGGAACTTTAGTTAGTAATAATGGATTGATTTTGTCCAAAAGACAATGGCCTGGCTTTTATGATCGTGTTACCGTGATTAGTTTTATGTGCAGCATCAGCAGAAGATCCTTTTGCACCTGTAGTTCCAAGTAAAAGAAAAATCCCCATCTACGCCCGTGCAATACACACGCTGGCTGTAATTCCATGTGATAGCAGCTCACAGTACAATGTGTTTGTTGCCATTTATACAAAGGCAAATAGGTTCCATCTGTGACTGTGATCTGATGACATGGACAGCTGTCAGTTTAAAACCGAATCTTGACTAAAAACAAATTCTTTAAAGATGACCAAATATCTTCCAGATGTAATGATTTTTTCATGAACAAAAGAAAATAAATCTTTGTAATAACTTATTTTCAGTTAACTATGCTACTACATAGGCATTCACATGTTCAGCGCAGCTAAACGCTTTCACATGGAGCCAGGTTATGTGGCGTTTCGGCTACAATATAAACTATTATAATTGGCTTTATTTGTGTGGTCTCAATGACTTTAACCTTTGTAATCAATACTTCAATGAAGAACTGATCACAAGCCGTACTTGTTCACTTGCTTATAGGCGGCCCACTTAACGGCCAATTACTTATCCTTTCAAACAAAAGCGAAATCCGTTATAGCGCCTACTAACAGATTGTGCTTCTGTGAAGGCCTTATTTACATTGTCAGGTCTGCCATTAGGAATGTAAAATCTGTGCTATCATCAATAGAACATAACATATAGCACCACACTCCAACACAGATTATATAAGCTAGGGCTACACGGCGACCTATGTCGCACCAATGCCGTGCGACATTTCTTGTAATGATATTGTATATTGGCTGGCATGGTTTGGGTTCAAGGGCTGATTTTTGGTCCCAGTCTGGCCCTTTAGTTGAAAAGAATGGATCCTTTAGGCTAGGGCTACAGTACAGGGCGACATGTCTCACAGAAAAGTTGCGCAACTTTTTTAAAATAATTATAGTGGATGGTGTCGCACTGCAATATGACAGTCGTAAAAAATCCACCAAGTTGGATTTCTGTGTGACTGTCGCGTCGCAATACAATACCATTGACTATCATTATAAAAATTTAAAAAAGTTGCCTCTACTTGTCTGAGTCCTAAGACAACTATCAAAAATATATGGAGAATGCAAAGAAAGTTTTTTTCTACATTTGCAGCAGTGTACCTAACATGAAAGCAGGGCATTGACTGCTGGGAACCCAGCACTGAACTGAACTAGGGCAAACTCACTGCATACAGATTTATATAACCTCTATTATTTGTGTCATGAAGATGACGCCTTATTCAGATTGGGTCTGACTTCTAAAGCTCTGATGATGTTATTACTGGGGGAAAGTAATACTATGCAGGAAAATGAAATATTACATGTCAGCCATCCAAATGGATCATCATCTCATGTAACACACAGGCAGGCTGGGTCCCCCAGAATAACACTCAGTTCACACTTTTGCGTAAAATGCCGCGTTCGAACGCGCAAAAAAACGCACAACTGTACAGGAACCATGCATTCCAATGGGGGTGGTTTACACTTGCGCGTTTTTATGCGTGTTCGAACGCGCCTAAAAACGTCCGACGCATAAGCAAGTATGTTCGCGCACTCGGGCGTTCGAGCCGCTTGGTGCCAATATACTTCAATGGGAAAACGCGATACGCGTGTTGTTCGGGCGTTTGTGCAGCGTAAACGCGCCTATGGACGCGTTTTTCAAAGTTTGCAACATGCTGGATCAGCCACCATGGAATTTCACACCTCTAAAGCACTCAGATTGGCCAAACTATATATAGCGAGGGCTGTTTGGTCATTGGCCAACTATGCAGTCAATCACATAAATGCGCGTCAAACGCGCCTACACTATTTACCAAAACGCTTGAAAAAAACGCGCGTTAACGCCCGTCTTGAACGCTCAGAAAACGCTAGGCTTCAAAACGCTCAGGTCTGAACCCAGTGTAAGAGCTGCTCTTCCTTAAGGGTCTTGTAAACACCCTCCTATATCCTTTCAGGGTGATGAAAGCTTTAATACTGGATGTACAAATCTATACATTCAGTCCCAACTCCCTTTTACTGGTGCCTGCAGACATCATGGATATTTATCAAGCTTTAAAAACATAGGAGGAGATTTATCAAACTGGTGTAAAGTAGAACTGGCTTAGTTGCCCATGGCAACCAATCAGATTCCACCTCTCATTTTTCACAGCTCCACAGACAGTTCTACTTTACACCAGTTTGATAAATCTCCCCGATAGTTCCATATACAGATATACTATAAGATGAATCAATACAGAATTTTAGATCTACAGTATATATTGAGTATAAACCATTGGCTTAATCTAGTACAGTCATAGGGGCCCACTGACTAAAGAACGATGTTTCAAATGTCTTCAGTCTTAAGAAGTTTATTGGAGAAAGATTTGCAGATTTATTAAGAGGGCCATTGTACCTTTTAATAAATGTGTTGCATATTGTGCTTTGGGCTGATATACATTTCATCATTTACAGCAGTTTTCCTAAAAAGTCACAAAAATGTACAACTTTTGCACATCACAAGATTGCCATGCAGCATTGATAAATCCCCCCATAGCACATTTCAGTCTATATTTTTGGTGTTCATCAATATATTTAGTTGTATTACAGATAAAATGATTATAAAAGACAAACAATTACAATGCTAATGAATACTTCTGTAACTAGGAATATAGTGTCCAGTCTTCGAGTTTACGTCAACATTATTGTCTGGATTTCACCCACATGTAAGGAAAGCAATCTTCGTTGTCAAGCCCCCAGGCAATGTTCTTCAATGTATGTATTCATTGAAAATATCCACTTTAAGGAGAAGCTCCAGTTATTGTTTAACCTTTTCTATACAGAGAACTGTGCCTTAGGCTAAAGCCAATGACAGCACAAAACTCCAGATTACTATCTTTATCATAGGACATGAAAACAAAATCTTCCTTATCTTTTCATTTTAAGTGCATTTTTTTCTGGATGGATAAAATCTCAGTGACAAGCTCTAAGTGTATTTCACATATGATCAGTGGAATGATATGCATTTTCGGTTCATTTACTGCTTTTACTGCTGTTGCCTCTATGTTTTTGGGCATTGCATCTGCATTAAAGGGAATCTGTCACCAGCTCTCAGCTCTCCCTAGGGGCGAATATGAGGACTGTCCGGCATTCACTGTGTATTGAACTCTAGTGCTGGCGCTGCTCAATACAAATTTTAGCAAGACCCCTGGGTCAGTTCAAGTAAGTCACCTGAGTATGCTTCCCTCAGATAGGGCACTAGATATAAAAATGTATTATCTTTGTAACACTCTAACACCATATCATGTATTGCATGTCATGCTATAGCCCCTGAACCACTGAGGACATTGCAAAAAATGTTGGGGGGCTATACATAACATTTTAAATCTGCTTGTCTGCTGTGTAGGTGAGCCTCCTCACCCAAAGCACACTATCACAGCACATTCAGACCTGTTGGGTTGTGATAATTATCAGCATGATACATGATATCTTTATGCACAGGTTCCAACAGGATGGAAAAATCAGTTCATGCTCAATCAGTGGCAGACTATGAGTTATAATGGCACAAGAAGACCCATTGCTTCCAGAGAACACAAGCATGGTATATCGGTTTACCTTGAAGCAACCACAGAAGAATATATGAGAAGCAGGTGTACACCTAGAGACTTGTAATATGCATCCCGTTGAACGCAGACGCAGAACAACATGCTTGAACACAGGAAAAGAGCGGTCTTTAGAGATAAATGCCCAGGTTATCCTACTTACAGTTATAGAGGTGGTGTTGTCATGGTGTTGGGTTAACATGTCAAGCACATAAAAATGTCAACTTTCTACATTTCTGCTCTCGTTAAGGGTACAATGGAACCTGTTTATGGATGACAAAACATGCTAATATAGAGTAGAGCATCCATAGCGTATAAATACCTGGAAACAGAGAATATCAGGCACTTATTGCCCCTCGCCCGCCCTCATGATATGGAGCATGCACTGGCAAGTCCTCCGCTTTCTGTCTGTGTTATTTAATACATATCTATCTATCTATATAGATAGATAGATAGATAGATAGATAGATAGATAGATAGATAGATAGATAGATATTAACTCTAGTCTGTACAGTTTTGAAGCTGAGTTCCCATTTGGGTAAGACAGGCTAGGCATAAGTTTTTTTTTCTAAATAAAACAAGAAGATATATTATCAAATGTGATGCCTATAAGGTGCAGCTACCTTAAGGAGAGGACATTGCCCTTTCTAGAGGTGTGAACAGCACTGGAGAGAGTGTTGACAAGTGGGGATACGGCTAGCATGTTATCTTCTGGGGGGGGGGGGGGGTAGTAGGATGGGCCCTGGTGAATAGCGGTGACTCACCTTTCAAGGAGGAGTTGATATAAGTGCTGGGTGGTGCCATCTTGGGCAGATCTGAGGCAAGGCGATATTTTATGTCACCACCCCTCTACTGCAGACAATGTAAAGGCCTGCTGCAGCAGCATAAAAGCCAGAGAGCGGAAGGCCACTGCTCTCTTCTTGGCTCCAAGCCTCAAGTGAAGTCTTGAAATGCTAAACAGCAGAGTGAACTGCTATAACCAGCATCAATAGACACTGATGCGAGGTGATGGACTACAGCTAGGACACCCATCACACAGAACATCACTAGGCCAGTACGACCTAAGTGCTAAATTGCCGATATCTAGCCTACCTTCATAATCCTCGCTGGGGAAAGAGAAGTTCTGCTTTGCACTTAGTAAAAAGACTTTTTATATGTTCACTTCTGGCCTCATTCTTTAATGCTACATTTACACTGCACCGATCACAGGAAGCAATGGCCTGTGGGAGTACACGATGACACAACACTTCTTCAGGGCCACTACCACTCCCATCCTCTGCCCCAGGCAGGGAAGCTACTAAGCCCACTACTAAATGCAGAGCAGTTGGACCAGAAGGGTAAACAGCAAGGGGCGTTAAGACAGAGGAAAAATGTATTGAAAAAAAAACTAACAGTATATTTGCACATATATTGCAATAATATTTAATTTTAAATGCCCTATTAATTACATAGTAATACTTTTTGTGGAATAACTCCTTGAAGAGCTTTTATTGATCAATTTCAAGTGCAAAAGAAATACAATTTAATTAAATCTGCCAGAAAATGTGACATGCAATCTCTTCTTGATTCTATATTATAAAAGAGAGAATCACACATGCCAATTTTTTATAAAGTTTTTTTTTAAGTCAAAATACATGAGTAGATATAAAGGAGATGCTAAGAACAAGCCATTCCTATCTATTTTTCTATTTTGGATCTACTCCCGACTCAGAAAACGACATAAAAAATGCATATGTGAATCCAGCCAAAATGCTATATTATAGCATCCATGAGATGTAATTAGATGTGTATGACTGAACTGAAAGACTATTCAACTATTCAACTAGATCTGTGTAATTTGTCATAAAATACAATTCTCTAATGGACAAAAGGCTTAGTTTTGCATGTAGTCTACTATATCAAAAGCGAACATAAGAATGTTACCAGTTTGAGTCATAATATGTGCTGTCAGGACATCTGTGCACATAAACAAGGAAAAGACTGAAGCAATTAAGCCATAGCTTTAATCATACTGTGTCAATCATGCTGTTAACCTACCACAAGTATTCTCTCTCTCAAAATATGAGGTGTCACAGAAATACCCGTAATGTCATCAGCATGTTACACTGCATAGGACAGTGTGGAGGCGAAGAGATGGGGACATGGCTCATCTCCTGGAAAACACAGACAAGATTTCTTTATACAGTTCTCAGGGGCTCACAGAAACTAGTCACACACAACCACTAGTCACCAAAGACATATTTATCCAAAAGGAATGTAATTACACAGAAGATCACCACATAAAACTCAACCTATAATAAAATTAAAATATCCCATTAGTCAATATGATATACAAACTACATCATAAAAGCAGTGCGTCAGCCAGGACAATAACAAGAAGTGTACTTAAAACCATGCCGTATCCTTCTCTGACCGGCCTAAAGCATGCTAGTCGTCCCGGTAATTGTGATTCTGTACCAGAACTTGCACTATCCTACATTACTATCAGCCTATGGCTTCCTTCATAGGGAAGAATTATTTGTATGCTGGTCTTAATTTCAGTTGCACTGGCGGCAGGTGTGCCATAATTATTAAGAGGCGTCTACCTCTTAATAATTGCGGCGGGACAGAGAAAATAAATACTGTTAGAGGTAATCTCCCACAAAACATTAGTATACACTAGCATACACGTTTCCCTTTGGTTATTCCTCAACAAAGTCCATCCAAGAAACAGACCATAATCATAGATGTTCATGCCAAAACTGGTCTTAACACACCCCTTAACCCATGATGGATATATCAGTGATGGGCATGTGCTAGTTCCCAAATCATAATGGATATATCTATCATGATGATCTCGTGGAAACTGCTCAATGCCTCTACAAGATCACAGCAAGGACTCAACTCTAATACACTCTGATTCTTGCCACGACTGCCAAGATCAAAAATAACTCTGATCTCGGCAGAGCAACTAAGGTATTTGACAGAGGTAAGAGGATCTTTCTGTCTGGCCATCAGCACACCGTGATGTGATTGTGGGGTAAACATAACCATAGCAAAGGCAGGTGCACTCTGCGGCAATACTAAACCCTCACACTGATAAAATTGAGAGGTTAGTTCGACATATCCTACTAGGAGGATATGTCTTAAGCTCTGACACCACGGCAAGGTCTCTCAAGTAGCCTGAGGTCCTACCACTCAACCTACCTGTGCCGTATGGGCGATACCAGGAGCCGTTGGGCATTACGGGAGCGTAAGGCCTGACTCACAGACAGCTCACCAGTGACCTCCAGCATGTAACCATGCTTGCAATGGGAGGTGCCTGTGAGCCCCACCCGAGACCGACTGATATGGCCCAGAGCCTGCCAGGTGCACCTGAATGTAGCCTGTAGATGAAAAGCAGGCACATTTAAATCGGAGTTTATATCACCTCCAAACATATTATACAAACCATTAGAAAAGTGATTGTGGGGTACCAGTGCCTACCATAGCAGCTGAGGCCTCCAGGGCTTCCATCAGTACCTGCCAAATAGGCCATGCCATCGAACAAATGATCAAAGTTTAAAGGGGTTTCCAGGTAGATTAATTTATCTTTTGCCACGTGACTGCTAGAGATAGCAGAGTACAAGCACTCAGTCCCATTGAGATGAATAAAGTGACAGTTCACATACTCAACCTGCCACTCCATACATATCGGTGGTATGAGGTTTCTGATCTCGTGATCAGTGGAGGTCCCAGGACCTGCCTCCTGCCTGTTGCTTTAAAGGGAGTCTTTCACCCCAAATGTGCACTATCTCACACTAACACCATTGCGTCGATAACAGTCCCCACATTAAAATCCTACTTACAATAAGGTTGTCAGTTGCATAGTTCGTCTAAAAAACACTTTTATTGTATATGTAAATCAGGGTCTGAGGTGCCTAGGGCGGCGTTCAACGGCGGTGCCCAGGCCCTGTGCTGATTTCCATGTGCAACCTCCCCTTTCACCCATTTGGCCTGCCCTTTCTCTGGCTGACCTCCTTCTCTTCTTTTTGAAATCCAGCGCCTGCGCCGATGACAGCCCTCTGATGCAGCGTCGGCTGGAACATGACGTATGGGCCGGTGCATGCGCAATGTACTGACCCATTAGTGGCAGATACCTCAGAGTATCCAGTGCGCATGCACCGGCCAGTACGTCACGCTCCAGCCGACGCTGCATCAGAGGGCTGTCATCGGCGCAGACGCTGCATTTCAGAAGAAGAGGAGGTAATCAGCCAGAGAAAGGAGGGCCAAATGGGTGAAAGGGGAGTTGTTGCACATGGAAATCAGCACGGACCTGGGCACCGGCCGTTGGACTGCCGCCGCACCTTCAGACCCTGATTTACATATACAATAAAAGTATTTTTTAGACGAACTATGCAACTGACAACCTTATGGTAAGTAGGATTTTAATGTGGGGACTGTTATCGACGCAATGGTGTTAGTGTGAGATGCACATTTGGGGTGAAAGGCTCCCTTTAAGTTCACCTAGTTACTAACTTTATTTGGGAAGTTGCTATGCAAGTGCCTTTCATCTGAATCTGGGTTTGGTTATCATCTAGCCTTGCCTGGTTGATTGTGGTGGAGTCCTGTACTTGAGCTTATTTATATTCAAGTCTCTCTTTAGTCTGAGTCAGGTATACTGTTTGCTATGCGCATTTCCTTCCAGATTCTGTTATTCTGATCTAATTATAGTCTAGCATGTACTTTTGTATGGAATCTGTCACCATGATCTTGTACAATTATCTGTAGTTATATATGAGTAGTACTGCAGATAAGGAGTTCAGATTATTATTTTTTATTTTATAGTTCCCATTTCCTGCACTGTCAGTGTTTAAAGCTGTGCTGAAATACATTGTCATGACTGAAGTCTTGACTGTGTGTTTCAGTGGGACAATTGGTGGCAGTAGGGAAAAATAGGCGATCTGGACTCCTTTTGTGCAGCAATGTTTATGTATTACTGCAGATAAGAGTCTAGAATTCCCTTTAACCCTTTCACAACAGAGCCACTTTTCATCTAAAATCCCAGGCTGTTTTTTGCAAATTTTTCACTTTATGTGGGAATAACTTTGGAACGCCTTTACTTATTCAAGCCATTCTGAGATGTTTTCTCATGACACATTGTACTTCATGACAGTGATACATTTGAATCAATATATTTCACCTTTACTTGTAAAATAATCCAAAATTTACCAATTTATTTTTTTAAATTCACAATTTTCTTAATTTTAATTTCTCTACTTTTAATACAGATAGAAATACCTCATAAAATAATTATCAATCAACATTACCTATATGTCTGCTTTATGTTGGCCTCATTTTGTAAATGTCATTTATTTTTTTTTTTTAGGATGTTAGAAGGCTTTGAATTTTAGAAGCAATTTTTCAAATTTTCACCAAAATTTCCCAAACCATTTTTTTAAGCACCAATTCAGTTATAAAGAGATTTTGAGGGGCTTACATAATGGAAACCACCCATAAATTACCCCATTTTAGAAACTACACCAGTCAAATTGTTCAAAACTAATGTTACAAACTTTGTTAACCCTTGAGGTGTTCCACAAGAATTAAAGGAAAATGGAGGTGAAATTTCAAAATTTAATACTTTTGGTAGATTTTTTATGTTAACCAATTTTTTCTTGCAACACAGCAAGGGTTAACAGCAAAATAAACCTCAATATATATTACTCTGATTCTGCAGTTTACAGAAATACCCCATATCTGGTGGTAAATTGCTCTATGGGCACGTGTCAGTGGTCAGAAGGAAAGCAGCGCCATATGGATTTTGGAGGCAGATTTAGCTTGAATGGTTTTTAGGCACCATTTTGTATTTGAAGAAACCCTGATGTACCCCTACAGTGGAAATCCTCAAAAAGTGACCCTGTTTTGGAAACTACACCCCTTAAAGAATATATTGGGGGGGGGGTACTGAGCACTTTGATCCCCTAAGTATTTTACAAAATTTGGAAACAATAAAATGTTGCTTTATCCTCAAAGAGAATAAGCACCCCATAATTTGTCACCCATTTTCTCTTGAATATATCAACACTCCATATGTGGTGGAAAAACTGCGGTAGGGGCAAATGGCAGGATTCAGAACAGAAGGAGGGCCGTAAGGCTTTTGCAGCGCAGATTTTGATGGATTGGTTTATGGGTGCCATTGATTTTCATTTTTTAAATGATTGTCTTATGTGAGGGCTCACTTTTTGCTGGGCTGAGGTGACTTTTTTATTAGTACCATTTTGGGGTACTTGAGACTTTTTGATCGCATGGTATTACACTTTTTGTGAGGCAGTTTTTAGTTTTTTTTACAGCATTCACCTGAGGGGGCATCTCATGTGATATTTTATAAAGCAGGTTGTTACAGACGCGGCAATACCTAATGTGTCTATTTATTTTTTTTGTTAAGTTTTACACAGTGAAAACCTCTTTGAACAGAATAAAATATTGTTTTTGTGTTGCCATTTTCTGAGAGCCATATTTTTATGTGTTTTTGGGCGATTAGGGGCTCTTTTTTGTGGGATGAGATGACTGTTTGATTGATACCATTTTGGGGTACATAAGACTTTTTGATCACTTGGTATTAAACTTTTTGTGACGCAAGGTATCCAGAAAATTGCTTTTTTGGCACAGTTTTTTTTTAAACTTTCCTGCATGTGAGCCTTCCTGCATGTGAGATCCAGGGGGCTGGATCTCACAGGTTCACACGGATGGCAGCCACGATGCCTAGGGAATACATCGGGTTGCCGTCAAAGCTTTAGGGGCCCCCTCACAGCAGGGCGCAGACCCGACAGGTACACTCTCCACACATCGCACAGCACATCTATGGTTAATGCACCGGCATTGGTGTTTTCACCGATGCCGGCGCATACAGCAGGGGTCTGGCTATCAGTCACTGCCGGACCCCTGCAGCTGATCGGGCGGGCGCCCGATCAGCACCTCATGGTACTACGGCGCTGGTATTTAAGTCACAATAGCCAGCGCCGTATATGTACAACGCTGGTACTGAACAGGTTAATATGTTCCTGTGTTTAGGGTTGGTTTGTTGCTCTGCTGTTGTATGGTTCTGGCTGTTGCTGGTTTGAATTCAGATAAGGTCAGCTTAGTATTGCTCTATTTCTGTTCACTATCATTCATCCGCTATCCCGTTATGCAAGACGGAAAACAAAGTCCTGTGGACAGGACTTTGTTTTCTGTCTTGCATAACGGGACCCAGACGGATCGGTTATGCTTTCCCATAGACTTGTATTATGACAGAAAGCAAATGGAATGCCTTTTAAAAGCTTCCGTTTTGCATTCTGTCTGGGCATTCCGTTATAACATAGTTATATAACGGAATTCCTAACGCTAGTGTGAACCCAGCTCTAGAGCTCACAGAACAGATAAATGGGAAATTACACTTACAGACACACAGGAGCTTCTCTGCTCTTCAAAAGCTGTGTAGAAGCAGTTCTTTTATCACGCTCAGGATCTCCGCTAGCTCTGACACACTGCAACTTCCTGTGAGCTGCCTACCGTGTCTCTGATGGATCTTGCCTCACGACAGGCAGTGGACTGCAATTTAAGTGGAAGTGAGACCCCTAGTGGCCATGACTACAGCTTTTTGTTTAGGTGGATACAGGCATATTTTTTAAATGAAAATGAAAAACTTTTTCTTATTATTTTGTAAAGTGTTTCACTATAAAAAATATACATATTTGCAATCGGCTCAATTGTAGCAACCCATAGAATACAGAAAACTTTGAAAAAAAAATGCAATGGTTGGATTTCCTAATTATTTTTACATTCCCCTTCCTGAAAACAAAGAATCATAAAAAATAGTCATTAAGTTATATGTACCCTAAAATGCTACCAATAAAAACAACTCATCTTGCAAAAAACAAGCTCTCATACTGGAATTGTTGACTGAAAAATCACAGTTATGGCTCTTAGAAAACAAAACAAAAATTATATTTTTCCATAAAATGTTTTTATTATATAAAAGTACTAAAACTTTAAAAATACTATAGATATTTGGTGTTGCCACATTTGTAGATCTTGTAGATTGTAAGCTCTTGCTGGCAGGGTCCTCTACCACTCTGTACCAGTCTGTTAATACTTTCTTGTTTACTATATTTTTATATTTGTGTAACCCCATCTGGATGTACAGCACAATGGAATTAGGGTGCTTTCACACTAGCGTTTTTACTTTCCGGCGTAGAGATCCCTTGTCGGGTCTCTACACCGGAAATAAACTGATCAGGATTTTCCTAATGCATTCTGAATGGAGAGAAGTCCGTTCAGGATGCATCAGGATGTCTTCCGTTCAGTATGTGAAAGTTTTTTGGACGAAGACTTGCTGTAATGCCCATTGAAGTGCATTAATCCGGATCCGGAATTAAGCTAAACGGCATTTCGTCTCTGCGCATGGGGCTCTGATCGGTTACAATGACAGCTAGGACGCTACTCAAGTCCTGGCTGCCATGGTAAGTACTCTGCAGCAGTGTACTTACCTGCGCTGCGGCCTCCGGGCGCTCATTCATGACGTCACAGGTCCGGGCGGCGCATTGATCTATGCGCCGCGGGGACCTGTGACATTAAGGAGGCGCGCCCGGCGGCCGCAGCGCAAGTAAGTACACTGTTGCGGAGTTCCATGCCAGTAGGACTTCCTGAAAGCATTTTAGGACTTCAAATGCTTTCAGGCGACTTGCGTTCTGACGGATCCGGCGGGGCGGAAGTGCCTGCCGGATCCTCAGAACGCAAGTGTAAAAGCACCCTTAATGGCGCTTTAAAATTTATAAAAATACTACTACAAATAATAATAATAATCTGTACAGACCCAAAGAATAAATTATACACATTATTTTGACTGCATGGTAAACAATGAGAAAACACAAAGAACTAATGCTCTAACATCCTGGACAGGCAAGAGTGCTGATCCAGGCTGTTTAATCTCTTACATGCCCCGAGCAATGGCACTCGCCATTGTCTTCCATCAGAACCCCACAAATGTGATCGTGGGGTGCCGATGTGTGTATAGGCTGGCTGGGACCTGGTGTAGGCCCCAAGCCTCACCTTGACTGTTCCCCCCTGGTCAATATCAGTATAGCACTGACATTAACCCCCTAGCGACCAGCCAGTTTTGGGCCCTACTGAACAATAGTTTTTCTTCCCTTTTTCATCATCGCCTTTCAAGAGCTATAACTTTTTTATTTTTCTGTCTGTGTACATGTTTGAGGGCTTGTTTTTTACGGGCCAAGTTGTTTTTAATAGTGTCATTTTGAAGTAAACTACGCTTTTTTGATCGCTTGTTTTTTTGGTGGCAACTAAGAATAAATTAGTAATTCTGTCTTTTTTTTTTTACAGAGTTCACCTTAGGGGATAATTCACATTATATTTATGTAGTGCGGGTTTGTTACGGATGCGGCAATGCTAATCATATGGGGGAGATTTTATTTTTGCAATTTTTTTTATTGAAAAGCGTATATTTTTTTACTGGAATTTTTTTAATATTTTTATTTTTTTTTACCACTTAATAATCCCACAAGGGGACTATAACAGACAATATTTTGATTGCTTTTAAAATACAATGCACTATCCCTATAGCAGTGATGGCTAACCTCCGGCACTCCAGCTGTGGTGAAACTACGGCTCCCAGCATGCTCCATTTATTTCTATGAAATTCTGAGAACAGCCAAGCAAGTGTACATCTTGGAAGCTGTAGTTTTACCACAGCTGGAGTGCCGGAGGTTATCCATCACAACTATAGTGCACTGCATTTTAATGTTAGTGCTATACTGACATTGACCAGCAGGCTGTGCCAGAGAGGCACAACCTGCTAGAAAACACTCTATACCAGGCCCCAGCTGGCCTTTACACACATTGGCATCCCGCGATCGTATTTGCGGGGTGCCTGTGGGAGACAGACAGAGTCCGCACCATCTGTCAGTGCTTATGTAAAAGGTTAAACAGCCTGTATCGGCACTCCTGTCAGTCCAGGCTGTTAGAGCAGTAGAGCAGCTCTCATGTGAGAGCCGTGCCCCCGCTCCCCACTGCACGGCAGACCCGTGCAGCACTTAGACTGGGCCGCTTGAAAAAGCGGCAGCCCAGCCTAAGGCCCCTTAGTAATTGCTGTAAAAAGGCATATGGATGGTCACTAAGGGGTTAAAATGCAATGCAGTATAGGGATAGTGCATTGTATTTTAAAAGCAATCAAAAGATTTCCTGTTATAGTCCCCTTGCGGGACTATTAAGTGGTTAAAAGCAAGTAAAAAGAATTATAAAATTTTAAATAATTCCAATACTAAATGTTTTTTCCATTGAAAATATGCTTATCAATGAAAAAAATGGTAAAAATAAAATCTCCCCCACATGTTTGGTATCGCGGCAGTTCACAAATATGTAAATTATCCCCTACAGTGGACAAAAAAAGACAGAATTGCTAATTTATTCTTAGCTGCCAACAAAAAACGTAATAACAATCAATCAAAAAGTGTTATTGATATCAATGAAAACTACAAATCAAAACAGCTTCAAGGTGACTCCTCACCATCGTGGACTGCTATTAGCTGCTCCCCACCCCCACCCCCAGGATGTTTTGATCTGCGCGGTGGGGAGATGCAGCGGTGGCCATGCAGTGATCTGGAGCAACGCGGGTGGCTGGAGCAGGTAAGGGTAATGTATACGAGGGGCCCGGGCATTGGAGGGGATCTTTTAGAATTAGGATAACCCCTTTAAGGGGAACTGATTAAAGGGGTTATCCCAAGACTAATGTACAAGATGAAAATCAGACATCATATAGCACATCATAATCTCTTTCTAACAAAGCTAGAACCAGCCCTGTACCTCACATGGATCCAGAGACATCCCCATTCATTGCTCTGCTAGATTGATATCAAGCTGGCAGCTCAGGGGAGTGTCTTTTCTGCTGCAGCTAAGGGGGCGTGTCCATGCTCTCCCCATCACAGCTCAGGAGGTGTGTCTCAGCTCTCCCTATCACAGCTCAGGAGGCGTGTCTCAGCTTCCCCTATCACAGTTCAGGAGGCGTGTCTCAGCTCTTCCTATCACAGCTCAGGAGGTGTGTCTCAGCTCCCCCTATCACAGCTCAGGAGGTGTGTCTCAGCTCTTCCTATCACAGCTCAGGAGGCGTGTCTCAGCTCTCCCTTTCACAGCTCAGAAGGTAGTTGAAGGATGAAACTAAGCATGTGCGGCCATCTTAGTGAGCAGGTCAAAGAAATAAGAAAAAAAACAACAGCAGGTGGCGATATACAGATACATTTTATTGAATAACTCAGTGGCTATACAAAATTTTTAATTAGATGCAATTACAAAAGTATAATATTTTTTGTGGGAGAACCCCTTTAAATGGCTGTTTGGCCAGTCAGTTATTTTTTTAACCCCTTAGCGCTCTTTGACGTGTATACTCGTCATGGAGCACTGCTACTTGCCGCTCCATGACGAGTATACATGTCATGGCATTAAACTGTCACAATGTCTGCAGACATGGTGACAGCGCTGAGACCCTGGCTGTTACACATGGCCAGGGATCTCAGCTAACCGGCCCGGGACCAATGAGGGCAGTCCCGGGCTGGCGATCGATCTGATTGGCTAGTCTGAGCGAGACTAATGCCAGTTGAAAGTTTCTGATCCCCACAGTCCGTGACTTTGTGGCTCAGAATCTTGTTAAATATGTTAAAGAAATAAATATATATATATATATATGGTGCACGCGTCCACCCCTGGTCATGGGGTCTTTCTACAACAAATTGGCGCAGCACTCCTTAGGTAAAAGTGAACAAAATTGTGTTTGTTAACACAGCAACGTTTCAGCTCTCTCACAGAGCCATTTTCAAGCCAAGTCCAAATATATATATATATAATATAATTATATATATATATAATATCCCCCTAATTTCAGGATGGCCAAGTGGCATTTTGGAAATTTCTTTAAAAATGTTAATAATTGCTTCTAAAATTCTAAGCTTTCTAACGTCCTAAAAAAAATAAAATGACATTTACAAAATGATGCCAACATAAAGAAGACATATGGGGAATGGTAAGTAATAAATATTATATGAGTTACCACTTTCTGTTTTAAAAGCAGAGAAATTGAAATTTAGAAAATTGCAAATTTTTCAAAACTTTTGGTAAATTTGGGATTTTTTCATAAATAAAGGTGAAATATATTGACTCAAATTTATGACTATCATGAAGTAGAATGTGTCACGAGAAAACAGTCTCAGAATGGCTTGGATAAGTAAAAGTTTTGCCAAAGTTATTAAAGGGTTTCTGTCACCAACTTTTGACATTATAAGCTGTGCTGACATCAGACTAGCCTGATAATGTCCAGATCATAGCCTGAATGTACATTTATTATAAAACTCAGATGTATGTATAGTCGTAGCACTGTTCACTTATAGTGTGAGCTAGCCTCGTAGGATGCATGGGGCGATGCTCTGCTCTGACACCTGCTTGTCCGGCCAACCAGCTGGCCGCCGCTTCGCACTTTGGGCGCAGGCGCAGTGAGCAGAGACGCTGGTGCCTGCTGTCCTTCTGCTCACCGCGCCTGCGCCGCAATACAGGAGCTCGGCGCGGGCGCCGCGATTGCAGAACGAGACAGTGCAGGAGGATCGCTGCCCTGCACCTGTCAATCAAAGTGTGAAGGGGCGTGCCAGCAGGTTGCCGGACGAGAGCCGCTAGGAGCAGGGCAACGCCCCCGCTGCTCCTAGAGGCTAATTTACATATAATAAATGTAAGTTTTTCGGACTATATATACATCCGATTTTTATAATAAGGACATTATCAGGCTGGTCTGACATTAGCACATAGCTAATGTCAGACAGCTTATAATGTCAAAAGTTGGTGACAGAAACCCTTTAACACATAAAGTGACATGTCAGATTTCCAAAATTTGGCCTGGTCATTAAGGTGAAAAATGGCTGTGTTCTGAAGGGGTTAAAGGCTCAGAGTGGCATTAAAAAACAATATATGTCATACTCATCTCCACTAATTCCAAGTCTAATCACAGCTGGTCTCTGCTTCCTGGTGTCTCTCGACACATAGGAAATACCCTCTGAGCCAATCAGTGAAGTCCAAAGTGCAATCATGAATGAGCCTTCTCTAATGATTAGTGTTGATCACGAATTTTCGAATTGCGAATTTTAATCGCGAATATCAGCACTTCGAGAATTCGCAAATATTTGGAATATCGCAAAATATATTCGCAATTGCGAATATTCATTTTATGCGAATTTTTTATATGCAAATTTTCGCAAGCAAGAAAATAATGTCATTATTTTCTTGTTTGGAAAATTCGCATAAAAAATTTGCATAGAAATTGCATAAATTAGCATAAAAATTTGCATTGATATTTAAAAGTTATCTTTTAAATGCTAGTTTATGCGAATTTTTATGCTAATCTATGCTAATTTTTTATTTATGCAAATTTTCGCAAACAATAAAATAATGTCTGGAGATTACGAATTTGCGAATTTTCGAATATATGGCGAATATTCGCCCAAATATTCGCAAAATATCGCGAATTCGAATATTGCCCCTGCCGCTCATCACTACTAATGATTCAGGGGGTAAGTCAGGCCCTCAAATTCCAATGCCACCCTCCTTCTCACTCGCACTACATTGCTGTAATGAGCCTTATTTCCCTCCTGAAAGCTAGCAGTCAGCCTAGACAGTTGCGACATAAATGCCTGTGATCATTTTTTAAGCACCCCTATGTAATATTAGGACTGCATATAATATTTGAACTAAGCTTATGATTGAAACAATTATAGGGGTATTCCGTTATGGGAATCTTGACTCCTACTGAAAGTATACCATACAAAGTAAAAATACTTAAATGGGATTGATATAAAGAAAATGAAATCAGACCGTATAATACAAAGCTACATGTATACTGAGATCTCTCCATTTATTGCTCCAATTGCTCTGCTTGATTTGCTGTATTTCAGGCTGGCAGCTCATGGGGTGTGTCCGTTCTAAGGGGGCACGTCCTTTCTGCTACTGTTCTCTCCCTGTAACTGTACAACTTCTAAGAGTAGATCTGACTGGTGGCAGTTAAAGGATGGAACTGAACATGTGTGACCCACTCATTCAACTCAGTAGGTGAGTGTGCACATCACATTATACAGAATAAACACCAGGGGGCAGCATAATAAGGAAGTAAAGGGAATATATTTAAACCTGAGCATTTTTGTAACAGATAGTATATTACAAAAGTAACTCGTTTTCGTGCTGAATTATATTAAAGTGACATCTAGTGATGAAAACTTTCAGTAGTTTCTTACATAATCACCCACAACATATCGGCTTAAAATATAATGTTAATAGCCATGTGCCTAGGGTCAGGGGCGTAGCGTGGGGGGGGCCAGGGGGGCCGTTGCCCCGGGCGCCAGACTGCAGGGGGCGCTGGCAGCCGTTTGCAAAAAAAAAAAATCTTTGAAGTTGCTAACTGAGAGCGGCGCCACAGAGTGAGGAGCAGTATCAACAGAACAAGTACGAAGCTCCGCCCACAGCAGCGCGAAGCTCCGCCCACAGCAGCGCGAAGCTCCGCCCACCTTCCAGCCGGGAAATACACAGTGGAGCTGGTGCAAGAAGAAGAAGAAGAAGAAGAAGAAGGCTGCTGCAGTGTGTCGCTTCAGGACTCCACAGCAGGCAGCCTGAATGTGAGTCAGTCAGTCAGTGTGACAGCTCCCAGAGTGTTAGGTGTGGGGTGGGCAGGCGGTATATTAAGGGTAATACTGGTGGTAGGCCTGGAATATGGACACCTGAGGTGACATCCTTTGGTCAGTACTGTCTCTGGCCATCCTTCACCAGCAGATTCCTGACTGCCACCTGCTTGCCCTGGCTCTCAGTGTCACAGTGTGACTGAATCACTCTCTGAGTGTTAGGTGTGGGGTGACTTATTCACACTGTGACACTGAGAGCCAGGGCAAGCAGGTGGCAGTCAGGAATCTGCTGGTGAAGGATGGCCAGAGACAGTACTGCCCAAAGGATGCAATCTCTGCTGTCCATATACCAGGCCTACCAGTATTACCCCTTCATACACCGCCTGCTCTTCTGGTTAGGGTGACCAGGCGGTATATGAAGGGGTAATACTGGTGGTATGCCTGGTATAGTTGAGATGAGCAGAGATGGCATCCTCTGGGCAGTACTGTCTATGGTCATCCTTCACCAGCACCCTGACTGCCACCTGCGTAGCCTGGCTCTCATGGCACTTCACTGCCTGCTGCTTAGGGTACTTTCACACTTGCGTTATTCTTTTCTGGCATAGAGTTCTGTCAAAAGGGCTCTATGCCGGAAAAGAACTGATCAGGCATATCCCCATGCAATCTGAATGGATAGAAATCCGTTCAGTTTGCATCAGTATGCCTTCCGTTCCGTTCACTCACGTTCACTTCACTCACTGATCAGTCGCCGGAATGTCGGATCTGGCACTAATTCTCATTGACTTGCATTATTGCCGGATCCGGCATTGTAAAACAACTGAAGGACGGATCCGCGCAGACCGGGAAAACTGTGAAAAAGACTGCAAGACAGATCCGTCCATCCACATGACAAGCGGAGGGACGGATCCGTTCTTGCAATGCATTTGTAGACGGATCCGCACCGGATCCGACTACAAATGCTGTCAGTTGTCACACTGAACAGCGGATCCGGCAGGCAACTCCGACAACGTAACTGCCTGCCGGATCACATGAACGCTAAGTGTGAAAGTACCCTTAGCTATCAGTGAGTGACAGTCAGTGTCAAAGGCTACGCAGGTGGCAGTCAGGGTGCTGGTAAAGGATGACCAGAGACAGTACTGTTCAGAGGATGCCATCTCTGCTATCCATATACCAGGCCTACCACCAGTATTACCCCTTCATATACCGCCTAGTCACCCTGACCAGGCGGTATATGAAGGGGTAATACTGGTAGGCCTGGTATATGGACAGCAGGGATCTGTATTATTAGTATATAATGCCCCACAGTATTATTAGTATATAATAGCCCCTCTGTATTAAT
Organism: Bufotes viridis; assembly: GCA_033119425.1. Classification (NCBI taxonomy): domain Eukaryota; kingdom Metazoa; phylum Chordata; class Amphibia; order Anura; family Bufonidae; genus Bufotes; species Bufotes viridis. The sequence continues at coordinate 254,132,942 of CM065590.1, forward strand.
ATAATATATAATGGCCCCTCTGTATTATTAGTATATATAATGGCCCCTCTGTATTATTAGTATATATAATGGCCCCTCTGTATTATATATAATGGCCCCTCTGTATTAATATAATATATAATGTCCCCACTCCCCTCTGTATTATTAGTATATATAATGGCTCCTCTGTATTATTATAATATATAATGGCTCCTCTGTATTATTATAATATATAATGGCCCCTCTGTATTAATATAATATATAATGTCCCCTCTGTATTATTAGTATATATAATGTCCCCTCTGTATTAATATAATATATAATGGCCCCTCTGTATTAATATAATATATAATGGCCCCTCTGTATTAATAGGATATATAATGGCCCCTCTGTATTATTAGGATATATAATAGCCCCTCTGTATTATTAGGATATATATATATATATAATGGCCCCTCTGTATTAATAGGATATATAATGGCCCCTCTGTATTATTAGGATATATAATGGCCCCTCTGTATTATTAGGATATATAATTGCCCCTGTATATAATGATAGAAGAGGATGTTATCTGTAAAAAGGGGCGTGCCCACAGGTTGGGGGGGGGGCGCAATACATGGCTTGCCCCGGGTGCTGGCAACCCACGCTACGCCACTGCCTAGGGTCATGACCTGTAGTTCAGCTTGCTGGTCGAGCGTGATCAGTCCCAGCATTAGGAGTTATAGGGGCCTGTAACTAGGAACAAACGTGAGAGGTTCAGCAGCAAGGGAGCAAAATATGAAATGCACAAGAGGGGGAGGACTTGCTTTTCAGCATCCCGGTATATACAGGGGGAGGAGAACATCCTGGAATAGATGTCAGCAATTCAAGATAGGAACTATAGCATAACACTGACATGGGCTACTGAGGCAAGGGCCACTCTTGTACTGTGGGTAGACACACGGGGCAACAGTGTGACAAAAAGGTAATTATACATGTATATGTATACATAGAATGTAGTATTAGTGTTGTGCTGCTCTCTGTATGTAATGCACCTGCAACCTTCTTTCATATTTATTGTCAGAATGCAAAAGGATAACCCTTAACCCCTTAGTGACCACCCATACGTGTTTTTACGGCGGACACTAAGGGGTCTTAGGCTGGGCTGCCGCATTTTTATGGCGGCCCAGTTTAAGCGCTGCATGGGGAGCGCAGACCCGGCTCTCACATGAGAGCCGGGCCCCTGCTCTAACAGCCCGGACCGGCAGGAGTGCCGATCTGGGCTGTTTAATGCTTTACATGCGCCCACCGCATATAAAGTGTGACAGAGGGAGTGGACAAATGCGAATGCGGGGTGCTGATGTGTTGTAAAGCCTTACCTGGCTTCCGATCCCTAGGCCCCATCCTTCATGTAGAAGATGCAAGGGCAATGTGTTTTGGGGTGTATTTTTACATATACCCATACTTTGTGTGAGAAATATCTCTGTAAATTGACAACTTTGAATAAAAAAATGTAAAAAGTTGTCGTTTACAGCAATATTTCTACACGCCGTTTATGAGTATATGTAAAAATACACCCCAAACACATTGCCCTACTTCTCCTGAGTTCGGCGATACCACATGAGTGGCACTTTTTTGCAGCCAAGGTGCGCAAAGGGGCCCTAAAACCAATGAGTACCTTTAGGATTTCACAGGCCATTTTTACGCATTTGGATTCTCACGCTTTAGGGGCCCCTAAAATGCCAGGTCAGTATAAATACCCCACATGTGACCCCATTTTGGAAAGAAGACACCCCAAGGTATTCCGTGAGGGGCATGGCGAGTTCACAGAATTTTTATTTTTGGCACAAGTTAGCGGAAATTGATATATATTTTTTTTTTTATTTTGTTTTTACAAAGTCTCATATTCCACTAACTTGTGACAAAAATAAAATTTTCATGAACTCACCATACCCCTCACGGAATACCTGGGGTGTCTTCTTTCAAAATGGGTCACATGTGAGGTATTTATACTGTCCTGGCATTTTAGGGCCCCTAAAGCGTGAGAAGAAGTCTCGAATCCAAATGCGTAAAGATGCCCTGTGAAATCCTAAAGGTACTCATTGGTTTAGGGCCCTTTGCACCCAGGCTGCAAAAAGTGTCACACATGTGGCATCGCCGTACTCAGGAGAAGTAGGGCAATGTGTTTTGGGGTGTATTTTTATATATACCTATACTGTGTGTGAAAAATATCTCTGTAAGCGACAACTTTTAAAAATTTTTATACAAAGTTGTCAGTTTACAGAGATATTTCTCTCACTCAACATGGGTATATGTAAAAATAAACCCTAAACACATTGTCCTACTTCTCCTGAGTACTGGCGATACCACATAAGTGACACTTTTTGCAGCCTGGAGTGCGCAAAGGGGCCCAAATTCCAACGAGTACCTTTAGGTTTTACATGGCGGCTCACAATTTAGCCCGCCCAAAATGCCAGAACAGTAAACACACCCCACAAATGACCCCTTTTCGGAAAGTAGACACCCCGAGGTATTCACTGAGGGGCATAGTGAGTCCGTCTGAGATTTCTTTTTTTTGCCAGAAGTTAGCAGAAATTGAAACTTTTTTTTTTTCCTCAGAAAGTGTCATTTTCCGCTAACTTGTGAAAAAAATGAAATGATACATGAACTCACCATGCCCTCCGCGAATACTTTGGGGTGTCTTCTTTCTAAAATGGTGTGATTTGGGGGTATTTATACTATCCTGACATTCTAGCACCTGAAGAAACATGACAGGTGCTCAGAAAGTCAGAGCTGCTTCAAAATGCAGAAATTCACTTTTTGCACCATAGTTTGTAAACGCTATAACTTTTACCCAAACCAATAAATATACACTTATTGGACTTTTTTTATCAAAGACATGTAGAACAATAAATTTAGAGAAAAATTTATATAGAAATGTAGTTTTTTGAAAAATTTTACAACAGAAAGTGAAAATGTCATTTTTGTAAAAATTTCGGTCATTTTTGATTAATAGCAAAAAAGTAAAAATGTCAGCAGCAATGAAATACCACCAAATGAAAGCTCTATTAGTGAGAAGAAAAGGAGGTAAAATTCATTTGGGTGGTAAGTTGCATGACGGAGCAATAAACGGTGAAAGTAGTGTAGTGCGGAATTGTAAAAGTGGCCTGGTCATTAAGGGTGTTTAAGCTAGGGGGCTTAAGTGGTTAAAAACAAATTTGAAATGACCTTAGCCTATAACACCTGTGGCTTGGGTGCTTTTTCAGGATAAGCTATTTTGTGTGTATAAATGAGAAGCAGCACTATATCTGACCATTATATGATTTGTATTTCGCAGGTTTCAACTAGTTTCCCCTCTGCAAGCTTCATATCTAACCCTGGGAACACACCTGAGCGTTTTCAGCGCGTTCAAACGCGCTGTAAAACGCACAACATGTGAAAGCCATGCTTCCCTATGGGCATGGTTCACAGCGCGTTTGAAGCGCGCTGAAAAGCATAGCAGCTGTCGCTTCAGCATGAGCTTCTTTTGGGCGTTTTAACGTGCCTATAGACCATGCTGAAATAGGAGAGAATCACTGAATCGCGCGTATGATCCGCGTTTCTTAGTTACAAAAATGCGCATCCAAAAACGCGCGTCATACGCGCGATTCAGAAACGCTTAGGTGTGTTCTCAGCCTAATTCTATGCTTTTCCTGAGCTAGTGGGTGGAGATGAACTCCTATGATCTCTCCCATAGAGAAGTTGAGATCCCCTCCCCTATCCCTTTGAAAACACTCTTTCAGAAGCTGCAGCAGCATAGATGACATTATATAGAAATACTAAGCAGTGTAGCCATGTCTCCAGTACTGGAGTGAGATAGAAAAGATACTAGAGCCAGCTACAGTGTCTCTGTCAACATCTCCCTTCATTTACTACATGTCCCATAGTTCTAAGCGTAGCCTGTAAACTAATCCCTCAGTATTTTAGCTGTGAATTAAGAGAAAATGTTCAGTTCAGGAGTAATGATCAATTCAGTAGGCAGTGGAGAGGAAAAAAAATACTGTGCCTACTTAAGAAAAAACTTTACTGGCGGAATAAAATTTAAATATGAGGGCCTGCTTTTCTTTTATTACTTTTTTTTTACAAAACTGTACTCTTGCTCACAGTCTTTGCCTAACATTGTATATGTCTGTTCACATTATATTTCTGCCCACTGGTTCTATTGTAAAAATAAAGTATCAGTTTAAAGTATATATATTTTGCTGTGATCTGCAGGATAGAATAGCACTTTTGCATTCTTTTCCCCCGACTTATATGTTAAACGTGATGTGTACACAGGCTTAGAACCCATTCAAGTTTGCGGTTTGATGAGTGTAGCACAGAAACATGAAGACAGATCTTTCATTCAGCTGCCTATACATCAAATCCATCTAGCCTTCATTTAATATTTTAGAAACAAACCAGAATCTCTTCATTATTTTATTTCATCACAATTTTTTTTTATTACAAATTGCATATATTTGTTACACCAATATAAAAGCGAGCAGGTATTACCTATGTACAGACACTAGACTTTTATATACAGTATATACAGGTAACAACCTCAATAAAACCAATGAGCAGGATAAACATGTTGAAGCTGTTTCCACTTTATACCATTTGATGTTATTGTATCTTTGCCAAAGTAATAAATACAGATCTATATTTACAAATCTCATAAAAATTAAGTTTTCTCATGTCAAAGTTACACATATCTAATCACAATATTCCAAACATGCTTATAAAAATAAAACCTTATTTCTATTTATAGGAGAGCTTTTAGGTTTATTTATATGAATTTTATACAATGTTCTGCCCATAAATGTTTCCCCATTTCCTAAATGTGTGATTTTAGGCCTATTATATATGAAGGAACACAAACATCATCCCCTCAGTCTGTCATCCTTACCTTTGTAACTGCTTGAAGTCCAGAACCATTCTATCCTGTACCGTAACGCTCCCATAATGGATAAACTAGAATATAGAATGGGTTGGATGTCGTGGCCTGTGCCAGCTTCAGTTATATGGCTGTTTTTATTTTAAAAAAATATTAGAGCCCTATATATAGCAATATATAAATCCTGGTTATAAAAAGTTGTATTGTAACATCTGTAACCTATAATCCCTTTATCTCTTTTTCTTTTTACAACAGTGATACATTCCTAAATTTTCTGAAAAGAGTTGATAAGTGATCTGCCCAATTTCACTAAAACATTGTATTGTGACTGTTGGGTTAGTACTAGGATATATCTGCTTAGGAGACTGAGGGAGATTTATCAAACTAGTGTAAGAAGAACTGGCTTAGTTGCCCATAGCAGCCAAATCAGATTCCACCTTTCATGTTTGACAGCTCCTTTGTAAAATAAAAGGTGGAATCTGATTGGTTGCTAAGGACAACTAATCCAGTTCTTCACCAGTTTGATAAATCTCCCCCAGAGTTTTACACTTGGAATATGGACTGTTAAACCTGGGTACAACATGCCTGTCTGAATGAGGCTTAATGCTGTTTGAATGAAATGAAACAATGAAAATCTAAATCATACAGTATACAATATTCAAAGCAGCTATATAGGACCGGTCACAGTTAAATGGTATTTCCCTCTCTGGACACGATATTACAGTTCTCAATATGCAATGCTGCATGAGAGGTGCCAACAGAAAGGTGAGCATATCCTTTAGATGAAAAACAGTCTTTTGTCACCATTTACACTTGATGGTGTTCACCATTAGATGATTTTACCTAGTAAAAGTACATTATATAGCAGTGATCCTATGTGTCCTAAATGAAAGATTGTAACTCCACTATTCAAGGTTCTCCAAAAAGAAGTCCTTATGTATTACCTTTACTTTTGAGAACAGAATGTGTTTCTGTATACACTCCAATAATGGATAAATGACTAGATAGAACATAGTTTATTCTCCATGGTTAAGTGATCATTTGTATCCACGCGGCAGGTTTTGTGGCAGAAAATGTCTGTGACCAAAAATCAGCTCCACTCATCCGATTGGGGTTGTTTTGGTGGGAAGCATATGGATTTCTGCAAGCCCTATTTAGAAGAATGGATCTGCCATGTTTGAAGGCACCCTAAGTGCATTAGTATGAATATATGTTCATCTGCAATAGCAGATAGATTTATTCTCTCATTGTCTATGTCCTTTTCTTACCTACTCAAAATGCTGTCTTAGAAGCCCACATCGCTTCTGTGATCGCTTGTCCACATAATGTTTCAGGGCAGTAGTTTGTCCTGAGTAAACAGTGAAATCATGATTTAGGTGACCACACCAGCTATGCTTTCACCAGATGCATGTTGCTCACTCACTGGGTGATCGTCACCACCTTTATGGCAGTTATCGGGAACAAGAGTTCCTAGGGACACTCCTTCCAAATAATTGGTTGTTAAGGACATTTAGACTGAAAAATTGTGTGTGTTTTTTTTTTCTTTCAGAAACTCTTGATGATGGGCTATGTCTGGTATTGCAGCTCAACTACATTTTCTTGAATGTGACTGACCTGCTATACCAGACACAGCCCAACAACTTCTTTAGTTTACTGTATTAAGTGCAGGTTAGAAGACACAAGCATTATTATCATGTAAGCATGACACACTTGTTAATTCCATTAGGGCACCTACATATTAGCAGTCCTTGCCTCTCAATTCCAAGAAGAAAGATTCATGATCTCCAAAGTATAACCATCACATATGAACATCAGGGAAACGTGAGACAACTAAGGACTTTGTGTCTTCGTTGGCTCTTTGATGAACGGTCTCTCTAGACTTTCTTTAAAAGTGGCAATGGCTGATCAGTGAAAGAGGAATGGTTTGTAGGGCAATGTGTTTTGGGGTGTATTTTTATATATACCTATACTAGTGTGTGAAAAAATATCTCTGTAAGCGACAACTTTAAAAATTTTTATACAAAGTTGTCAGTTTACAGAGATATTTCTCTCACCCAACATGGGTATATGTAAAAATACACCCCAAAACACATTGCCCTACTTCTCCTGAGTATGGCGATACCACATAAGTGACACTTTTTTGCAGCCTGGGTGCGCAAAGGGGCCCAAATTCCAACGAGTACCTTTAGGTTTTACATGGCGGCTCACAATTTAGCCCCACCCAAAATGCCAGAACAGTAAACACACCCCACAAATGACCCCTTTTCGGAAAGTAGACACCCCAAGGTATTCACTGAGGGGAATAGTGAGTCCGTCTGAGATTTCTTTTTTTTTTGCCAGAAGTTAGCAGAAATTGAAACTTTTTTTTTTTTTTTTTTTTCTCAGAAAGTGTCATTTTCCGCTAACTTGTGAAAAAAACTGAAATGATACATGAACTCACCATGCCCCTCCGCGAATACTTTGGGGTGTCTTCTTTCTAAAATGGTGTGATTTGGGGGTATTTATACTATCCTGACATTCTAGCACCTGAAGAAACATGACAGGTGCTCAGAAAGTCAGAGCTGCTTCAAAATGCAGAAATTCACTTTTTGCACCATAGTTTGTAAACGCTATAACTTTTACCCAAACCAATAAATATACACTTATTGGCATTTTTTTATCAAAGACATGTAGAACAATAAATTTAGAGAAAAATTTATATAGAAATGTAGTTTTTTTTGAAAAATTTTACAACAGAAAGTGAAAAATGTCATTTTTTTGTAAAAATTTCGGTCATTTTTGATTAATAGCAAAAAAAGTAAAAATGTCAGCAGCAATGAAATACCACCAAATGAAAGCTCTATTAGTGAGAAGAAAAGGAGGTAAAATTCATTTGGGTGGTAAGTTGCATGACGGAGCAATAAACGGTGAAAGTAGTGTAGTGCGGAATTGTAAAAAGTGGCCTGGTCATTAAGGGTGTTTAAGCTAGGGGGGCTTAAGTGGTTAAAAACAAATTTGAAATGACCTTAGCCTATAACACCTGTGGCTTGGGTGCTTTTTCAGGATAAGCTATTTTGTGTGTATAAATGAGAAGCAGCACTATATCTGACCATTATATGATTTGTATTTCGCAGGTTTCAACTAGTTTCCCCTCTGCAAGCTTCATATCTAACCCTGGGAACACACCTGAGCGTTTTTCAGCGCGTTCAAACGCGCTGTAAAACGCACAACATGTGGAAAGCCATGCTTCCCTATGGGCATGGTTCACAGCGCGTTCGAACGTGCTGAAAAACGCCAAACGCTGTCGCTTTAGCATGAGCTTCTTTTGGGCGTTTTAACGTGCCTATAGACCATGCTGAAATAGGGGAGAATCACTGAATCGCGCGTATGATCCGCGTTTCTTAGTTACAAAAATGCGCATCCAAAAACGCGCGTCATACGCGCGATTCAGAAACGCTTAGGTGTGTTCTCAGCCTAATTCTATGCTTTTCCTGAGCTAGTGGGTGGAGATGAACTCCTATGATCTCTCCCATAGAGAAGTTGAGATCCCCTCCCCTATCCCTTTGAAAACACTCTTTCAGAAGCTGCAGCAGCATAGATGACATTATATAGAAATACTAAGCAGTGTAGCCATGTCTCCAGTACTGGAGTGAGATAGAAAAGATACTAGAGCCAGCTACAGTGTCTCTGTCAACATCTCCCTTCATTTACTACATGTCCCATAGTTCCTAAGCGTAGCCTGTAAACTAATCCCTCAGTATTTTAGCTGTGAATTAAGAGAAAATGTTCAGTTCAGGAGTAATGATCAATTCAGTAGGCAGTGGAGAGGAAAAAAAATACTGTGCCTACTTAAGAAAAAACTTTACTGGCGGAATAAAATTTAAATATGAGGGCCTGCTTTTCTTTTATTACTTTTTTTTACAAAACTGTACTCTTGCTCACAGTCTTTGCCTAACATTGTATATGTCTGTTCACATTATATTTCTGCCCACTGGTTCTATTGTAAAAATAAAGTATCAGTTTAAAGTATATATATTTTGCTGTGATCTGCAGGATAGAATAGCACTTTTGCATCCTTTTCCCCTGACTTATATATTAAACGTAATGTGTACACAGGCTTAGAACCCATTCAAGTTTGCGGTTTGATGAGTGTAACACAGAAACATGAAGACAGATCTTTCATTCAGCTGCCTATACATCAAATCCATCTAGCCTTCATTTAATATTTTAGAAACAAACCAGAATCTCTTCATTATTTTATTTCATCACAATTTTTTTTTATTACAAATTGCATATATTTGTTACACCAATATAAAAGCGAGCAGGTATTACCTATGTACAGACACTAGACTTTTATATACAGTATATACAGGTAACAACCTCAATAAAACCAATGAGCAGGATAAACATGTTGAAGCTGTTTCCACTTTATACCATTTGATGTTATTGTATCTTTGCCAAAGTAATAAATACAGATCTATATTTACAAATCTCATAAAAATTAAGTTTTCTCATGTCAAAGTTACACATATCTAATCACAATATTCCAAACATGCTTATAAAAATAAAACCTTATTTCTATTTATAGGAGAGCTTTTAGGTTTATTTATATGAATTTTATACAATGTTCTGCCCATAAATGTTTCCCCATTTCCTAAATGTGTGATTTTAGGCCTATTATATATGAAGGAACACAAACATCATCCCCTCAGTCTGTCATCCTTACCTTTGTAACTGCTTGAAGTCCAGAACCATTCTATCCTGTACCGTAACGCTCCCATAATGGATAAACTAGAATATAGAATGGGTTGGATGTCGTGGCCTGTGCCAGCTTCAGTTATATGGCTGTTTTTATTTTAAAAAAATATTAGAGCCCTATATATAGCAATATATAAATCCTGGTTATAAAAAGTTGTATTGTAACATCTGTAACCTATAATCCCTTTATCTCTTTTTTTTTTTTACAACAGTGATACATTCCTAAATTTTCTGAAAAGAGTTGATAAGTGATCTGCCCAATTTCACTAAAACATTGTATTGTGACTGTTGGGTTAGTACTAGGATATATCTGCTTAGGAGACTGAGGGGGAGATTTATCAAACTAGTGTAAAGAAGAACTGGCTTAGTTGCCCATAGCAACCAATCAGATTCCACCTTTCATGTTTGACAGCTCCTTTGTAAAATAAAAGGTGGAATCTGATTGGTTGCTAAGGACAACTAATCCAGTTCTTCACCAGTTTGATAAATCTCCCCCAGAGTTTTACACTTGGAATATGGACTGTTAAACCTGGGTACAACATGCTGAGGTTTAATGCTGTATGAATGAAATGAAACAATGAAAATCTAAATCATACAGTATACAATATTCAAAGCAGCTATATAGGACCGGTCACAGTTAAATAGTATTTCCCTCTCTGGACACGATATTACAGTTCTCAATATGCAATGCTGCATGAGAGGTGCCAACAGAAAGGCGAGCATATCCTTTAGATGAAAAACAGTCTTTTGTGACTGATTTTCGGTCGCAGAAATTTTCTACAACAAAATCTGCCATGTTTGAAGGCACCCTAAGTGCATTAGTATGAATATATGTTCATCTGCAATAGCAGATAGATTTATTCTCTCATTGTCTATGTCCTTTTCTTACCTACTCAAAATGCTGTCTTAGAAGCCCACATCGCTTCTGTGATCGCTTGTCCACATAATGTTTCAGGGCAGTAGTTTGTCCTGAGTAAACAGTGAAATCATGATTTAGGTGACCACACCAGCTATGCTTTCACCAGATGCATGTTGCTCACTCACTGGGTGATCGTCACAACCTTTATGGCAGTTATCGGGAACAAGAGTCCCTAGGGACACTCCTTCCAAATAATTGGTTGTTAAGGACATTTAGACTGAAAAATTGTGTGTTTTTTTCTTTCAGAAAATCTTGATGATGGGCTATGCCTGGTATTGCAGCTCGACTACATTTTCTTGAATGTGACTGACCTGCAATACCAGACACAGCCCAACAACTTCTTTAGTTTACTGTATTAAGTGCAGGTTAGAAGACACAAGCATTATTATCATGTAAGCATGACACACTTGTTAATTCCATTAGGGCACCTACATATTAGCAGTCCTTGCCTCTCAATTCCAAGAAGAAAGATTCATGATCTCCAAAGTATAACCATCACATATAAACATCAGGGAAACGTGAGACAACTAAGGACTTTGTGTCTTCTCGTTGGCTCTTTGATGAACGGTCTCTCTAGACTTTCTTTAAAAGTGGCAATGGCTGATCAGTGAAAGAGGAATGGTTTGCTGGATCATGTGTGTTCCAAAATATTGAGCTGTGCAGTGTATTAGATTGTAAGATCTGCATGTAATAGATTTAAAGTCAAGCTGTTCGCTATATAGAGGTGGCTCTGGAGCATATTTTATGTGTTATGAATACTGAAATCCTGGCAGCTGGGAGTATATTGACAACGTTCTGGGCATTCAGTTTTGGTTTAATTAGAGGAAATGATGTGATGGAAAGGCAAGATAACCCTGTAAAAGATTAATGATAAATCCCAAGGTTTATCTTTCAGACAATATCCAAAAGAAATACCATAGCTGATTGGTTTCATATGGATGCAGCAAAGACAAACCAATACTATTCTCCAATGATAGTAAATAAAGAGAGGCTTATGTCTCCAGTACAGGAGCCAGTACGGTGTGGCCATGTTGTCAGTGACAAGACACATATGTTGCAGCTGATAATGTACAGTTTTCAGTCATCTGGTATGATGAAGGGCTGGACGGGTACTCATATGAAATGCTGGAGCTTGTAAAGGTCACCAAGGCTTGCGTAGAATCACAGGATTGTTTTTCTGCATCTTCTGAATTAATAGAGGACAGGCTAGTTTGCCGAGATCTGCTCCACAGCATATCTGGGCTTTTCAGACCACCAATATCTTCCTTGAAATGCGGATTGAAGAGAATGTACAACAGAGGATTTAAACATGCAGGCAATGGGATAATGAGCAGGAGAATTGATTTAATCACTTCTGGACTAATAAAAGTAAGATTTAACAGGGAGGAAAAGGACAAGAAGGCCACCGGACAGTAGAGGATGCAGTTAGTGAAGAGGAGCAATGCTATATGCTTTACCATGGAACAGTCCCACACATTTTCTAGTTCGCCTTTTTCTAACGTGCAGTAAAGTTTCGTATAGGCAACTGTCATAACAAGGAAGCATAGGGAGTTCAAAAGGACTAAAGCAACCATGAAGCCCATAGAAGAGGGGTCACCAAAAAGCAGTGGGAAACATAATGGCGAGGTCCCATATGTATTGCCACTCAACAGTGGAGATACTGCGATTACCAAGGAAAGAATAAAGCAAAAGCCTATGGACAACTTGACAATTATAAATGAGGATTTTGATTCAAACTTATTAGAACATTTTGCGGAAAGTCCTCGCTCAAGTGCAGCCACAGTGAGAAGGAATATGGAGGTTTCTGCTGCAAACACGGACAGAAATCCAGTTATCTGACAACCAACTCCGTTTTCCCACCAAGCCCCATACTGAGCAAACTGTCCAAAGGTCAGAGCATCAACAGTAGCCAGGACCCCACTGGAAAGGCCCATAAATGTGTTCATAATGGCTATAAGGCCAATTAGAAGCTTTATGGATGGAATATAAGATAGATGTTTGAAGACTGTGGCAATCACCAAAGCATTGCAAATAAAGGCTAGGAGAACGATCAGCCACACTCCGATACGGATCAGCCAGCTTCCAAACAGATGGTCACATGGTTTGAATGGTCCTGTAGTAATGACACAATGGCCTGATATTACTTCTTACACAACATAGAATCTATAAAGCAATACTATAAACCTGCAATAGTTGAAGTTACTAGGTGGCGTGATACCTTGTATGTGTTATGGAATAGATTAAGAATATTTTTCAACCTACTTGATTTAGGAAAAAGTCTCTTGAAGTCTGTGAGGTCTTTACCAGCACTTAAAGGGGTTTTGTCATCTCAGACATTGGTGGCACATTACTAGGATAGATCATCGATGTCAAATGGGTGTGGGTCCCATTACGTTCACTTCTACAGCCCCATTCTGGAGATGGGAGCGGGTCCTTAAGGTTGGAACCTGCACTTATCTGAAATTTGTGGCATTTCCTAGCGACATGCCACCATTGTAGGAGATGACAAAACCCTTTAATGTAGTCAAGTCACTCAACCCTCAGACCAAAGATTAAAGTACTTTTCTGAGCAAAAAACTTGCTTTGTGTAGTAATCACATATGAGTTGCATTTTAAGACAAGAAAAAAAAAGATGCCATGCATTTATAATAAAAAATATATATATACATATCTACAGCAGATGAAGTACTGTATATTTGATGTGGTGATTAGAGATGAGCGAACTTCTATTTTTAGTTCGGGTTATCGTAGCATCCCGTTATGGATTCCATAACGGCATTTGGAATCCATAAGGGGCGGCTTCATTGAACCCGAACCTTGGACAACCCTAAGGACCTGGGGTGACGTCACCGTCATGTGATCAGTGCAGGGGGCGTGGCTCAGCACTGGATCACCTCTTAGGCCCCTTTCACACGAGCGTGTCCGGATTAGGTGCGGATGCGTTGCGGATGCGATTTTACAGGCAAAGCCATTCAGTTTTGCCTGCGATTGCGTTCAGTTGTTCCGTTTTTTCCGCGCGGGTGCAATGCGTTTTGATGCGTTTTTCACGCGCGTGATAAAAAACTGAAGGTTTACAAACAACATCTCCTAGCAACCATCAGTGAAAAACGCAACGCACCCGCGCTTGCTTGCGGATGCAATGCGTTTTTCACGCAGCCCCATTCACTTCTATGGGACTAGGGCTGCGTGAAAAACGCAGAATATAAAACATGCTGCGATTTTGACGCAACGCACAAGTGATGCGTGAAAAAAAAACGCTCATGTACACAAACCTATTGAAATGAATGGGTCAGGATTCAGTGCGGGTGCAATGCGTCCTCCTCACGCATTGCACCCGCGCGGAAAACTCGCCCGTGTGAAAGGGGCCTTATCCAATCCAGTGCTGAGCCACGCCCGCTGCACTGATCACATGACGGTGACGTCACCCCAGGTCCTTAGGGTTGTCCAAGGTTCGGGTTCAATGAAGCAGCCCCTTATGGATTCCAAATGCCGTTATGGAATCCATAACGGGATGCTACGATAACCCGAACCCGAACTTTGATTTTTTTCTTCTCTGTAATTAATCTACCATGTACTGCCGCCATATTATTAATAACAGCACTATGTTATTAGGAATTTCATATTACCTGGAGACGGTGTACACTGCACGGAGTGAAGAGCTTTTATATCCTCTTCAAAATCGAGAAGAAAATCATCAAAGTCCCGATCATCTAAAGGGTAAATGATATTATATCAATATAGTGAAGCATCCATAATAATATTTACCATATTCCTATCAATCAGACATATCCCACCCAGTATGCTAGGGAAGGGTTACTGTCTGTAAAACTCAGGGGCCTTTTAGAAGTTGCAGTAAACTAGAATACTATGTAATGCCATCATCGATGACACGATGATGAGTAGTTCTTAAAATAGGTAAAATCTCATGGGAATTTTACTAAAAAGTGGTAGAGGACCTAGAGCCACTCAGCAGTGGTCACAATCACTTATTTTCCCCACAAAGCCCCGTCGCATAGCTTTTATCATACATATAGCTCCCCATGTGGTTGTTTCACCTGCTGCTTAAAGACTGAAAAATGGATCTTACCTTGCAGATGTGGTATTCCCAAATCCTTTCGAGAAAAATCATCAACACTGCTGTTGTCATCTTTGCTCCACTGGCTTGATTGTTTGAAGACACTTTCACAAATTGCAAAGGCACAACACTGATAGGCATATGGCATTTCTATAACCCTGCCAATATAAAAAGATAAAAGGGTAATTTAGTTTGGTTTGATAATCCTAGGCTGTATATGTTACATGTGTCATTGTTGTCACAACTGGGAAGTGTATGAATTCCGAAGAAGATGCTTTTCAGAGCAGAAAAAGAAATAGAATGGTAAAAGTCATACAGAATTTTGTAAATTAACCTTGTTCACCTCATCTCATACTGGTATGATAAGAATCTTGAGGACAATAGATATGTATCAAATGTCCTATGCATATTTATACATGAAGACTTGGCTTCAATATAAGTATATAGTAAAGTTTCTGCACTTTTATTGTTGAGTTACTGGAATCTTTATCCCTGTAAATTTCACATGGGAAGTCAATAAGTCCCAGTTACCGTTCCACACCTCCCATATGTAGATCATATATGATGCTTACAGGGGTTGTCCCACGAAAAATATTCGGCAGTTTTCAAACCAGCACCTGGATATAAGTACCTTTGGTAATTGCATGTAATTAAACGTTTAGTACAGCCACTGAGTTATTCAATACAATGTATTTGTAAAGCACTACCTGGGCAATTTTTTTTTTAATTATTGCATTCTACAAATTTTTGGCTAAAAATCCTTTTTTCTATTGGTGTTTATTCATTTTCAGCAGTTTTCTCTGTACGGCTGTCAGTGTCAGCATTTCTGTGTAGCCCTTCTATCTTAACTCCTGACAGCAAAAGAATTAAACTATAAGGAGTGCTTATCAAATGGATATGACTTAAATAAGTGTTTATGACCTGTCAGGAGTACAGTGATAAGGGCTACAGACTGTGCCGTCAGAGCCGCTGTATACAGCTGTACAGAGAAAACTGCTGATAATTTTAAATAAAAACCAATGGATTTTTAGCCCAATATCAGTAAAATGAAATAATTATTTTAAAAAAATACCCCAAATGTATCCATAGTGGCAGCAGCAGCAGCTTCTTAACCCCTTAAGGACACGGCCCTATTTCACCTTAAGGACCAGGCCATTTTTTCAAAATCTGACCATTGTCACTTTATGTGGTGATAACTTTAAAACGCTTTTTCTTATCCAGTCCATTCTGAGATTGTTTTTTCGTCACATATTGTACTTCATGACAGTGGTAAAATGAAGTCGAAAAATTTCATTTTTATTTATAAAAAAATACCAAATTTACCAAAAATTTTGAAAAATTTGCAATTTTCCAAGTTTCAATTACTCTACTTCTATAATACATAGTAATACTGCCAAAAAGTTATTGATTTACATTCCCATATGTCTACTTCATGTATCGATCATTTTGGGAATGCTATTTCATTTTTGGGGACGTTATAAGGCTTAGAAGTTTAGAAGCAAATCTTGAAATTTTTCAGAAATTTTCAAAACCCACTTTTAGGGACCAGTTCAGGTCTGAAGTCACTTTGTGAGGCTTACATAATAGAAACCACCCAAAAATTACCCCATTCTAGAAACTACACCCTCAAGGTATTCAAAACTGATTTTACAAACGTCATTAACCCTTTAGGTTTTCCACAAGAGTTAATGGCAAATGGAGATAAAATTTCAGAATTTCGATTTTTGAAAAATTTTCCGTTTGAATCCATTTTTCCAGTAACAAAGCAAGGGTTAACAGCCAAACAAAACTCAATTTTTATTGCCCCGATTCTGTAGTTTTCAGAAACACCCTATATGTGGTCGTAAACTGCTGTATGGCCAAACTGCAGGCGCAGAAGGAAAGGAGCGCCATATGGTTTTTGGAAGGCAGATTTTGCTGGACTGGATTTTTGACACCATGTCCCATTTAAAGCCCCCGATGCACCCCTAGAGTAGAAACTCCATAAAAGTGACTCCATCTAAGAAACTACGCCCTCAAGGTATTCAAAACCAGTTTTACAAACTTTGTTAACCCTTTAGGTGTTCCACAAGAGTTATTAGCAAATGGAGATGAAATTTCCGAATTTCTATTTTTGTTACCTTGTCTCAAAAAAGTGTAATATAGAGCAACCAAAAATCATGTTTACCCTAGAATAGTACCAACAAAACTGACACCTTATCCCGTAGTTTCCAAAATGGGGTCACTTTTTTGGAGTTTCTACTGTAGGGTGCATCAGGGGCTTCAAATGGGACATAGTGTCAAAAACCAGTCCAGCAAAATCTGCCTTCCAAAAACCATATGGCGTTCCCTTCCTTCTGTGCCCTGCCGTTTGGCCATACAGTAGTTTACTGACCACATATGGGGTGTTTTTGCAAACAAGAGAATCAGGGCAATAAATATTGAGTTTTGCTTGGCTGTTAACCCTGCTTTGTTACTGCAAAAATGGATTAAAATGGAAAATTTGCAAAAAATAGCTGTTTTGGGACTGTTTTTATTTTTTGTTATTTACATAGTTGAACTGACAGGTTAGATTGTGTGCTATTTCTATAGAGCAGGTTGTTACGGACGCGACAATACCAAATATGACTACTTTTTGGGGTTTTTTGTTTCAGTTTTACATAATAAAGCCTTTTTGAAAATAATTTTTTTAGTGTCTCCACATTCTGAAAGCCATAGTTTTATTTTATTTTTTTGGGCGACAGTCTTATGTAGGGGCTCATTTTTTGCGGGATGAGATGGCGGTTTGATTAGCACCATCTTGGGGTGCATATGACATTTTGGTCGCTTGCTATGACACTTTTTGTGATGTAAGGTGACAAAAATGGCTCTTGACACCGTATTTATTATTTTTTTTTTGCTGTGTTCAGCTGAGGGGTTATACTTTTTATTTATTTATATAAGTTTTACACAATAATATAATTTTTAAAACAAAAAATCATGTTTTAGTGTCTCCATAGTTTGAGAGCCATATATATTTTTTTTTTGGGCGATTGTCCTATGTAGGGGCTCATTTTTTGCGGGATGAGATGGCGGTTTGATTGGCACCATCTTGGGGTGCATATGACTTTTGATCGCTTACTATTACACTTTTTGTGATGTAAGGTGACAAAAAATGGCTTGTTTGACAACGTTTTTATTTTTTATGTTTACGGCGTTCATCTGAGGGGTTAGGTCATGTTATATTTTATAGAGCAGGTCCTTACGGACGCGACGATACATAATATGTATACCTTTTTTTATTTATTTTGGTTTTACACAATAATATCCTTTTGAATGAAAAAACATGTTTTAGTATCTCCATAGTCTGAGAGCCATATATTTTTCAGTTTTTAGGCAATTGTCTCAGGTTGGGTATCATTTTTGCGGGATGAGGTGACGGTTAGATTGGCACTATTTGGGGGTCATATGACTTTTTGATCGCTTGCTATTACACTTTTGTGATGTAAGGTGGCAAAAAATGGCTTTTGACAAAGTTTTTATTATTTTTTTTACAGTGTTTACTTGAGGGGTTAGGTCATGTGATATTTTTATAGAGCAGATTCGTACGGACGTGTAGATACCAAATATGTCTACTTTAAAAATTTTTTTACATTTAACACTAAAAGCATTTTTGAAACAAAAAAATCATGTTTTTAGTCTGAGAGGCATAGTTTTTTATTTTTTGGCCAATTGTTTTAGGTAGGGGCTCGTTTTTTGTGGGATGAGATGGCGGTTTGATTGGTACTATTTTGGGAGGCAAACGCCTTTTGATCGCTTGTATTACACTTTTAGTGATGTAATGTGCCAAAAATGGCTTATTTACACCATTTTTTGGGGTTTTTTTATGGTGTTCACCTGAGGAGTTCAGTCATGTGATATTTTTATAGAGCAGGTTTTTACGGACGCGCGATACCTAATATGTGTAGTGTATTTTATTTTTTTAATTTTTATTCAGTGTTATGTGTTTTTTTCATTTTTACTTTTTTTCACTTTTTACATTTTTTTGACCCAGACCCACTTGGTTCTGAAAGATCCAGTGGATCTGGTGTCTAGTAGTAATACAGTACAGTACACTATATAGTGCACTGTACTGTATTTGTACTTTAGAAAGTCTGAATAGACCTTTAGCAGGTCTATTCAGACTTTCAGCACCATGGAGAGCAGGACGCTTCTGAAAGCGCCCTGTCTCCATGGCAACCATCACCCGCTGCCATAACTGGGCAGGGGGTGATGGATGGGGAGGGAGTGGAGCACCCTCCTCTGCGATCCCATCCTGTTGGGGGCTGCAAAGGCACAGCAGCCCCCGATGGGAGAGGGAGGTAGCGCTCCCTCCTGTCAACCCTTCCATACCGCGGTCCGTACGGACCGCGGTACGAAGAGGTTAAACGGCTGGCATCTGCAGCACAGATGCCAGCCGCTTTATCAGAGTGTCAGCAATGTGCTGACACTCTGATAGAACCACTAGACACCAGGGATAGATTACAGGGGAGGCGGGCGGGGATCGCAATCACGATCCCGCCCGCCGCACCGCCCGCCTCCCGCCTCGCCGCTCGCAACCACCCCTGCACCCCGCAGCCACAATATGATTGGGGGCTGCAGGGGGTTAAAAAAAAACTGTTTGGGGGCATTAACTCTCTGATCCGATCAGAGATCGCAAAGAAGCGCTGCAAACCGCAGGTCTGAATTGACCTGCGGTTTGCAGCGATCGCCCATATGGGGGGGTTACAGGACCCCCCTGGGCATTGTAACAAGGTACCTGCTGAATGATTTCAGCAGGTACCTTGTTCCGATCACTGCCAGCTGAGCAGCAGTGATCGGAACAACTCATGACGTACCGGTACGTCATGTGTCCTTAAGGACTCGGGAAACATGCCGTACCGGTACGTCATGTGTCCCAAAGGGGTTAAAATAGTTAAAGGACTGCTCACAACGCCTGAGGCTGCCTGACCTGAGGTGCATATGCAACCCAAGTACGTTGCGGGGTGTAGCAGGGTTCACATGCAGAACGTATGGCACATGAATCCGGAAGTGGCCACAAACTACTCACATTGCAGCTCTGGCCTTTTTTACATTTTTACAAAATGTAAAAAATAAAATAAAACAGAACCCCTTTAACAACGTAGGACAACCAGGACTCAGGATCAGTGTGAAATATCTTGTTTTGTCAGGTTCCATTTGATAAAGTATCTACAATGTTTTTTTTTGTAATTTTTGAGAGGACACATTAATGTATGTGTTTAATACTTGCTGCAGCCTGGTCACCGAACACAGACCTTAAGAGCATCTTCTACAGCGCAACGCTCATATATGCCACTGGGAGCGTTGGATATGGGAGTTCAGAGAGCGGTTATATACACAGTTCGCCTTTTAAATGCTAAAGTGGAGACAACAATTCGTTTTTTTTTCACCAATGACAGTTGCAAATAAATGGCTGCGTGGAATGTATTCAGCTTTCTATCGCCCTGCATAGGCTGCATGTGTCTTCACAACATATTATTTACTGCCTCCTCTTTGATTCTTACATAGCTATGTGACTTTTATTTGGCCTTCTTAATTGCAGTTATTTTATGTAATCTTTTCTTTTAAGAACTACTGCAATTACAGCCCAATGCTCTTATAAATCTCAACTATCTTGTGCATGTTTTCAGCAAGTAGATGATTTAATGTCCTGTTATTTATTTAAATGTACAAAGGCACAGAATGAATGTGTCACAAGCACTGCTTTCCCATTCTGAATTATGGGGCATCACATAATTGCAACGAATGAACACAGGAAACAATTATTCTGCTTTTACAAGCGTTCCCCCTTTGTATATTGTTAGTCTATCTCGGCTCACATTATTTATAGAGGTAAATTGGTGGAACTTCATGGGCAACTTGAACAGAAGTTGTCTATAACAGACAGAGTAAGTAACAGCATGTTGCTTTCTCAGTTAAGTGTATTATTACAGTAATGTTATAGGCACATGGAAGAGTGCTCTGATGTTCTTCATTTAAATAGAGAAGATCAAAAGAAGCAAATAGTTATTCCACAGTGAAATAATTCAGTGTAATGGTGCTTGGAAAATGCTTTTTTTATTGCAACCTCGTACTTGAGGTACATTAAATAACTACTGTATAAAAGAGAGATCAATGCTAAGTGTAGGCCTCAGAATATATCTCAATCTCATTGATCTCATCCAGATGAAACTCTTGGAATACCATGCTCATTTATTAAACTATTGTCCATCATGTGTTTTCTACACATAACTTACACTGTCATCCTCCAGAATTCCATGTGTGTTTCTTAATGGTTATTCGTGGGCAGAGTTTTGATTAAGGTCCCACCCCTGCTCAACTCTTTCTGAACATATGATTTAGCAGCTTTCTCTATATGCTGACAGTTGACTGGCTTGTCAAGGGACTCCGGGGCAAATTATTAAGACCGACGTTTTAGATGCCGGTCTTAATAAAGGCCAATAGCTGGTGGTGTATCCGCTGGAGGAATGAAGAGGCGCAGGCCTCTCCATAACTTAGGCGCATCCAGCAACAGTTCTAAGAGTCAGAAATCTTCTGAGCTGTCATACATTTAGACCATTTTCTATATCTAAAACAGGCGTTGAAAATTATGAATAAGACTGGCCTGTTAACCACCACAATGATAATTTTAGACCTGATGTGAGCGGGGAAAAGTCGCAAATAGCAGCACAATGGTTAGTCATCTGCACCTGAAATGCACCTAATTTAGGAGTATTTTGTATTAACCCCTTCCCGAATTATCACTTACATGTACGTGAGGGAATGCAGCTTCTTACTGCATCCTCATGTGCATGTACGTGATATGATCGGGCGGGTGCAGGAGCTGCACCCGCCTGATCCGCAGCACGGGCCATGCTGTTACTGATAGCCGGGCCCCTGCTGCATCCTCCGACATCGCTGTATGAGGTGATGCCGGCGGATTAACCCTTTCACACGTCGTGGTCAGCGCTGACCGGGCATGTGCTGGGTTTACAGAGGGAGGGGGCTCCCTCTAATTTCATCGCCCCCCCACGCTGCACTGACAGGGGGCCGATGGTTGCCATTGCAGCCCCAATGCCTTCCACAGGCATTGGAGCCTGCAGCTACGGAAGCCCAGGAGATCTCCTATGCAACTGCCAGCGTCTTACTGTGCAAGACGCTGACAGTTCAATTCAGTACAATGCATTATATATTGTACTGAATTGAAACAGGGATCAAACCCTGAAAAGGTGAAGCTTCAAAGTGGGACAAATATAAAAAGTAAAAAAAAAAAAAGTGCAAAATTTTTTTTTTATCATAAAAATATTAAAATTTCATGTAAAAAAGCGTCCTTTCCTCAAAATAAAGTAAAAAAATTGGGAAAATAAGAAAAGTAAACATGTTAGGTATTGCCGCATCTGTATCAACCAGCTCTATAAAAATATCACATGACCTAACCCCTCAGGT
Source organism: Bufotes viridis (assembly GCA_033119425.1). Taxonomy (NCBI): domain Eukaryota; kingdom Metazoa; phylum Chordata; class Amphibia; order Anura; family Bufonidae; genus Bufotes; species Bufotes viridis. The sequence goes on from CM065590.1 coordinate 254,154,989, forward strand.
GAACACTGTCAAAATAATAAAATGAAAACTGTGCTAAAAAAACATTTTTTTGTCACCTTACATCACTAAAAGTGCAACACGAAGCGATCAAAAAGGCGTATGCCCCCCAGATCAGTACCAATCTAACCGTCCCCTCATCCCGCAAAAAATGAGCCCTTACCTAAGACAAACTCCCCAAAAATAAAAAAACTATGGCTCTCAGACTATGGAGACACATGATTTTAGGTATTGCCACATCCATAACGACCTGCTCTATAAAAATATCACATGATCTAACCCCTCAGGTGAACACAGTGAAAAAAATAAAAAAAACGGTGTAGAAAAACATTTTTGTCACCCTACATCACAAAAAGTGTAATAGCAAGCGATCAAAAAGTCATATGCACCCCACAATCATACCAATGAAACTGTTATCTGATTACGCAAAAACTGAGACCCTAACTAAGACAATCGCCCAAAAAAAAAAAACTATGGCTCTCAGAATATGGATTCACTAAAACATGTTTTTTTTCAAAAATGCTTTATTATGAAAATCTGAAACAAACAACCAAAAAAAGTTGTCATATTTTGTGCGTTTTAAAAGTAGGACCGCGCTGCAGTTTCACCAAGGGAAAATCTTCAATCTAGCACAGAATCACCGGCATTTTCGGACATAAAGAGCCAGATTAAGATGCACTCCTCCAACACACTCCTGTGGGATATCGAGAGATTGCACAAATAGTGAAGCACTGCTTGTTCCAGTCCAATACACAGGAGCTATTATACTCGCAGGGCCAATCTTGGTTCAAAGCATATCTTAAATCCAATAAAACACAATTTCTACTGCCAGGGCACAGTGGAAATTGTGTTTTATTGGATTTGAGATATGCTTTTAACCAAGATCGGCTTTGTGAGTATAATAAACCTTTATTTATGACTAGAACAATCAGTGCTCCACTATCGGTGCGGTTTTTTCGATATCCCACAGGAGTGTGTTGGAAGAGAGGAGCGCATTGATTTGTGATATGCTTTGAACCAAGATTGGTCCTGTGAGTATAATAGCTCCTGTGTATTGGACTGAAACAAGTAGTGCTTCACTATTTGTGCAATCTCTCGATATCCCACAGGAGTGTGTTGGAGGAGAGGAGTGCATCTGTAGAACTTAATCTGGCTCTCTATGTCCGAAAATGCCGGTGATTCTGTGCTAGATTGAAGATTTTCCCTTGGTGAAACGGCAGCACGGTCCTACTTTTAAAATGCATTGACTGTTTTTGTGACTACTACTCACTTCACATTTGGACCTGCGACGCCAACTATACAGGCAACGTACTAGAGTGAATTTTAACTTATTGACTTTAGTCATATTTTGTATTGTTGCGTACATAGCAACCAGCTCTATAAAAATACCACATGATCTAACCTGTCAGATTAACATTGTAAATAACAAAAAAAAAACGGTGACAAAACAGCTATTTTTTGTTACCTTTCCTCACAAAAAGTGTAATATAGAGCAACCAAAATTCATATATACCCTAAAATAGTACCAACAAAACTGCCACCTTATCCCGTAGTTTCCAAAATTGGGTCACTTTTTTGGAGTTTCTACTCTAGGGGTGCATCAGGAGGTCTTCAAATGTGACATGGCAACTTAAAATTATCCCAGTAAAATCTGCCTTCCAAAAACCATATGGGGTTCCTTTCCTTCTGCGCCCTGCAATGTGCACGTACAGCAGCTTATGACCACATATGGATGTTTCTGTAAACTACAGAATCAGGGGAATAAATATTGAGTTCTGTTTGGCTGTTAACCTATGCTTTATTACTGGAAAAAATGGATTAAAATGGAAAATCTGCCAAAAAAGTGAAATTCTGAAATTTTATCTACAATTTCACTTAATTCTTGTGAAACACCTAAAGGATTAACAAAGTTTGTAAAATCTGTTTTGAATACCTTGAGGGGGCCATTTATGGGTGGTTTCTAGTATGTAAGCCTCACAAAGTGACTTCAGATCTGAACTGGTTCCTAAAAAGTGGGTTTTGGAAATTATATGAAAAATTTCAAGATTTGCTACTAAACTTTTAAGCCTTGTAATGTCCCCAAAAAATAAAATGTCATTTTCAAAATGATCCAAACATGAAGTCGACATATGGGGAATGTAAAGTAATAACTATTTTTGGAGGTATTACTATCTATTATATATGTCCACTGCAAAGCTGTAATATTTAGGCCTAATGTAAAGCTATAGTATTTAGATTGTGGGGGAATTCATCAATTGCTTCGTGCCTTTTTTTTTTGCTTAAGAAAGTTGAAAATGATGGAGCATGTGATTTTTGTGCAAAAAAACAATTGTCACTTTTAAAATGTGCAGAAAAACAATTGTCGAGATTCCTAGGAGTGGGTGTAGTCTCCTAAAATTCTTACATAATTTAATTAACCTCATTATATACACTGTAGTATTACATTGACATAATAAATTAGGCATATTTTCTTGCAGCCCATGCCCCTAAATGGAAATAACCAGCTCTGAGCTCATAAAGAACTGGCGTAAATGAAGATTAATGTCTGCCATGGGCCCTTTTCGCAATGTGAACGACGATGTGGAAATGTCAGTTGCCTAGATTTAGGTGCAATGGCATGGGGGATGATAAATGGCAAATTTTACGGAATTATGGCAAATTTTACGGAATTACGCATACATTTTTTTACCATGCTTCCTTGGAAGGGGGTCAGGGGTTTTCCTAGACACAGTAACAAGATTTGTTACTTTTACAGCAGAGATGGTAAAACTAATTTCAGCCTGCTCAAAGTTGCTTGGCAAAGCATAGCATAGAGCAACAATTATAGAATGGTTTATACTAAGCTTCTAATCAACAGAAATGAGAATAGGGATTCCTTGGAACTGGAAACATATTGAGGGGTCCCCTGAGGCAATAGTCACTACTGTACACTCTTAAAGACAGATGTGAATAGGGAACTTAAAGTGGCCCTAGAAAAAAAAAAAAGCTAAAAGTGGTGCCATGTTGTAGGTGAATCTAAACTGGCAGAAGACAGGGCCACAGAAGTACCCAGGTACAAAATTCTGCCCCAGCAGAACCAAATACCACAGTGCAGCACAAAATACATTAGCATTAGATTGTTATGTACCTGGCTGGCAGCCATGAGGAGGGCTCAGGCCATCCGGCGGGCATTGGCCCACCGGGAAATTTCCCTGTAAGACTCTATGGCTAATCCACCCATGCTTGAAGACAAGTAATTCCTTTTTTTTTTAAAAAAGATGTAGGTAAGTATTTCTTGAGCCAAATAAGAAACATAGGATATCTTTCTGAAAGGTGTTTATCCCGTTGCAACTGCTCTTCCTGGCAAATACAATTATTAGCCAAAATAACTCAACATGGTCAAGATGAATGGCTGGATCCCATACACATTTTATTGCATTTATTTTGGCCATCTTAAGTCTGGTGAAATGAAGAGAGTTTATTCTGAAAAACTGAATTCACATTAAAGAGATTTTAACTCTAAAGGCACATGGTAAACAATCAAATGATCTTTGCTGCGGACATCATTGTTTCTGGGCAGCAGATCATGCAGTCTAAGCAGTACTCTGCTACCCAGAAAGAATAAATTTGTATGTGTATGAGTCATGATCGATTCACTTCCACTGACGAGCAGGTTGGAGGGAACACTTCTTTCCTTATAATTGTCTGCTCATTGGCGCAGTGTAAATGCACCTTAAGTCTAGACCAGGGATGGGCAACATGCCCAGTCTGGCTACTGCAGGGCATGGTGGGTGTTGTAGTTTTACAACAGCTGGGGAGCCACCTTTTGCCCATCTCTGGTCTTGACTAATATACAAATACACTGTATTATAGTTGTGAGGGTTAGCTACCGAGTTCCTAATTGTCTTATACAAATTTCTGAATTCAGACATGGAAACATATGAAAACTCCTGGCTTTGATTTTATAGTTGAACAACTTTTTTTCTAAAAATGTTCAGAACCCCTTTAATGGTATTACTGGTACCGTGCACTGGACAACCTCATGTGGTGAAGTCTGTCAAATGTGAATCCAATATGGTGGTAGGAAATAGCTGTATGTAAACACCAGCTGTTCATTAAGGCAACATGAAGCGAGTCTGGCAGCACTTCATAAAGGACATAGGCTATAAAACATGGCATGATGTTCTGGTAATGATATAGTCAATATAATTGAAGCCTTACTCCTTGGCATTTCCCCTTAGTTTTTGTAAATAAAAGTACCTGTGATGAGTAATTAGACTTGAGCTCACAGTCACATAGCCTTTGTTTTACCAAAGTGCAAGAATGTTGATGATAGCAAGCTTCAGCCCTAGTGAGATTAATGGGAAGTTCTAGCGTGCTAACTATTGTCTACCTCTCTGCTCCAGTACACAATGTGGCAGACATATTTTCTTTATGCTATTCATCGTAATTTTCAGCGCTTAACAAGAACGATAAATTACAAACATAGAAAATGCATTAAAACAAAGGCGTGCTATAACTTGCCTTTACAGTTATTTGTTTGAGGCACGTTGTGTCTCCATTGCACAAGAAAAATGTATCCCTCAAGTACAACTCTGCTTTTACCACAATAGTAGTCATGTCCTGATGACAGCTTAATAGAGTATCTGACATGTGCAAGGAAAAATATGAGAAAGGACAGGATATAGAATGAACCTGGAAGCTTACAGAAAAGGCGACATTCAGGTAACATGGTTAATAAAGTATAGGCAGACCTTGGGAGTAGATGTTCACCACCCGATCATCGATATAGAGCGTTACTATGAGCACTCATTAGCGATAATCTGTTTGATTCTCAGCCCTTTACTGTATTTGAAGGATTATGCAAATACTATAATGACCTGCTCACCTGAGCTTTGGGAAATGTTCTGATGGAATCAGTTCTTGCAGAGCCGTATTTCCTGTCAATTTTAGATGAGTCAAACCATGTAGACCAGTAACAGGAAATGAAGTCAAATGGTTGGAGGACAGATCCCTAGGAAGAGAGACAACATGGAAATCAAATCTAATTCATGTAAATGTCCACACTTTCAAAGTTCAACCCAACTCATTGATTTTCCTTTCTGCCAGAAAGTAGAAATAGCCATAACTGAGGACTTAACCAAAGTTTGGCCATTTTGTTTGTCACTTATGAATTACCTTTTCACTCACTTACTAATGCAAAAGTGACAAACAATATGGCTGATATTCATACTATCACAGGAAAAATGCACTGCTAAATAGCTGTCTTGTTCAATTTTGGTTAGGATTCTGCTTGGACTATAATAAGGTTGTTATAAGTATGATAACAGTCTTAAAGGTATAGGAAAGGAGAAATATATTGCTTCTTCTTTAGCTACCCAATCTTAAGTAAGTAAAAAAATGCTTGAAGGCAAAGGTGACAGAACTATCCACTGTTTTACAGCTTAGGGCTCTTTCACATCAGCATTAGTTATTTCCATTATTCTGCCCTGTTATAGGAGCAGAACAAAAATAACTCAAGTGCTGGATTCGGCACATAATGTGACCTGAACAGACCCCAATGACTATGATGGGATCCATTTGGTTTCCGTTTGGGAGAATGGCTTTTTAGCGGAGAAAAAAGTCCTCCATGCAGACTTTTAACAAATTCTGTGTCAGAGGCGCCAAACGGAGCCTTAGAACTTGTTGATATTCGTACTTTTTAGGTTTGACAACATGCCCACAACACACTTCGGATCTGAACTTCCAGACAAATACTTTTAGAGTGGAATAGATAAAAGCAAAATAATGTTTCCATTACTGATATGGCTGTATCACATTCATTCAACTTTTTGACCTTTTTATGCTATTGCTTTACTGTCAACACACATCCTGGTGAAAATCTCAAGAGAGCATACAGTTGTAGATTACATTCTGATAGGTGAGCACGGAAGAAGCTTATGTAAAAAAAGTGACAAATTATGTATGACATTGCAGAGGCAGGGACTACAGATGACAAGAACAGACGCAAGTACAGATCAGTTTTTAACAAAAACTTTGAACTTTTTCACGCATATACCAGTTTAACGTATCTGCTCCTGAGCTGCAACTGTTCTATGTGATTATATGTGATATAAACTGAAATATCATATTAAACACTGCAGCTATGAATACATACATACTGTATGCTGACATTGTTCAAATTAATGCCACTGGTAACTGGTATTGAGCAGGGCTATATACCAAATGATCAATGCATCGCTCCCAGCTTCTTAACCTGCTAGCTGCGAAGACTAGCTGTAGTTTACACAGTGCTTTACTTCACAAATAATAGATGCTTGCCATATGCAGCAAACAATACAGAAAGTGTTAGATCCAGGACAAGTGGTACGCATTTCCCTGCTTAGCATTAGCATTAGCTGTCATCTAGCTTTTGCATCTACTGAAGAATAGAATTTTTTAGGAATCAAAGTTGGAATGTGGAAAAGGGTTGTGGGTATTGCATAAGTGATGTATGAAAATAGAGAGGGGCATGAAGTTAATGTCCAATAAACATAACCTAAGAATTCTGATATATATATATACTTCTTCCAAGTTACAGAAGGCAACTTTAGCTGTCTCTATGCCAACTTTTGACTGTCTTCATATCAGTGAAGAAGATAGTCTATACATCCTGGTAAGAGGGCAGTATAAAATAACAATTGTTAGCAGATACTCGTTTGTTGTAAATAGGTATTTGAACATGCCTTGAACCAGTAAGTATAGAATATCTTTATTAACATGATTTAAAGTTGATTCCACCTAATCTAATAGCCTTTGGACCAAGACGGCTAGCCATTATGGTGCAAAACGCGTGACCTTGTGACTAGCACCTCATAGAAGCCTTATTTGTGGGCACCTGTAATACAAAGCAGCCACCCCCTTCTGCCTGTGATACTTGTGAGCCACCACCCCAATATAAGTATGGCATCTCTTTTATAGTTTGAGCGCTGTGGTGTGAATACTATAATAAGCAGTGATGTAGTGCTTCCAAAACAAGATATTTTGGGATAATCAATGGTGATATCACATACAGGGTCATCTATACACCTTTCCAGTGTGAGTACCCAACAAAACAACTCTGAATTTTCTTACAAATTTTGAGCTAGAAAATGGTGGGAAAGGGTGTAAATGACATCATAGGACATGACATCACTGGCAGTTGTTAATAACTGTTTATAGTTTAGATCATTTCTGTAAAATATTAATATTTTTACTTCTGACCACTATGTGTGCTCTTTCACAATACATCGTTATTGTGAGCTTGTATCATTTGGTTACACTTAAAACCTGAATAAAAATTGAATATTAATATTTGTGAACTTTTTCCCCTCTTAAATGATGTTTTAAAAAAACACCTCTTATAAGTGTGAGATCAACCTTTAATTGGGAAACTGTGCAGAAGGAACAACCAATGATACCAAGGGGTTGGCCACTTTCTGGTTACTGTTGACTAATGTGTTTGTAAGATGATTATATGCAACTTATTATTATATCCTTTGTTAAAATTCTGCGCAATCTATATTTGATAAGGTAGGCCCCCTTGTATGCCAAGTCTTTTGTGCTGTCCACATGGAGGTCCTGTCCATAAAATGGCTGCTGATGGAGGGTGATGTGACCTCCATGTGATGTCTCCTCTATTCAAACAGACTTCACCTGTCATCTGTACTTGCAGTTTTGGGAGTTTAGCGCAGGAGCAGTGTGTTTAAATGCAGGAGACATGATGATTTCACATTACTCTCCATCAGCGGACATCTCAAGGACAGGACCACTATGCGGATAGCACGGAAGATTTGCTTAACAAGGGGGCATGGCTTATGAAATATACAAAACGGCACAGAATATCAACAAAGGCTCTACTAATGAGTGCCATATAGTCATATTATATACACAGTGGTCACCAGAAGCCAGAAAGTGGCCAATCCCTTTAAAAACAACCAATTAAAATGCAACTTACAATTTGATAAGGGAAGGCAAAGATGAAAATGAGTGAGGATGAACATATGCTATCTTGTTCCAGGCCAAGTCCCTGTATACAACAAAAGAAGGTAATAAGACTAGGTATATGAAAATTACAACAGTGTTTACAGCATTGTCCTTTATGACAATTGTCATATAACCTAAAAAAAGAAGTAATATATTGGAAAACATGGTGAACGGTTCATAGGCTACAATTACCAAAAATGACCCCATTTTTACAAATCTGAAACATAGTTGCTATTGCAGCTGACTTATAGGACAAATCTGTGTTTAGTCCTATAGAATTAAAACACAGCACAAAACAACATATATGTTATATGTATAATGCTTAATAATGAAGATCGCAGCCTAATATTAACAGTAACATAAAGCGTATGCGCCCAATAAATTGCCACAAGAGATTACCAGGTTTTTAAGAGTATTGTGTCTTTTTTAATATATTGCTAGCTTGATGGTATATTTAATTAAAGTACTTAAAAGCCTTACATAAAATAGGATCAAACAAGTAAAAGATTTGGAGAGCACTTACAATGATCTCAGGACAGTCAGCTGCTGAAAGGTGTTGGATCTAATTTCATAGATTTCATTATGACGCAAATCTCTATAATGACAGACAAATTATAAGTGCAGAACTGAAGCGTGAAATTTCATAACAAACCTTTCTGCACAATCATATCCCCTTTAACCCAAACATGATGGCGCTAATGGTATTAAGCATTTCATGACTAAAGTGATACGGCTTGGAAGGCTTAAGTAGCAGTGAAAGAATTAACTGTAAAACACCTGCGCTTGTAATAAATACTCACATCTTCTGAAGTCGCTGACACCCGGAGAAGCTGGGCAAATCCTTGATAAGATTATATGACAAATCTCTGTAAAATAAGAAATTATGTGTTTTAGCTCAAGAGTGAGGCTACATATTTGATGATATCTCTAGGAGAGATGGGGAGGGCACTGGCTAATAAAGTAAGGGATAAAAGAAATATTAACTAATCAGTCAGGTCAATTAAACGTATTTAACTCTATGTATCCAGCCGTGTAGGCCTGGGAAGCACTTCAGAGAAGTTTACGACTGAAATCCAATACAGGCACCTCTAAGAAAGGCAATCAAATTACATACAGATGAGATGAAGCTCCTGCATGAATAAGAGCTTTCTGTGCTTGTTCCGCAGCTTCAAAGCAAATTAAATTACCTCTTAAGTGCTCTAATGCTACCTTGCATGATAGAAATTTACTACAGCACGTAAATAAATATCAGTATTTCCTATTAATCATGGTTATGGAGGACGGGACAAGAGCCAGATAAAATTGAACGCATGTCGGACACATCTGGACTGCTTTATAGTGGACATGTTTGGTGATCACATTGTTGGAGTTATACTTCTTACTTCATTGGATGAGCTCAACTTGGTATTTAGGATTTTATTGTTTTAGATTGGCTATTGGCTAATACAGGATACAATATCCTCATTGCTAAATATATCTCCAGTACCATTATTTCATTATTAGACACTAATATGTCTATCATGCACAGTCAAAATTAGCAAACCATGCCAATTCACCCTGAGCGCAAAGATCTGTGGCTGCTGTAAACTTTAAAAGCTCAAACAGAAATTCATTAGGTAAATATCCATCTACAAATATATTAAAGAGAACCTGTCACCAGGAAATTCACTGATAAAGCAGGCATGCTGCCTTGTAGGACTCACCCTGCTGAATATAATTATACCTTTTACTTGGTGATCTGTTGCTTTATTGTGGAGAAATAGTACTTTTAATCCATATGCTAATGAGCTGATATGAGTCCAGTAGTTGATATGAGTCCAGCATTTTTTCTATTCAGAGCTGTAGCCCCTCCCCTATTCACTTCTTCAGTTGTAAAAGGGGCGTGGTTTAAAAAAAGGACCTGCATTATAGCCAGTACAAGCCTTGCTGCCTTTCACTTTAAAGCCTAACTGCCATACCCACGGTGATATGTCCCTTATCAGCCATCATGTGTTTATCACCCCATGAACAAACTAGCCCTTATTATAATTACTAACTTCAATAGTATATTCCTCTCCTTTTTTACCTCATTAATATAATTAGCATTCCCTGTTATTCATTTTCCCTCCAGTTATTAAAATGAATAAATGATGTAATAAACCACGCCCCTTTTACAACTGAAGAAGTGAATAGGGGAGGGGCTATAGCTGTAAATAGAAAAAACGCTGGACTCATATCAACTACTGGATTCAAATCAGCTCATTAGCATATGGATTAAAAGTACTATTTCTCCACAATAAAGCACCAGATCACCAAGTAAAAGGTATCATTATATTCAGCAGAGTGAGCCCTACAAGGCAGCGTGCCTGGTTTATCAGTGAATTTCCTGGTGACAGGTTCCCTTTAAGTGTTCAACCTTCCACTAAACTTTAAGCCAGGACTCAAGATCATAGTGACAGATGACTAAAATTGCCAACAGATTCACCTACAAAGGATGTAGCCAGGATTGTAGATGGAAAATAGGGGTATCAAAGCGAATCAATACTGAGCACCCTTATCCTCTATTGATTCCAGTGTACACTTTGCCACAGCTATGGGGACACCACCACCTACATCCCTTGTAGAAGAATAGGTCCACACAAACATGATTACAGTATAGTGTCCTGACTCCTGACCTAAATTAGTGCTGGTCTAAACTAGACAATATCCCAGTATCCTAACTTAGTGCGCAAGATGGAGAAGTAGACATCCTCTATTTTGTACCATAGAAGTTCATGGATTATCTATCCTGTTCACATGCGATTGCTATTAGACAGCAAAGCAGACTAGTTTCACTGCAGTGTCACTATGCTTATGACAGATTGCCTAAAAAAAAATTGATGTGACCTACCCCGACTTGTTTGACATTGTAGTGTCTCTCATTACCCCTTTATACCGGTCAGTACGATTCCTTCAGATTTTAATCAATATTGCCTACTCTCCCTCACTTTCGGTAAATCCATTAGCCTGTTCCAGCAGAGAAGCAGACTACAGGACTTAATGTATAGAGCAGGGATCAGAAAACTTTGGCACTCTAGCTGCTGTGAAACTACAATTCCCATCATGCACACTTACTTGGCTGTTCTTGTAACTCCCATAGAAGTGAAAGGAGGAATCTGGGAGTCGTAGTTTCAGAACAGCTGGAGTGCCGGAGGTTGCTGATCCCTGGTGTAGGGTATTACTATATACTGTATATACAGAATAGGGATCTGCAGGTCGTAGCCCACCACATCCCTATTTACTATAGTGGGATCCATAGAGTTTCCGGCAAAATTGCCAGCTCTCTGCTGTAAAAAAAATGTTGTATGCAGCAGTATTTTTCCACCAGAAAGCCAGCAATCATGCCAGAAACCTGATGGAACCCATTATAGTGAGTGGGGATCCAGCAGGCCGCAATGGTCTGGTAGTCTGCTCCTTTGCCGGAACAGACTATCAGAGTTACTGCAGATCTGAACCTAGGTGTATTTGATATTGTAATCCCTTTGGTGAAGGGGATCCTTCATATACAAGGTAAATGGCCTGAAGCCAACTTTAGTAATATGCAAAATAGATGTGGAGCCCAGTATTGTGTCTACAACACAATGAAAGCCAGATATCCCTCAAAGGAAGGAAGACCGAGCAAAGGGGTGTCTCCATTACAGAGATCACCAAATCCACCATATTATGTGGCTGCTATGTCAAGATCCCGCTATTTTACAAGCTTTAAGGATGTGACGGGGAAAACCTAAGCCAGTTATCCATCCACAGACAGCTCTATCAGGGGTGGGGGGGTGAGAGCCCCAGTATTGGGTCTTCAACACAGTGAAAGCCAGATATCCCTCAAAGGAAGGAAAAAAAGCCAACTTTAGCCAAGGCCCCCAAACAGTAGGTTCCTCTTTACTACGCCATTGGTCATAGCCACGATAATACGAATTTTTATTTAATATAGAGCTAAAAATTACTATTTATATGTCCAGAGTTTTTTCTTTTATCTAGCTACAGAAAAGTACAGCACTTGGAGCTATTGACATAAAATTTGACATCTGGATGCTGTATGAGGAACTCTTGATGCACATTTATCCAGACACATATTTTTGTACAAATGTACCCAAGTGTTTATGGAAATAAACTAGCACAAAACAAACTTCCATCAATCGTGTAATGCTGTGTCTCCACACTAATAACAGAGAGAGTAAAATAATGAATGTAATAAATATAGTATAAATCTGTGCCTAATCATTTTCTTCTTGTAAATGCGTCACATTTTTGGCTTTTAGAACATCACAACGTGCGTAACGTTTCTGCAAGGCAGTTTTTGTTTCTTTGGAAAGCTGAACTTGGATTCTATTCATTGCAAACATACAGGCGTTACAGACCAAAAACACAACATGTCTATAAAGATAATTTTTCCTCTTTAAAACACAAATGTGTCTGGCATATTTGTGGAAAGTTTTACAACACTCACGCTGGTAATAAAGCAATAAATTGTAATCAGTGCTAATACACCAAATGCCAAGTGGAGGAACACCACATGTATGCACAATGATCTAAAAGCTGCTGTCATAAATTATCATTTTTTTTTTCCGGGTAGGTTAAAGACAAAATAAATCGGAACTCTGGGAGTCTGCAGCTAAGTCATGCATGTCTAATCCTTATCAAATGTCACTTGTACATAATGATATATGCATCGATTGTGCTTACATTCTTTCTACACCCAGGTTCCAGATTCTACAGTGCTTTGACTGTTTCTCAAAGTTTATATCCTCACATTGATAGAGACAGGTTTATGCTATTGCTATTGATGTTGGGTAGATAGCATCCAGGGCTGGAGTTAAGCTATGGAGACAGGTTGCAGTGGCAGCCAAGTTTCATGTCATAAGCCTGGGAGAACATATTGGGTGACAGGGGGTGTCCAGATTCCTCTGCCGTCCGCAGCTGGGAAGCTTTGTCTTGAGTGAATTTTAATTGCCAGTTGTGAATAGCAGAGCTCAGGATGGCGTGGTGTACAGAGGAGATGCTTTATGGTGTGCTGAGAACACTGTAGCAGTCGGTGATTTTCATACACAAAGAGCTTTGCACACACACAATGTAGTCAAGTAAATGAGCAGTTCAAGGCTCTGTGTCCTGTACTACTAATTTTTTTTCTCTTCTAATTGCTGGAAAGATAGAACAAACTGTGTTCTTTCATGGCTGAGCTCAATATTTCTTGGACCATTCACTACCTTTGAACCGTATCTTAACAAGCACAGACAAATTCCATAAAACAATCCCCCTCCCTCTCCTAAGACATTGCATGCACTGAGCTGGGCTAAGGATTTAATGTAGGGCAGCTATTCCAGTACTAAAAAACTGTTAAATTCCTTCCTAAAGCACACAGATAATCTGCCCTGAAATCTGATTCTCCCTCTCCCATAGGAGTACTGCTCTCCCAGCGTGAACTGCCAAACGCAGCACTGAGATCAAACCAAGTGTCATATCCATGGCAAACTAGACTTTGATTCATATGATTTATTGTTTTTATTGGTAGCAAATAATTCTCCTCTAATGGCTGGTTACTGCATATATTTTAATAATCACCAGAAAGCGCTATCATTACTTTCATCTTAGCTTCAGGCACATTTTCCCCTGACTAAAACAACAGTTACTTGAGAAGGGGAGGATTGCAGTGAAGGATTGATTTACTAATACAGGCCAAAGTGTGAATATTACATGATATCCATAAAATAATACCAATTTCCGTGCTACTTACAGCATCTGAAGGTTGGGCAGCTGATCACAGATTACACTTGGGAGGCTGACCAGTTGTGCCCCTGTTAAGGTTCTGTGGAAATACCATTATATTCTAATCAGTACATGGAGCGTTACGGATATTACTTAACAGTTGTCAGGCCTCTGTTGTGTGCGCCATGATACGGTTGCCGTACATGCGGTTGCCAGCGGCAACTTATTGTTGCAGCATGCAAATGGCTCCTCCTTTCCCCTGGGCACTTCGCTGTCTCGCCGGAGGGGTTAATTATCTGGCTGGGGTGGATGATGGTGTGTGCAAGGTGGAGCTCGGTGTGGCCTCTTGGCTCTTTTTATTCTGGAGTTGTTGAGCCTGAGGCCAGTTGTATGTTTGCCTTTGTTGGTGTAGGAGCTCTGCTCCTTTCTGGATGTGACACCTGTCCTTGAAGGTCTCCTTGTGGAACATCAAGGTCTTCGGCAATGCTTCCCTCATGTTTCCTCCTTGTTCACTACCTTACTTGTCTGTATATTTGGTGTGGATTTGATTTGGGGATTAGTTGTCATGTCTAGTGTTGTGTTCCATGTCTGGTATGTTTGGTGTATGGTTCCAGCATGGATGCTAGACAGCTCCCTGTTTGTCTGAGCCTCCGCGAGGGGGTCCCTGATTTCTCGGAGGGGGAACCACAAGACAACTAGCAATTGTTGTTTCGTCGTTTTGCCAGGGAAGTGCCCAGGGGAAAGAAGGAGCCATTTGCATGCTGCAACAACAAGCTGCTGCTGGCAACCGTGTCACGGTGCACACAACAGAGGCCGTGACAACAGTACTGTAAGTACATGTGAGGCCAGTAATAAAGACTTACAGACTTTCCAGGCTTGTGGTTCCAGTGAGGTCAGGAAATTCTGTAATTTGTGAAGCCCCATTGAGGATCCTGTAAGAAAATAACACATACATGAAGATGGATAAAAAAAAACAAAAAAAATAATAAATAAAACCTTTGAAGATCAATGCTATAAAGGCAAATCACAGAAATAATGCACAAAGGAACATAATCAACAACCTACTGCAGGTCCAAAAAGATGAGGTCTCTGTTGGCTGTACATATTGCAAGCCCATATAATCCTAAAGGAAAATGTACCTAATAAAACTTATTTTATCAATGTAAAAATGATATCCCTTATATAATTTCATATATACCATTCCTAGTACAGAATAATTTGGTTTGCGTCCTGCCAATAGGTAGAGGAGATGTGCTGTTGGGATATGTGAATGGCCACCTCTATTTAGAGAATAAAGGCACTGTAAATGACACCGTTAACAGGGCAGACAATGGAAATTCCTATTCTGCTTTTCTCTATATGGTTTCCCTATCTCAAGAACAGGCCCAACTCCGTGAATGGAGAGCAAGTGTAGCTTTCTCTATTTGCTGCTATGGGAATATTTTCGGAAGGAGAGGACACTGCACATACGCGCCATACTCTCTGTTTACTACTATGGGACTTCTGAAAATAGCCAAGCCAGTGCTCAGTTATTTTCAGAGGCCCCATTGCTGTGAATGGAGAAAGCCAAAAAGCCGCACATGCACTGTGTGCTACCCATGCATGGTGGGGGCTCCATTCTCCCGATAGTAAAAGGACATTTATGGTATGTCCTATCAATAAATGTCCTAGATGGGAAACCCTTTAACTTGACATTTAAAGCATTAACCTGACATTGTGTTGTGAAAACATCAATTTAAAGTTTGCTGCAGCAGCTGTCTGCAGATGAGGTGCTGGCTTATTTAATATCTGAGTCATGTCTCAAGGCCTATTTAAAGGGTCAAACATTGACTTATAGGATGGCTGCCTTACATCTGATGGCATTAGAGGCAGAGACTTTTAAGAGCTCATTTGCATCCCTTTCTTCCAGAAATCCAGAGGAGCATGTATTGCCTATAAGTCTCCTCATGCCGACTAAGGAGCTCTCTCCCCAAGGAGAAATAGTAACCCCAAATCCAGTTTAGCTTTAAATTGCTGAATCCTTTTTATTACATTTGTTAAAGAGGTTGTCTCACTTCAGTAAGTGGCATTTATCATGTAGAGAAAGTTAATACAAGCCACTTACTAATATATTGTTATTATCCATATTGTCTCCTTTGCTGGCTGGATTCATGTTTCCACCACATTATACACTGCTTGTTTCCATGTTTACGACCACCCTGCAATCCATCAGTGGTGGTCGTGCTTGCACACTGTAGGAAAAAGCACTAGCCTTTGTGTGCTCCCATGGTCCCGGCCACCAGAGAGGCTGATGTTTTCTCCTATAGTGTGCAAGCACGACCACCACTGATGGGTTGCAGGGTGGTCATAACCATGGAAACAAACAGTGTATAATGTGATGGAGAAATGAATGCAGCCAGCAAAGGAGGCAATATGGACAATAATAATACATTAGTAAGTGGCTTGTATTAACTTTCTCTACATGATAAATGCCACTTACTGAAGTGAGACAACCCCTTTAAGCTTCCAGAAAGTGTTCCACAAGTGGAGAACATGGGTGTTCTTGCCTTCTGTCATGCATTGTGGCAAGTCTGTGAGTTCAGACATACAACAGACTTGTGTTTCTGGTACAATCTCCTATGAAAGTGAATGAGTGAGTTTGACATTTGCAACAAAATGCTTTCAGAACAAACCATTATTTCATAGTTCTCTAGACGCAAAGTCACCCTGATTATGTGGAAAGGTCTCGATGATAAACTTTTTGTCCATGACAGACTTGAGTGTCAGATACTCAGAAGTATTTATTTAACATGCTAACAACTCACAGCGTCCGGAGCTCTGGCAAGTGCTGAAATGCAGATCTTCCAACATTCTGAATAGGGTTGTCATAGAAGTGGCTGCAAAAAGCAGAATGAAAATCAACACAGACATATACTGAACATTTACAACAGAGGCTGTGAGAATGTCATACAATGCTGTACCAATTCTCCTTAGAAGGCTGTAGATGAATAGCCAGAACTTCTTCTAAGGGTACTTTCACACTAGCGTTGGTGCGGATCTGTCTGTTTATTTGCACAGACGGATCCGCACCTATTATGCAAACGTTTGTATCCGTTCAGAACGGATCCGTTTGCATTAGCTTTAAAGAAAAATGACAAAGTCCAAAACGGATCCGTTTTGAATTACATTGAAAGTCAATGGGGAACGGATCCGTTTTCAAATCCACCATATTGTGTCATTGAAAACGGATCCGTCCCTATTGACTTACATTGTAATTCAAAACGGATCCGTTAGGCTCCGCCTCTTCAGATGGACACCAAAATGCTGCATGCTGCGTTTTGGTGTCCGCCTCCAGAGCAGAAAGCAGGCGGAACGGAGCCGAACTGATGCATTCTGAACAGATCCTTATCCATTCAGAATGCATTGGGGCTGAACTGATCCGTTTTGGACCGTTTGTGAGAGCCCTGAAACGGATCTCACAAACGGAATCCAAAATGCTAGTGTGAAAGTACCCTAAGCAGTGTATCTTTTTCCATATCTCTGCGTGTCTTTTGATATATACCAATAGAGGGTACATTTACTTTTGAAAAAGAATCACATAAGGATCAAACAGCAATATTTATGATCAGTCTGAATGCAACGGTAAATTGTATTGCAGTAAAACCTAATATACCTGTGGTATATACAATATGGTACAAACAATATAAGTGGTGCCCACTACTTTATTAAGATGGTGATAAACAATAAATGGCCAAAAGCAATTTTCACTTTCTTTTGTGTTAAAGAAAATGTGTCACCAAAAAACTTTCTTTAACAGAAAAACAGATCCCAACACATCTCCTTTTTTTCGAATCTGTTTTTATTTTCTGAGTACAGATTTTTTTATTCTATTTCCTGAACCTGATTATGGGACGGCCATCTTGCCTGCGCTGTTCTTAACAGCATTTACAAAGCATTAAAAAGTTGCTTTATGGCAGCTGCATGAGTCATAGACACAATGGTCAGGAGGGACCTCATTGACTTCTACGGGAGAGTTTTCTAGGCATGCTCTGTGACCTGTGCAGAGGTCATTGTACAAGGAAAGAATACATAAGATTTGACAATCGCCAACTGTAAATGGTGGATTGTGCCGCATCTTTAAACAGAGGTGATATCTTTACAAGCAGGATTGCAATAACAGATAAGCAGGTAACTGCAGTAAAGTGATCTGTACAGACCAAGAAGTGGCACCAAATATCAGGCTTAGTGACCAGTGCGAAAACTGCAGGATTTTATGTTTTTTGTTTAAATATAGTTGTTGACATGGAAAATTAAAAATAACATCAACATTTAAAAAAAAAAAATGTTAAACCTAAAAACGTGATTTAAACAATAAGTCATTTTCTGATGACACATTCCCTTTAACTTTTATAATTTGGGTGTTCTGACCCTTGGGGTTGTGCTTTTCAACAATGTGTGCTGCTCAACATCTGAATTACAATTGTCTTCTTTGATTTACCAGCATTGTGAGCTGTTTTATGTCTTGCTCAATTGCCTAATCATTCCAGTGTGGGATGTGGTTTTGGTTATAGGATTATACAGCCACACTGTGGTGAATTTTGTTTTTACTTTAAATGGCCCTTTCGTTCTGAAACAATCATCTCGGTTCAATCCGTGTGTAGCACAAAGCCTGTATCTAATGTGATTATGTTGAGCTGGAATATGTCAATTTTATTTCCTATCTTGCTTTACATTAATCACGTTCTTTTTCAGCCCCATATGGAAATGACAGCTATTTAAATGACTTCATGTTCTACGTGTTCCAATGCATCCTTTAGATGTGGCCGGTGGTCATATAATAAGATTCATTTGGGGTCAAGCAGATTTGCAGCCATAAATTGTACACTGATAATCCCAGAAACGAAATGATATATACATTAATGACTTAAAAGATTTCCCAAGGGGATTTTGAACTGACACTAGAACTTGGATGGATACTGATATTTGAGTGTATTTGGTATTTTACTATCTTGTCATACATTCCTGAGACCCATTAACAGTTATTGTTCTCAGTGTTATCTCCATTCTTATTAATCAGAATTAGAGATGAGTGAACTTTAAAAAAAAGTTCGGCGTTCGGGTTGTGGTAATCGCCGCATCCCGTTGTGGATTCCACTACTGCGGACTATCGCGGCATATGGAATCCATAAGAGGCGGCTGCCACGAACCCGAACTGTTGAACAGCCGAAGGACCTGGGGTGACGTCACTGTCATGTGATCAGTGCAGGGGGCGTGGCTCAGCACTGGATTTGATCCCGTGCTGAGCCACGCCCCCTGCACTGATCACATGACGGTGACGTCACCCCAGGTCCTTTGGCTGTTCAACAGTTCGGGTTCGTGGAAGCCACCCCTTATGGATTCCATATGCCGCGATAGTCTGCGGTAGTGGAACCAATAACGGGATGCAGCGATTACCACAACCCGAACGCCGAACTTCTTTTTAAAGTTCGCTCATCTCTAATCAGAATCTGTTAGAAAGTTTTTCTGGGAGTACAATATTGATGACCTATCAGGATAGGTCTTCAATATCATATTGGTGGCGGTAGGACCCCCGCCAATCAGCTGTTTGAAGAGGCCACTGCACTTCAGTAAGTGCTACGGCCAATTTCTAGGCCAGTAACATCACGTTCATTGGTCACATGGCCATTCAATGCATGGCCCGGGCTGCAATATGAAGCACAGTTGCTATATAATTACAATGCTGTGCTTGGTAAGATGTGAGGAGGCTGCAGTGCTTACAGAGTCCCACAGTGTCTTTAAACTTCTGATCAGTATGGGGGCCAGGAGTCGGACTTCTCTGGAGAATAGGTCATTAATATTGTACTCCTAGGAAACCTCTTTAAAAGTTAGTATATTATGTAAACAGATTACTATATTATGTATACCTTTAGTTTCCATTGTTATACCATATTTTTCTAAATTTTACTACACAGAATTATTCAGTCCCCAAGACCATGTTCTGTTTTTGAGGACATATCAGAATAATCACAACCTAAATGGGGCATTCTGGTTATATCAAATTATCCTCTATTCATAGGATAGGAGATAACTATTAGACTGGTGGGGGTCACTTGATATAACCAGAATAGCCTTAGAAGAGACATCATATGCATTATCCACTTACATTGTAATAAGTGAAGGGTTCCCAATAAATGCATGCTCAGGAATAGCCCTGATATTGTTGCTATGGAATCCCCTAAAAGATGAAATGTGAAGAAAGTCATATATCATATTTTTAGGCGATGATATTAGAAACGGCTAGACCATCAGTTCGGGAAGGATTATATATACATTTTTACCTTCTTCCCACAAATCCAATCTAACTATACATAGTAAATAAAGATTTCCACACTAGCATAGATATTTTTCTGCATGCTAAACAAGGCTTTCAGGTATCTATCTACATCTTTTCATAGAGGAGCTCTGCTCCTATTTCTCTTACTTAAAGATTTGTCTGATTTTAAACATTTATGAATACTCTCTCAGTGAAAACTGAGTGGGGGTTTTCTCCTACTTAGGAACATCATTAACTAGCCACAGGAGAGAACGACTACAAAGAGGGTCTCTTGATCTGGAGAACCTAGTATGTCTGTGCTTTACAAAAACAGTTAGTCCAGAAACAACCTATTCCTTGTAATCCACCTAGTTGACAATTCACACCAAGCAATGCCAGTATTAAAGGGTTTGTCTCCCTTCAGCCTGCAATCCAGCAGCAGTGGGCATGCTTGCACACTATAGAAAAAAGTGCCTGCCTATGTGCACTCTGGCACTTTTTCCTATAATGTACAAGCACTGCCACAGCTGCTGGATTGCAGGGTGGTCATAACTATGGAAACTAGAGTTGTTTCGGTACCAAAATTTTGATTCAGTATCGATACCATAAAAAAGTATTGCGATACTCGATACCATTCGAGTCCACGCGAAAAAAATAAAAAAAAGCCAAAAAAGATCGCATTTTATGGAACCGCCGGCTCATAATATAACAGTCCTATCCTACTTTTTTACTTTTTTGTAGCGACTAAAAGAAAATGGCGAATCGTGCTTTTTTTTTACGGCGTTCACCGCATAAAAGTGGATTTTTTAATAGTTTGGACTTTTGAGACGCGGCGATATGTAATATTTTACTTATCTATTGTTTATATTTTATATGTAAAATTGGGAAAGGGGGTGATTTATAATTAATATTTTGGTGTACTTTGTTAACTTTTTTTTTTCTTTTACAGTTTATTTATTAACCATTTCCCCCTTAGGGGCTAGAACCTGGGATCTTTTCATCCTATTCACCCTGATAGAGCTCTATCAGGGTGAATAGGACCTCACACTGTCCCTGCTGCCCTGTGCTCTGTGCACACGGCAGCAGGGAGCAGACTATGGCAGCCAGGACTTCAGAAGCGTCCTGGTCGCCATAGTAACCGATCGGAGCCCCAGCATTACACTGCTGAGGAGGAGGTGAGGGGACCCTGTGCACCAATGCTTTTATTACTGGGGAGAGGGAGGAAGGGGGGGGGGCGCACTGGCCACCAATAATGTATTTAATACTGGGGACAGGGGGGGCCACACTGGCCACCAATGTTTTAATACAGGAGACGGGGGACGGGTGGGAGTGGGGGGGTTTTAGCACTGGCCAGCAATGCCTAGTAACGTTTCATATATAAATGCAGGCAGAAGACACACGCTGCCGGCACCTGCCTGTGACCCATCGCTGTGATCCGCGGCAATTAACCCCTCAGGTGCGGCACCTGAGGGGTTAATTGCCTCTGATTGCAGCGCTCGGTCACAGGCAGGTGCCGGCAGCCTGTGTCTTCTGCCTGCATTTATATATGAACGTTATTAGGCTGGCCAGTGCTCCCGCCCCTCCTCCCGCCCCTCTCCCTCTATTGGTTGCAGCGGCAGCACAGGGGGAGGGAGAGACGGCCTCCTTCTCCCTGTGCTGCCGAGGAGAACTCTCAGCGCAGCCACGCTCTCCTATACTGAGCTGTGCAGTAGCGTAGCCCAGTATCGATAAAATACTAATCCTGGTATCGAGCTCGATACCAGAGAAAAGTATCGATTGGGTATCGAAACTTCGATACCCGAAACAACCCTAATGGAAACATGAAGTGTATGATGCAACGGAAAATGAATCAAGAGAGCAAAGGAGGTAATATGGACACATAGAATGTTAATTTTTGTGTACGCGCGATCGGATTACCCCAAAAAACAAGTGTTTCGCTCATTCATCCGGTAATCGGCAGTACACCACACCACCTCGTTAGAGATTCTCAGCCCTTAAGTGCCCTTCATTAACTTTCTCTACATGATAAATGCCACTTGCTGAAGTGAGACAACCCCTTTAAACACTACACCTTTATGACAGCTCTACTGGGATTGACTGGAATCGATTGGTGTGAGTTGTCAACTTTGCTGCTGGATCAAAAAGAAGAGACTGAGTTGCATCTGGATTTAGTTTATTGACTTTGGAGGGATTGAACACTTCAACTCATTTGCTGCACCTAAGTGTCTAACGTGAATAGACTTTGTACTGCTTGGTCTTTAAACCATTAGACAGACAGCACATTGAACTCACTGAAGACTGTGATGGTACTGCTGCTGTACTGAACACTTACTGTTACAAAGAAAAAATGTAGTTGTAGAGGAGCACAGCCAAAAGCCTCCAGATGGAAGGGTGCAAGCCTTAAAGGCCTGACCAAAGCATTTTATAGTAAAACACAGAAAAAAAGAGGCAGCACTCCAAATTATATTCAGAATAAATCCGATGGTTTAATCACCCAATGAACAGCAACATTTCAGTTCTTCTATGGAACCATTCTCAAGCCATGCGGATCATTGGGTAATTAAATCACCGGAATAATTCTGAATATGGTTTCTGAGTATTGTCTCTCTGTTTCTTGCTGCTAAAAAAAGAGATTGTTTAGTGGAAAAATTCTTTAATTTGAGTTGGGAATCGCTGTTTTTGTTGTGATAACTGATCAAATATATATATTGTGGGATAAGCTGTTGAGCAAAACATCTCATACTACAGAACATCATGGGAATATCCCCTATACAGTCGTGGCCAAAAGTTTTGAGAAAGACACAAATATTAGTTTTTACAAAGTTTGCTGCTAAACTGCTTTTAGATCTTTGTTTCTGTGATGTAGTGAAATATAATTACACGCACTTCATACGTTTCAAAGGCTTTTATCAACAATTACATGACATTTATGCAAAGAGTCAGTATTTGCAGTGTTGGCCCTTCTTATTCAGGACCTCTGCAATTCGAATGGGCATGCTCTCAATCCACTTCTGGGCCAATTCCTGACTGATAGCAACCCATTTTTTCATAATCACTTCTTGGAGTTTGTCAGAATTAGTGGGTTTTTGTTTGTCCACCCGCCTCTTGAGGATTGACCACAAGTTCTTAATGGGATTAAGATCTGGGGAGTTTCAAGACCATGGACCCAAAATGTCAACGTTTTGGTCCCCAAGCCACTTAGTTATAACTTTTGCCTTATGGCACGGTGCTCCATCGTGCTGGAAAATGCATTGATCTTCACCAAACTGTTGTTGGTTTGTTGGAAGAAGTTGCTGTTGTAGGGTGTTTTGGTACCATTCTTTATTCATGGCTGTGTTTTGGGGCAAAATTGTGAGTGAGCCCACTCCCTTGGATGAGAAGCAACCCCACACATGAATGGTCTCAGGATGCTTTACTGTTGGCATGACACAGGACTGATGGTAGCGCTCACCTTTTCTTCTCCGGACAAGCCTTTTTCCTGATGCCCCAAACAATCGGAAAGAGGCTTCATCTGAGAATATGACTTTGCCCCAGTCCTCAGCAGTCCATTCACCATACTTTCTGCAGAAGATCAATCTGTCCCTTAAGTTTTTTTTTTTTGGAGAAAGTGGATTCTTTGCTGCCCTTCTTGACACCAGGCCATCTTCCAAAAGTCTTCGCCTCACTGTGAATGCAGATGCGCTCACACCTGCCTGCTGCCATTCCTAAGCAAGCTCTGCACTGGTAGCACTCCAATCCCGCAGCTGAATCCTCTTTAGGAGACGATCCTGGCGCTTGCTGGACATTCTTGGACGCCCTGAAGCCTTCTTAACAAGAATTGAACCTCTTTCCTTGAAGTTCTTGATGATCCTATAAATTGCTGATTGAGGTGCAATCTTAGTAGCCACAATATCCTTGCATGTGAAGCCATTTTTATGCAACGCAATGATGGCTGCACGCATTTCTTTGCAGGTCACCATGGTTAACAATTGAAGAACAATGATTTCAAGCATCACCCTCCTTTAAACATGTCAAGTCTGCCATTTCAACCCAATCAGCCTGACATAATGATTTCCAGCCTTGTGCTCGTCAACATTCTCACCTGAGTTCACAAGACGATTACTGAAATGATCTCAGCAGGTCCTTTAATGACAACAATGAAATGCAGTGGAAAGGTTTTTTTGGGATTAAGTTAATTTTCATGGCAAAGAAGGACTATGCAATTCATCTGATCACTCTTCATAACATTCTGGAGTATATGCAAATTGCTATTATAAAAACTTAAGCAGCAACTTTTCCAATTTCCAATATTTGTGTCATTCTCAAAATTTTTGGCCACGACTGTACCACTGAAAGACACCATGCTGGTCTTTTTCCTTCATGAAGGTAAATTCTTAGAGACCAGTGACCTGTTTAACCCAAATGTAACCAGATATAGGGGTGTAACACTGAAACAGTTTATGCCCTAAAGAGCAGTATCATATATACAGTGTTACATAGTGGATTGAGTCCCCTAGCAAAGACTGAAGCCACCAAACTCCAAGCCACTTGTGATAGGAGGTCTTGGTGCCTCTACCTATCTGGCACGTTGTTTGCTAATACTACAGTCCATGTGAAGGTTCTGGCCAACCTATTATAGGGCCCTTCACTGCAGAGACCTGATAGCATCTGCAGACACTGTCTCTATGGCACAGTATGTATGCGCTTTGATAAAAGCTAAACAATAAATGTAATGAATTTGAGAAAACGATATAACTGCTAGATTATGTAGCATTCTTTGGACAGCATTTAGATGGTTAACATCCTGTAAATATTGTACAATTACTTACAGCTCTTTAAGGTTCCTGAGGGTTTTGATAGCAGCAGGAAACTCGTCTAGATTGTTGTAGTTCAGATCTCTAAAATTGAAGCGAGAACACCTTGAGACGCACAATCCCAGCAGAGGGCGCATTAATGCAAACAATTCCACACAACGGAACAAAAACTGCTGCTTGTAAACTCTTACAAGGCTGAAAATGCTAAACAGCCCCAATTAGCAGGCTGAGGTTCTACCATGAAATTATATTCAGCTGTTAGGTAACCTGAATTACACATTTTGGAAATAAGATTTGTACCTTAAATACAGCTTAAAATGCATTCACTACTTTGTTGCTGTCTTGAGTCAACATAGTTATGGTTACTTTACACGGGACGATGTACAAGCAGATTGTCAGGAGGGAAGCGTTCCTTCCCGTCAATCTGCTGATCGCTAGCGGAGGAGGCTGATGCATTTACATGTACCAATCTACTCCAGCTCCACCAGAGTATGTGTTGTCATACCATGTAAAGGGCCCATTAGAAGTTACTGACATAAAACCTGCAGCTGCACCACACCAGTGTCCTCATGACAACACTACACAGGTTATCTAGCATTTTAAAAATCATTCATAAAAATCATCTAGCT
Source organism: Bufotes viridis (assembly GCA_033119425.1). Lineage (NCBI taxonomy): Eukaryota > Metazoa > Chordata > Amphibia > Anura > Bufonidae > Bufotes > Bufotes viridis. Next base: position 254,180,401 of record CM065590.1, read on the forward strand.
ATCCTGAATAGTGGTAGAGAGGATGAGGACTCTGATGTCAATGCCATTTTAGTCCTTGTGCAAGGGTGACGTAAACTACCAGATGACAGGACAGGACATGTTACCACACTGGCATAATGGAGTGACACGCTACAGGCCGGTAACTTAAATAAATCCATAATATCTTAATATAGGAATAAAGCACATATTTAACATGCAGTAAAGGAACTCTTTAGTAATATTTCTGATCTTAAAGGATTCACAGAAATAAAATGATGTATGTAAGTGGAAGTAATACAAAATACACTGTAGTAAGGAGTTAATTATACACTCTTTTTGTATGGTACAGTAGGAGTGGGACCCCGCTCCCTGCCTGGTTGTATTTTTTTTAGATTTGACGTTTTTGATGTGCACACTTTGAGCTTGTGTGGTACAGAGAGCACAGATCTCTCTGCAGCTAAATGAAAGGCCTTGCCCTAGAATCTGCAATCTTCTTTTTATCACTATATTATTTACTAGGGAGGAAACTACACTTCATCTCTGGATTTAAGGGCTATGTTATAATAAACATAGTTAAAAAGAAGGCGTAATCCTTGTAAAAGAAAGCGCTACCGCTGAGAATGTGCTGCCAAAAAAACAAAAAATATGTACTTTGTTTAAGCCTTTCTAAGCTGGCTGGTGCCACTTCAGAGCTGAAGACAGCACAATTATTTCAGGAGACATACAGCGGGTTCTACTTCCACCTTATCTAGCTCCTACAACTCGCCAGAGAAGAGAACATCACTGTGAACACTAACTGGACAAGCCTATTACATGTGAATGGTTAACATGTTAATTCATCTCAAATAATTTCAGGGACGAGGACAATAAATATTAAAAAGGTAGTTTTTTTTTAGGGCCTTTTTTATTGCACTCTGGTCTAAAGCTGTGTCTCAATTGAATAGGAATGAGCTGCAATATCAAGACACAGCCTACAGACATATGGGTCACTCATGACAAAAAAGAACCTTTTATCTATTTCTGAAAAAGAAAAAAAAAACTCTTTAACACAAATTAGTGTGTGCAGCCAATATAAATAGAAAGATAATACATCCAAATATAAATAAAAGTATAATATTGCAGCTATATGGTCGATCTTCTACTGAACGTCTTATAGCTCTCCTTTAGCATGAGTAATAGCTAAGAAACGGCACAGAAGGCATTGTTATTAGATACAGGACTTGTTTTATACAGTCATCATATGAACAATTGCACTAAACACTTGCCAATTAGGCAAGCCAAAAAGCATGTTTGGCTTTTGAGCTATTTTTATTCTTTTTAGAATATCAATGAAAACAGTGAAAGGAATGAAACAAATAAGAGGTCAACTCACAAAGTCTCCAGACTGTGGAGCCCGTCAAAGCATTTCTTTCCCAGGGAGTCGATCCTATTGTTATGGAGATGTCTGCAGGAGAACATTAAAAGCACAGTCAGGATAGCATGCTGTGAACCTATGCAAACGTCTTCAATGGAAGCTTCTAAAGAAACGTGTTTTCAACCATGCACTTATTGTATACAAGTCAAGCACTGCGAAAGAATTTATTGGAGGGCATGCTCCTGAGGCTTTCACTTTCTTCCTTCAAAAAGATTGGCAGCTGTTGTAGCGTAAAAGAATAAGTTGAAGTGAAGATGTGCCGGATCGCTTTTTCTATGTACCTCCTCATTTTAACATACAAATACATAAAACACAATCAGAATAATAAAACACTATACAATCCATTGGTCTTGCTATGAGACCAACTCGTGAAGAGTTGGGTAGTCTCAAGTGGTGCAATTCACAAATGAATAAACTTTGATGGAAAAGTATGGAAGATACATTACTATGTCGGCTAGTTTTCCTGCAATATAAAATTTATCATAAACCCATAAAATTGGGTCTGTTTTTAAAATTCTGCTTACATTATTAGAAACTTATTACACTGGTGTAAAAAAAAAAAACCCTTCAATAACTTCTTTAGACCTACGGAAGAACTGCTTTAACTCAATGTTAATAAGCAGAGTGTTCTTATGTGTCTCTTGAGGCTCCTGCAACTAAAAAAAACCCAATGTAATGTCTGCCTGCGGCACATTTTATTTGGGGAACTATTTCCGCCAAAGAGAAATGGAAATTCCTTCTGGCATACAATTTCCTGAAAGGTGTATTAAAATGCAGCAGTATAATGTGCAAACCTACAAGTTTCAAACAAGATAGCTCATTGTTGTATATATGGGCCATACTTTACTGTTCAATTTGTTGAAAGATGTATGTTTTTTAAATGCCTGTTTTCCATAGACAGGGAGAAGGGATTTAGAAATATTCATAAGAATCCTAGCCACTGTACGTTTTATGCAAGAATAGGTCATCAATAATTGATTGGGGAGGGTCCAGCTCCCAAGACCCCCATTGATCAGCTGTTAAAGGGGGCCGTGGTGCTTTTCTTGGGTTGTGACGTCAGATGCATTGTTGACATGGCCTTTAAGCAACTTAGGCCTCATGCACACGACCGTATGTTTGGTCCGCGTCCAAGCCGCATATTTTGCGGCTCGGGCGCAGACCGATTCACTTCAATGGGGCCGCAAAAGATGCGGACAGCACTCCGTGTGCTGTCTGCATCTGTTGCTCCGTTACGTGGCCCCACCAAAAAATAGAGCATGTCCTATTCTTGTCTGTTTTGCGGACAAGAATAGGAATTTCTCCAATGGGCTGCGTTCCGTTCTGCAAATTGCGGAAGGCACATGCGGTCGTGTGCATGAGGCCTAAGTCTCATTCAAGTGAATGGGACTAAGCTGCAATACCAAGCACAGCTGCTATACAATGCTTGGTGCTGTGCTTAGTATAAATAGGAGGCACACCTTGTCACAGTTCCATCAAACAGCTGATTGAGGGAAGGGGTGGACTGACCATAGACCCTACAGTGAAATTACCTGGTGGGATGATGCCCAGGGAGCCATCTGAGGCCTCCTAATGGCCGCTGGCCAGGTATATAATGATCTCATGCTCTGAGCATTAATTATCGCTAGGAGCATTCGGTACATATGTACATGGATGGGGACTGCTGGTGCCCTTTTAAATTCAACTGTATCTCTATCTTCAGGACAGTGATATGGTGAAGTACCGCAGAGGGGGTGAGGTGACCTGTTGTTTACTTTGATGCAACAGTCAATACGATTACCTAAATCCTGTAGCTCTAACATTCAGATTCATTCAGACTAAAAATAAATCGTAGACCTCTAAATCCTCCTAGGAATCCCCCTAAAGTGTACTTTGCTAGTGATCTCATAGTGATAATATGTGCCCCACAATCAAATATACATATAGATAAACTCACAAGACCACAAGACTGGAGAGGTTCTTGAATGCATGATCTGGTATGTTGCGAATCTTGTTTAATGCCAGTGTCATGGCCTGAAGAGCTGATAAACTTTCCAGTGCCCTAACTGGAATTTCATTCAGAGAATTATCATCCAACCATAAGTGTCGAAGTGAATTCAGACCATTAAAGCAGTATGGTGGCACATAGCTGATATGGTTGGCATCCAATCGCCTAGATGGAGAAAAGAGCAGACATTTTGGTATTTTGGATTTAGATTTCAGATTTGCTATCATTTAGGTTACTGATTTATTTCACATTACTGATAACTTTAGGCTGATCCAATGCAAGCCATAATATTGGTAGTGAATTATGACTTATTGGCCAAATGCAGAAAAGCACACGTAAAATGAATTGGTCAATGTGTGTGATTGATATTCTCACCAACTTTTACTCAGTGTGTCTGTCTGTCCTCACAGAACAAAAAACGGAACGTCTTACAGGCAGTTAATAAAACTACACAGATCAAAACCAAACACCTTGTCAATGTTATAACTCAGGTTATTGCACAAATACCAAAGCACAGCTTAACAAAGACGTCTTTCTCATAAGGTGCTTTCCTCTTATGGATGACACCAATGAGCCGTTAATACTTTAAGACAGTTCGTTGTAAGCACCCCTGTGTTTTGGCACTATTTTTATGGAAAGGGAACCTGTCAGCAGTTTCATGCTGCTTGAACCACGGCACCATTATATACCAACAGGCTCCTTCATTAGAGCCAGCTACGTTTTACTCTGAAACTCTGTGGCTTTTCAGAGAAAACATAGTTTTAAAAGATCCAGGGATAGAGAGCGGTGTTTTCTCTAAGGCCACCTGCACACGTTGCGGAATACAGATTCCGATGTGGAAAATCCACAGCGTAGTACAGTACCAGCAAAGTGTATGAGAGTACAATAATCTCATGTACACTTTGCAGGTTTTTGTCTGTGCGGAAATTGACCTGCATTGCAGTTTTCAAATTACCGTAAATAGCATTTCAATTATGTTTGCGGGTTTAGCTTCAGATTTCACCCTTTTCAATAGAAGGATGAGATCTGAAGCAAAACTACATGAAATCCACACCAAACATTGCGGATTTCGGTGCAGATATGCTGCAGAAATGCAGATAAATCCGCACGGAAACCTCGTGGGGATCTTGTGCACGTTCACCCGTACCCATGTGCAGGTAGCCTAAAAGCCACAATTTTCAGAGTAAAACAGCTGTCTCCAATGAAGGAGCCTGACAGTAATGCATGCTGCCAGTGGTTAGGCAGCATGAAACTGCTGAAAGGTTCCCTTTAAGAGAGGTACCACTCTTTGACAACACAGAAGTAAGAAAGGTCAATTTCAGACATTTTTCTGACCTCCTCTTCAATGTTACATGCAGCAATTTGTTTTCTCCATATATGTCTTTCTTTCACAAAGCACAGCACTAGTGACTTCTGACCTGAACTCCGGACCTTTCAAATAAAAGTAGCTAATTAGTAAATAATTGTCTCCCTGAGCAGGCTGAAACTAACTTGTTACTGAGACATTAAGGATGGATGCTGTATATGAGAAACACATTGTGAGGACATTCATAAATATGTTCTTGTTTTGGTCATCTGTCTAGTGTCCAAAATGTAACATGTCCTTTCTGTAGATTTAGCTTATAACATTTTTTTCTGATACTTTTTGCGTGGGACTGTGTAACTTTGAGGGTATATCCCTATGTTCAGCTTTCTTGATGCAGTTTTTGAAGCCAAAACCAGGAGTGAATGCAAAAAGGAGAAGCAGTATACAGTGCATACGGAAAGTCTTCACAGACTCTTTCACTTTTTTCACATTTTGTTATGTTGTGGCCTTCTGCTAAAATAAAAAAGTTCCAAATTGTTTCCCATACCCCATAATAAAGTGAAAACAGAATGCTAAAAATCTTTGCTTATTTATTGAAAAGGAAAAATTAAAATATGAAATTGATATAAGTATTCAGACTCTTAACCTGGTAATTAGTCAAAGCACTTTTCGTACTGTCGGTAAACAGCCATTTTCAGGTCTCTCCAGAGATGTTCGATTGGGTTCAAGTCAGGGCTTTGGCTGCACCAGTCAAGGACATTCACAGGTAAAGCTTCGGCCCAGTCTGAGGTCCAGAGCACATTGGATCCGTTTTCCATTAAGAATATCTCTGTACTTTGCGTCATTCAGCTTTCCTTCAACACTAACCAGTCTCCCTGTCCCAGCTGCTGAAAAACCCCCCCACAACATGATGCTGCCAAGACCATGCTTCACAGTAGGAATGGTGTTGGGTAATGGCCAGTTTCCTCCAAACATGACACTTAGAGTTGATGCCAAAAACGTCAATCTTGGTTTCATTAGATCAGAGAATCTTGTTTCTCACAGTCTGACAGTCCCTTAGGTGCTTTTTTTGCAAACTTTCATGTGTCTTTTACTGAGGAGAGGCTTCTTTCTGGCCACTCTGCCATAAAGCCCAGATTGGTCGAATGCTGCAGTTTTTCCTTTTTAATAAATTGGCCAACATTTCTAAAATTCTGTTTTAATTTTTATTAAGGGAGACCGAGTGCAGATTGATGGGGGAAAACTAGAATTTTTTTTAATTTTAGCACAAGGCTGCAACATAACAAAATGTAAAAAAGTGAAAGTGCCTGAAGAGTTTCCGAATGCACTGAACGTCTGCTTTTATGATCCAAAACTGCATCAAGAAAGAGTTAAATGTGGCAATACACTCAATGTCCTGTAGGATAGAAATGTGTCACAGCAGGTACATCAACTATTCAACTGTCAGTTGATGTATGGGGAAAAAGTAAAAATAAATGCACATAGCGGAATATGTGCATAAGGATGTAAGTTTGGTTTGACACAATGATTTAAGTTTTAGTATTTTTTTTATTATTACTTTAATTATATTTTAATTAATGATGCTAATCTGCCTCATGCTCGTGTGCATTCCAGATAATTAGAAAACGACTGTATATTATGATCTGGAGATTGTGCTCTGTCCAGCTGCCAGAATATAGTTTTTGCATGTATGCATACACAGTGTTTATACATGAAGTAAAGATTTATTGCCAAAGAGACCCATTCTAAACTGCACTCAGGTTTCTCCTCAACTACATGGTACCAGGAATGACTACTGATGTCCCATTTGAAGGTCCTACTTTTCATTAGTCAGATAAGGGTGGAGTCGTCCTCTAATCCTGGGATAGCCATTAGCGGCTGCCTCAGGAATTGTCAAGGGGGGGGGGGGGGTTACCCGAGCCCTTAGTTACTAATCAGAAGTAAGTTAGGCAGATGAGACTAGCCACAGTTTTATAAACTTGTTGTTTTTTTTTCCATTTGTTTTTTCTTATTTTTTAGTTCTGCTGTCAGGCTGTGATGCTCCTTCTGTCCTGTCTCCCCAGTAGTCTGTATATAGGCTCTATTAGTCTTACGTGCATAACCTACTTTTGAGTAGTATCTAAGGGCTCAGGTAACCCCTAGCCCCAACAATTCTTTCGGCGCCCGCTAATGGCGATCACAAAATTAGTGCCGATGGAAGGCCCCGTAGCCTGTGCCTATTTTCGTTATTAAAACTGTGAAGCTCCCTCCTTTTCACTGAGCCTTTCCTTAGCATCGTGTTCCCTCCCGGGGAGACAGGGTGGTGGATGATCTCTCAGCATGTTTAGTATGGTACCTCCAGTTATTCTTGACTCGTGTGTTGGTTGCGCATACTGCGTGGATCCTCAGGACCTGGAAAACACTCTATACTCGTTACTACATTAAATGGTTTGTCCGCTTTATTTACGGTATATTGATGACCTATCCTCAGGATAGCTCATCAATATCAGATCGGCATGGGTCCGACTCACGGCAACCCCACCTGTTTGAAGAGAAAGCTGCTTTCTCTTCATTGTTTACCTGCTTGCTGTTACAACTGTAGAGGCGAGCAGTATAATTACACCTAAGCTGTCCCCTTTACTTCAATGGAAGATTTCCTTCTTATGCACTTGAATAGGAGAGAGCCATCCCATTGAAGTGAATGGGATGGCTTAGGTGTAATTTCACCGCTGCGGATGCGACAGCAAGCAGGTAAACAATAAAGAGAAGGCAGCACTCGTATGAACGCGGCCTTCTCTTAAAACAGATCGGCAGGGGTGCCAGTTGTCGGACACCACAAATCTATATTGATGACCTATCCAGAGGATACATTATCTATATAAATAAAGCGGACAACCTTGATACTCTTAGTATTGCTCTTTGTCTTTCTTTTTTTGATAGCCTTGTCATTGATTCTATTTTGCACAGTGCTACAGTCCAGACGTCTTTTTGTAAAATGTATTCAATCATGTCAATAAAAACTGTTCTAAAAAAGAATACAGATTTATGCCAAACATGGTGAATTAACAAACTGCTATATGAGAGTAATTTAAATGCCAGTAACCAATATGTATACTTCCAGGAAAGTGCATACACATATGTAGACGACGCCATTTGCCTCAGCTCTCCTCTAATGCCTTACCACTCCAAAACATACAAGGTCTTTACAATGGTTAAACTCTAGGTGTCAAAATTCTGACAAATGTTTGCAATGAAAATGTAGATTATAAATCCAAACAAGTCAAACTTCTATCAACAAATGGACAAAGCTGAAATGTTTACACGCTTCATCCAGACGTACCTTGAAGGCAAGAATTGTTTTATTTCACTGGCTGGAACACTACATGATGTTGGAGTGTTCAGCTATGTATGGACACCAGAAATGAACACACATATTAGTGAAGCTCCTATTTAAAAGTGACAAGAACGTGCTCATAAGTGCTCCGACTCATAAGTCATAAGAAATACTTCAAATCATTGGATGTCAGCCAACCAAATGTGATCCAGATCTTAAAAATCCTAGAATATGTTTTTTGTTTCCAGTTATCAGAACTTTTTATGGGCACTAAGCCATGCTACAAATAAGCAAAACTAAAAGGCTTTTTAAGGAAAATGCACCAGCAAAAGAAGCCAAGGTTAGGCACATACTATGATGACAGTCAAAAATAGACATATTCAGTATTTTAACACAGGATATGTTCACTCTGCTGTTTGAGGTCCCATTCAAAGCCTCTGTCGGCAGTTCCACATACACAGCACAGCATTCAGCATGATAGATCCTGCACAACGGCATGGCTGCTGTTATAAACAGAACACAGGAGCTGTGAAGAACATATGAGCAGAGTATAACTGTTCATTAGTCCCTCATTATTGGAGCAATCACTTGAAAACATTGCATATATGTACAGTATAAATGTAATGATTTTCCTCTCTATAATAAAAGCATCTGTCTAGCAACTTTTTGCTGACTATCATTTACTGGATGTACGTAATATAGTAAAACGTTTTGCTCACTAAAATTTGACGTTCAGTGACAACATTAAACTTTATATAACAATTACAACAAGCTGTGTAACAAGATTTGTATGAACCCTTGTATGAAATCTGGCAAGACCAAAATGACAGTATTAGCACAACATCAGCAGGAGATGTCACTGTTAGAAATCGAGTCGGTAAAAAATGTTGAAAACCTGCTTTTACTTTCAGCTGCATTCACTGCATCCCGAATTCTAACACTGATATCTTTCCATGTACCGAAGATAATGCTGTGATTCTGGTATTGTTTGAAATCATGTCAGCTTTCAAACAATACAAAGACAATATCTCTATCTGCTAGCTATCCAGAGATATGAGCAGCTAAAGCAGCCGACCCTTCCCTTCAATCTAGGGAAGGAGGGGTGCAGTTGGGGAGCTCACAGTCTGCAGGGGGAGATAAAAAATATATAGAAATGTGACATTATCATCACGTAATAAAGTTATGTTATTTATACCACACAGTGAATGCTGTAAGTAGGTTCCACAAAATAATGTTAAAATTGCAGTCTTTCTCCCTAACAGTTATTCAGTACAGTTATTCGGTTCCAAGTTGTAAAGTAATAACTTCGGCTCATAGGAGCCAATTCATTCCAATAATGTACGGAGCACTCACGCAAAATAAAGTAACATTTTTTAGAGGCTTTTTCCAATTTTCAAGTGTAACTGTCATATTTTTGGCATGTATACCTGAGTTAGTCTGTCAATGATTGTCAAAAGACTCTTTATTTACCTTATAATAACAGCTTTCATTAATGTTCCCTGTCCCTTTCCACTGCTCCCTTAAAAGTCAGTTGCTATGGCTTGTCTGTCTCTGGCTAAGAAGACAGATAGACAGAGGGACGGTCCTTCACACTGTATGTCTGCATTAGGCTTCAGAGTGAGGAGGTGTGTCTTTCAATAATCTAATCTGATTGGCTGGCAGGGAGCTGCTGGCTACAGCAAGTGTGTATGTGAAGTGAGGGAAAGCAGTTTTGGCCTCAGAGAACTGGCAGAGGAGCCACCTTGAGAAGGTTCTTATATTGTAAATGTTTAAACAGCTGTAACTAAGGGAAAAACTCAAGGAAAACCGTGCTATGTGAAGCAACTAAAGATTACTTTATGGATAATGCTGCTGCAGCAATAACATATGCTAACATGGATTTTTTGATGAAAATATGGCGGTTACACTTTAATGTGACTGTTAGGGAAGGGGTTTTCCATTCTACCTTATGGCATATGCAATGAATAAAGCATAAATGTATTAAAGATGCAGGTCCCACCTCTGGAACCGACACCTATCTCCAGAACAGGGGTCTAACATGTGATAAGACCTTTAATCTTTTATAAATTGTATTAATCCATCTTCTCTGAAACAAACATCAGATTGACTCTGCATTTCTCAATGTTAGGCCACATGCACACCATTGTGGATTGTAGACTGCAAAATATATATGGTCTTGTGCATGATATTTGGACCAACCTATTCTACAAAACTGCTGAATGTACAGCAGGGAATTAGCTCGCACTGCTCTCTTGGTACACGCAGTAATGTATGTGAAAATGTCCAACTGAAATGTGTATTCGGCTAACAGATACAATGTAGCAGTCTTCCTCTTCTCTGAATAGTTAGGAGTTTAGTTCCTCTCAGGAATTTTTCCATAATAGCCAAATACAAGTCATTTTCTTTCTGAACAAAGGACAAGATAGCAGTTGTGATAGTGCGTTAACTACCGTTTACCATTTACCATTTCTCAGCTGCTCCTGCCTTTAAACAGGGGTTACCTGATCTTTGCGAACTCTGCTACACAATGGACACAAAACATTACCTACTTCAAATGCAGATTCTAACAAAAGCCTTAAAGCTCTTAACCCCATCCACTGTCCTCCTAATTGATTAACTTGTTCCAGAAATTGCATTCCTTGTTCAAGTCCAAAACCAAGAGGCACCTGGTGGGCAGCATGAAACAGGAAACTAAAAATTGCCCACCTTTTTGTCGGGGCCCAGACCAAATTGAACGAACAAAGCAATCTACGTTTCAACCAAAACTCTTCCTTTTGCCATAGTGCCTTTTCTGTTCAAAGTCCTATCACTCCATCTCACGGCTGTTACACAGCTGCTTAGAAATGCTACTACATACTGTCACTCTGTCTAATGGAGTCACAAAACAAAGCCATTGAAACATCACCAACGGGGCTTCATTTTCCTGTTTTCATTACAAATACCCTATGATTGAAAGGTAGAAAACATTAAATGGGGTGTCCAAGTTCAGTAAAAATTCAGGAAGCCCCACTAAAATAACAAAAGAACAGATATGTACCTCTTCTCCCCCCTGCCACTTCCAGTGATGAGCTCCCATCCTCCCCACTGCTGTTTGTTTTCCTGGCTGGAGCGGTGATGTCCTGGGTACTGCTAAGGCCAGTCATTGGCTGCATGGTGACCTGTTAGCAGGGAGCATCACCTCTGTAGCCAGGAAGATGACCTCAGAGGCGGGGGGATCGGAGAGCAGCGCTGGAAGAAACGGGGAAGAAAAAGGGTAAGTATCTCTTCCTTTGTTATTTGGCACATTTACAGGGGTTTTCCGAGGTTTTATTGAACTCGGACAAGCCCCTTTAAATAACTCTTAAAGAAGTATTTCCATCTGAGATATTTATGTATGGCATATTCACTCCTGGCACCCTCATCTTTCAGCTGTTCGTGCCGTTTTGCAACACCCACTGAGGCAGCACGGTAAGGGTACTTTCACATTTGCTGGATAGGGTGAACAGCCTGCCGGATCTGCCATGCCGCAAGTACCCGAGCACTGCCGTGCTGCCGCTCCGTCCCCATTGACTATAATGGGGCGGAGGGCGGAGCTACAGCACAGCATGGCAGTGCACTGCCAGAGATCGCCGGACTAAAAGTACTGCAGGTCCGACTTTTTAGTCCGGCGATCTTTGCCACGCACTGCCGTGCTGCGCCGTAGCTCCGCCCCATTATAGTCAATAGGGACGGAGCGGTAGCACGGCAGTGCACGGGCACTTGCGGCATGGCGGATCCGGCAGGCTGTTCACCTGCTGGATAGCTATGCCGCTAGTGTGAAAGTACCCTAACACTGTTACCTTGCACCACTCTTCATGTCTATGCGGGTTTCCTACCACACAGAAAAAACACAGTGGCAGGTTAATTTGGAATTTAGACTTTGCACCCCAAATGTGGACAGGATTTCAAGTGAGTAATGACAATGTAGGTACAGTGCTCAAAAATATACTTACTATATATAAATGAATAAACTAAAGAAATAATAATACATATCCACATCCTGTGGATATGCCAGAATTTCTTACTTTAGGACACCCTTTAAGAACTGAGATTGCTAAGGATAGGTAGATAATATAGCTATCAATTTGTATAGCATATATAGTGATTGTAACTAATGCAAAATGATTCTGAGTATGTTGGATCTACTTCATTCTGCTCATGTTGGATCTAATTTATGATTGACGTCATTTTCATGTTCTACTTACAAAGACTGAAGGTTGCGAAGGTTGTGGAAAGCATCACTTGGAACTTGCTTTAACTGGTTGTTCTGCAACATCCTAAAAAAAAGACAAACAGGAATATCAAATGATTGTAAAAAGAATGCTCACATGCAATGTCTAAACCAGGGATGGCTAATCTGCGGCTCTCCAGATGTTGTAAAACTACAACTCCCACCATGCCCTGCTCTAGGCTGACAACTGTAGGCAGTCTGGGAGCTCCAAGGCATTGCTCCCGGTTAGCCAGAATCCTACTCCACACTGATGAGGGGCAACACCCCGAAACAGCTGTCTGTGGATGGATAACTGGCTTAGATTTTCCCCGTCACATCCTTAAAGCTTGTAAAATAGCGGGATCTTGACATAGCGGCCACATAATATGGTGGACTTGGTGATCTCTGTAATGGAGACACCCCTTTGCTTGGTTTTCCTTCCTTTGAGGGAAATCTGGCTTTCATTGTGTTGTAGACCCAATACTGGGGATCCACATTTATTTTGCATATTCCTGTTTCCCAGGGAGCTTTGCACTTCAGATTGCTGTATTGAGACCCTTAACTAAGGCTCCACAGTGTTTTATGTAGCTGGTCTCCCCGAGATCTGCTATTGTTTTGCATGCTGGGAGCTGTAGTTTTGCAACAGATGGAGAGCTTCAGGTTGGGTATCCCTGGTCTAAACCTTTAACATGTAAAGATATCACACGACAACAAACATAAAAAAACAATGGTATCAGTCTGCTCTTTCTCCAAAAGATTCCAGGACCTAGAGATAAACTACAGGAGGATGCATCAGCAAGCAGATTCCTGTAGGTCGCTGGCAGGTATTCACCTGTTTAGCAACAAAGTGACTTCAATAGCAGTTGCTAGTTACACAATGGTAATGACAACACACCGTGCAGACATATTTACTCAGCTGCGTTTTCAAAGAAGGCATTCTCATTTTGAAATCTGCATAAGTCACTATAAATGACAGTGGGTTCAGTCAGTGTCTTAATGTCATTGTATAACGTATTTACTGAACTTTAGACTGTCTGAGATTAGGATCCAGAGCTGGTATAGTTCGTACAATGTAAATTAGATTCAGGTTCAATGCTAGTGCACAAAAAAGAAAAGCATATAACCAAAGGTCCCTCCAGTTACCATATTTTAAAACATTTAATGGTCTTTCCTGGTACAACGCAACTTGAAACCATGTTTAACAGATGCTGCTGCCCACCACTACATGTTATTGACTGGAGTATCCTACCAATCAGCATAGTCATTAGTTGCCTGCATTACCTGTGTCAGGATGAGCTGCTTCTGGGGACACTAGGAGAGGACAGCTCCATTTTGCTGAATGGTTATTTCACTAACGCTCTGTACTGGCCATCAATCATACAAGAGGTTGTCAGAGAGTTCAAATCCACATCAACATAGTGGAAGATCCTGGCTGATCAGGCATTGGGGTTCTCTGTTTGGATATAGCTTTTATATTTGGACTCAAATAAAATTGGATGTTTTCACTGGATATTTCACTCTGTTGCTGAACCTCTTGTTTTGTTCATTTTATTTTTCTGGTATACACAATACAGGAATAGAAAGAAGCGTCTCTCCTCTTCATACATTGGTGCTTGAAAGTTTTTAAACCCTTCAGAATTTTCTATATTTGTGCATAAATATTACTTAAAACTACATAAGATTACTACATCCTAAAAGTAGATAAATATAACCAACTCAAACAAAATAAACATTTTAGACTTGGTCATTTATTTATTAAGGAAAATGATCCAATATCACATGTCTCTGATGGAAAAAGTATATGAACCTTTTGAATTAGCAGATAATTTGAAGGTTAAATTAGAGTCTGGTGTTTTCAATCAATGGGATGACAATCAGGTGTGAGTGGGCATCCTGTTTTATGTAAAGAACAGGGATCTATTAAAGTCTGATCTTCAAAGCACATGTTTGTGAACGCATATCATGGCATGAACTAAGGAGATTTCTGAGGACCACAGAAGAAGAGTTGTTGATGCTCATCAGACTGGAAAAGGTTACAAAACTATATCTAAAGCATTTGCCGATCTACAGTAAAATCAACAGCATTGTGTGTGAATGTACCAAACAAAATATTGGAACAGGTCTGACCTAAATGTAAACAACAAGGACACAAAAAGTGTCCCTCAGGATCCACACTATTAGCTAGAGTAATCTCCCCACAGTGAATTCCTGATTGTAGTGTAAATTTATGGCCACCAAAGGCCACAAGGAGGCAATAAGATTGGCTATCGAATCACAGACCATACCATTAGCCAGAATAAAAAGCCACTGCAAACAGTAGCTCCTGCTTAAGGGGAACCACTCGAATCAACACAAATAAACACCTTTTGATCTCAATGGGCACCTCATTACAGTTGACTGTAAAGGGGTTTTAGTCTGGGGACATTTACCCAGGAGTATGTTCAACTCAATACGGAAAACTATATAAGTAATGTGGAAGCTAATGTTACATTGAGTCCATCATACATTCAAATCTTTTCATGCCAGATGTAAGTTATCATCACTAGATGTTCTTATTAACAAGCACATCATCTTTTTCTGTCCAGTATTTTCACTTTTTACAGCTGATTTAGAAGTCACAACATATCCATTTCTACATTTTACCTACAAGGCTATGTAGGGAGTTCATGTGCTATAGCAAGTGCTCTAGTTTATTGGTTTAAAAGCTCAAGCAATTTAGGCAAAAACACTATAATTAGTGGCCCAGGGCAATTAGGAACAGTAATCGGAAATATACATAACAAGTGCTTGATCTACTTACAGAACTTTGAGACTGTTGAGTCCAGCGAAAGCTCCCTTGGGAATGTATGTCAAGTCATTTCCTGCAAGACGTCTGCACAGATTTCGAGAAAAGAAAATAACACAAGTAAATCCATTTCTCGTCATGTGGAACTCATTTGAGATTCATCTTGATACATAACTATTCAGCAAATAAGCATGCCAAGCGTAGCTGTATTACCATCTTAAATACATAAGAGTAATCCCTATGAGTAGGCAGCAATAAGAACTGTAAATGTTTTTTGTTGACTGTCCTGTATATAGCCTCATATGTGCTTTCAATGTGTGCGCCAAAAAAGAGGTCATCACTCAGCATGACCTGGCAGTGCACTGCGGCAAAGCTTTTCGACAGTGAATGATAAAGGCGTGATGTCATCATCCCTCAATATTTGTCTTTAACCCCTTAATGACCAGCTATTTTTTTAGTTTTTTTCCCAGTATTTTATTGTTTACACTGCGTATATTTCACACTAAATAACCTGTTAAGTGACTTGTTTGCGTTATTTTGGTCATGTGGATTCCTAATAAGTGTTTTGCCTGTGTAAAATCATTATTTTTTAATTATTTATTACTATTTTGCAGGTTTTTTATTTAAAGATTTTCAATTGCACTTTTAATTATTTTTTATAATCTCATTAATAAATTACTGTCTTACAAAATACGGTAGTTTTATACTTATGATGTATTAGCATACTCCTGTGTGCTAATACATTATGCTTTATGTCTCTATAGCACAGGGCAACACTAGTGTGCGCAAATTGCAGGATTACTGAATTTACAGGCCTGGAGTCTTTTCAATGTCCCAAGAGCTGACTGCAGAGGGTTTATCCAGCGTCCAATCAAATCACTAGGTTCCAATAAGAAGGGAAAATCCTCTTTGATCCTGCCTTAGTTACAGATTGCAGCAATCAAAGGGTTAACAATTGGGTTTGGAGCTACCTCTGATCCTCACTGTAGAGCAAAAGGCTGCTCTATGGAGCTGTTAGTTATAGTTCATTCAAAATGCTCAACTCCCTCTAAAACAGCACCAACAAGAGACAGTGGATGGTCCATAAACATAGTACAGTTTTTCAGGTGTAATCAGTAATCCAGCATGTGTCATTACATTACACTTAAAGGCTATGTACACACTTGGAGGCTATTTTTTTATGATTGCATTTTTTTTATTTTGGTATTTATTAAAAATATTGAGCCGTTCTGTCATAAAGAGTTAACTGTTTCTCTAGCTGTGTGAATCATGCTTTTTACTTTCACTTTGTGCTGGTCCTCTAATAACTCTTATCTCTAATTTACTAAGAGGTCATAAACACTTATTTAAGACGCATTCCTATCAGTAAGATTAGAATGGAGTTATAATTTTTGTTGTTTTGTTTATAATATCAGAGAGCAGACATAAGGAGCCCGTCAGATTAGCAGGCTGACAGAGCAGAGAGAAAATTCAGATTCATCTATTAGAGCATCTCAGCTCTGAACAGAAAAAAGGGCTCCATATCTGTAATAAATTTAAAAGTATAGCTCAAAAGTAGTACAATGCAATAAAAAAATGCCTCCAAAGTTATACATAGCCTTTAAAGTGGTTCTCAGTAGACGGGGAAAAAAAACTGTAGAAGCTAGTGGTGCTGTGGCTTGTTCTAGACCCTGGGAGCTCAAACTAATATGATCAGTAACTTACTGCACTTTCCTTAAAGGAGTTATCCCACAATTAATGTAAAAAAAAGGAACATCAGACATCATATAGTACACAGCAGTCTCATTCTAACAAAGCCAGAACCAGACCTGCACCACACATAGTTCAAGAAATCTCCCCATTTATTGCTCCTATTGCTCTTCTAGATTTTTTTCAAGCTCATTCAGCTCATGAGCTGTGTCCTTTCTCATGGCACATGTCCTTTCTGATTTAGCTCTATCCCTGTAAGTGTCACAGCTGTAACAGTAGATATTTCTAGTAGAAATTGAAATGGAACTGAGCATGTGCAACCACCTCAGCCGAGTGGACAGAGAAATAGGAAAAAGAACAAACGGTGGGTGGCTTTTTACAGATATATTTTATTGAATAACTCAGAGGCTATGCAAAATTTTTAATGACATCCAATTACAAAGTATTCAGATCCAGGTGTGACTTGTTTGGAACTGTGCTAATACTGTTGGATGTACTACAACTCCCAGTCTGCAAAATAGTAAAGAGAGACTTATTTACTTTCTACTTTTGGCCTGGTTATGGACTCCAGGATCATTAGCCGGCCACAGCATATACATCTCCTGCCTTGTATCATTTACAAAATGCTTAATACCTAGGGCACCCCAACTACCACTAGGCAGGTAGTGTTACCCTTGCTTTTCTTTGCAATAACATGTTTTCTAATTTTCCATTATCTAGGTGTGCTTCTTTTTTATTGTGTGTTGCTTTGAACCTTGGACATCTTAACAATAAACCCAATACAAACTCAGGTTTGGGGATACCCTCAATCTCTCCATTTAACAGATTAACCAATAAATGTTATCTATAGCCTTTCATACAGTGCTATATGATGTTAAATACTTTTGTGTAAAAAAACAAAACAAAGGTATTATAACAGTGACACCTTTATTGTTAGGGTTTATCCAATATCAAAAACAGTCCCGCCATGTGCCAAGCCCCTGAAAGGGAATATTGTTACCCCACTCCCTGTGGCACCCCTGGTCCCCGCACCGCCACTTCTCCCTGTATACGGATGAAAACATCCGATGTTAGGGGGAGCAGCCAATGGCAGGCGGGGACGGGGACGAGCCTCCCTAGCATCTTAACAAAAAAAAAATGAAAGCTTGCAATAAAGGTATCACTGCTATAATACTTTTCTCTCTTTTTTTTTTTTAAC
Organism: Bufotes viridis; assembly: GCA_033119425.1. Lineage (NCBI taxonomy): Eukaryota > Metazoa > Chordata > Amphibia > Anura > Bufonidae > Bufotes > Bufotes viridis. The sequence goes on from CM065590.1 coordinate 254,198,297, forward strand.
ACAAAAGTATGCATTTTTGTGGCTAACATGGAACCACGCCATTTTGGCTATACATCAATATAGTGCTATAAAAAGTCTCTATACATGCATCCTCATCCATTTTATATGTTGCATTGACTAATGCACAAGCATGCTTCTAAGCACATTTGATAATCCCCAGTTTTATACAAACCCTATGATGAAAACCCAACAGTTCCTTTAGAGATATTTGTAACTTAATAATTGCAATGTCATCAGTTAAGGAAAAATGAGACACGCAGCTGCAAGAGATAACACTGGAATGCTGCGGTAACATAACTACTATGGAAGAAAAAGCTGGAAACCATTTTCTTCCTCATTTTAAAATATATAATGCGATAATAAATCAAATCATCACATATAATAACCAAACAATCCAATACAGAATGCTCAAACACAATAAAAATTCGGACAGTGAATGACCCTTTTTAGCAGATGTGCAGGGTCATTAGGTGATCTTTAAATTTCACTGGGCTAAGTGGCAAGTATTTGCCACAAACCCTAAAGAATAGTGCACTGTTCAACTGAGAACACCTTACTGCATTAAAATTTGCTAAAAATCCTAAATGTATAAAACTGAATTCAGTTGACCTAGATGCCATGTGGACTGGGACTATTCATGCTCGGACTGGCTCAAAGGGTAGGAGGTGGATCCCCGGGCCACGGAAGGCACCTTGTCCCCCCCCAAGTCGCACATAACATGGTACACTAACTGCACGATATACAGATAGGCAGCATACAGTATCTTAACCAACCTATGCGTCCATATAATAAACTAAGTAGATTACCTAACATACTACTCAGTTTATTGCTATAGATACCCTGGGTGGCTGAAACAAGTCTAGAAAGAGTGGCAGAAAAGCCAGTATCCTCTATCTCTAGTGACTCACCATTCTTGATATCATTGCAAGGGCCTCCAAATCAATCATTCTGCAACAGGTTCAGGAAATATTTGCAATTACCTGCGATTGTGGAGGTCTAGTGAAAATTGACTAACCACATGTCCGGTGATGGCACAGAATCTACAGCACTGAATGCTTTGACACCAAGAACGCATTGACTTATATTTTTGTCAGGTGTGCACTATCCATGACGCAGTGCTCCAGACTAAAAAAAATATCAAGGAGCCATTGGCTCCTAACCTGAAAAACTTTAGGAGCCAAATGAAATTTTTAGTCACCAAATTTAAAATACATATAATATAGCTGGGATGCTTAGGAGCATGGGGTTTTCTAAGCTACAGCCCATGCAGTTAAAGGGGTTGTACACTCGTTTCCATGACCTGTCAGACTAGCCAGATTGGCGTTGGTAATCCCTAGGTGCTGGGTCCTGGCTCATTCGCTTCTAGGCCTCCGCTGCTTATCTTGGGTTTCTCCATGAAAACGTTTGGCTGCAGTGGCATCAAGCCAATCACCGGCCACAGTGTGAGGGGCGGATCTTCACTCAGCAGACGTCTGCAGCGTGTGTCTGCTGGATGAAAGCCTTTTTTTTCTTAAAGAGGCAGAACAGCGGAATGTCTAGGCACAAACACGACAAAGTCTTGTCACCATTTTGCAATTTTAGGTTGCATTGGCTACCATTTTGGGCGCCATCTGGAGCCCTGCACCGTGTAACCTATATTCTGATGTCAGTGATGTCACTGTGTAACCTATATCCTGATGTTAGTGATGTCACCATGTAACCTCTGTCTTGATGTCAGTGATGTCACAGTGTCACCTGTGTCTTGATGTCAGTGTCACCTGTATCCATAAGTCAGTGATGTCACCTTTTAACCTCTATTCTGATGTCAGTAATGTCACAGCATTACATGACTCCTGATGTCTGTGATGTCACAGTGTACCGTAACTCCTGATGTCAGTGGTCACAGTGTACCGTGGCTCCTGATGTCAGTGATGTCACAGCATTACATGACTCCTGAGGTCAGTGATGTCACAGCATTACATGACCCCTGATGTCAGTGATGTCACAGTGTACCGTGGCTCCTGATGTCAGTGATGTCACAGTGTACCGTGGCTCCTTATGTCAGTGATGTCACAGTGTACAGTGGCTCCAGATGTCAGTGATGTCACGCTCTCATATTATGTCATGGCCAGTGTGTTCTTCTGGTACCTTGTGCTTGCTCAGCTGCTGTTTGATATGCTCCTGGTTGACGCTTGTCTCAATCTCTGCCAACCGGTAGTGCACTTTGCCCTCTCCCTGGCGCTCTGCACCACGATCTGGGTCAGGTCACTCTTCTTCTTCCGACTCACGTCCTTCAGTCGAGAACAGACAGACTCCAGGTCAACACACGCAAAACAGTCGCACCCAGCAGACGACTGCAGACTGCAGCGTATGTCTGCTGGATGAAAGCCTTTCTTTCTTAAAGAAGCAGAGCATCGGAGGGTCTAGGCGCATTTTGCAATTCTAAGTCGCATTGGCAACCATTTTGGTCGCCATCTGGAGCCCTGTGACGTAAATTAAGAAATTTTTCCTCAAGCAACACCATTCCATCATTACAGGGGTTAGCATTTGGAGTTGTTTTTTGTACAATTGTTGGACAGGGCTGCACCATTTCACCTTTAACTTCAGGTCGCAGCCACCAAACTTGTGACTTTTTGCATTTTAACACCCCTCACTCCAGTTTCAATCCAGATTGACCACTTCGCAAACTCACTCCAGTAGGGGGCAGAATAAAAAACTGGTGTTGAGTTTCTAAAAAAGAATTAAGTTTAAAGGTGCACCAATTTTAACAAACAATGATAAACAATTTATCATGATTGGCATTCCCATACGCCAGTATTGATCCCTTTGAGCGAGTTGTGCCAGATGCCTCTTAATACATTAGGTGCATCTCTGGCAGTCTGTGTGCCAGAAACTGAAGTGTACACCAGCCAGGGTCTGTTGTAGACTTCAGCTATACCTTAGGCCAGTTTCTGGTGTAAGCTATATCAAATCTGGCGGGCCATACTTAAACTGCCCTTCCTAGAGAGCCACTTTGGAAAAGTGTCGAGTAGCCTAAAAAGTCTCAAATTATAGTGCACTTGTGTGACTTATTTACACCACAATGGTGGCATAAATAGGTTGATAAATGTCCCCCAATGTGTGATGTTTGATAAATCTGGAGCAAAGTACACCAATGCATTCTAATGCAAAACTGACTTAAAATATTACCCGCGTGATAAATTCCCCCCATAGATGTTAACCTCATTAGGCATTAACTGATTTTCACACAGGCCTGTGACTCTCCACAGTAGAAAGCCACATTCGTTAGTGCTGTGTAAATCAGAGAACCCATTTAAAATAGTATGTTTTGACAAATATCTTTAGTACTCAAATGTATAGAAATATTTGTTTTTGCATTTTTATATATAATCAAAGAACATGAAGGACAAAATGGAGTACAGTTACAATGGTCTAGCACACAAACTTATGATATAAATTCTACATGCAAATAACTTAAAAGATTCATTAAATTCCAAATAAATGAATGCCAGTCTAAATCATAAAACATACACAGCAAAATAGAGAGAATATGAATAAAATACACAAACACACAAAACTATTCATATTTGGTCGACCTAAACTTGATGGTAAACGCATTAAGTAAACAATGGCAAGAAAATGTTAATTGACTTTTTCAATGGATTTCGATGGCTTTGGTCACGAGATAACACCGTGACATGTGTTATCAGAGTCAATTTTGGCTCATCCCCATCTGTATACACAACAAAGAAGGCATTATAAAGAATACCAAAAAGATTGGGTCATACAGTGTGAAGAAGTGTACCACACTTTGCTATGGGTCAAAAATACATAAAATATAAGGCCTCATGCACACAACTGTATGTATTTCGTGGTGCAGAAAACGTAGATCCGCAAAATACGAGTGTTGTCCCTGTGACATCTGTGTTGCATCCGTTTTTTTTTTATTGCAGACCCGCTGACTTCAGTGGGTCCATGGTCTGCATTTGTTACTAAACACAGAACATATTCTATCTTTTGTGGAATGGACATATGAATGTGGAAAACATACACATGTGTATGGGTCCACAAAAACAAACAAACAAAAAAAAAAACTCCGATGCAACATGTACATCATCTGTATTTTGTGGATCCGCGTTTTGGGAGTTCTCACGAGACCATGATTCATCAGAGTTGCCCCTTGATAGTCTCTCATTCAGACTGTAGGCGACTATTTCTTGCGGTGTCTGAAGAGTCTCTGTAACTGGTATCATGCCAAACAGAGGAGTGACTGGCCACACCTCTGTGGCTAGTTACTTCTGAATGACATATGTGGTGCTGTAACTTTAGAGGGGAATAGCAGAAGAAGGGGGGTGTAGGGCACAGGGATGTAAGAGAAATATACAAGCAGCACAGTTGTTTCCATTGGTGACAGGTCCTCTTTAAGGTCTGCCAAGGGGTGAGAAGAATGACCAAATGGCACCCGGCCAAAGATTCAGAACAATGTTTATACACATTGCCAGTCTTCTCAGTTCAATGAACCCTATACTTGGATCCAGTTTATTAGTGTGGACCAGGTAGTTTGTATATGATACATTATATTGTATAAATCAAACAGACAATGGGGAATATTTACTAAGCCTATAGATGGGGTAAAATTAGACAGGCTTTCTAGACATGCACCAGAGTTATCACAGTCAGGCTAGCTAGAAAATTTGTCTAATGCCTAGTTCACACTTCAGTGTTTTGGTCAATGATTTCCATCAGTGACTGTGAGCAAAACCCAGGAGTGGAGTCTGTACAGAAATAAGGTATAATAGATAGATTTTCACCCGTTCTGTGCTTCTGGCTCACAATCACTGACTGTGTAAACTAGACCTAACTCTATACCAGCTATTGATTGGCTTAGTTTGAGATAGAATTTTGGAGAAATTTTATCGCCGAATGTTGCTTGTTGTGCCACACCCTATTATGAAAAGTCACCACCCATCCCAGGTAAACCATGCCTCTTTGTTGGACTAGGCACAGGTAATTTCTCTAAACCTAGATGCACCAAATTGCGGTACAGAGTTTAGTTGCACTCACACTAGTAAATGTGGGTCAGAGTTCCCCTCATGAGCAAGCACTGATGGTGGAATTAAGTTCTGATTTGATTGGTTCCATGTCACCTCTACTTTTTATGCCGGAGAAAATTTCAAAACATCATACCAACTAAATACAATATTTTTTACCTGGTCTTTGATGACGTTAAAAGGTAAATACCATCTCGGCCATTCATGCTAAACACTGTAGCACAGTGACTCCAGCAGTGCCTAACTGTTTCTGTAACTCCAGCCAAGCTACCAATAAAATGGGTATTCTGATCTTCGCCATGAGATGGGAATACCCCTTGAGGGTTGATTTACACATAGGTTTTTAGTGAAATTTTTCAGCATTTTTGTGTTTTAGTGGCCCTTATTGCACATCTAGTTTTCCCTTAAGTTTTTTTTTAATGAAAAACGACCAGTTCCAGTTGTTTTGTGCTGTCCGCATCCGTAGTTCCGTTCCGCGGCCCCACAAAAAAGACGTCCTAAAGAGCATTCTAAGAATAGGCATTTCTAAAATAGGTCACGCTATCAGTATCCGTGTTTTGCGGATCCGCAATTAGTGGACCGCAAAACACTTATCGGCATTTGAATCTGACAAAGGAAAACATTTACCTGTCGATCTCTGTACACAACTGTTGAATATGATGGTGCTACATAAATGCATGAATGAATAAAAAAATTAAAATCTGCTATTGGTCCTGTAGGTTAGCACTGGATGTTTAGTGCACAAGCTGTCTGAACAGCTGTGTAGGAGCTGAATGTGCGGCTACTTCAGGGATTTTAGTTTTTCACACAGATAATCGCTTTCCCAAACCTCACTTCATCACTTTCACTAGCTCTTTGATTTCAAACTCAGGACCATTAGGATGAAAAGAGAAAACCCTTCATGCCACATGGACTGCCTGTGAAATTCCAGTGGTTTTGACACTCGGGATAAGTCCAAATTTGGAACAGCCCCAAACATATTGTTTTCTTCAACCTAAAATGACCTTAGCTAATAGGGAGAAAGATGGGATGAAACAGCTGCTCCATTTTCTGTATAGTAGTGGGGTGACACAGAGCCGTTTTTAAATGGCAATCAGTTACGGTAATAATTCTTTGCACTACAATACCTGGCACTGCATCAGTGGTTGAGATTAATACTTTATAAAACTTGGATTTGTCCAACTTCACCCTTAAGGGTTTTGTGCCTTTAAGAAGACTGATTTTAATTGTGATTAGAATCCCAATAATGCAATTCTCTATGCATGTATCATATATGTGGCCCTTATTCATCTTGAATACTGTCCAATGGACTTGTTTAGAGTGGCCATTATTTCTCAAACCTGAGATAGAAAACAGGTTTCTTAGGCTACATTCACATGACCGTAGTGTATTACGGATCCGCAATACACCCAGCCGCACCCCCAGGCTGCGGACAAGAAAAGGACATGTTCTATCTTTTGCGGAGCCGCGGACCAGAAGTGTGCTCTCCGCACCTCGTCCGGCCACATAGACAGTGAATGGGTCCGCACCCGTTCCGCAGAATTGCAGAACGGATGCGGACACATTCACGGTCATGTGAATGTAGCCTTACTCACAGAATAAGTCTGTGCTTCAAATCCCTATTTACTATAATGGGGTCCGGAGGTGATCCAGCCACTTTCCGGCATAAATATTGGATTTTGGCTGGATAAAAATCGTTGCATGCAGAGTTTTGTGTCCGGCCAACAGCCGGCACTTCTGCTGGATCAGGCATGCCGTAGATGTGAATATACCCTTTAGAAAATGAAAGACCACTTTTCATCTAAAACAATTTAAATCCAGAAGGTCCTCAAATAGGCTAATGGTTAAAGGGGCTTTTCGAGACTTAAATACTTATACTTATGACAGTATCTGATTGGTGGGGTCTGACAGCCAGGACCTCCAGGGATCCGCTATTTGAGAAGGCAGCGGCGCTACTGCAAACTTCTCACAGCTTTCTCTATGCCAAGTGACAACACGTTCATCAGTCACGTGCCCTAGACGCACCTCAGCCCCATTGAAGGGAATGAGCTGCAATACCAAGCACAGCCACTATAAAATGTACGTGGCTGATTGGTGAGCTGAGAGAAGGCAGCAGAGCTCACAGGAGCGCTACTGCCTTCTCAAACAGCTGATCGGCAAAGGTCCCGAGTGTCGGACCTCCACCAGTCAGATACAGATGACCCTTTTGACTACTACGCATATCCATTAGATTGTTTTTAGTACTCTTGGCAGTGCTTGAAAGAAGAAAGCAATTTGCATGTTGATATCCAACATGCCTGATCCTCATTTACCTGATATTTACCATGCTTAAGTTTCTATGCCAATTATTCTTTACAACTCTGATCATTTCCCCTACATTTCCTTCATCCAGCGTACAAGGAACATGCCCTATCTGTGTTTGAATACATTACATCAGCGTCTGCATGTCTAAAGTACTTTGCCCTATAGTAATCCATAGTGAAGTTTAATTATACAGATACACACACACACACACTCCTAGACACAAACCATGCCAGATAAATTACAACCATCAATTTCAGAACACAAAATGTGAAGGTGATATAATTTTATTGACGTAGAACGACTGAAACCATAGTGCTTCCATAGAACAGTGAGGTAATTCCACTATGAAACTATAACAGTGACACGTCATAAAATAAAACCAGACATATTAACCCTTAATGACCAGGGTGTCTTTGGCCTTTATGACCAGTCAAAGTTTATAGACTTTTAGTATGTGCTGGTTTGGCAGCTATGTAGTGATTTATTTGCTATGCAATTTTTGAGATAAATATGACTGTTTTGATTTTATTTCTTTTTACTGCTCCCTTTGAACTTCTTAAAGAGAAACTGTCAACTGTTCTGGCATCTATGCTTTAATAACTACTTGCATTGGCCATGTACAGTAATAACAATTTTGAAGCATCATTTTACTTAAACTCTATGTTGTGTCATTTCTTTATTATTCCTACTTGATATTTTAAATGAATTGCCAGCAGTCTGCAACAGAGGTCCAACTGGGTGTTACCAGCAGTGAATGGATAGTGTCCATCCAAAAACAGCAGCTCTGGCCGACATTATCATCTACAACATTATTATCTACAACTATCAATGACTGACAGCTATCTCTGTATACACACTTACACAGAGAATGCTATCAATCACTGATAACACCTCCCCGTGTACAACTATCAGTGACTGACAGCTATCTTTGTATACACACTTACACAGAGAATGCTATCAATCACTAATAACACCTCCAATGTACGAATATCAGTAACTGACAGCTATCTATGTATACAAAGATATAGAATTCTATCCATCACTGATAACACCTCCCCGTGTACAACTATCAGTGACTGACAGCTATCTCTGTATACACACTTACACAGAGAATGCTATCAATCACTGATAACACCTCCCCGTGTACAACTATCAGTGACTGACAGCTATCTATGTATACACACTTACACAGAGAGAATGCTATCAATCACTGATAACACCTCCCCCATGTACAACTATCAGTGACTGACAGCTATCTCTGTATACACACTTACACAGAGAATGCTATCAATCACTAATAACACCTCCAATGTACGAATATCAGTAACTGACAGCTATCTATGTATACAAAGATATAGAATTCTATCAATCACTGATAACACCTCCCTGTGTACAACTATCAATGATTGACAGCTATTTCTGTATACACATTTACACAGAGAATGCTATCAATTACTGATAACACCTCCCCTGTGTACAACTATCAGTGACTGACAGCTATCTCGGTATACACACTTACACAGAGAATGCTATCAATCACTAATAACACCTCCAATGTACGAATATCAGTAACTGACAGCTATCTATGTATACAAAGATATAGAATTCTATCCATCACTGATAACACCGCCCCGTGTACAACTATCAATGACTGACAGCTATTTCTGTATACACATTTACACAGAGAATGCTATCAATTACTGATAACACCTCCCCTGTGTACAACTATCAGTGACTGACAGCTATCTCGGTATACACACTTACACAGAGAATGCTATCAATAACTAATAACACCTCCAATGTACGAATATCAGTAACTGACAGCTATCTATGTATACAAAGATATAGAATTCTATCCATCACTGATAACACTTCCCCGTGTACAACTATCAATGACTGACAGCTATTTCTGTATACACATTTACACAGAGAATGCTATCAATTACTGATAACACCTCCCCTGTGTACAACTATCAGTGACTGACAGCTATATGTACTGTATATACACACTTACACAGAGATTACTATCAATCACTGATAACACCTCCCCGTGTACAACTATGAGTGACTGACAGCTATCTCTGTATACACACTTACACAGAGAATACTATCAATCACTGATAACACCTCCCTGTGTACAACTATCAGTGACTGACAGCTATTTCTGTATACACACTTACACAGAGATTACTATCAATCACTGATAACACCTCCCCGTGTACAACTATGAGTGACTGACAGCTATCTCTGTATACATACTTATATAGAAAATGCTATCAATCACTGATAACTGCTCCCCTGTGTACAACTATGGCTGAATTCACATCAGTTTTCTGGTAGGTTAATTCCATCAGTTATTGTGAGCCAAAACCAGTAGTGAAGTCTACTCAGAGTTAAGGTATCATGGAAAGATTTGCACCTGTTCAGTGTGTCCCGACCCACACCTGGTATTGGCTCACAATAACTGATGGAAGTAAGTGACCAAATAACTGAAATGTCAACTCAGTCTATCAATGACTGCCAGCTATCTATGTTTACACACAGAAAATGCAATCAATCATTGATAACACCTCCCTGTGTACAACTGAGCTCAGAAAAAAATGATATTTAAAGATAAAAATTACAAGTTTTACTGACACTTTCCCCACAAAAATATATATCAATCTGCTCAGCCCCTCAGGCCTGTAGATTACAAGGCATTTCATGGTGACCGGTTCTCTTTAAGGTCAATTGACGACAGATTTAAAAACTGTTTTTTAAAATATTTTTTTTTTTTTAAATCTCTGGCTTTAACGCAAACACATAACTCACAGAAAAAAGATGCACCACATGGATGCTTGTGGTTCGCGCCGGCATCCTCCATTGTATGCAATTTTTGCTGGGGATAGCCGTTCGCTGCGAACCACATTCGGAGGAACTGCCCCCCCAGTTAGAAACACGCCACAGTGTTTGGGGTCTGGAGCAGTCCCACCCATTTAGGCCACGTTTATTTTTGTGATTCTTGCTTTAACGCAAACACTTGCAAACGTGACCTTAGCTCTAGTGATTTAAATTTTTGCTGCGTGACAAGGGCATAGCAAGTGACAGAAATGTCTGCAACAAATCTGCCGTGTGTGAATTCAGCCTAAATGTTAACTCTATATGCAAGTAATATCTCACACGGTAGATTATAACAATACTAACTTAGTATTATGAGTATTATGAGTATTATGAGTACTTATGACAGTAGTTACATACTGAAGTTAAATGTATTCATCCTAAGACTTTGCAGCAACTTGTGTTAGAATCCAAACATCTTGTGACTGACCTCACATCGCAGAAATGTGGTATGATGTTGTCATCTGTCAACAGTTTTTGGATAAGACATATTGAATGGTACTTTTGAGATCTAGTAGGTGCATATGATATATTTGTTTCTTTTAGGAGGTACTAAAATGATCATCACAAAATTAATATGGCATTAATATAGATTGAGGTTCTAATCCCAAACGCCTGCACCCACATTGCAGTGGCCACATACTTCAGAAAACCACAGCAAAATGTAGTGAGTGGGCTTTTCAAATTGCTTGTTTATTATATGCATGTTTTTGCCAGCAAAGATGCAGTTTTCCCTGCAAAACTACGTGGCCATTGCCATGACTGTTAATTGCTGCATGGTTTTGTGGGTAAAAGTACAGTATTACAAGCAAACTTATGCAAATAATTAGCAAGCTTTTTGAAAACCCAGCCCACCACATGAGGCTGCAGTTTTGGCTGCATGGGCAATTCTGCCAACATGTGTCTGCTTACAAAGCCAATATGCAAAATATTAATTGATATTGCCGAAGCATAATTTAATGACACATGGTCTCTGGACGTGGTCCTTCAGCCAGTTTTCAATCCAACTGTATTTTGAGTCATGGCAATATATACCTGCGCATTCACTTCATTTTATAGGACGTACTGAACAATTTTGTCTGTTGTTTTTGCAGTAAGCATTTGGAAATGTGGCTTTCTCCATTATGGTCATGCATTCCTAATGAACCCATCTTTAAAATAGGCTATTTTTAATAGGTGCAGTATATAGCTGGCATCTGCTTTCTCGGAATTCATTTGAGGTGAGTTGGCACAAAGAAAGGTGTCATTACAAAGTAGGGTCCCTTCTAAAAGCGGTTGCCTTGCTTTGGTGGATGGGCACAAATGATTTTGATCAAAATATATTTGCTAAGTATCTCATATTCATTTATATAGTGAATTTTGCGTTAGTTCATCTAATTAATGTTTGCAGAGTGTTGCTGCATTTTGTTTATCTTTGCAGTTGAAGCAGAACCATGACCCCAATAAATAAGTAAAATCTCCATTATTACCATTATTCCAACCTGTTCAGCGCTGTTCTATTTGGTTATATAGATGAACTTTTATTTCTTCAGAGATGTTGGGGGGAAGGTAGCTAGAAATTAAACCAAATATTAATTTTCCTTTGTAATGCAACCCAAAAGGCTTCAACATCCTAATCATCTTCACCCACAATTGCTTCTTTCGCACTTGCTTTCATACCACTCCGAACATAAACATTTCTTCTCATTTCCTATTTGCCCTGTCTTTCCTAAAGAGTGTAAAACCCTGAAGATTAACAGCCTGGTCATGTGAAGAGTCCAGCTATGTTTCAGCCACACTAATTACATTAATGATTTCCTCCAGTACAAGGGACTTAAGCCCTGCCATTTTGCTTACTGCTGGTATTTGTGAACATACATTTAATTTTCCACTATTTCATTTTCCACATTAAGTAGGTCCTTGACCATCAGAATCACACACATAGTGGTGTTATCACTTCTATTATCCCCGACCTAGTCTTCCACCCCTTCTCTCCCTCATTTAACCAGACAACTGGCCTGCTCCAGAGAGATATAATAGATAACTGAGAGACATTACGAATGTTTATTGTGTCCACATGGGCCCTTAGCCCTTATTTGTCTTTATCACAACTTATATTCCATAGTGACCACTGTTTACGTGTTCATGTTTTACTCTGTATTTTTACCTATTACTATAGGAGGCTAGTTGTGAACCTCCTTAACTTATAATGCTATAATTTGCTCAATAAAGCTTTTGATAAAAGAAAAAATATATATATAAAAAGATTGAGGAATGTGAATTTTTTTGAAGACTACTTAAATAGTAGTCTGTAACACGTGGATCTCCTTATCCACTGCCTTAAACCTCCTCCAATAATTCATTTCTCCACCCACCAATAAATTCTGACCTCTCTGTAACCTATGGTCCACGTTAGACTTGAGGCGGTATGATTAAATGTGAAAGTGGAGGGTAAAAGTCTGTCTACATGGCTTAGTATACAACGGCCCAGATCTATTTCTCGGACTGAGCTATGTTATATCTAGGTAAACATCATGTGCTACTAGGTACTACAGCTTATTATAAGCATATGGATTTGTATTCTCTTTATATTTATGCGCCTTTAAGAGCCCATTATAAAATGAGAATATATATCTTAATTATTACATAAGCTCCAATGCCTCAAAAATCTGCTCTCAGTGCACGGGCTGCTCTTGAAAATAATCCTTATATTATTGTAATTCCAAACTAACAATGAATAATTGCCAGGGAAAGAAGTCATGTACAGCTGGATAAAGCTGTGGACATCTTAAATGCAGCACTTTTATCATCACAAAGTGTGAGATACTATCTGCTTGTTCTTCACTAGCTTGAAAAGATGAAGTCATTTGCTGGACTCCAAAGAGCTTCATTCATCTTACACACTATCTGGAACATATTTCTCAGCATTCAACAGCCCTGTGAGATTCCTGACATAAAAAGCTCTTGATTCGTCCTCCTGAGATGATGGCTTCTCCTGTGACACCTAATGTATTTTAATAGGAGTACTGACATGCAATAACAAGCCTTGGGCTAGATCATATTTAAAGAAACATTTAAAAGATACCAATACCCAAATTTATACTGTGATTGAATAAACTATTAAATATGTTGAATATTACTCACTTTTTTGGACACAGAGTTCACTTTTGGACAATGCATAACATAATACGTTTTGATGGATCAGAACGTAAAGCATCAAAATACTCTATATATATCTTTGTTAAATGAGGGATGAAAATGCGGAGGATAAAATGATTCAGATCAGTTGGCAGACTTTAATCAGTTCTTGGGGCATCTGGCTTGGTTCAGTGCACCTACTGTATTCATATTTTCATCTAATGCATGCCGGGAAATTCCGCAAGGTCTGAGTAACCCTCAACCAATCACATAATTAAACTGTTCAATCAATTGGGTGCTACTATTTTCTTGCCGTATACTGTGGAAATACAGTTGTGTCCCATGATGATATGGTTATCATTGTATTGACCGCATTAAATGCTGAGGCTCTGTTCACGTGATAGAAAAACATGTCAGACAAGAACATTAAGTATTTTCTGTAGAATCTGAGGCAGAAATTCGAAATTGACCCTTGGATTTCTGCTGCAGAAATTTGTGGTTTCTGAAGGGATTTCACTATTTTTGTAAGCAAACAGATTTCAACTATGTGGCTAAAAATACACCATATTAAAATCAACAGGATGCTGAATAAATGTGTCAGACATGTGAACATACTCTAAGGCTTCTTTCTGATTTTTCTTGAAAAGGTTCTAATATATGCATTTACATTTTTTAAAATCTTGCATTTCTGTATTCATGCGTATCCCTAGTTCTGTCTATTCTTGTTTACAACACACTGATTTAGGTTTAGGGTGTATCCAGATGTTGTGGTTGAGCTGCATTTAAAACAATGTTTTAATATATGCAAATGAGCCTCTAGGAGCAAAGGGCTCAGCTCTCTCTGCAATGACAACGCCTCCATTGCTCCTACAGGCTGATTTGCATATATAAAAAAAATCTTTTTTCTCAGGAATGCGGGCATATATAAACATTGGACCAACACAGATGCCCTCAGCTACCAAGTGCACATGTAACAGGTCAGTCAGTGTCATAGGTACAAATCTGCTGACAGGTGCCCTTTCAAACGGCCTCAACAACTATGGCAAATCATATGTAATTTTCCATATGCATCATTTTTTATGAATACACCCTTAAAGGCTATGAACACCTTTGGCAGCAATTTTTTCTCATTGCATTTACTCATTTTGGACTAAAATTTAGTTGGTATTTAAACTTTTCAATATTTTTTTTTTTTTGCTTTCTGTTTTACACTAAACCATCAGAGAACTGCTCTGATGGCGAATATGTTGCCCTAGCCTCTGAACTCCTGATAGGGCATAAACACACATTTAAACGGATTCTGTCACCTCACTTTACCCTATAGAGCTGCGGACATACACGGCTAGAACACCGCTAGCATGTCCGCAATATACCTGTCCCATCGTTCAGTGTGCTTTTATTTTGTTTAAAAAATGATTTTATTGATATGTAAATTAGCTTGTGAAGGTGCCCAAGGGGCTGTACTAACCGTTCTGGTGCCCAGCCACGCCTCCCTGTGAAGGAGCCCAGCACCGCCTGCGTCTGCCAAATCTCCTCCTTGCTCTGAGTGAGATCGCCGTAAATCTTGCGATGAGCGAGATCGCGCATTAGCAGTTCCGACATAGTGATCCTTCCCTGTGCTGGCATCAGCCTCAGGGAAGGAACTGCGCATGCGCAAGTTAGCGCATTGTGAGATTTACGGCGATCTCACTGAGAGCAAGGAAGAGATTCGGCGGACGCAGGCGGTGCTGGGCTTCTTCACAGAGGAGCGTGGCTGGGTACCAGAACGGTTAGTACAGCCCCTTGGGCACCTTCACAAGCTAATTAACACGTTCAGATTTTTGATGCAGTTTTGGAAGCCAAAGTCAGGTGTTGGTCATAAAGTGAGGATAAGTACTAAAGACAGATACTACTGAACATGTGGCAGCACCCCTAGCATTAAGCATCAAAAAAGTGAGTCTGCAGATATAACTAAAACTGAAGGCTGTAGCACAAAAACTACTGAACTTTTTTAACATAGACCAATTATTTTTTTTTTAGCCCAAATTGAGTACAATGCAATGATAAAAAAAATTACCCCCGAAGGTGTTCATAGCCTTTTAAGGGTTATGGCATATTGTTAAATCGAGTTCATAATTATAAACATTTTTTTGCATTTACATTTACTTAAAATACTTATATTTCCAGATATTCCCTGAAGCTGCAGCTTCAGATGTAGCTGGCTCACCACACCAAGAATCCCTTGCTCAGGAATTTCTCGAACACAGGAAGGAGCAGAGAGAGAGAGGAGCAGAAAGGCTTTTCAATAGAAACAGCAGGTGGAGATATACTAACATTTTTCTGGGAATATATTGGCATATAAGCATTTTTTAATGAGTGTAGATCCAAAAATGTTTATAATATTGGGCTGAATTTAACTAGAAGAAATTTTTCTGGGCTGTCACCTTTAAAGTCCCAATGTACATATGCCAGTTTCTGGCGCAAAATATGGTGTTTATGCCATTATGTGTATGAGCAGCCTGAGGACATTACTTGTGGACTGAATATGATTTTCACTTTGCATTGAGAAGTTTATCTCACATAGCTAGTTGATATTGATATGTTTAGTACTTATCTTCAATTGTTTCAGTTTAAGAGAGGAGAAATGTATTTTCCTAATTTAGCTATGCTTCTATCATCTGATGGTGTTACATTCTCAAAACCATTTTCTTACTCTCCTGACACATCCTTATTAACAGGTGTTTACGTAATCTCTAAAATATTCCCGGACACGTTATGATTCATATAGAGCAAGATGGAAATATCTATAACTACAGATTTTAGCAAATCTCTCTCAACTTCTCTCCAGCTGTACTGGTCTTGGGTGTAGTGTAAGGCTCCTTGTCTCCTTAAATTTGAATAAAAAGTGTTATTGTTCACTTAAAGCTAATTTGTGCAGGGATCATCGATAACACCTCCATATCAGAGCCACTAGATGCATGTGTTTTCACTTTTCTCCCTTGTTCCGTGAAAGCACCTGCTCCCAATGACTGCACAATGGTGATGACGAGGAACAAAGGATGACTTGGCAGCTCTCCAGCTTTGCCCTACCTTTGTGTGAGCAGAACAAACTCTTTAATATCTCAAAAGAAAGTGGATATGCCCCCCTTTGAACAATGATCAACTGTTTTTGGCAGCATATCCTTTTGGCATTCTTCATTAGACTTCACAGATACTCTGATTCGTTTAGTTTTTTTTTTCTTGTAGGCAACATTTCAAAGCTTGAGTTACTATCAGAAACACTCCTTGGCTGTTTCCATAGTCTTCATTTTCAATGCCTTTTTTATCAGACAGGATATCTGTGCTTTGTTTAAACACAGGAAACATAGACTTGTATAGAAATTGAGATGCTAACAAACAGGTACACTCCATTTCTGCCGCAGGCGCTGTAAAACAGTTCTTTGGGGTTAGTGTCACACCTGCTATTCATCCTAAGCTAGAGAATAGGATAGTGACCCAGTTTTCTTTTATATTCCCACTGGTGAGTAATAACAACCATTGCAAGTCCAAGACATTGCTCAGTGGCAAATCGTACAATTGTTGCATGTAGAAATGTGTTAGGTGATTGAGTGTGGGTGGATGCATGTATAAATTACCTTTGAATATAAAATAAAAAAATTGTAATAAAATTCCAACATATCAAGGGTAGATGATTGAAGCCAGCTTTAGACTATCAGTGGTTCTACTGAACTGAACTTAGATTAATATAGGGTTCTTTGATTGTCTAAGTTTGATTGAGTAGTACTGTGAGAGGTCCTGGTATCACAGCATTATTATCTCTGTTTAAAGCAGGACATAGTTAGCAATAAATTTATCATATGTCCCACAAGAGGTCATTATATGACTTCTGGAGGACATTTACACTTTTTAAAAAAAATGTTTTCTTTTGCACTTTTTTACTGTAACTGGGGCATCCAAAGAAGCTCCAGTTACTGGGGAAAGTAGTTCCCAGTGGGGCATTTTATACAAGTAGAGCTGATCTGCTATGCCTGAGAACACCAGGTAATCATGTGATCGCTGGGTCTAATAGAGGGAGCAGCATAGCATGAGCCTTATGTACTGAGGAAAGGAGAAGGCAGAAGCAGTAATATATTGCTTCCGTCTTTTCCAGAGATGGACTGGCCATAGACTCTACATGGTAATTTCCCAGTGGACTGAAGACCAAGGGGGTTACCTAAGCCCTTCTCACGGCCACAGATACTCATGTACATAATGATCTGATGATCTCCACATTAATTAATGTAGGATCGTCAGGTTCTTATGCACCTGGCTGGTGGGCGCTGGTGCCGTGCTAAATTCACCTTCATTGCTGTCCTTAGGACAGTGATAAACTTGCATACTACAGAGAGAGTGGTGGCATTTTGTACTGCGCTGTGGTATTTGGTTCTGCAGGGGTGGTATTTTGAGCTTCACTACAGTACTGGTTTCCCTGTCTACTCGTGTTGTCCCTGCATACCTGTGTTGCTCCGTCTCCTGCCAATTTGGACTCACTTACAACAAAGGGCCACATTTAGGTTCTCAGGGCCACTTTAAGTTCCCAGTCCATCCTGGTGTCTTCCTAGGGGTCCCAGCTGCTAGAGTACATAAGTATGTGCTTTAATTCTGCGCTGTACATGTATAATGCCATGCTTGTATGGCACTTGGCTGCTCCAGTGAGCTAGTAGAAAATGGTGACAAGACTGTAAATTCTTTTGAACACGATCTGGGGCCCTGAACTATCTAATATTTATGGGGGCCCACTGACCCTTCCCCACTGATCCTCTCCCAGTCCGAGAAGCAGGGGGAAAGAGAGAAAGAGGGAAAGAATAAGCAGACATGTTGAATTCCAACATGGCCAATGCTGTGACCCTGCCAATGCCAGAGAAATGTGGCAGCATATTCATTCCGATCTCCTTATTAAAAAGACATGTACAATCATCAGACAAACGCACACACTGTTCATTGGGTAGCAAAGTGCAATAGTAAATGGCTAATCAAGTGACTGGCCAATGTCTATGTGAGCTATATGTCCACCTTAACTGTAACTTTAGAAACTGTGAGGCTTACTAAAGTTGTATTGTTCACAAATATAACTTTACATTGCAATATTCTGCTCCCAAGGGTCCGCATACTACAAATTTGGTAGATTTACTTTAGACTTTCCCCAACCAATACACAATAAAAAAGTAAATATTCTAAATCATAACTGAGCATTTAAAACAATGCAATATGTGACCTTTTCTCCATTTTTGTTCTGTTCCATAAATGCGTAATACTTTTGCCAGAATGTTCTAAAATAATTTACTATTTACTGTGGTAATGGCCCAAAATATTTATCACATGTCTCCCAAGATGACACAAAATCCTATCATGTGGATCATGTGACCAAGTGTCTGCCAGCTAAGAACCCATTACTACATCTTAATATGTATTTCACACCATCTCAGGTTTATTTATGACATTCCAACTCTTTAACTCAACTGTTTTGCTCATTTTATAAAGTTACTTAATTATAGGTGTGGGTTACGATGTAGTTTGTACTAAATTTGCAGAACTCCGTGACCTAGACGTTGATGTTAATACTGCTGGAAGACCTATTTTGCTTTGAGAAGGGACAGCCTAATTCCTAAAATTATAACTGACAGAACAAGAATACATCCAGCTACTTACTCCAAGTAGTGATTATATAGATATCAACATTACAACATTGCATAGTTCACATTTTAGAGAAGAGCAAAGATCTGTTTGATGTCAACGTGCAAATCTTCTAGCACATGCTTTTGACACACACCTTTCAGTTGTGATATCATTTTACATTTAATGTATACATTTATAGAATTACACTATAGTTGCACATATCCTTTTCTTTTCACTCTGCATGGATGACAGACAATTTTCTTCCCAGAATTGGGGTAATTTTTGAAGTACTTATTGCTTTGAATTTAGTTTTGTGAATGTGTGGAATGAATAATAACTGAATAAATAAATTATAAATAAGGCTTCTTCGACACATGCCAGATCCAAAGTCCTCTGGTTCGGGCATAGCCACAATGTGCCGTATGCCCACCGGACCCCGTAGACTCTAATACAATTCAGAATTCGGCCGCTCCCCGGCATTTATGCTGGATTGAGTTGGACTAATATAGCAGCGCACAACAGTTTTTGTCTGGCCAAATCCTGGCGAGTAGCCGTATCTACTCAGGATCCTATCATAGTAAATGGGCTTCGGCGGTGAATTCCAGTTTTTGGCTAGGCTGGACCTGGAGAACTATGTCAGGCTGTTCCTGTGCCAGAACAGCCTGCCGGATTGCTCTGCCGCATGTGGGAAACTAGAATAACAGGTATTAAATGACACTATATACAGTATATATTTAGGACACAGTAAGGAGAAAGCTGACAATCAGCAACAGGTGGGTGCTGAAGCCAGAAGCTCATGAATATTGGGATCCCAGGCTAACACAGCCCTCAGCTTGTGTTATATCTAATAAAATGTGATTTTTTTTTTAACTGTACTGCATATTGACACTGGGTCTCTGTCACTACTTTATATTGCCCCCAGATAGGACAGCATAAAACTGGTGACATATTCTCCTTAAGGTGGTTTTTCATGATAAACTGTATGTGACTTTTGATATGTAATAATACATTTAGATATATCTCTGTTGTTTTCTGCATTTCTCTCTTTTTTTTCAAGTCCTACCTCGCCTGACATGCCTGCTTATGGACCTGTAAATTCAATGCTCAGTATCATGTGTGCCTCTCTCTATCACACATATCTGTGCAAACTGTGGGTCGGACAAACCCTTAAATTTAGACATGCTTATTAAAATATCATACATGACACGCGCTTGCCAGCTCCTTCCTTAATGCGCCTGCGCCGATGATGTCAGACTACACTCGAAGCCGTCAGTCTTCTTTTCCGGGTGTAGTCTGACATCATCGGCGCAGGCGCACTGAGGAAGGAGCTAGCAAGCGCGCGTCCTTCACTGAGAACACCTGTGCCGAATGAGGAACATTACGGCGCAGGCGTGGGATTTCATGGGCAGACAGGGCCAGAGGAGAGCGCTGGCTGGCCCTGTCTATCAGGTGGAGAGGGGGCGTGTTTACAGTCTGAGGATGCGGCGGCTACCAGCAAGTACAGTCCAAGTTGCTGGTAGTGAAGTAATTTGCTACTGAAAATTGCTAAATGGGGGGTGACAGAAGCCCTTTAAAGCACTTTCAGCCATTAGGCAAACATTTTTATATACTGACAGACACTAAATTGTGAAAGGCAGGAGTTGAAGATGAACATTTTGATGCTTCATTAACCAGAATTATAGTTAAATGTATGTGTTATATATTTCTATAAACATGCCTGGGAATGTGGTTTATTAGGAGTATTCTGTTAGAGAAGATACACAAGTTTTCCAGTTTTGTTTTAAGAAATTGGTCCCATTTGTTCCATATCCATATATTAGAAACACATTTTCCATGTCAGTACTGATGAAAATAAATCAAGGTTTCAAAAGATAATAACGTGTTTACACAACCTTATGTGCCATCATCTCTCACAGACTTGACAGGGGAGGAATAATTGTCAAGGATATCTCTTCCACAACCATTAAGAATACATTCTGAAAACGCTGCTGCTAAATAACCGAATTTGCTTTTGGTCTCATTCACTCCAGCTTTTTTGCTTACTTGATGACACAATGTTTGAATATAATGTACAACTTCATCAACATAACTCATTAATTTCAGTGGTGTCATAGAGTTTGCATCTGTTCTATTAGGATTCTTTTGGATCCTTCATGGTCCTTAACATTTTTCAGATAAATACTATAAAATATAAAATATCCACCAGCCTTCGAATGCATGTCCATGTGTGGTCCATGTAAATATTGTACTTTTATTTTTCTTAACCTTGAATCTGATAAGTAAATGGCATTCACAATGAGTATCCATACAACGGTTTGTATGACGCCTTAGGGTCCTCTTAGAGGGGGAACAGCAAGCCACGAGTTAGCGAGCTGTTTGCATTAAAAAGATGCTCAGCTAAACTAAGCACTAAGGGGGACATTTTCCACGCTGGTTGTTTCCCCCTGTGTAGCCGGAAGATGTACCAAATTTATGTAGAAGTGCAGGCCTCTCATCCTCTGGCAGGCTGTGCGACAGTCTAAAACCTACGGCAGCCTCCTAGCTGCTGTAGATTTCTGTTTTTATTCACAGCAGAAAACTGGCGTAAAAAAAAAAAGAAATTTGGCGGACATGCTTTGACTCCCCCTCTCCACACCCCCTTTTTCCACCACTTCTGGTCGATTTCTGCTCAGATGAGGGCATTTGATGGTGTTTAATGATAATCTTTCAGGCAGCTTTGTATATATTAAATGATTAAAGGGGTTATCCAATACCATAAACAGCCCCCCTATGTGCCGGTCCCCTCAGAGGGAATATACTTACCCCGGTCCCCGCACTGCTGCTGCCACTTCTCCTTGTACATGGATGAAAACATCCGGTGTCGAGGAGGGAGTAGCCAATGGCAGGCGGGGTCGGGGATGTGCCTACCTAGCGTCACCCGCGAAGAAGGGAAGAAAAAAAAAGATGGGAAGAAAAAGGTTCAAAACATATGTGTGTTAACCTAGCTTTAGTGTAGAAGATTTATAATATGGTACAAAGGATAAATGGATATTTCATGCTCATAAAAAACAACCAGGTCATTAATTTAATTTCCCAGCCTTCCATTGTCATTGTGTGCCATGTGGCGTTATACCGTTTTTACTTTATAAATCTTAGTATTCGTTATATACAAGAAGATTGGTTAGAAACAACACTGACAGTTTATTATGCGGGTGAATAACCTTAAAGAATCAAATTCACTTCCAACAGTCTCTGCCAGGTAAAGCAGGCTGACATCACTGCAAAATGAATGCCAGCACAAACTAGTCCTAAGTCAAAGTGTAGCTTTAGAGGAACTTTATGGATTAGATTTTGGAGATGCAGAATGAGTATGGCAGTGGCAAGCAATCTGATCTCTCCAGTGGTTGCAAGGATGGCCGATCAGATAACACAGGGATTTCCAAATATGAATATGAATTTCCCAATTCTCTAATTCGTATTTCTCCAAGTCAAAGCATCAATTGTATAGAGAAGATACTGGTTACCTTTCAAACTTGTTAAATAATTTGAGATTCATTTGGGAATATAAGATAGTTATAACTCCCTTTATTTGCCAAAAGCACTTACCAGAACATCCTTTTCACCCAATGTAAGTAAAATACTAACTGCGTTGAAAATCATATATGATAAATGAAGAGAGATGAGTTAAAAGTATGTAGTAAATAGTATAATTGATGCATTGCCTTTACTTGAAACACTGCTAAGCATTTTAGCAGCCACAAAAAATTTGTAATTATTCATCAAGAATATTTCATCACCCTGGTCCCAGCTAATGAGAAAAATACCGCTGCTCCAACTTATTTACTAAATCCTCATAATTGGGAGCAAATAGAGACAGAGTACTTCTAATTTGGGTTCAGCAAAAAAAGGAAAAAACTTTTTGTGTTGTTTATAAAGGCATAGGTGAAAAAATCCTACTTTACACACATACAGTAGGTGTTTAGAAACTGAAATAATGCTTTGAGAGTTTTTCAAATATATTAGGCTCATGTGTTGGTACACAAGAAAAAATCCAAATTACCCAAATTTTGGGTAATTTACACAGGTTTGGGCAAGGGTGGACTGGGAACTTTAAGTGGCCCTGGATAAAAACCTAAAATTGGCCCCATGTTTTAGGTGGTTACAAATTCACAGAAGGTGGGGTGATACAACACTGCAGGGCCAATACAAGTAGGCTGGGACAGCAAAGCATGTGTCTTATGAGGGTGAAGAGCAGGGCAGGTAGTCGTGGGTTTCCATGCCCCGACACAGTATTCAACTCTACCACCACAATTGAATTCAGGAGGGCATCCCTGGCTGCTAACCAGGTTCATAAACACCTACTTCTCACAGTGTTAATTACCACTGAAAACATCAGATGATTCTGTAGCCGGCCAGTGGCAGTGAGGTGGGCATGGGCGGGCCCCTTGCCATTTGGCCCACTAGGAAATTTCCTTGAAGGGTCTATGGCCAGTCGGTCCCTGTGTTTAAGAACCATTACTTTAAGATATCTAGTAGTGCAAACACATTATATAGTAATGAAGACCCCACGGCAAATCTGAAAATTAGTTACAAGAATACAGTATGTGTGTGCATCTATATAAAATTAGCATGGGGCTCTCCTGAAGTCCCATTTATAGAGAGAAAATTCTTTATTAAAAGAAATTAGTTTGTGTTATGCTGTAATAAAACTTTATTTCAATGTTCATGACATAATCAAACCCAAACAACCGTTTTTCATTAAAACTTTACTGTCTATTTTAATAAACATGAGAAGTCCCGAAATTTTTAATATCCTGCCGCTTAAGTATTTCCAAGAAACTTTCCAGCTTAGGTTTTAGACTTTATATTTGCATGATGTAGCCACTGCTTGAAAAACCTATAGTCCTGTCCCTTGTGTATTGTTTCTCTCTACAAATCACAAGGATTTGAGTTTTGTAGAACGAATGTTTCCAATGTGTCCGCTGAACATGTCAGTGCTGATGGTTTATGAAGTTTTCCTATTCTCACAGCAAACACACATATATAGGTCCAAAGTATTGTAAAAATTTGGAAAACATACTTACAGTTCCTCAAGATAATGCAAGGTATGCAAGGTACCAGTAGGCAGCCTGGTTATGTTGTTCATGCTGAGATCTCTGCAGGAGAGAAAAGAAAGTGAGTTGGTAATGTTTTGAAAATGCAACATTTTTACCAACTTGGCACTCAAATTATACTTATAACGTACCAATAGCTGTCCAATGTTTCTGATGTATTTGGGCTCATAATGACAGGGAATGTACTGCACTTTTTGTGGCTTTTATCAAAATGTTGTTATAATTACATAAGCAAATGTCCCAGTTTACACTAATATAGTGTAACAAGAAACCATGGAGGCCTCTCAACAAAATTTGGAAAGTTGTCTTATTCCACTACAAGTATATTTGGCTACCTGTTCAGAACATGAAAAACTTATTATGCTAAACTAATGATGTCACAGGCTAAAACACAAATGTAATGTACATAGAAATGTCCGCATACAGAGATAACATACATGATACAAACATTGACTGCACAAAAAAAAACACATACAATTATGTTGCCATAATGATGTCAACAATTGGGAAAAGTCAGTTGGGCATACACAGCACAACAAAATTGTAAAAAGTGATGAGATAGCGAACACGGCAGGAACAAAATAAGTAACTATGGTGCTCCACAGCAAAACTCGTAATGGGGCCCCATTCAATCATGTGGCAAACAACGAATAAACTAAGCAAATACAAATACCATGCTTCTGTCAAATTGTGGGCTCATATTCTTTGCACAAGACCTAATGCTCCCTTTCCCATGCTCTCCTTTCCCCCTACCATTTCCCTAGTGTAATATTTTATTCTTCAGTAAATGTTTCTGGATGCAATTGCTTTTTGTATTTCCAGTTGTTTAATGTATTGCTTCATGTCAAGCTTTGATTTCAGTTTTTCGTAGTATTATGTAATAAAAGAATTTATAAAAAAATAGGCAAGCTATTGGACTAAACATGGATGGCCAACAGAAACAAGTGCAGCAGAGGAGAGAGCTATAATACCAATGACCTATCAAAATGGAACATGTCAGGTCACAACTGTAAGCGGTAATTCCGGTCACAGAACGTCCTCCCAAAAAATTACAATTTCACCACGAACAGTTCTCCTATGTCTTTCAAATAAACAATAGTGAAAAAAGACACATCTACTAATCTAACAAGAGAGGGAAAAGACTCATCTACTAATATAACATCTCTTAGCCAGTGTCAAGCTCCACTTAATAAAATAACACTCTGAAGTAAACAACAAATCCTACTTTCATATCTCAGCAGACAAATACGGTAGCTACTATATAGTTAGAGTAAAGTACCGTTCAACCAAAAGTATGTTGTGTTTATAAATGTAATTTCAAAACTCTTTTTTTGGTGTTTGAAGCAAACTTGATGTGGATTTCCAAAGAAACAGACAAACAAAAAACTGTTTTAAAATACTCATAAAAATCCCTTTAAAACCACCTCCAGATTACATAACCACAACCAATATGACTTGCTTTCAGCTAATAATTCTGCCACAGATTTTTCTGCTGCCGATTTTATTGTGTGAACCTAGCCTGAAAAGAAAGACATTCATACCCAAGCAGGAGCGTAGCTAAAGGCTCATGGGCCCTGGTGCAAGAGTTCAGCTTGGGCCCCCCTTCCCTCAGTGCTTTATGTGTCGTCTTATGTGGCACACGTGTCTTTGGGCCCCTTCATGCTCCTGGGCCCGGTAGCGACTTCTACCTCTGCACCCCCTATAGCTACGCCCCTGTACCCAAGCCATAAGCATTAAGCTTACAAAAACCACTGCAATCATAGAATGACTACCTACAGCCCAATGACATATTTCTGAAAGATGTCTTCTTAGGAAGTTACACCCAAGAAACTATCTGCTAAAGAAGTAAGAAAGCATATAAACTACATATGTGAAAATTTTCTACCACTTTAATCAAACAAGTGCAAGTATTAGTGAAGGGCACTCAAGGTCTCTACAAGTTTTAAGAAGCCTTACAGTACATGCCGTTAGTGATTAAACAATGTCAGTGGTGTACCTCTAATGGAG
Source organism: Bufotes viridis (assembly GCA_033119425.1). Classification (NCBI taxonomy): domain Eukaryota; kingdom Metazoa; phylum Chordata; class Amphibia; order Anura; family Bufonidae; genus Bufotes; species Bufotes viridis. The sequence continues at coordinate 254,224,359 of CM065590.1, forward strand.
GCAGACCATGTGTCTATTCAGGGGTCTACAGGCTAGAAGAGAGGACTGGCACTGGGAGGCTGCCTCCTGCCTCATGATCACTGTATGTTCTTCTCCAAATACCTACAAAGACCTTATATAGGAAATCAGAAGTTTGTGCGTGGTGGTCAGCTGTGTCTTGTGATTTTGTTCGCCCTGCTGCATTCTTGCACAGTCCACTGATTCTTGACAGCAAAGGCGGTTGAGTTGGGCACTTTGTGGCCTGGGTTGTGTATTTAAGGTTGTGGCACTGGGGTGACCACACTTTCTTACATAGATAAAAGTACAGCAAGTGAGCATGTATAATTCCCTTTGCAGGAAAGCTCTGTATATTTTTTCAGCAAGGACAAATTCTAACGCTAGTTATGGGGTTCTATGATTTCTATGCTCAGTACCAGTAGATACTCATTCAGGGAGACATATCATTGCACAGAACTCCATACTGCAGTACAGGAAGTCAGACACGGTCATAAAAAACTATATCAAGTGAAAAGAGCAAGGAGCTCTGCAACATATGTCATAGGACTAGTTCATATCTGCATTGGCGGCTTATTTAGGAGCTTCTGTTACAGATTCCATCAAAAATGGCAGACAACAAAAAAATAGCAGGCAGGGAAAATTGAGAGAAACCCAAGTGACCCATTATACATTGCAACTAATGACTATGAATGAATATGGTCATGTTGCAACCTGCACTTTGATATGACTGGCAGAAGAAATCCAAACCTGCTGGATTTCGATGTGACCAAGTGGCAACTGTAGCAGTGCGACATTGCAATCTTTTCCCGTTTCGGCCATGTGCAGCCCTAACCTGAACCTTTGCATATTGTATTGAAGATGACGAATGGTATTGTCTGTACATGCTGTAAAATTGTGGAATCGCTGAGACTACCGCAACTTTTCAATATGAGACAAAAATTCCATCTCTCTTTACGAAAAGTGATATCTTATTGTCCACTCTTTTTACTTTTTGTATAGTGCTTTAACTATATATGTGTAAGGTTGCATCCACACGTGTCTGAAAATTCAGAGGAAAAGTCTGCTGCGGCTTTTGTAGCAGTTCCAAGGTAAAAACTGCGACGCATGTGTTACATCCTTTTTTTTGCTGTGGAAATATGTTGAGGAGAACTGCAGCATAAATTGACATGCCGCAGATTTTAAATCCACACTGCAGTTTTTGTATGCAGTGTGTGGATAGGATTTCTTAAATTCTTATCCGTTTTGTTGGTACTGTACTGCAGATTTGCCGTAAGAAATTATGCAAAGGCAAATCGCAGCATTTCAGGCGTGAGGACATAGAAATACAGTGTGTGCTGATTCCCAAACTGACCCACAAGTATACTCCTATACAACCAAAATGTAATATAAAATGTATTTCCACATTTATCTCACTCTTTTCTACAGATTTGTTTAGGTGGCATTAAGTACATAAATGAGCCATAACACAGCAATGTAATGTGATATTACTATGGAGAACACTTCCTGATGGGGCTGCACAGTAGTTCCTGGCAGAGGAAACCACAATTCAAGTCTACAGAACTCACTTGGGCCTGACTTGGTCAAACGGACATAAGTTTGCGAGTTCCTTCCCAATTTATTGGAAAGTTTCTGCCTTGTAACATAGGCAATAACTTCACAGCTCACACAAACCTGTGTGATAAACCTCAGTAAAACGTGCTGCTTCCCTTAATAAATGTTTGTAGTCTATGCTCATAAAGTGTCACGGGTGATAGCTGCAGGCACCATTAAATCTTTGGTAATAAGTAACTAATGAAAATAATGCCCCTTTAGCAACACTTTTTTTTTCAATTGCCGAAGGAATGAAATGTCTAGATAATGTTCCTATGGGGAAATGAGCCAGCCGCAAACAAAGGAAAGTTAATTTGTAACCAAATCAAAACTACTACTCATTGAGAAGTAATTCTGGTTGCCAATATGGAAGCTTGGCAGCCAAGCCATGTCTTATTTTTTTCTGCAACTAGCTGTAATGTTGCTAAAGTGGCAACAAATTTAGAACTTTCCAGTCAAGTTTAAAAATAATGGGGGTCATTTCTTAAGACTGGCATTTTAGATGCCGACCTATAGCTTGAGGTGGATCCACTGGAGTTATGAAGAGGCACCAATCAGCCGCCGCTTGAAAATGTAAGACAGCTTCCTATCTGTCTTACATTTAGGCCATTCTCTACACCTAAACCTGCCGCTCTGTCCCTTTTCCCACCCACACCGCACCCACTTTTTTAAACCTGGTGCGAGTGGGGAAAAGTCGCAGACTGCGGCACAAAGAACCTTTGCGCCACTATTTGCGCCAGAAATACGCCTATTATAGGAGCATTTCTGGTTAGTAAATGACCCCAAATGAGTTTATAAGGGTAGCACCAGATCTTGAGGCTGGTTGAGACATGGCTGAAATTGACAAGGCCCCCACAAGCCACAGTTGTTTTCTATACATTGTTAAAACTACTGACAGTCCCTTGCTTATTGTTAATGGCCACACGGCTTTGTAGGCGCGTCCACCGTCCACTGCGTCTGGTCCTACACTTACCATAGTGTCATTGCATGAGTAGCTACAGCAACTACAACTAGACCTCTATACAACATTTGAAATGTGCTTTTTTTTACCATAGAGACTCAATTAACATGTGCTGGACTAGGAGAGTCAGTGGCTGCAATCTGGGCACTCATCCCCTAAAATCCACTAGGGTCTGCTTTTTTTAGAGAGACAATTAGTTCTTGGAATGTGTTTGGAGTCTGGGAGGAAACCAAAATACCTGGAAGAAGCCCAGGCAAACAAAGGGTTAACACACAAACTACATGTAGATGTTGTCCTTGGTCAGGACCAAACCCAAGACCACAGTGCTGCAATGCAACAATGTAACCATACAGTCACCATGCTACTGTACCTGTGGCTTCGCTGTCATCCTATGATACAGGATGTGACATTTGGCAGGAAGGTGGTGGACTCAATTAATACTTTCATAGCTTGCCCCAGAAACTATAACATTATCCTTCAAAAACACCATGCATCATTCTGGATATTAATTACTGTATCTTTATTAGATGAGCATTCAGTTTGCTGGCTTTTTTAACCAAAAGAAGAACTTGTGGGTTGCTACACATGAACCATTAGGTAAATGTATGTTTCTGAAAAGATCCTATATCACAAAATATATAATCTGAAGTGCTTCAGATCATAACTGGACATATGGGATGATAGCCAAGACAAACATATCACTTTTCTACTGTGAGCTTATTATATATCAGCTGAAGTAAGTAAATATTAAGGCAGGAAAAGACATTTGCAAATTAATATAATTCACACATGTACTCAGTATTATATAAACATATGCAAGCGCACATTTCAGACAATTACCCAAAATTGTAGGTCAAGGCTCCTTTATTAAAGGCATTTGTCCTTGGTGGATTTTACAAGCTATCAGATAGATCTAACGTCATTGCCAGATGTAAAGATATGTAACAAGTTCTAGGCAGGAAATCTTGTCTGCACATATGTATTACACATTTCTTGTAAACACAAATCAGGAGCCATATTTAAAACTTTTCAGGACGGGCTCTTAGAGGGTCAATTACAGTACAATATGTAGGACAACCAATTACAATGCTTTATGTTTCCCCTTCATATCACCGAGTAGCCTATTCTTAGTTGATCAATGCCAGTACGATACATATGTTAGATATCATACATATTACAGAATAAATCCAACTAATAAACATGGTAAAAGCAGCCTGATTATTCCAAAATCTCCAGTAATCTTTTTATATAAAAGGACAGACTAGAACCACATGATATCAGTTGCAGCATACAGCACAATGCTTATGACACAGATAACAGCAAATGACAAAAGCGGCCTCCCAATATGCCTACTGATACACGCTAATGTGAGGGAGATCAGGTTCTGTAAAAAGGATGTGCTCCAGGCTAGAAGGTTTTATACAGGTTGCCTTGGGTTGCACTGTGATCATCACCCACTAAATCCAAGCACTCTCACCAGTTAGATAAAAAGAGGCAGCAGTATCAGGTATCCTGTTCCTTCACTACTGAAATCCAATATGACAACCACACCAAAAAAGACAAGTTCTCTAAACAAGTTTTAATATTACAAAAAGGTCAAGGATTGTTTTGTGTGGTCTATGAGAACTTTGTGTTGATTGCGAATCGGATATAGACTTGTTTGGGAACGTTCAGACATAATAACCACACACCCTGATTTGACACAAACTGAACATAATAGCCCATGTCCATTCTGTCCGGTGATGAAAATGCAGAAGTTTCTTTTACACTTGCACAATAAACCGGAAGACAAATTGACAGAAATGTGTACAATATTGAAGAGTAACAAGTACCATTTCTTGGGTGCTCCAGGATTTGTCTAAAAAAACTGACACAAAAACTGCTTGTGTGATTCCAGCCATTGGGGGTTACACACATGGGGAGACCCAAAGGACCTTTACCAGTAGGTAATAGGGTTGTCACGATACCAAAATTTTGATTCGATTTTGATACCATGAAAAAGTATTGCGATACTCGATACCACACGAAAAAAATGTTTACATTTTTTAAAAAATTATGGAATGTCCGGCCCATAATAGAACAGTCCTATGCTATTTTTGGGGGGACAAGGTGACTAAAAATGGAGAATCGCATGGTTTTGATGTTTTCCTGTTACGGCGTTCACCGCATAGGAATATTTTGCACTTTTTCGTGCGTGGCGATATATAATATGTTTATTTTTTATTGTTTGTAAATTTTATAAGTAAAATTGGCAAAGGGGGCGATTTACACTTTTAATAAAATTTAAACGGTGTGCCTGGCAGGAAGCGCTATTCTACAGCAGCTGAGCCTGCTAGGTCCCCACGTCTTCAGTATATATTATATACAAACAAGCATAAGGTCCGCACTAGTGACAGCAAGTCTCAGAGGTAACATAAATATAGTTGATTATGTTCATAAGATAAATACCGCCCATACCTGAGAGAACAATCAGGACGCCCCAGATGAAGCAGGAGCGAAACCCGGGTTGGGCATTGTTTTATATGTGATGTTGAACTCAATACAACAATTTTGTAAGTAAAATAAAGTGTATTGTGAACTTTTAAAACGGGTCTATGCTATGTCATTACTTCTTTGAAGGTTGTGGCAAGACCGATCCTGAACAGCCCGTGGGTTTACAGACACAGACACTGCAGCTGTTGAAGGTGGAGGAGGAGAGCTGCGGAGCAGAGCACCGATAATCAACTATATTTGTGTTACCTCTGAGACTGGCTGTCACTAGCATGGACCCTATGCTTGTATTTTATGATTTAAACTTGTGTTTTTTTTACATTTTTTTTTTTTTACATTTTATTTAATAACTATTTCTCCCCTTAGGGGCTAGAACCAGGGATCTTTTGATCCCTTGTCCTATTCACCCTAATGGAGCTCTATTAGGGTGAATAGGACTTTACACTCTCCCTGCTGCCCTGTGTATAGTGCCCACAGCAGCAGGGAGCTTACCATGGCAGCCATGGCTTCAGTAGCATCCTGGCTGCCATGGTAGCTAATCAGAGCCCCGCGATTACACTGCTGGGGCTGTGATTGGAACTGCCACTGTGCCACCAATGAAGAGGGGGGAGGGGACCTTGTGGCCACTGCCACTAATGAATATAACAATGAGGTCGGGGGGCACCTGTGGCCACTGCGCCACCAATGAATGTAAAACACATTAAATCAAGTATAGGCAGCAGGTGCCAGCGGCGGTATCACAGACCCGTTAGCCGGCCTTAATAACAGGGCATGCGATCCGCCGAACCACGGCAATTAACCCCTCAGGTGCCGCAGCAGAACAGCCTAGTATCGGTAAATAGTAAGACCCGGTATTGTATCGATCCAGGTCTAAAAGTATTGATTGGGTATGGATACTTCGATACCCGCTGCAACTTTAGTAGGTAATTTTTGAAAAATTGTGAAAACGAGTAAAAGTGATCAATTATCGAGCAGTATAAAAGCATTAAACGACAAGTGCTGACCATTTATTTTGTCTTTCTTGCAATCTCTGATATAGACACCTAAATCATTGTTCGTCGTCCAGAATTCCACAAGTGTAAGCAGGTATTGTTTACAGCACAGACGATTCCACAGTGGGTTTTGCCTGACAAACAATCTATCACACGATCATACTAACAAATTTTTACATGATACTCTGCGCATCTAATGGGGTTGTCGTTCGAACATTAACGACTCAAATAATGACTTGTTAATTAAATCAATTATCTACTCATGTAAAGGGGCCTTAATAAGACCTCTTAAAAATTGTGGCAAATCTGTGCAGGTCCATGTGTCAAAAAGCAAAAGCAAATCTTCACCAGAAAGGGAGTCGGTGTACAGTAGAGTACAACAAATGTGACAAGCTGGCTGTGCCAGACCTGAACTGTTCTCTACATTGCCTGTTTGAAAAAGTGGCAAACAGGGCTCAAAATTCAGAAAAAGTCCCAAAATTTTGAAGAAGTATAGTGTACGGCAAAATCTGCGACTTTCTGGTGCCAGATGTTAGGTGTACAGGGGATAATAAATGACCGCCATAGTGTTTTTTTTTTTGTATTTTTTAAAAGCTGCGTTGTTTTTTTTACGAAGAACAATAAGATGGAATCACAAACACAGTTTTTGATGGAGATTTTTGGGCCAAAGTCAGGAGTGGATTCTCTTTTGTACGGTTTCGTCTGTTTGGTTACAAAAAACTGCAGCTTAGGTCACAAAGGCAGTTGCAGTTTTTGATGAGCTTTTTGTTAAAATTAAAGGGGATTTCTGGGAGTATAATATTGATGACATATCCTCACAGCATACCAAGCAAAGCTCTGTACATTTTATAGTGGCTGTTTTTGGTATTGCAGCCTAGAAGCTGCACATAGGCCATGTAACACTGGCCTAGGAAGTGGTTTCAGTGCTCACTGGAGCAGCCTTTTCAAACAGGCATGACAGGAGTTGGACCCCTACCAAACTGATATTAATAATGACCTATTCTGAGGATAGGTCATAAATATTTTACTCTCAAGACCCCCCTTTAGTCTATGGGTGGAAAACGCCATAAAAATGTCAATATAGAGAATGTTGCATTTTAGAAAATAAAAACAAGGGTCAAAAACACACTTGCCACAAAACAGACTAAATGTGATACAAACAACAAAATAACCAGGTCTGAATGTTGTGTGTGAATCCAGCCTTAGACAGGATCACTTTCCGCAATTAATATTCTCAAATCAATTTCAATGGCATTCTTTATAGTCTTTACTGAATTCTTCACCTGCTGTTGAGCAAAAAAAAAAACTTCTATAATCAAGGCACATACCTCTGGGACCTGCACCTCCATGCGCGGCCGCCCTTAATTCATTCCAATGGGAGCACCAAAAATAGCCAAGCGGCGTGTTCGGCTATTTTCTGCAGTCCCACTGAAATTATTGAGAGAGCACTGTGTAAGCGTGGCCACCGCTCCATTCACTTCTATTGAGCTGCCGGAAATAGCCGAGCCAGCGCTATTTTTGGCAGTCCCATAGAAGTGAATTGAGGGCGGCCGCGTATGTGCACATGCCCGCCTTCACTTTGCGGCTCCATTCTAAAGATAGGTGCAGGTCGTATCCTAGCAATTTGCCCCCAATGTTTAAGTAGAAATAACACTACCACTGCTGAGAATTCTAGTGGAATAGGAGATCTCTTCCTGAACATTCTCTGTACCAATCAAGGTCCAAAATTGGTTCTCCACTATTCTCACCAAACTACATCTATACTTTAAAGGGTTGTCTGGTTGAATATATAAAAAAAAGGCTCAGAACGATAAAATAACTAATACTCACCTTACTGATCCCAGTCTCTTCCTGGATTCTCTCTGTCTCCATCCCTTTGCCTCTTGACACAGGAAATTCAACTGCTCAGCCAATCAGTGGTGGTAGCGGTGACCCGCCTCAGACAGTGATTGGCTGAAGAGTGAAATTTCTGTCTGTGTCAAGCGGGACCAGGAGGTGAACAGGAAGCATTAGAATGGAAGTGACTCGGGGATTGGTGAGATGAGTATAGCTTATTATATTACACCATTCTGAGACTTAATCAAATAGCACTCTAGGTCATTGGTAGATATCCTTATTATATAAATGAATTAAGCATTGGCACACATAAAAAGTTAGGATCTGACAAAAAGTCAGAATAAGGGTAAAAAAAAATCGTTTTACACTGCATTAGTCCAGTCAATGTGATGAATTGTTGCTGAATATTCCAATGATATTTTTAAACTGCCATTTACTGGTTATACTTTTTTTTAGACACAAAGGGTGAGAATTACAAAGCTAAATGCACCAGACTAATGGATTAATGTGCACAGAAGAACTGGCGTATATGGCTTGCACCACATTTATTATGTGTTTTAGGAACTAGACAGTTTTAAAAAGTGTCTAGGAAAAAAGGCTTGGTTTAAAACGTGCCAAACTGAGCCAAACTTCTGGCACTAAATATTGGACTAAAGTAAGTCAACCAAAGGGTGGTGGTAGGAAAAATGTCTAATATGTCTAGCAAAAGGTGCCAACTCTATCAGACAGAAGGAGCCACTGTGATAAACTTGGCGCATCCTCAACCTGCCTAGTCTAGTTTTAAGATTTCTAAATTTAAGACAGCCATAATAAATCTCTTTCATAATGTGCCATTTTTACATGCTCATGGTGGGCACATATTAATGCAGATACACATATACTTGCAAACACGTGGAGAACGTACAAAAAGGTAGGCAGAAGTGAAAACCACAAACTTACTAAAGGAAAGTCAGTAAATAACCTGATCATCTGGAGTAATGAAACAACATAGTCATATATCTATTATACTAGATCTAATATACTTTCATTCTTGTCTTTCTCCCTTTACGATGAAATAATAATGTTACCATATGTTTCACAGCAGTGAAGACATGTATAGAATATGCAAAGGAAAAGGCCATAAGTGGCTTGGTTGTGGAATTGTTTCCTTTCGATCAGAAAACGACCACATCATGATATCTCTATGGTGCACTAGACAGAGTTGCCCATCCAATACATACATTATTTTCATGTGTTCTCTATAAAAAGAAAGATATTGTGCACTGAAGGCAGTTGAACTGAATGCATTACTGCCCTTTGAATAGTTAGTAATTCTGCCTCCATTATTGGTTTTATCCCATTTCCAAGCAGTTGTACCTAAGTGCTTTGTCTACTGTAAGACTTTTGGAATGAGCCTGAATTCCTTCCATTTGGCATATATTTAATGTTTTCTAGACTTTGATAGCAACGGCATATCCAAAGACGTCTTGTAAAACTGCCTTCCTTTGCAGAGGATTGCTCAAGTTACCTTTTGTAAAATCCATTATAAAGAAAGAACTTCCTTTGAACATGAAAGACTATTTGCATCAAAGAGCTAGTAGGGCTCAGCAGACGTATGATCTGTTTGCAAAGCAAACACCACCTAACTGGTTAATCTTCAGGAAACATTTTTTTCTCTTTCAGTTGAGCCAAGACTCCAGCAGAGGGAGCAGGCAAACAATTAAGAACAAGAAAGAAAGGATCATAGGGTAAATAAAGCAGGGCACGGGAGAAAAAAAAATACTGAACTTTACTGACAATAATCAAGGCTCTGCAGTCACAAATATGTTATTTTCCTAAATTTTGCCTTTTTGTTAAAGCCTTTGGGTATAACACATTGTAAAGCAAGTCTTGATCAAGTTTGCTGTGAAGTGAGATTTGCCAAGTGTACCAAGAGGCGCATTCCTGTTAATAATTTTGATTCATCTCAGAAGGTCCACGTGCCAGAATCTGGTGTACACTGCTTGGAGCTGCTTGTGACTTTTTGATGCCAGCTTTCTGGCACTAATGGAATGAGAAATTCCCACCATGGAATGTTACCACTGTTTACTACTTGAGTCAAGGGAAGTATCAGGAATTAAAAATCCCATCATGAAACCACACCCGTTTCATATACAACGGTGGCTACTTTCACACTCGTGTTTTGTGCGGATCCGTCATGGATGGATCTGTTCAGATAATACAACCGTTTGCATCCGCTCAGAACGGATCAGTTTGTATTATCTTTAACATAGCCAAGACGGATCCATCTTGAACACCATTGAAAGTCAATGGAGGACGGATCCGTTTTCTATTGTGCAAGATTGTGTCAGTTAAAACTCAGTTTGGCTCAGTTTCATCAGATGGACACTAAAACGCTGCAGCAGCATTTTGGTGTCCATCTCCAAAGCGGAATGGAGACAGAACTAGTGCAAACTGATGCATTCTGAGCAGATCCTTTTCCATTCAGAATGCATTAGAATGCAAACTGATCAGTTTTGGACCGCTTGTGAGAGCCATGAACGGATTGCCAAAACGGAAAGCCAAAACATGAGTGTGAAAGTAGACTGTTCCGTACAAGATGTTTTGTAAATCCCCTAGCACCTTTTGTGTGTCACCATTAAAGGGGTTGTCTGGGTTCAGAGCTAAACTATGACATAACCTCATTTAGCATATATGAGTGGAGCATCAGAGCATTTCTTGCTCCAATGCTCCCCCTTGCCCTGCATTGTGCAGGGCAAGGTCTGTTTTGTTTACGTCCTCACTGTTTCAGGCAGAGGCCTCCACCTAGCATCGATCCCAGTGACCTCACTGGCACAAATGGGCGGTCTATAGAGCTGCCCTAGGGTCTAAAACAACCTAGAGCAGCCCTATAAGACCAACCATTTGTGTCGGTGACATCATCGGGATCATTGCTAGGCAAAAGGCTCCACCTAGCATACTAATGTGAAGTCCAGTACGTCACTGGTAGTAAAGAAAAAGCCCTTGCCCTGTGCGATGTAGCGCAAGGCTTATACATGTTAAATGAGTGAAGATGAGGTTACATTCAGGTTCAGCTCTGAACCTGTACAACCCCTTTAACCATGTCTTGGTTTAGGCTGGGTTCACATCACTGTTTATTTTTCCGTTCTTCTGATCTGTCAGAAGAACAGAAAACTAAAGGAAAAAATGCATTGTTTTTTCTTTATTATTCTGTTCTTCTGACGGATCAGAATAATGGAAAAATAAACGTTGATGTGAACCCAGCCTTACCTAGTGACTGTACAGGCACCACTCTGGCAGTAATGGACAAGATGGTAATGACTATTCCATACACCTGTCCCAAGTTCTTCCATTCAATGCAGAAGCAGTAGACTATGGCACCTACACAGCTATGATGTGGCAGCTACACCTCCTTTCACAACAATCTGAGACAAAGATATGTTTACCTGTATCTACAGCAACATTGATACAGACACAAGATTGTGTGGAGGCACAGATCTGGAGAAGGGTACAAAAATGTCTACTCCACTGAAAGTCCCCAAAAGCACAGTGGCCTCCGTAATATGTAAATGGAAAAAAGTTTGGAACAAGCAGTACTCTTCCTAGACACCAAACTTAGTAAGCAGGTGAGAAGGGCCAAAGATCATATATGCAGATGAGAGAAACTTACAGAAGGTCATCACTGCAACATTCCACCAATCTGGGCTTTATGGCAGTGTGGCATCAATAAAAGACCAATAAAAGTTTGCAAAAATACACCGAAAGGACTCTCAGACTGTGAGAAATAAGATTCTCTGGTCTGGTGAAACCAAGATTAGACTTTTTGGAGTAAAAAATTGTCATGCTTGAAAGAAAACATGCACTGCCCAAAACCATCCCTATAGTGCAGCATAGTGGGGATGCTTTTTAGAGTCTGGGAACTCCTGATCCAGAGTGAACTAGATCTTATATTGGGATGGTTTACCTTTCAACAAGACAATGACCTTGAGCACACAGCCACAAGAGTGGCTTAGAGACAACTCGGTGAATGTTCTTAAGTGGCTTGGCTAGAGAGCTGACTTGAACCCAATTGAATATCTCTGGAAAGACCTCGAAATGCTTGCCCCCCAATGGGCCCCATCTAACCTGGCAGAGTTTGAGAAGATCTGCAGTACAGAAAATCTCCAAATGCTGGTGTGCAAACCTTGTGGCATCATACCCAAGAACACTGGAGCCTGTAATTTCTGCCAAAGGTGCTTTAACTATGTACTTAGTAAAGGGCCTGAATACTTATGTCAATGCAATATTTCAGTTTTTCATTTTAAATAAATTAGCCAAAATTTTGAACATTCTTTTTTCACTTTGTCATCATGGGGTACTGAGTACAGAATGATGTGGAAAAAATTTCAACTTTTTTTTATTTTAGCACTGCAACATAACGAAATGTGAAAAAAGTGAAAGGGTCCGAAGACTTTCCGAATGCATTGTAGACTGTATATCACAGAGGTATTGTTAGAATGGCAAGTGAAGACTATCACCTGTTCAAGCAATATATTCCATGTATTACAAAGGCCTAAGGATTCTATTATCTACTTTACCATGGATATTAAAGGGGTGTCTATTTATTTTTTTTTTATTATTTGCCACCCAGACAGCCATATCTTTGGAGAAATCCATACTCACCTGCTCCGTGACACTCCGTTTAAGGATCTCTTCACTGGACTTTCTGTCCCTATCTGTCAACTTCCACACAGACAGGGTCAATGTGACGCTCGTGTGTGGGAGGAAAACACCACACCGAGCATAGGAGGGAAAGGGGATACCGGAATAAGGCCTGGAAACTAGGGAAGGAAGATGGACACCTCCAAGAGGAAACCGTAACTCCAGTCCTGACAGACTACCAGTATGAACAGGCCCCAAAAGTAGGTAAGTTCATACACCGTATACCTAGAATCCTATCTCACCCTATAGGACCCTGGAACTAATGTCAGGACTGAGTCTAACTGTTCCTCCAAAGGAAAGGACGAACAGGAGTCTCCCTCAGGCCCAATGACAAACAGGGGAAGGCAACACACACATATATATAAACAAAATACAAAAGGGAAAGGAAACACGTATCTTCAATAAACCTTTGGTAGCACCAGCAACTCAGCCGAGAACCAAACACAAGCTAACCACAAGTCCAACAGAAGCTATAAACCACACAGCATAGTGGGAGAAACAACAATAAATAAAGAAGGTTAAATGACCACCATAGCCACACCTGGGGAAAGAAGGTGTGGCAAGCACCAGAAACAACACAGACGTCATTTGATCCAAAAGGAAAACATGTCAGATCAAACCACATGTTGCCAGTCCCACAGATCCCTTGCCACCTGTCATGGGAACATCCGTATGTCTCGGTATGTCCGTGACAGTCAAGTGTGCTGCTGCAGCCAACGACTGGCCTTTGCTGTGATGTCTTCCCAAGTGACACGTCACTATTGGGTCATGGGTTGCAGTGCATGTGACCCATCTGTGCAGATGTTGCTAGACGGGGACAGAAAGTCCGATAGAGAGAGGTCAGGAGCTAGGGAGCTGAAACGGAGCAGATGAGTATGAGTTTCTCCACAAGTACTTCTTTCTGGGTGGCAACTTAAAAAAAAAAATTGGAAGGGTGAAGAATGGACAAACCCAAAATCTCTGTCCCTCTGACTCTAATACAATAGCCTCAGCATTTTCTAGTTAACCTGGACTTACCATACATAGTACATAATAGGGATTGTATACCTTCTGTCACCTTGGGGTGTTCTGTGCCTCCAATGTCAAATATCCAAGATCTTCCCCTTTTGACCGCATAAAGTTTATACTTTCCGGATGCAGGAGAAAAGCATCAATAGAAACAGAGCTTCAGCTTTTAAAGCAGAGATAATAGACTAGTTTAACTGTCCTTTCTGATTATTAAACATTTGAATGCTCTCAAGCAAATGTAAATGCTGAGGATCAATCCCACACAATAGCAATATACTTATGAATACTTTGCTTAAATGAAGTATAAAGGGACTTGGCTACTTGATAACATTTGAAGTTCTGAATAATTGTCACAAACCATATGATGTCTACCTGACATTTCAAGCTTTCTTAATATACTTGTTTATTGCCACCTTCTTCCATTGTTCTATGGTCCTGTTCTGATGCTCACATGCGTATTGAAGATGTATTCAGCAGTGAAAGGGGCCAGCATAGGCATTATGACCAGTCCGCAGTTACTGTAGCCCCATATGCTGCAAGCTGTGATGTAATATGTGTTCTGACACTTTTATATCATTGCCAGCATTAAACTTTCACAATTTGTGAGGGATTAGACCAGATGGGCTAGCTTTTGCTAACCACACACATAAATGTGACAGTTGTATTCACTGGTTGGTTCACTTTTGGTAGGTACATGAGGAAGGATGTTTTGCTACATCTGATACAGGTATCATTTTTATGCTGCTGGATGGTTTTAAAGTACTAACAATAAAAACAATGGAGTTTTTTAACGAGTGCCAGAGGATTATTCCAGATTCATCTACAGGTACTAACACTGCATACTAGGAATATCTCACAAGATCTGCTATTTTGGATGCTCCGACCCAGTCATCTCACCATCACAATTTAATCCGTGTTAAAGGGGTTGTCTGGCCTTGGAGCAGACAACTGCTGGGATCCTCCCCTGTCCAAGTGAACATAATAAACTCACTCCCCTGTCCGCGGTCCTGCTGCTGCTCTGTCCCTGGCAGCTTCCAGTCCCCACATCCCTCAGCGGTCACAGTGGCTTGAATGCTATTTCATAGCAGTGATGTAGTGCTCAAGCCACTGTAACCACTGTGGTCTGTAATTGGCCACAGTGATCATGGGACCAAGTCGCTTCCTGGTCCTGCAGGGACGGTAAGCAGCTGGGAACGGTGCAATGGTAAGACAGCAGTTAAGTGAGTAGGGTTTATTTTATGTTCCGGAAGACAGGGACGGACAACCCCTTTGAAGACACTCAGATCCTTAAACTTGCCAATCTTTCCTGCTCTAGCACATCAACTTGTAGTTCAAGTACTGCCTACAAAATCCCATCAGTGTTATGGCTGATCATTCTATATAAAAATAATTTTTTCAAGATGTCTATAGCGTTTAAATACTTTTTTTGTTGCATTCATTCCTATAAAATCCTCTTGTTTCTGCTGCAGTGTTCAGTAGTCAAACAGATTTAATTGAAGTTTTTTTGCACTGTAAACAGCCAAGGATAATAGATCAAAATGTTCGGTTTGGATTGCTCAAGCACACACACTTTAACTTCATTTCCTAATATCATTTATCTTTAGACTGAAAAAACACCAGCCAGATCCTCAACTTATACAAACCCCTCAGGCACTTTAATCTTATAATGCATCCATGAAATCTCACAGAAAGTTTACATAAGACACTGCACTGTCTAATCCATGAGGAATAGGTCTGCTATAATGAACCTTTACTCATCCTCTTTCTGAGTCTGATCACTCATCACTGTAGTAAATGAACTGCTCAATAGTATTCTCTGCATAGGGTAACATATGGACAGTGCAAAGTAACATCTGTTCTGTAGTACCCCCCAAATTAAACCAAAGAAGGTTGTCTATTCCTACCACTGCACCATCCATATGGTCTTATCTGTACTAGAAACAAATATATATCCAAGGGAAAAGGGAATGGGAGAGGGCAGAGAATAACAGTTCTTCTCAAGAAGAAAATTATGTGGTTTGATGATTATAGTTAGGGATGAGCAAATCGACTTCGGATGGAACATCCGAAGTTGAGCGCTCCAAACAGTATTAGAATGTAATGGCTCCTATGTGCCAAAGTTATTACTTCGCAAAGTCTCGCGGGACTTTGTGTAATAACTTCAGAAATTAATTTCTACTGTAAAAAGCCTTTTACTGAACTCAGGTTCGGTTCCAAGGTACAACTTGGTAACAATACATTCTAATACTGCACGGAGCGCTCGCTCCATACAGTATTCTAACTTAGTTTTATGCGAATCGACTTTGGGTTGTTTCATCCGAAGTCGATTCGGTCATCCCTAATTATGGTATACGTTTTTGCATTTTGTTTTCTTCGACCATGTAAATTTGTCTAGCTCACTGGAGTTTTTCTTTGTATTTTATATATAATAATGATAAAAAGAATAAAAAGAATAAGAATCAATTTACAGCTACAATTCCTAATAATGTGTGCCGTAACATATTAGTATGTCACAGTGATGGCATAGGCTCAGGAGCTGGTCAACTCCATTGTTGCAGGTGCTAGATGTATTATACAGCTGTAATCAGGCACTCACCACTGGGATCACATCAGTTTAACCTCTCAGATGCCACAGTTTATAGTGGCCACGGCATCTGAGAGTTTAGACAGAGGGAGAAAGCTCCCTCTATCCTCTGATCGGCACCCTGCAAGCACAATTACATGGTGCTGGGTATTTGTCATGGCAGCCAGGCGCCTTCTGAAGAACCCCACTAACCCAATCTATTTTGTTATTCCACAAAAAACTATACTGGTATTGTTTTTTGGACACCTTGCCTCCCCTAAAAAATTTAATATAAAAACGATCAAAGAGTCACATGTACGCCAAAATGGTATCAAAAGAACTATAGATCACCCTGCAACAATCGAGCCCTCACACAACTCAGTCAGTAGAGAAACAAAGTTACAGGTGTCAGATTAGGTGACACATAGTAATCTTTTTTCTAAAAAAAATATAGCTTTTTAATTTTGTAAAAGTAGTTAAACATAAGAAAAAACATTTGGCATCTCTATACTCATACTGGCAAGCAGAATAAAGATAACATAACAGACATAAAAAAAAACTTTATACAGTAAAGGAAAAGCAAAAACGTTATGGCCTTTGAAATGCAAAGATGAAAAGAAAAGAAATCACTGGAAAAATCAAACTAGCTGGCTGCTTAAGGAGTTAAAGGTGTTGTTCAGTTTCCCATACTGATGACTTTTCCTCAGAACAGGTCAACAATTTCAGATCGGCGGGGTCCGCTGTCACTTGAATGGAACCGAGCATCAATGTTGACACCGTGCAGGTAAACAACTGATAACAGGGGTGGTTGGAGTCGGACCCATGCTGATGTGATATTCATGACCGATCCTGAGGTTAGGTCATCAATATGGGAAACCAGAAAACTCCTTTAATAGTAGTAAGCACCATACTATTGGTAACTGACAATAGTAACTGGCATCATTTTCATGATGACATGTCACATATATCTTTAAACATGCCTCTTGTTTTCCTGTGAAAAGGCACTAGACTTAGAATGCACAAATGGTAACAATTTGTGTTAAAATGTATACACAGCCAATATCACAAGGTAGGTACAACACATGTAGGCAGAGTTATCCTTTGAGCAATGATTTGTCTTCCATATAGTTTTTCAGTCTGTATGACTGAAGTGTTTGCAATAAGTAAGTAAGAAATGGCTGTGGCATTCCATGAAGTTAAATCTATTCAATCCCATCACTTGAACAATAGCTTACTGGCACTTTCTAGGAGAGGCGCCCTTTGCCTTTTTCTCCAGCCACGCGTTTCAAGAACCAGCACTTAGAAGGAAGGCAATGAAAGAAGGCTACGGCAGAGATCCTTTAAAGTCTCCCTTTTTCTACAGTGGGAGGACACTTCCCTTCATGCCCTTCAATGGCATATTGATGGCATTGAAAGTTAAAATGGTATTCGTCAACCATCAGTGGATCTTTAAAACTGTTTCGGCAAATAGCTCAACCTTGAGACTCTGCTTTTCCCATTAATCTGTACATACTTCCACTGGAAAGTTTTTAAGGGGCAGAATAATGCCTGGATTAATAGGTCTGTTCAGAAGGAACACTTTAGCATTCGTCTTGTGTACATAGCCATTTCACTAGTGGCATTCATGTGATGTTATTTCAACTTGAAGGCATGGCTACAAACAAGACATCCTGAAACAAAAGCAAGGAATGTCATTCTATTGCGAATTAGTAAAAGCTAGCACCTCTATTTTTCTCGTCATTTTATTTCTAGTAAAGGCAATCGACTAAAACAGGCATGTTTAATTAATGGCTTCAGCATCTACACTTTCTTTCTTATCCGAATACTGTTCTGATCTGAGCACACAAAGATTTATTATTACTGGCTCTTCGTAAGCCAGTTGTAACCTCAAGTGCACTGGAGTATAATGTGCCAAATTAATTAAATATATTCAAATTCTAATAATTTTAATACACTTCTTAATAAATTGGGTGCATCTTGAGCTGTCTTATAGCAAGATAAGGAAATCTACCACTGCTATGAACAGGCATACCACCATTTTGTGCTATTCTGGCTTAAAATATTTTCATTTTTCAGAAACTTGGCTTCACCCAGTCCCATTAAGTCACATTGACTTTTCTTGCCACTTTTAAAAAGGGGTGAGGGTGAGTGACACATCGTCAATTACAGTGCAAATATGGCACGCGCATAACTTGAGACAAAAGTGGCGCAAGTCTTTTCTGTAATATATATTTCTTTCTGGTTTACTGATGATTACTGTATTTTTCACTGTATAAGATGCATCTCCCCATCCTCCCAAAAGTGGAAGTGTATCTTATCGGGAATAATCTTATAGCAAATAATACAGCGGTGAATATAATGCTCCATGTGCTGGCAATACTCACTGCTCCCTGGTTTTCTGCTGGTGCCACGCTGTGCGCTGATCGAAGCATACTCTGTGACCTCACACCGTGGGATGTTGATTCACAGCCCAGAGTGGCAGGAAGAGTGCTGGATCTCAGAAGCAGTGTCCGGAACAGGAGAAGTGAGTTGATTTATTTACGTTTTGTCTGATCTGAGGTCTGATTGGGGCTCTGAGCTGAGATCTGATTAACATTGGGGTTCTGATCTAAGGTCTGATGAAAAAATTTTTTTTTCTTATTTCCCTCCTCTAAAACCTAGATCTGTCTTATAGGCAGGTGTGTCTTATAATGCAAAAAATACAGAATATCACAATTTCTATTCATCTTGTAGTAATTTAAAATTATGTATTTTTCAAAAATCATCTACGACCTATTAAATTCCATCTAAATTATTGTAGTATAGTATTTAGCAAAAAATAGATGCAATGAAAAATGAATGTAAGGAAATCCTGAAGAATTCATCCTGGACTGTATGATCATGCTTCTGTGTAATTGTCACTAACAGACGAATGAAGATCCAACTAGGACAATAGGCCTAGAGGGGATTTAGCAGCTGATGGACATCTCAAAGTCAGCTAGTGTTGAAGGACAATGACGATATCTGGTAATACATAGCCTGACAGTGTATTTAGGAACAAAGGTTTATAGGATCCTCCACGCTAAACAGCTTTAAGAGCAGACAGACATAATAGCTGAAAACAGACTGAGCACTCACAGATGTGACAATATCATTTGTTCTTAGTATCTGTATGATACCATAGCCTTTAATGAGCATGCTTCAATATCAGGAATCACATACAAGACCATGACAAAAAGGTGAATTATTATTAAAGAGTTGTTGCCAGTTTTCGGTGGATTTACCGTATACTTGGTAAAAATGTACTGATTCCAACTTTAAGATAAAAAATATTATATATATATATATATATATAGGTAGCCCAATTACTTACATGATGTTGAGGAAAATTTTGATGTTACTATGATTTTGCTACTGTAAATTAATTATTAATTATACATGAACCACTTAAACAAGACAGAGTTGGAGTCGGAGTTTGGCTTACAGACACCACTGCATGCAGTGGTATTCTGTCTTTTTTGGGGGAAGGTGGGCTAGAATCTTGCTTTTGCCAGAACCTGTGCCACAAATGCGAACTTAGCCTAGCAATAGTCATTTATCAAACTGGTATAAAGTAGAACTGGCTTAGTTGCCCATAGCAACCAATCAGATTCCACCTTTCATTTTCCAAAGGAGCTGTCCAAAATGAAAGGTGGAATCTGATTGGATGCTATGGGCAACTAAGCCAGTTGTACTTTACACCAGTTTGATAAATGACCCCCTAAGTTCATAAGTCTGCAACACAGACTCCTGGTGGAATCTCCGCCACAGATTTGAACCTAACCTAATGACACTATGCAATGTCCATGAAAACCAAAACTGGTGAGGTAGCATGCTAGATATGAAAAATATGCTGTATCATAACACAATAATGTAGTTTACATAACACTTGATTTCCATATGTTCTCACTCACATGCTTAGAAATTGGCAGCATGAGCTTTCATCTTAAAACTTAATTTTTTTTAAACTGATCTAGCACATTTACATTTTTTAATTTATGCAAGAGCTATATTTAAGGGGGTATTCCGAGTTTCATGAAATTGATGATGTGTCTTTAAGACAGATCATCAATATCAGATTGATAGGGGTCTCACGGCTCCCCCACTGATCAGATGTTTCAAGGGGATGCAGCACTAGTGCGAGCGCTGTGTTCTCTTAATTGTTTACCTACATGCCAGCTACATTTTAGTGGTTGTGCAGGACAGTTACATCTTCCTCTCCCATTCACTTGAATCTGATGAACAGCTATAATTACAATGCAGTGCCACGACAAGGGAGAGACGGTGTGCAGGTGTCACGGTCCCTCCCATGACAGAGGTGAGAAGATCAGAGACTGGCGGCACGTGAGGGTATCTGACAGTCTCTCTGTTTTGATCTTGCAGTGTTGTTGTTTGGTAATGACCACACCTCTTGTAAGGTACAGCTTGTGGGTCATTACTGAGGCTCTATTTAGTTCTGACTCACACTGCTTACCATGCAGTTAATATTTCCTGCTGGAGTTGGGTCAGCTGGTGTGTTGTTCCTTTGGATCTCCTGCTCCTCCATTCTTTTTTTTTTTAGCTAAGTGCATTTTATTTTGCATTTTGTTGTTTGCTTGTGTGTGTGTTGTTGTCTAGGCCTCAGGGAGATGCTGGTTCCTTTATCTGGGGAGAAACCAGTAGTCTCATTCCCTGCCACCACTCCAAGGGCCTTCAGGGTCTCCAGGGCTAAGGTTCCAGTGTATAAGTGTTACTACCCTCTGGGTCTACTCATACTGGCAGGAGTCAGGGAGAGGTCTAGGGATTCCTAGGAGGTCACCATCCCTCTCCCTTGGCTTTGAGGCCTAGACTCTGGTCTATTCCTTCTGTGTGTTATCTGGTGTTATCCCCTCCCCATTACCCGTGATAGCAGGTAAACAATGAAGAGAACACAGCTAACGCCAAAACCCCACCAAACATCTGATCGGTGAGGATGCCGCGACCCCATCAACTTGTCCTGTCCTGAGGATTGGTGATCAGTTTTATGAAACTACATGAGTACAGGCAGGCATTACATTGTTTGCTACATGGCTTTGCTAAAGGCATGATACTATCATTTAAATTGAAATGGAGAATTAAGTAATGATTAGGATATGAAGTGCAGGTGTAAAGGTATGGGGAGCAGAGACTTAAAGGGGTTCTCCAAGGTTTTAATATTGATGACCTATCGTCAGAATAGGTCATTAAAATCAGATGGGCGGGGGTCCGACATCCCAGCTGCACGAGGAGACGGCGCGCGCAAGGTGCACGTGTCATCTCCCATCTCTCTTCCATGCATTTCTCTTCCGTGACAAGGGGACATCCTCTGCGTCTGGAGGAAAGAAGGTTTGTACACAAACATAGAAAAGGATTCTTCACTGTAAGAGCAGTGAGACTATGGAACTCTCTGCCTGAGGAGGTGGTGATGGTGAGTACAATAAAGGAATTCAAGAGGGGACTGGATTTATTTCTGGAGTGTAATAATATTACAGGCTATAGCTACTAGAGAGGGGTCGTTGATCCAGGGAGTTATTCTTATTGCCTGATTGAAGTCGGGAAGGATTTTTTTTTCCCCTTAAGTGAGGAAAATTGGCTTCTGCCTCACAGGGGTTTTTTGCCTTCCTCTGGATCAACTTGTAGGAAACAGGCCGAACTGGATGGACAAATGTCTTTTTTCGGTCTTATATACTATATTTATGTCTATGGCAAAGCAGCATCAAAGCAGGAAGAGAAACGGGAGATGACACGTGCACCCTGCGCGCGCCGTCTCCTCGTGCAGCTGATCAGATGGGGTGTCGGGTGTTGGACCACCGCCGATCTGATATTGATAGCCTATGTTGAGGATAGGTCATCAATATTAAAAGCCCAGAGAACCCATTTAAGACCCATTTACAAAAGGCAATAATTGCTTAAACATTTGTTCATATGAACATTTAATCCTGATTATTGCTCACTGTAAATATGACTAGCAACCAAACAGAAAAACAAAGGAAGGCTGGTCACTGACCACGTCTGATTGTATCGGACATAAAATTAAAATGTTTACACTAGGAGATATGATTATGAAAATAATGCAAAATGTATCGGAATCAACAATCACACATAAACAATCTTTAGTCTCAACATTCTCAGGATTGGTACATTTATATAGAATTAAACAGGAGTGGACTGGCCATAGACCCCAAAGGGAAACGTCCCGGTGGCCAATGCCAATGTGAGTGATGATCTGACATTCCCTTCTTGACTCCTGAATTTAACTATATTGCCATCTTGAGTAGGGGGACAGAGCGGTGCAGCTCAGGCTGGCCACCACAGAGAGGAAGGTTTTGGGGAGGTATTTTGTGCTGCTGGGACAGTATTTTGTGATGCACTGTGGTATTTGACTACTTGTATTGGCCCTGCCTTTTGTCAATTTGGACTAGGGCTGAAACGATTACTCACAAAAAAAAAATCCTAGATCCAATTTTTTTGCATAAATGATTTGTTTGTGCCATGTGAAGAGCTTGCTTTTACTCACGCTCCGTGGTCACCCGCCTTCCCACACAGCGCCGCACTGGATCCTGACGTACACACATCGTCAGGACATTTTAGTTCACTGGCGCTGCAGCTAGGCACTGATGGCTAGAAGGGGGAGTGGGGGAACTGATGGCAGTGAGGGCAGCTGGTGGCACTGGGGGGAGCTGGTGGCATAGGGGAAGGAGCTGGTGGCATTGGAGGGGGAGATGATGGCACTGGGAGGGGAAGCAACTGATGACATGGGGAAGCTGGTGGCATTGGAGGGGGAACTGGTGGCATTGGAGGGGGAATTAGAGGGGAGCAACTGATGGCACTGGGGGGGGGGTGCTAATGGCACCGGGGGAGGAACTGATGGCACAAGGGAGGGGGAACTGATGGCAAGGGGGGGGTGATGAGTTTTTATAGAAAATGTTCTTTTAATTAGTTTTTTCTTATTAGAGTACTTGATTAAACGTTGGATTAATCGGTAGAAAACTTGATTACTAAAATAATCGATAGCTGCAGTCCTAATTTGGACCTGACTACAAAATGGGGTCACTTTAAGTTTCTAGTCCGCCCCTGGAAGGAAATGACTGCCAAACACTGCTTGTTACAGGCAGATTATCTATTATGTAAATAGATGTAAAGGAGGGAGAAATATACTAAATAATGGTAACATTATGACATTTTACCTGGCTTTGTGATAGGTTCTGTTTTGTCACCATCATTTTTGACAGACAGACAGACTGTTATTCTACAAGAAACAAAAAAGGAACCCAAGAAACTTTTTTTTTAATAGTAATTGCGATCAGTTACATTTCACTTAGAACTCATTAAAAACTGATCTATCATGGACCGTAAGCCTTGATGTCAGTGCACATGGCTATATTACAGCTTTATACAAGACTGGCACCCATATTGGTGCTTGTGGCCTTACTATACCTCTGTATGCCTCTGATTTCATACTGAGGAA
Source organism: Bufotes viridis (assembly GCA_033119425.1). Lineage (NCBI taxonomy): Eukaryota > Metazoa > Chordata > Amphibia > Anura > Bufonidae > Bufotes > Bufotes viridis. The sequence goes on from CM065590.1 coordinate 254,247,959, forward strand.
TACTTAAGTGTTATTCTGATGTATTCTGTTAACATGAAAATGAAAAAAAACTGCGTGTCATATTGCAAAGTTTTTGAACAATCTCTCACATACGACGCCCAAGAGAACATGGGACAATGAGTCCCTAAGACTCCATAGTATGTACTGTACATGGGTCTGCTGAGTGCATAAGGACTGACTTAGTCAAAGCCAAAGTGTCTGTATTACGCTAACTTTTTGGGAAAATATCTAAACATGAATATATTATCTAAATGTGCAAAATACATATTTTCGTGCTCTGTTAGAGTGGGTCATCCAGTGGAATGCTCATTAATGATAGACTCCTGTCTTTATTTTAAGCTGATGAATCCTCTTATTGGAGACCAGCAATTAATAAGGTTTTCAAACTTGTAGAATAAAAATACAAAAACACCTTTATCCCATCATTTCCATCTGAAACACGGCTGTGATATTATAAATCTACGTTTTTTATATTTAATAGTAAAACGGAACATTTCTAATGTTGCAGATAAGCCTCAATATCATCTCTGTTTTCTATCCCTAAAAACTAGAAGGGTTTGTCGTACTTTCCCATTTTCCAACAACAATGGCTTCAGATGAGCCAAAAACCAAAGGACTTTGCTCTCAATAACCCAATCCCTGATCTCTTTTATGACTCTCTCTCTTGAAGACACATAAAAGCATTGGATTGCTAATTACTTTGATCTGGCATATAGGAAAATGAGTTTATCTCCCTGATCAAAGCAACTGACACAGATCATGGCTGATTAGAATGCAACAGTAAAATCTCCATACTTTTTCTATTCCACTGCCTTTTCTCTCTGAAACAGGGCTTGTGTCAAATATGTAGGTATTTCCCACGGCCAGGCCGGACTCTGCTTCCAACAAGCTCTGCCTTTGAGACAATGGTGCTTACACAGACACTAAGGTTCTTTAGTTCAGTCATTGTATGAGCAGAGAACTGGTAACCCCTTAGCCACCATTTGATGGAACATCTAGATTTACATATTTCTCTAATTGCATTTTTCCAATCTGAGTAAGATTTATCTGAACAGAGTTAAATGCTTTCTTTCTTCTCTCACACGAACACAGAAAACTGGCTAAGAACCTGTGCAACCTCTTGCAGATTCTCCTTGTATATCTGTTAATTTAGAAGGGCGCAGTCTTTTTCTCTTTTCCAGAAGGGTTGTGCGAGGAGTACAGACAGGCGGCTGGAAAGCATAAACATTTCCCTCTACCTTTCTATGTGAACATGTTGGTTTTAGAATAATGGTTTGCTTTTACTGTGCTAGACACATGGGGCCATTATATTTTTTATATGTAAAAATTCTCCCTTCGCTATTACCATTTCATGCCAGAAAAAGCCCACAAAAATTGGCCTTTCCAGAATTCTTCTGGCCGTGGCATGTGTGCGGTGACTGTGAAGAGGTGACCGAGATTAACCCAATCTTTATTTATAATCAATTACTAGAAATTAATAGTAAAACTTACATTTAGCTGCATTTAACGCTGTCTTGCCAGCTGCCTATTTGAAAATAAAATGGTTGGCTTTTTCCACCTCCTTGGGCACAATACAAAACGTCTATTGAGCGCTCCTTTTTACTTCAGCTGCCGACTTTTAACAAACCAACCAAGCGGAATAACAATGCAGCTGCAACATTTTATGGTATTTCTGTAAGTCTTCTTCCTAGACTGAAGGTGTTAATTAGGAATAAAAGAATCTAGCTCTCTCCAAGCTTTTATTCACAAACTACCCACTAGCTTCTGCAGGTTTCACAGGGACAAAATCTTGTAAAGGAAGGAACACAGTTCTTATTTGCCACCGCAGTAACTCATGTTTAGGATCTTTTCATCAGCATGCTTCAGATATATATATATATATATATATATATATATTCATAAATCAAACCACTTTGATAGGGCATTATAACTATTTCTGTGTTCACATTAAACTTAGAGAATGGTACAATTTAGATTTAAATAGTTTGGCACATTTACCAAATATTGTGTCACAAGCAACCCAGGTATTAGTTAACTATTAGTGTAGTTACTCGCGGGTGTCTGACCCACTAATCTTGAGAATTGGGGTGCTGGTCCTGTCGAATAAGTAGCTAGAATACTCATTCACTCTTCATTAACGTCAAAGGAAGATACAGAAACGGGCAAGCATGCTGAATTCCACCTTGCTTTATTGCATATCCAGTGGACAAGCAATAAAAAATGAATCAGAAAATGCATTTAATAAGAGGATATTCTTTCCTGTGCTGCATGTACTGGATAAAATGCAAAAATTGAGAAAAAACACAATAGGGAGAATTTACCTCGCCATTCGTCTGAGCATTGTCATCTAAAAATTTGCAGATTTGAGCTTAAATGCATTACATTTTTAGGTCTCTTAACATTTTTTAAAAGTTGCGATAAAAGTGGCCAGGGTTTAGTGGCAGGGTGGAGTATTCAGAAAAATGAATTTTCTATAACTTACATCATAAATTGGCACAAGTTGTACCGCGGTTGCAAGGCAAACCCAAGACGCGTCAAATTTAGGGTACTTTCACACTTGCGTTGGTGCGGATCCGTCTGTTTATTTGCACAGACAGATCCGCACCTGTAATGCAAACGTTTGTATCCGTTCAGAACGGATCCGTTTGCATTAGTTAAAAGAAAAATGACAAAGTCCAAAACGGATCCGTTTTGAATTACATTGAAAGTTAATGGGGAACGGATCCGTTTTCAAATGCACCATATTGTGTCATTGAAAACGGATCCGTCCCCATTGACTTACATTGTAATTCAAAATAGATCCGTTAGGCTCCGCCTCTTCAGACGGACACCAAAATGCTGCATGCTGCGTTTTGGTGTCCGCCTCCAAAACAGAATAGAAGCAGAACGGAGCCGAACTGATGCATTCTGAACGGATCCTTATCCATTCAGAATGCATTGGGGCTGAACTGATCTGTTTTGGACCGTTTGTGAGAGCCCCGAAACGGATCTGACAAACGGAATCCAAAACGCTAGTGTGAAAGTACCCTAACTATGGATCATGTAAATTGCACACCCCTGCATTCCACACCACCAAATTTCAGTTTATGATTGGTGTATGAAGCACCAGTCTAAATAATTTCCCCCCCAAAATGTCTCCTTTCATATTCAGTATGAGTGCCCTAGCCACAATGCTCCTACAGATTATAATAGGACCTGTGCTGTCAGTACTGATTAGTGGAGTCTTAGAGAGTGCACACTTGTCTCTTTGTGGAGTATGCTGGATGGCCCCCATGATGAAGGGCATACAGAATGAAGGCAAGAACATTAAACTAGGCAAAACCTGCCTGTTCAGTATTTATAAAGTAAATCAATGCGTCATGCAATGAAAAATATTAATAAATGCAAAGTGTATGTTAAAATTAAAATATGTTTATTCATTTACATGTATTACAAATATTTTGTCTTTGTTGAGATGGCTTACAGTGGTGGCAGTGGTAGAGCCCTCTTTATCTTTTTTCTATATCAACAAAACTTGGATCCACCCAGTGAACCAAGCTGTGGTGGCCGTGCATGCAGCGTTTTCTTGGCCTGCTAGCTCTGACTTTGAGCTGCTCATTAATCCAGTTTGGCAATGCTTCCTCTCTGCTTGTCAGAGGGAACTGGGTGCAGTTATACCCTCCTCCTCTGACAAGTAGAGAAGAAGAGAAGTAGACACATTTAGAAGATGATTCAATGATTACTTACTTTAACAAACCTTTTGCATTTATCAATATTTTTCATGGGATAACCCATTAAAGAATAACACACCATCTATGGCTTCTACCCATAATACATGGTTCAAAGTGTACATATACTTCTAAAAAGGGTTATCCCATGATCAATGTAAATAGGAAAATCTGATGTTATATAGCAGTGATGGCGAACCTTTTACAGACCGAGTGCCCAACCTGAAACCCACAACCCACTCATTTATCACAAAGTGCCAACACGTCAATTCAACCTGAATACTACAGTCCAATATAGTATTATTTTCTGTGTACTTTATCATTTAGCTATAATATCCTGCCTACATTTAATGCGCTGCCTGTGCCGTTCATAGCGCACCCCTCGTTGTTAAATGGCAGGAAAAGTCTTAAGGCATATTGGTACACCATAGACTTTTTCCAGGGCGTGGGTGCCCACAGAGAGGGCTCCAAGTGTTGCCACTGGCATCCATGCCATAGGTTCGCCACCACTGTCATACAGTATATGTCGGTCTCTTTCTAACAAACTTAGAACCAGCCCTGTACCTCACATGATCCAGAGATCTCCTAGCTTTATTTCAGGCTAGCAGGTTAGGGGCGTGTGCTCCAAGGGAATGTGTCTTTTCTATTGTAGCTGTTGGCAACTGAGGATGGAACTGTGGATGTGCTTCCATCTCAGTGAGCAGGACAGAGAAATTAGAAAAAGCAAACAGCATGTAGCACTATACCAATAGATTTCAGTGAATCACTTGGTGGCTATAATACATTTTTATTATTAAATGCAATTACAAAAGTATTCAGACCAAGGTGCAGATTTGAAAAATGAAGAATATTTTTCGTAGGAGAACCCCTTTAAATATACCTTATTTTATACTCAAATGTGTTTAACGCTAATATCAAGCATCAGCCTAAAAAATTCTTTTAAGGCTGGATTTCAACTTGGCCAAACTGTAGCAAAGACTACAGTATTATATCACTGTTATAAAACAGCTCTTTCATGTTCCTGTTTATGGACAGCATAGACCTTACACTTTCATGGCTCAGAGAGGACAGGCTGCATCTGATAAACGTAATTGCTGAATGAATGCTTTTAATCGGATATGTTTATTTATGCATACATAAATAATATTTGATCCCTCTCTGTAGTATCACCCAACCAAAAGGTAACAGCATGAAGTCATTACCTTTAGACTTGAAAGCAGAAAATAGAGTTATGAAGTTATCACCACTGGGAATTAGTCAAGCTTGCTAGCGTTCTCAGCAAGAGGCCATCCAGCACGCAGCACAAGTGCTGCCAAAACCCATTACTCCAGCCCCTGTAAAAGGCTCAGAAGCTCTCCTTGTTGATTTAATGTTAACAAACTGAATGGACATCTGAGGCTACCTGCAGAGTATATGAAATGAAAAAAACAAATGAAGTCACTCTGAATAACTGTCAAAAATGTAAATTATAATAGGCATGCAGAATACAATCAAAGTGCCACAAAGACAGCCGAAAAATGTACCTTTACCTAGTTTTATAACGTGCCACATTTAAATGGCTTTAGGAGATTTGAAAAAAAAAAGGGGGGTCTTTTTTTTTTCCGAGACACAGCACCACTGCTGTCAGTGGGCCATATGTATAGTAATTTTCACCTTCATTCTCTTAAATGAAGTTGAGCTACAATAGCAGACTGTATCGCCAGTAAGTAGGGACAGACACAGACAGTGAGCCCTGCCCTGGAATCCAGCCCACGTGCCCTACCTATTTGCAGTTCAAGCCCTAGGTAGCAAGACCGCAACAGGTCGACAGTCCCTATGCTACTAAAGTGCAGAGACAGGCAAAGACCAAGAGACAAAAACAACACACAGGGATGGTCGTATGAAAATGGGTCAGAACAGGTGGACAATGCAGTACAAAAACGATAGACAGAGAGTAGTCAAAAGCACAAACAATTCCAAATGAATCCAAGAACCAGAAACCTAGCTAGTGAGAGCGTCTCTCCTGACGCAGTTGCACCAAAGCTGGAGATATCACTGCTGGAGCCTGGACAGGTAAGTTTGTGACACAGACAATGTCCACAAACAACAGTGATACCGTTTCTGGGGGAAAAAATTACCTTTTTCACATAAAACCTCTTAAATACATCCTCATTAACCCCATGATGTAAGTAATGTGGTCTATGGAATCCCTCCTATTAAAAGTGTTATCCAACATAACAGCAGCAGATGCTATAAAATAAAAATGACATTACTCACCTCTACAATCCTCTGCTAAATGATGATAGTCATATTGTTGATCATATTATCTACCACAATTCTTGTACACTTTTAGGTTTACAAACAAAATGCCAGAATTATGACTGACACCGGCAGTCAGAGTCCATGGAAAGCAATGTTCCATCGCCACTATAGTTGCTACTCTTCATCCGCATTTGATTTTAGAAAGCTCAAAAGCTATTTTGAGATACTAAGGGTACTTTCACACTTGCGTTGCTGGATTCCTGCTGGATCCGGCAATCTTTGGTTGTCATCCAGAAAAACGGATTTATCTTTTTCACATTTTTAAAGCTCTGTGCATGCGCAGACTGGAAGACCGGATCCGTCAATGCGGTTATTTATATGCGGCACTAATACATTTCAATGGAAATTAATGCTGGATCCGGCATGTGTTCCGGAATGTTTGGACGGAAAAAATGCCACAGCATGCTGCAGTATTTTTTCCGGCCACAAAACGTAAGTAGACTGAACTGATGCATCCTGATCGGATTTCTCCCCATTCAGAATGCATTAGGATTAAACTAATCAGGTTTTTTCCGGTATTGAGCCCTTAGGACGGAACTTAATACCGGAAAAGAATAACACTAGTGTGAAAGTACCTTATATTAAACAGTGGCACATCCTAGAAAAGTATACAGTCCACGGGGGAGATTTATCATCTGCCTGCGCCAGAAAAGTGACCTTAAAAGTTGCAAAAACAAGTGTTTTAAAATTTTTTAATATGACTTACAAAAAATAAGTCGTGAAGAGCAATTTTTACTTTGCCCTTGCCACTTTTCAGAAAAGGAGGCCAGTCACATTGATAAATTTATCTTAATTCACGCCACTTTTCTGGCGCAAACGAAGCCAAAAATCTATGGCAGCTCGGTATAAGGACATGGACTGCCAAATTTATGATGAAGCCTGTGCATTGTCATAAATTAGGCGCATCCTCCTGCAGCACAGGCGGGATCAAGAAGAAAGTGTCAGTCTTGATAAATCTCTCCCTATATATTTTTCTAAAAGGTTTTTAAAGAAAACTATACTACTGATGACTGTCGATTGCAGTATATCAGCAGCGTCACCTTGCTAATGAAGGCCAATGATCATGTAACTATATTAAATAACAGGGAAGCAAGAACACAGCCATGTCTCCTTTTCAGGCCTGGTCTAGAATTTGCAGAACGGCCATATGGATCTGCCAAAAAATATGGATGCGTACATGGTCCCAGAGAAGTGAATATGTCAACGGGTTAGGGTACTTTCACATTTGTGGCATAGCTATCCGGCAGGCTGTTCCGGCGGGTGAACAGCCTGCCGGATCCGCCATCCCGCAAGTACCCATGCTGCCGCTCCGTTCCTATTGACTATAATGGTGAGGGCGGAGCTACGGCGCAGCACGGCAGTGCACGGCCGGAGATCGCCGGACTAAAAGTACTGCAGGTCCGACTTTTTAGTCCGGCGATCTCTGCCGTGCACTGCCGTGCTGCGCCGTAGCTCCGACTCCGCCCCCATTTTAGTCAATGGGCACAGAGCGGCAGCATGGCAGTGCACGGGTACTTGCAGCATGGCGGATCTGGCAGGCTGTTCACCCGCCGGAACAGCTTGCCGAATAGCTATGCCGCAAATGTGAAAGTACCCTTATCCGCACAAAAAAAAAAAAAGCAAATATACCCAAATTAAAAATATAGTCATATACATTAAGCCTAACTTGTGAGGAAAAAGAATAGTAATACTTAATAAAACATCACCAGTCATGTGTGAACCTGGACTAAAGTTTTTTGCTACTTTGCAAATACTAAGAGTATACTCAAGACTCTGGTGACTGGCAAACCCAAGTAACCCTAAAAATCCCCTTGTTACAAACGTTCGAAACAGATTAGTCTACATTAGTCAATTGGACTGGTTTTCACTGCATGATAACAAGGGAGAATAGTTATAAATGACAGAAAAGAGCTAAAAGTTCTTAATGAATCACTTTAGAGGAGCAGATCACAAAGCCCCATAAAATATGAATGAAAAGCCATAACATTCCTCTGTGGCACCGGAGAACAAGAGATGTAACTGGTTTCAGTCATGTCTAATGTCCTTGCTTTTGTCACCTGTTGATCCATTGTTAACTCCCAGGCTGACCCAGAAGGGTAGATGAAAAGGACCACACAAGCGAAGCTTGCTTTCCCATGTTTTTGTAATTTGATGTTAACACCAACTTGGGAACTGAGCAATACGTCTGGCTTATTTCTTTCCTCCTATTTGGGGAAATATGATTGCAGACTACAGCAATGTGTTTTCAATTGCTGAATGTTTCCACTATACAACAGCCAGCACAATATGATGCAGATCGCTAATCTGTATAAACAGGTTTACACAACCATCACATGTGTCAGGGTCTTCCCTTAGAACTATTATGGAGTGGAGAAAGGCTCAGGTGACACTATATCGTACAGCCAGAGAAGGAAATCTCTCCTCAATGTCATTACTTGTTCTCCTAAGGGCTTATGCACACAAACGTATTTTATTTAGGTGTCCCATTTTTTTGGCGGACCGTATGCGGAACCATTCAGTTCAAAGGGTCCTTAAAAAAAAAAGAAGTTTCTCTGTGTGCATTCCGTTCCGCCAAAAAATAGAACATGTCCTATTATTGTCCGCATTACGGATAAGGATAGGACTGTTCTATTAGGGGCCAGCTGTTCTGTTCTACAAAATACGGAATGCACACGGACATCATGCGTTTTTTTTTTTTTTTGCGGATTCGTGTTTTGCAGACCGTGTGTGTGCATGAGCCCTTATGGAGAGTGCCTAGTATCTGGTGGCATCAGAGGATCAGCTTTCTTTTCTTTTTGGAAAGAGAGCTAATTTGCAATGTAATACCGCGACACTGTACACAAACTGCATACACATATACATTTCAAAAGCAACCAAAAGTACCCAGGGCCAAGCATAGGTGAAATATGAACTCGAAGCAACTGCGAAGCAACATTGGGGTTGGGAAGCCAAAATCCAACTGCTCTATGGGGGAGATTTATCATCTCTCTTGCACCTGAAAAGTGACTTTAAAAAGTTGCAATGTCTGTGTTTGAGACTTTTTAAATTTGACTTTCAATAAAAAAGTTGCAAGTGCCTCTTTTTACGTCACCCAAGCTAGAAAGCTACAGCAGCTCTGAGCTGGACTGCACGGACCGCAGGAGGATGTGTCCAACTTATGATGAGGTCTGGTGCATTCTCCGACAGTGTCGGGGATATCAAGATCAGCCCAGAAAGCACCAGTCTTGATAAATCTCCCCATTTGTTTCCACACTCTAGCTCTGACTCCTTCATAAATGACTCATTTAGGCCTATTGCACACGAATGTTTGCGCCCCGTGGTCGCTCTGCGGGCTGCAATGCACAAACAACGACCGTGGGGCAGCCGATCGCGGACCCATTCACTTGAATGGGTCCGCGATCTGCCCGTTCCACAAAAAGATAGGACATGTTCTATCTTTTTGCGGAACAGAAGTACGGGACGAAACCCCACGGAAGCACTCCATAGTGCTTCCATAGTGTTCCGTTCCATGAGCCCGTTCCGCATCTCCGGATTTGCGGACTCACTGAAGTGAACGGGTCCGCATCTGTGATGCGGAATGCACACCAAACGGTGCCCTGCCCGTGTATTGCAGATCCGCAATACGGCAACGGGACACCTACATTCGTGTGCATTAGGCCTTAGGCTCCTGATCTGCAATCCAGGATGAAGGCACAATCGCGATGGAAGGTTTGGGTGACAGGTCATTACGCCAATGCACTACAAAATTTAATGAGACCCCATTCATAAACCGCATGTGTCATTTAATGCTTTGCTATGTTTAATTATTTGACATGTTCCAAATTTGCCAATAAAAAATTTCTATCCAAGACGCGACCTTCATGTGCATGAAAAACTGCCATATACTTGTTCTCTGGCATTAATAATTTTCTTACCTTGCTATTATCTTTATTACTTTGACTTCAAATTGATAACGCTTCCAAATGATACTATCTAATTATAGTTGTAATCTTCGCTATGGAGGAATGTAAACATCAACTTGGATTTTATTGCATGTTTCATAAAAAATACCAAGAAAAACTATACTGCAAGTAAATGGCTCATGTATGATAAAGAGTGATAACAAATTTATTACAGGAAAATCATGATAACATCCGCTTTTCATCACCACCAAGTCATTTTTTTTTAAGCCATAAAGGTTGGTACATTTCTTCTATCTCTGACTCCACTCAAAATTGACTCCAACTCCAACTCCAGAGTCCTGCAGACCACCGAACCACTAATCATTATTACCTAGAAGCATGTCATTTGGAAGATCAACATTTGGATAGATGGTTTGCTTCCACTGTGGAATATGGGTAAAGTGTAAGAGTAATTATGTAAATATATGACACGAAATGTCATGAATATAATCACTTTGAGGTAGGTGATGCCACAGTTTATTAGAAACCTCTAAATGAGCATATATGACAGTATCCCTGCATAGTCATGGGCCAAATGAATTACCGCTCAGAAGAAAATGAATGACAGTGACAGGAGGCAGCGCTGGAGGGCAAACTTGTGCAGAAAATGTTGCAGCCTTGTCAAATGTTATGTACTCAAACTAAGACGAATAGGTAAAAAGGGAAAAACCTCAGTCAACTCAACTAATCTGTCCCCATATGAATAGACCGAAGGGAAAGCTCTCAGCACAATTAAAATGCTGATGTCACATTAAAAACCAGCCATCGGCTCTTACTGTTAAAAGGGCCGATCATAGATACATCCATCTTGTCATTTTACCATCATCGGAGATACAGCAAATTTAAGAAAAAGCGCATGTACACAACTCTAGACTCATCCTCTACATATGATATTACAATACTCATGATCCAAGCCTTATCACACAGGCTGTCGTCAACAGAAACACGGCTTCTATATTACATGGCTGGGGCAAGCTTTGTAACATATAGATGTCAATAGAATTTCCCTCATTTTAGAACCGCATCATACAGTGAAACGGCCAATATGCATAGCATGTAGAAGGGGTGGTCTCTTTGGAGAGATTTTACTGTACATTGGTTGACCCGCTAGCTTGGAAAGACATAGTGGGGCAATTGTTTATAGACTGGCATTTTACGCTAGTCTATGATATCCTGTGCTCTGCCGGAGGACTTGCCTAATTTATGACAGTGATATTAGGTGCACCCTCCAGCAGTCTGTGCGCCTAAACGGAAATCTATGGCAGCCAGAAAATTGTCGTCAATGAAGATAAATGTGCCAGGCTACTGGTCCCCCACCATTTTGGAGAGGGTGGGGCAGAAAAGCCACCAGTGACAAAATGTTGTCGCCATGCCGCTTAAAAAGTGGCAAACATGGGGTTTTGCAACTTTTTTATGCCAGAAAAATATAAATATAAAAAATAATAAATATGAATGGATGACTTTGCTCCCAATGATCTCATTGCAAAATTCATTGTAATGTCATCCTTAACCAAGAATTTCAGGCTCTTCTTATTGGTTCCAAATTCTCTACAATTAAGATTACAAGAGAAAACTTGTGTGCAAACGCTCAAGCTGCATTCATAAACGCCCCTATTAAAATCCAGTGCTGGTTTCTGTTACTCAATATAACGTCTGGCTGGCAGGATCTGCTAAGAGGGCCACTCACGCGCTCTGTATGGTGGTGGACAGGAAGGGTAATTTGTCAATTCAGTTAAATGGCGCCTCATTAGTTCGCTCTGTGTGTTTCTCTTAAGCCAACAATGGTAATAAAGGAGTGTCACCAACAATTCATTTACAGATAAAGGAAATTAACAGAGTAAATGAGGCCACACTTGTATTATTGGTGTCATTATGCATACACTGAACGACAAGTCTTTTTCCTAGCAGAATAAATGATATTCTTTGATATAACTATACCCCACCAGTAAAATGCCCTGAAGAGCAGAAGAGTTTCGAAATAAGAAGCATCATTTCTCACACGGCAATTATTCAATTGGTGACTTTTTGGTTTTCATAAGATTTCAGGGATGCACAAATTGCTTTAGAGCTTAGGTGCAAGTATGATCTGTTTAGTAGACGGCCAATAAGAACTTATTGACTTTTGGCATACTGCAGTCGACTCTTCTTATTCTTTGGAGACAGCAAGGGGTGCGCCTGGGAGTTCTGGCATGGAGGCCTTCATTACGCAGTGTGCGCCTTATTGTCTGAGCTGAAACTTCAGTACCCGCATCTGACAAATCTTTTTTCAGTTCCTCAGAAGTCACACGTGGACTTTTCTCCGCTTTGCGCTTCAGGTAGCGCACAGCAGTCGAAGTCAGCATCTTCTTTCTGCCACGACCAGGTAGCGTTTCAACAGTGCCCTTTGCCTTGAATTTTCGAATGATGCTTCCTATGGTGTCTCTTGGTATGTTTAACATCTTTGCAATCTTCTTATAGCCATTGCCCTTCCTATGAAGAGAAATCACCTCTTCTCTTGTCTTCCTGGACCATTCTCTTGACTTCACCATGTCTGTTAACACACCAGTAAATGTCTAGAAGGAGCTGAGTATCACAGTCATTTTACATCTGCCTAATTGGTGCTTATTATGCTTGATTGCTGCTCCTTGACATCCAGAGGTGTTTTCAATACCTGATCGAAAACACTTGAATGAACCTCTGTTCTTAAGAGTGGTAGTCTTTAAGGGGTTGAATAATTGTGTCAATGAAGAAATCACAAAAAAAACATTTAATACTGTATTACAAAAACAATTGATGTCATTTTAGTTGCATTTGGTTCTTTAAAAAGTCCTTGTAAGATTTCATTCTGAACACAATTACAAATGTACACTAAATTCCCTAAAACCCTTTACAACATTGGGGGTTGAATAATTTTGAACACAACTGTATATCAGTGTGCCATACCATTAAAACCTGTCAGGAGAAGTAAACTGAATTTTCCTTATAATGGCACCTGTGGGGTGGAATATGTTAGGCAGAAAGTAGATGGTGTTGGAAGAAATTCACAATCATGAGGGCAAGTGGGAACAAACTTTGAAGGCCAGACGACTAGGTCAGAAAATCTCCAAAACCTTGTGGGGTGTTCCTGATATGTAGTGGATGGTACCTACAAAAAAGCGGTCCAAGGATGTACAACAGGGGAATCACTGACAGGGTCATTGGTGACCAATGCACAATGAAGCATGTGGGCAGTGAAGGCTAGTCCATCTGCTCCAATCTCAGAGAAGAGCTATTGCAGCACAAATTGCTGAAAAGTTACTGCTGACTATGATAGAAAGGTGTGAGAACACACAGTCATACAGTGCGTCATAGCTTGCTACGTATGGAGCCGCATGGCTAACCCCTGTCAACCTCCAATAGCACCTACAGTGAGCATATGAGCACAGCCAGACTATAGAGCCAAAATATTTTCAAGAATGGTAGATTTCAACATGTTGACTTGACTCCATATTCCCCACATCTTAAGCAACCTTGGGATGTGCTAGAAAAACCATTTAGATCCATGGAGGTTCTACCTCACGACTTAAGATACCACTAACATGGCAGATTTTGATGATGTCGAAATTTGCTGTGTACTTTGCAGAAGAAACCGCAGCATTTTCTGCTGTGGTTGTTCATTTTGAAAATTCCGACTGTGTGAACGGGCCCTGAGAGGACTTAAAGGATCTGCTGCTAACATATTGGTGCCAGATACCACAGGACAACTTGTGAGGTCTTGTGGAGTCCATAACTCAATGGGTCAGAGCTGTTTTGGCAGCAAGAACTCCACAATATTCAGCAGGGTGCTTTAAAGTGACACTTGCAGCAAAAATGTTTTATCATATATTAACAACCTATATGTGAATATTCTGTGTAATATAAAAAACCTGATCGTTTTCTGGATATCATTTTTTTAAGTCACTCCATGCATTCTCTTTAACTTCCTCCGTGTTTGGACCACTAGCACAACAAACAGCCTCACTTAAAGAGGACCTTTCATCGGTTTTGACATAGCCTTACTATGTCAAAACCTTGCAGTGCGGCCCCCACTTTTGCCCGGGATGTATTTTTTTTCTCATACCTTCCCCCCGTTCGGCCGGTTCAGAGCCCCATTGTTTTGGCGAGCGAACTGTAATCTCGCAACGGGGCAGAGATGCCGTCTTCTGCTGTGGGCATCTTCCTTTTTCCCCGGCTATGATCACGATCCAATCAGAGCGGAACCACTCAAAGCCCCGTTGCGAGATTACAGCTTGCTCGCCGAAACAACGGGGAGAAGGTATGAGAAAAAAAAATACATCCTGGGCATCAGTGGGGGCCGCACTACAAGGTTTCGACATAGCCTATGTCAAAACCGATGAAAGGTCCCCTTTAACTGCCTCATTGAGTCTATATTTCTGACTTTAGAAAGAAGAGAGGGTGAGCAACTCTATAGCATCACACATCACGCGCAATGCTCTTCTGTGGACCTCTTTATCTAGACCTGTCAAGAGAACGATAGCGCTGTCATACTGGTATCCTAATTCTACACCTACTATTATCATGATTATTACCTTATACCCTTATCTATATAAGAGGTCTTATCATTTGTGCTGTCTGCTACAGAAGGACGATATTTGTATTTCATTTTCAACCGTTGCAATGAAAAAGAAAAACAGCCAAAAATGATGCAATTTTTCTTTCTATAATACTGAATAAAAAAATAATAATGAAAGCAAGATGCCAGCAGCAAATTTCTAGCTGCACTAGCAATGCAGCTAGATGTACTGCAGATGTACAAAACTTCTAATGGGTATTGCCAAACTAAAGAGAGAAAGAAGTAACAAAAACCAATTGTTCGGGGAAGGGGGGGGGGGGGGGCTCAGACAGCTAGAGTGCAGCCAAATTTGCAAGTTAAGTCGGTATACTTGAAGTTGATTGTGCTTCTTTTAGGGTAGTTTCACACCCATTGTTTGTTTGTTTTTTGTGTGCCAGTTTGTTTTTTTAGCCAAAGCATTAAGTGAATTCTGCAGGAAGGAGAAATATAAGAACTTCCTTTATATTTCCCATTCCTTTTGAATTCACTTCTGGCTTTGGCTCAAAAAATTTCATGAAAAACTGCTATAAAATCTGGCTTTTTTTCCAGCATTTTCTCAATGTCTTTGGAGTGCGGGAGGAAACCCACACAAACACGATTAGAACATACAAACTCAATGCACTTAGTCAGATTTGAACCCAGTACCATAAGGCACCAGTGCTAACCACTGAGCCACCATGCCATGCACATAAAAAAATCCCCATGAAATCAAGCATGAGTTTATGGGAGTCGTTTCTCTAGTGAAACTTGTAAAACATACACTTTTCCTGGCTTTTTTCAAGTTCTTTTGAGAACCCTATTGGAAAAAAATAACAGCATTCAAAAATACACAAATGCTTTGCATGTAGATTTTCCAAATTGAAATATTAACTTTAAAGAGCCACCGTACTTTCACACTATTTCATTTCATAGAGAATGGTGCAACTAGCAAATTTCTCAATCACTTCATTTAAAAAATATACCCACATCCAACTGAAAAAAGTTGTAAAGTCATGGCCACTAGGGGGTCTCACTTCTAACTAATTTTCAGTCAACTGCCTGTGGTCAGGCAAGATCCATTCCTGGTAACAGAAACTCAGAAGACGGCTGAGAGGAAGTGAGGGCATGTCAGAGCTAGCTGAGCTCCCGAACCTGATAGAAGCACTGCCTATACACTGCTTCTGAAGAGCAAAGAAGTTCCTATGTGTCTGTAAGTGGGATCCCTCCCTCCTTATCAGGTTTCTGAGCTCCCTAGAAGAAAACAAACATAGTGGGAAGTGAGAGTACTGTATACAATATTGGCAGATTCAACAAAAGGGAGACACCCACTGCTTCAGAGTGAAATGCATCTAGCTGTGCCACTGAAACAGGGAATAATATGGGTTGTCTCACCTCAGCAAATGGCATTTATATTTTTTTGCTTATTAGTTTTGGGTGTTTTTGCATAGTAACCACCTTCGATTTTACGGTGTTCGCTGCAGATTAAGAATAAAATGTTAAAGGGGTTGTCTCACTTCAGCAAATAGCATTTATAATGCAGACAAAAGTTAATACAAGGCACTTACTAATGTATTGTGATTGTCCATATTGCCTCCTTTGCTGGCTAGTCATATTTTCATCACATTATACACTGCTCATATCCAGGGGTTACAACCATCCTGCAATCCAGCAGTAGTGGCTGTGCTTCCATACTATAGGAAAAAGCACCGGCCTCCGGTGGACTGTGGAAGTCTGCAAGAGCCAGATTGTACAAAAAAGCACAGCCACTATGTAAACTTTTTTGAAAACTGTGGTACGCTTAAATACTAACGTCTGGCCACAGGACTTTATACTAATTACTGAAAATGAAATTAGGCGCTAAAATGTAATTTTTATTAATTTACTTAAAATGATAACACACTGGGGGATTGGCTTAAATACTAAAATTGCCCCAAGAGAATGCAGGTTATAGGATAAATCCTTTACTAATGATAAGGATAATAGAATGGTCCTAAATTCACCTGCCAGACCTCAGGAAAATGGCACTTCACAGATGCCCCAGGCAATAAATAGAAGCACTGCGTAGCAGGTACTGAAGTGCCAAATAGTAGTGGAGGTATTAAACAGGGACCGTACACTCCAATCCCTGATAAAGGGTAAGTGAGGGGGTTAATGGGTCTCTGTGCGACCAACCCTAACACTTAATGCAATGCCCAACAAAGTCTCCACCACTATACAGGTACTAAATAGGCTCCCATCCCTGTACACGCTCGACGCGTGTCATCAGGAGCAAAGGGGATATATAAGTTACAGAGAACCTGACTGCGATGCTGCCACACTAAGTGCTTGTGGCGGCATCCTCCGGCGCTGTGACTTTATAACTAAAAAAACAATAAAAATAAAAAAAACATGAGAAACTTCAACAAAAATATAACACAAATGTTGGGCTTGAAGAGCAATGTAGTGAGGGTTAATCATACATTAACCTTTTCCTGCTCAGTGACATACTATTAGATCACTGAGTGCATGTAGTTAAAGGTGTTATCCCCATATGCCCTGCCCCTTACAGAGGTTGTACTTACCTCGCTCCCACTCAGAGAAATGATGTGGGTGCTGGGGAGTGAAGTAAGTACAATCTCTGTGAGGGGCAGGTCATATGGGGGGCATTACAGATCTTGGATACCCCCTTTGACATTCAGTGCCATAACAGTATGTTACAGTGATGGCAAGGGCTCTGGAACGGGGCCTGCACCACTGGTTGCAGGTGCAAGCTAAGCTGTATTATACAATAAGCACCCTGCTCTCACTGCAGGGATCAGAGATAACTCCAATCCTAGCCATTTAACACCTTAGCTGCTGCAGTCAATGGCAATCGCAGCATCTGTGCAGTTAAGATACAGGAAGGGAGCTCTATTTGTTCTCCAAACAGCACAATAAGTATGCAAACATGAAGTAGTTGCCGAGCAGGTGTCATAAAGTAGTTGTCTGGAGGCCACCAGGCTTGCCATGTTCTGACCTATTAGAATCCCTAGAACTGTTATCCAGAAGCATTACAGCCTATATGTATTTAGCACAAGCTGTTCAGTTTATTAAGGAGACGAACATTTAAAAAAAATCTGTTATAAATGCTTTCAAAATATTGAAAAAACAAACAAACCCTCTTTCTATATATATATATATATATATATATATATATATATATTATGCATTTCCCATTACTTAACAGAGTTCTCTGGGTATTTCAGTTAATCAGGAGTTTGCACCAACCTGTGGAAGGAAGATTTCTACTACACCATAGTAAAAAGTGGCGGCCTATGCAGAATTCCACAGTCTGAGCCACCAGAGGCCGGTGCTTTTTCCTACAGTCTGAGCCTTTTTCCCCGGCTCAGATCCCCGCCCCGCCTCCTCCTCTGCCCGCCCATCTGTGCTTTTTAAAGTTTAATGAGAGCCCGCGCCGGGGCATGTGCAGTGCGATGCCTACTCCTGGCAAGGCATCGCAGTAGCTCCTGCACATGCGCCGGTTAATGTCGCATCCCCTCGGCATTAGCCGGCGTGTGCGCAGGAGCTACTGCGATGCCGTACCAGGAGTAGGCATCGCACTGCACATGCCCCGGAGCGGGCTCTGATTAAACTTTAAAAAGCACAGATGGGCGGGCAGAGGAGGCAGGGCGGGGATCTGAGACGGGGAGGAGGTGCCGCCTGGGGCTCGGACGCTGGAGACGCCGCCCTGGGCACTTAAGAGCCCGCATTTACATATTCTTTAAAGTTCATTTTTGGCTGAAAGAAAACGCCGTTATATACAACAAAGGTACCGTTTTTAACTTCAGAGTGGCACATATAACGCTATTTGATTAGTCTAATATGCTCAAATGTGCTGACAGATTCCCTTTAACTTTCTCTACATTATAAATGACATTTGCTGAAGTGAGATAACACGTCATTCCTAATCTGCAGCGAACACCGTAAAATCAAAGGTGGTTACTATGCAAAAACACCCAAAACTAATATGCAAAAAAATAAATAAATGCTTAAGGAAGAATAAACAGCTAGTGAATACACAGGAGGTGAAGGAAACGGTTTCCAGTGATTATAAAAATAGTTTTGTTAGACAGCATTAGAAAGAAATCCACAGAGTATCGAGTGTCGTCGAGCATGCCTGGTTAAATTTGGAGATAAATTATAGTATTTGTGGGTTTATTTCTGTACTGAAAATTACTATTTTTCTACAAGAGTCCCTGTACTTAAAATATTCCCTTTACACTTGTTAAATTCTACAAAGTCTCCTGCTACCTTCCAGAAAGGTTGCTACTGTAATTTAGAAAACCTATAAATAGGGCTAAAACGATTACTCGATTGAATTGAGTAATTCGACACAAAAAAATAGTTTGTGTCATGTAACTAAGGAGCGGGAGTGAAGTGCTTGCTACTACTCACCGCTCCGTGGTCACCCGCCGGCCCGCGCGCTGCACTGTCCTCCTGACGCATCGTCAGGACATAGACGGAGAAGAAGACAGAGGAGTTGTGGAGCGGAGTCCCTACAGGAGAGGTAAGTGTTAAAGGGCTGCTGGAGACTAGGAGCAGAGATGGTGGCACTGGGGGAGCTATGGGCACGCTGGCACCGAAGGGGATGATGGCACAGAGGACTCATGGCATTGGGGACAGATGGCACAGAGAACTGATGGCACATAGAGCTGATGGCACTGGGGGGAGCTGCTGGCACAGAGGCCTGAGGGGGGCTTATGGCATGGGGGGAACTGATGGCACAGAGGACTGGTGGCACTGGGGGGGAGCCAATGGCAACTGTGGGGGGGAGTTGAGCTGATGGCATGGGGAGAACTGGTGGCACAAAGGACTGATGGCACTGGGGGGAGCTGATGGCACAGAGGACTGATGGCACGGGGGTCTGATGATGGCACGGGGGTCTGATGACATTTTATAAAGGAAAACATTCTTTTTTATTCGTTTTTTCCTATTAGAGTACTCGATTAATTGTTGAATTAATCGATAGATTACTTTATTACTAAAATAATCGATAACTGCAGCCCTTCCTATAAAACATATCCTCCATTTCTATATGTACAAATATCTATTTATTTAGACAAAAACTGTATAATGAATAAAAAAAGCTCTTAACAAGAAGGGGGTAATTTAAATAGTCTCAGGTCCAGGAAACAAAGGAAAAGGCCACCACAGCGGTTAGCGCTGGAGCACTGGGTTTGAATCCAACCAAATCTGCATAGAGTTCCTTCCACCCGCAAAAACATGATATTGTTAGCTTAATTCACCTTTTATAAATTGGCGCCAGTATGCCTGAAAAATAAGTTTGTGCATGCTAGAAGTTCGCACCTTACCCTAGTGCCACATCTGCGGCTTAGGTTCCAGTAGAAGTCTCTGGAGCAGATTCAGCAGATGCATGCAGTGATATTTTGCAGGTATTCACACCAAACTACAGTGACCCCATTACAGTGAAGGGGACACTGGCAGGGTCTGCTACATACAGAATCCCTATGCCTGAAGAGAATACCAGAATCCTAAGGCAGATATGCACTGAGCCTTACAGCTGAAGGAAGCGGACAGTTCAGCTTTTTGTCTCCTATCCTGGTCTCATCAAAGAGGACAGTTGTGAGGGATATTGTGTCAATCACCACCGCAGGGAGGATGGAGTATGCTGAGCAATGCTTCTCCCAATGTGTCTCCGAAATGTCATCTTTAGCTATAACCCAGGCAAAGAGTAGCATATGTATAGTTGATAGATGGTGTAAACATAGTGTATATAATAAATATAAATAAAATGTAAATATAATATAAATATAATGTAACTATACTGAATAAACAGACTATTTGCAAAGAAGTTCCTAGGTATATTAAAGGGCTTGTCCACGATTTCACTACTGATGGCCTACACAGAGGATTGGTCATCAATTGTAAAATCCTGAACAACTCCTTTAATTCCATTACCATACTCCACAAAGATACATAGATAAATCTGATCTCATTTAAAGTGTTCAGCTAGAATTTAGGTAGCAGTAATATTATACTTCTCGCTGGCCACTGTATCTAAGGCTTTCCAGACCCAAGAAATACCCTCGTTCCAAATCAAATAGGAAAAGGAGGATGTAGATACCGCAGTTGCTAAGTGTTTTGCCTAGAAGGCAAACAAACAGCATAAGATATAAAGGTACACGAAAACCAATTGAGCCCGTTCAAAAGGTACTCCCAAACTGCTAAACACATATAACTACATATATATATATATGTTACTATTGTTACTGATTATTATTTTATATCGATGAAATAATCAGAAAAATGCAAATACATAAAATACCTTATCTTTTAAAAACCATTCTGCTGTTTATATATAGAGATATAACAAAAAAGTGGCAACTTTTTAAACATCCCATCATGCATAGCACCTTCCCATACCCCCACCATACAGTGTAAAGACACAAAATCTTGCAGTTCTGACTAAAAGGGCCCTGTAATGCTGTAAATTTCTATGGTCGTTCTCAATGTATATAGGGAGACATTTATTACGGCCGGCATTTTCCATGTCAGTCTTGAAGGGGTTCTCTGGGATTTTAATATTGATGACCTATTCTTAGGCTAGGTCATCAGTATCATATCTGGGGGGGAAGTCCTACATCTGACACTCCTGCCGATCAGCTGGTTGAAAAGAAGGCCGTGCTCCGTGCAAGCGCACCCTTCCCTTCACTGCCAACGACATTGCAGGGGCGAGCTTTATAGTACAGTGATCCCTCAAGACAATGGTCTTTTCTGACCCATCGTAAGTTGAAACTAGACACAACATACAATGTCTCAGACTCAGATCTAACCAATCAAGGCCCCTTCTCTGGTAAAACCCCTTTATTAGTTGCTAGTTATCAGCTATTCCTGGCTGTTATATGTAAGGACTTGTTTTATTTGTCTTAGGCCCCTTTCACACGGGCGTGATTTCCGCACGGATGCAATGCCTGAGGTGGACGCATTGCACCCGCACTGAATTCGGACCCATTCATTTCTATGGGGCTGTGCACATGAGCAGTGATTTTCACGCATCACTTCTGCATTGTGTGAAAATCGCAGCATGCTCTATATTGTGCGTTTTTCATGCAACGCAGGCCCCATAGAAGTGAATGGGGCTGCGGGAAAATCGCAAGCATATGCAATCAAGTGCGGATGCAGTGCGATTTTCCCACATGGTTGCTAAGAGACGGGACCCGATCTTTATTATTTTCCCTTATAACATGGTTATAAGGGAAAATAATAGCATTCTCAATACAGAATGCTTTGTAAAATGTGGATTAAGGGGTTAAAAATAAAAAAAATGTACTCACCTTATCCACTTGTTCTCGTAGTTGCCGATCTCTCCTCTCTTCTTCAAGCATTAGCTGCCGGCTAAAGGACCTGTGGTGACGTCACATCACATGGTCCATCACCATGGTGATGGACCATGTGATTGGACCATGTGATGAGCGCAGTGACGTCATCACAGGCCCTTTAGCCGACAGCTAATGCTTGAAGAAGAGAGAAGAGATCGTCAACTACGCGATCAAGTGGATAAGGTGAGTTTATTTTTTAACCCCTTAATGCACATTTTACTTTGCATTCTCTATTGAGAATGCTATTATCTTCCTTTATAACTATGTTATAAGGGAAAATAATAAAATCTACAGAATACTCAACCCGAAACCGGACTTCAGTGATGAAGTCCGGCTTCGGGTCTGGGTACCAAACATGCAGATTTTTCGCACGCGCGTGCAAAACGCATTACAACAGTTTGCACACGCGCGGAAAAATCGCGCATTTTGCCGCAACGCACCCGCCTCTTATCCGGGCGTCAAACATGACGCCCATGTAAAAGGGGCCTTAGGGTACTTTCACACTTGCGTTTTTCTTTTCCGGGACATAGGGGCTCTATACCGGAAAATAACTGATCAGTTTTATCCCCATGCATTCTGAATTGAGAGAAATCAGTTTCAGGATGCATCAGAATGTCTTCAGTTCAGTCTTTTTGACATTTCAGGATGGAGATAATACTGCAGCATGCTGCGGTATTATCTCCGTCCAAAATTCCAGAACACTTGCCGGCATTTTTTCCCATTGGAATGTATTAGTGCCGCATTTAAAATACCGCAATGCCGGATCCGTCCTTCCGGACGCGCAGACGGGTAAAAATGTGAAAAAAATATATAACGGATCCGTCTCTCCACATGACAAGCAGAGAGACGGATCCGTTCTTGCAATGCATTTGTAAGACAGATCCGTCTTTAAATGCTTTCTGTTTGCATGCAGATTGACGGATCCGGCAGGCAGTTCCGAACTGCCTGCCGGATCACTCTGCCGCAAGTGTGAAAGTGCCCTAAGTTATCTGCTTATTTTTCCTAAGTATTAATAGATAGATAGATATTCTCATATCTTGGATGACATTCTGGGGCTTTGGAAAACTTACAATGGTTTAAACATACAATGTTTTTCCTGGAACCAATTAAGATTGTAAATTGAGGGACCACTGTTTACACTTGAAGAGGAAGGAGCGTCCCACTGAAGTGAATAGGACAGCTTGTAATTACACCTGCTCGCCATCAACAATGAAGGGAAGGCTGCGCTCGCACGGCATATGGATAGGTCATCAATATTAAAATCCCAGAAAACTCCTTTAAGTCCCTCTCTACTGCCCTAGGAAGCGCCAAACTTATATAGAGGGACAGGCCTCTACATAAGTTTGGCGCATGCCGTGGCAAAAACGTAACTTTATGCCAGAACCCTTACTGGCATAGAGTTAATCCATTTTCTATGCCAAAAACCATTGTGAAAAAGGAAAATGAGCCGGGTCTGCAGGCCCGCCCACTTCCCCAACCCATTCCAAAAACCCATTCCATGCCTTCTTTTCTGGCCACTTCGGAAAAGAGACATGAGCAAGGAAAAGTCGCAGATTTTTCCGCAAAACTGAAACGCAACAAAATCTGTAACTTTAATACTCCATTATTGTGGAGCATATCCCTTAATAAATGTCCCCCATAATGTTTATATGAGTCGGATGATTTACATAATGTGCATATGATCTATATAGCATATACAGCTGTACAATTTCAACCTACTAGATCACTGGAATTAAAAAATGTGGATTGTCATCTACAAAATACAGATAAAACATACTATTACATACATCACACAAATACAGTATAAGAGACACACTAGAAGGCCTCATTCACATGGCGCTTGTTGACGTCTATTCTGATGCAGAAAGCACGTCAATATCAGCGTGGTCACAACTCTTCTTCTCATTGCTTTTCTGCACACAGAAAAAAGTAGCTCCCTGTCCTATCTCGCGGCAGTTCCAGCACTGAAAACAGCGCTGAGACTACGGCGGAAACCCAAGCCTGAGCCTCAGCTTTTAGTTGCAGGTTCCACAAGCAGAATACTTCTAAAATTTTTCCGATGAGCATTCTTGCCCAGTAACGCGGACTTGGATTCTTGTTCTTCCTTCATTCTTTTTTAGAGATAAAGTATGAAATAAGCACAGCACAGATACAGGGAATGAAATTAAAGGATGAATATGAAGTAAAAAAAAGAGGAAAAGGTAAATCCTCCCCCTCCTATATAGCAATTTTTTTTTTGCATTTTATACCTTTTATTTAGCTATAGTGATATAACTATATATTTTTAATATTTTATATCTTTTAATTAGCTATAGTGATATAAGTATATATTTCTCTAGTTTACATTTTTTAATTATAGTGATATAAGTATATATTTTTCTAGTTTACATTTTTTTATCATTGTGATATAAGTATATATTTATCTAGTTTACATTTTTTCATTATAGTGATATAAGTATATATTTTTCTAGTTTACATTTTTTCATTATAGTGATATAAGTATATATTTTTCTAGTTTACATTTTTTAACTATAGTGATATAAGTATATATTTTTCTAGTTTACATTTTTTCATTATAGTGATATAAGTATATATTTCTCTAGTTTACATTTTTTCATTATAGTGATATAAGTATATATTTATCTAGTTTACATTTTTTCATTATAGTGATATAAGTATATATTTATCTAGTTTACATTTTTTCATCATTGTGATATAAGTATATATTTTTCTAATTTACATTTTTTCATTATAGTGATATAAGTATATATTTTTCTAGTTTACATTTTTTCATCATTGTGATATAAGTATATATTTTTCTAGCTTACATTTTTTCATTATAATGATATAAGTATATATTTTTCTAGCTTACATTTTTTCATTATAATGATATAAGTATATATTTTTCTAGTTTATATTTTTTAACTATAGTGATATAAGTATATATTTTTCTAGTTTATATTTTTTAACTATAGTGATATAAGTATATATTTTTCTGAGTGCTAACAACTTTTCACTTAAAACAAATAATGTAATCCATTTCACAGGATCTCTTAAAGTAATGTGCTTAGTCATAAGAACTTTCTAAAATATTCCTATATTGGATTTCGAGTTTTATACTTTTATCATACAAAGGGCACAATTGCAAACTAAAATCCATCTTTCCACAGAATAAAGAACTCCTTGGCATAACATTCATTCAGGGAAGATGTGAAATACTGGCTTACCATAGTGAAGTGACGCTAGGTTAACAAGGAACGCTTTAGGAAACTCTAATTTAGGTTGGCGTGTAGACTGAAGAGGTCAGCTTGGTGCACGCGTTAACAGCTGGAAACAGGCTCCCTATGCCAGGACAATTGTCCTCCGCACTTCAGGCCGAAAACAGATTTGGAGATACTTTGTCATGCAAGCTCTTCAAGTAACTATAACATGCTATCATCAGCATTACTTTATGAGTTTTTCTGTTTTTTGCTGACAAGATACTTATATAATACATAGGAAGTTGAATTACTAATAAGTAAATATGCTATTATGGTTTATCTTATTAGTTGACGTGTATGTAGCACATTGTCAGAGGCTATGACTATGCATCTGTTACTTGAAAGGATTAGCCTTATTAGACCTTTTTAAAGGGGTTGTCCGGGTTCAGAGCTGAACCTGGACATATCCCCATCTTCACCCCGGGGCCCCCCTGATATGAACATGGGAAAATTTCATGCTCCGATGCTTTCCCTTGCCCTGTTCTGAATCGTGCAGGGCAAAGGCTTTTTTGTTTATGTTTTTAACACTACAAGGCATATGCTTCCATTTTACAGGCTAGGGCAGCGCTAAAGCCTGCCCATTAGTGCTAGTGACATCATCGGGTCTACTGCTAAGCAGAAGCCTCCGCCTAGCTTACCCATGAAAATGCTCATATTGGGGGGCTGCCTGTGAGAAAATGGGGGTATGTCGGGGTTCAGCTCTGAACCCAGACAACCCCATCAAGCATCAAGCTTGACCACCAAGAAGTAGAGATACCTTGTATAAATATATAAACCAACACATATTATCATGTGCCATCAGTCTGTGCTATTACGATTTAGAGAAATGTATCATTTCCTTGGTCTTCTAAAAAAAATCTTAATGAGCTTATTGGAAGGGTAGGCAACTAGATATACAGCAAGCAGCTTTTCAGGAGAATGCTGACACAAAACCTATGCCTACATATTCCCAATATTTGTGCCATCTCAGGCCGCTTGTAAATCTTTACAGTGGTACACACAGCTAAAGGGAACACTACTACGAAGATATAGGCACTCCGAGTGTCACTGTATGGCACCATGTTACGAGGATATTCTCCCTGCAATCTGGCATCCAGCAGAGCACGTCACAAATTTTTCTTTTATGTCACATTCAAAATGAATCTTACAGCAAAATTAATTGTAATTACCATAGACTGTTATTGCTATCATATCACAGCTCCATACAAGAGGTTGTGTGGAGACAGTATACTGCTATGTGCATTATTCCTTAAAGGGGTTATGCCATAATTGATGTAAAAAATGAAAATCCGAAATCAAAAATAGTACATGACAGTCTGTTTCTAACAAAGCTAGAACCACACATGGATCCCGAGATCCCCCATTCACTGCTCCAATTAGGGTTGTTTCGGGTATCGAACTTTCGATACCCAATCGATACTTTTCTCTGGTATCGCACTCGATACCAGGAAAAGTATTTTATCGATACTGGGCTGCACTACTGCACAGCCCAGTATAGGAGAGCATGGCTGCGCCGCTCTCAGCGCGGCCATGTTCTCCTCGGCAGCACAGGGAGAAGGAGGCAGTCTCTCCCTCCCCCTGTGCTGCCGCTTCAACCAATAGAGGGAGAGGGGGCGGAGCGGGGGCGGGAGGAGGGGCGGAGCTGGGGACTGGAGCACTGGCCAGCAATGCCGAGTAGTTTCAGACAATGCAGGCAGAAGACACAGCCTGCCAGCACCTGCCTCAGACCCAGCACTGCAATCAGAGGCTATTAACCCCTCAGGTGCGGCACCTGAGGGGTTAATAGCCTCTGATCGCAGCGCCGCTCACAGGCAGGTGCCGGCAGCCTGTGTCTTCTGCCTGCATTTATATAAGAAACTACTCGGCATTGCTGGCCAGTGCTCCGCCCCTCCCTAGTATTAAAACATTGGTGGGCAGTGGGCAGTGTGCCCCCTCCCCTCCCTAGTATTAAAACATTGGTGGGCAGTGTGCCCCCAGTATTAAAACATTGGTGGGCAGTGGGCAGTGTGCCCCCCTTCCCCCAGTAATAAAATCATTGGTGGCAGTGGCCACAGGGTCCCCTCACCTCCTCCTCATTGGTGGCAGTGGCAGTGATCGGAGCCCCAGCACTGTAATGCTGGGGCTCCGATCGGTTACCATGGTAACCAGGACGCTCTGAAGTCCTGGCTGCCTTGGTCTGCTCCCCTGCTGCTGTGTGCACTGTGCACAGGGCAGCAGGGAGAGGGTGAGATCCTATTCACCCTGATAGAGCTCTATTAGGGTGAATAGGATGAGAATATCCCAGGTTCTAGCCCCTAGGGTGGAAATAGTTAATAAATAAACTGTAAAAAAAAAAAAAAAAAGTTAAAGTACACCAAAATATTAATTATAAATCCCCCTTTCCCAATTTTACATATAAAATATATAAACAATACATAAATAAAATATTACATATCGCCACGCCTCAAAAGTCCAAACTATTAAAAATCCACTTTTATGCGGTGAACGCCGTAAAGAAAAAAAGAAAAAGAAAAAATGCACGATTCGCCATTTTCTTTTAGTCGTCTTGTCCCCACAAAAAAGTAGGATAGGACTGTTGTATTATGAGCCGGCGGTTTCATAAAATGTGGAATGCACGCGGATTTTTTTGGCGTTTTTATTTTTTTCGCGTGGTATCGAATGGTATCGAGTATCGCAATACTTTTTTATGGTATCGATACCAAATCAAAATTTTGGTACCGAAACAACTCTAGCTCCAATTGCTGGCAGCTCAGCATGTGTTGTTTCTCAGGGGCGTGTGTTGTTTCTCAGGGGCGTGTGTTGTTTCTCAGGGGCGTGTGTTGTTTCTCAGGGGCGTGTGTTGTTTCTCAGGGGCGTGTGTTGTTTTTCAGGGGGTGTGTTCTTACTGCAGTAGGTCTCTACCTGTAACAGTTACAGCTTCGAAGAGTAGATATGGCTTGTGGCAGTTGAAAGATGGAGCTGAGCATGTTTGACCATTTCAGTATGTGGATGTGAACATTACTGTACTGACTTCCTTTATGTGCCACTGCAGGTCCGTACAGGCTTCATTTGATAACATATTCTGTCATATTCTGTTGACAGAAACTAGAACAGCAACATCAACTTTAACGCCTTAAGGACCCTGCCATTTTTACCTTAAGGACCAGGCCGTTTTTTGGAAAGTTGACTTGTGACACTTTAAGTAGTAATAATTTCAGAATGCTTTCACTTTTCTCAAACTGTTTTCTCACGACACATTGTACTTCATGATAGTGAAAAATTTGAGTCGATATAATTCACCTTTATTTATTAAAAAAACCGAAATGTACCGAAAATTTTGAAAAATTAGCAATTTTCAAAATTTTTATTTATCTGCTTTTAAGGCAGATAGTGATACATCATAAAAGAGTTATTACTTTACATTTCCCATATGTCCACTTTCATGTTGGCATCATTTCATAAATGTAATTTTATTTTTTAGTCTTAGAATTTTAGAAGCAAATATTTAACTTTTTAAGAAAATTTCTGAAACTCACTTTTTTAAGGACCACTTCAATTGTAAAGTCACTTTGTGGAGCTTAGATAGTGGAACCCACCCATAAATGACCCCACTGTAGAAACTACACCACTCAAGTTATTCAAAACTGATTTTACACACTTTGTTAACCCTTTAGGTGCTCCACAAGAATTAAAG
Source organism: Bufotes viridis (assembly GCA_033119425.1). Classification (NCBI taxonomy): domain Eukaryota; kingdom Metazoa; phylum Chordata; class Amphibia; order Anura; family Bufonidae; genus Bufotes; species Bufotes viridis. Next base: position 254,276,748 of record CM065590.1, read on the forward strand.
GAAAAGGGAGATGACATTTTTAAATTTCACCTTTTTGGCAGATTTTCCATTTTAATTTATTTTTTCTTGTAACACATCAAAGGTTAACAGCCAAATAAAACAATATTTATTACCCCGATTCTGCAGTTTACAGAAAGACCCCACATGTGGTTGTAAACTGCTGTACTGACACACGGCAGGGCGCAGAAGGAAAGGAGGGCATATGGATTTTGGAGGGCAGATTTTACTGGGATAATTGGGCCATTATCTTTTGTAGGGGCTCAGTTTTTGCGGCATGAGGTGACGGTTTAATTGGTACTATATTGTAGTACATACTAATTTTTGATCGCTTGGTATTACACTTTCTGTGATATAAGGTGACAAAAAAATTAGATTTTTGGGCAAGGTTTTATTTTTAGTTTTTTTTACCGCGTTCACCAGACGGGTTAGCTCATGTGATATTTTTATAGAGCAGGTTGTTACGGAAGCAGCGATACCTAATGTCTGTTTTTTAAAATATAATTTGGTTTTAAACAATAAAAGCATTTTTGAAACAAACAAATTACGTTTTAGTGTCTTTATTTTCTGAAAGCCATATCTTTTTTTATGGTGTTCACCAGACGGGTTAGGTCATGTGATATTTTTATAGAGCAGGTTGTTACGGATGCAGAGATACCTAATATGTCTGTTTTTTATTTTTTTTCTATTTTTTACAATTTTATATCTCTTTTATGTCTCTTTTTATGGGAAAGGGGCTTTTTTTAAATTGAAACTTACATTTTTGTTATTGTTAAAAACACTTTTAAATATTTTTTTTTTTCCCCCAACATTGCAGGGTCTGATCCCTGCTTCAATGCAGCACAATACATCTGTTTTGTACTGCATTGAATATCAGTGTATTACACAGTGTAATACACTGATAGATTGCCTATAAGACCCAGCCTGGGGGCTGGGCCTAATGGGCCCATAGGCCTCTGTACAATCAAGGCCTTTGAATGGCTTGAGGCTGCCATGGCAACCATCGGGTCCCCGCCACCGCAGTGCGGGACCCGATGTGTGAGGAGAGGGAGCGCATACCTCCCATATGCCGCAGTCAGCACTGACTACGACATATGAAGGGTTTATCCACCAGCATCGCCGTTATCACCAATGCTGGTGGATGCAGCAGGGATCCGGCTGTCAGTAACAGCCAGATCCGTACTGCTGATCGCGGCACCGCTCAGGAAGGACGGCAAAACGAGAATGCTCGTCCTGGGGCACAAAGTACTGGCCATTTAGGACGAGAATCCTAATCCTGGGTCCTTAAGGGGTTAATCAATTCTTTGGGTTAATGTGCAAATTTCAGTGCACAAAAATGAGCATGTTTTGACCTGACAAAGACACTAGTGCCACATGGGTGCAAACTTCTCATTTTTGTACACTGAAAGAACTGTTGCTGTTTGGATTTTCTTGAAAAGTATGGTGCACACCTGCATTCCACAGGATCATAAGAAGTCTGTTGCTATCTCACCAGTGCATAACATACGTTCTGTAACCATGACTCTACTTGCTATCATTTTAGAAGCAACTATTTAAAGTGGAGCACCAATGTTTTTTTCTTAACTGATCCTCAGACTGGGCATGAGAGGCGCAATTGGGTGGAAAAGCAACCGTACAATGCCCAGTGATAGTGCTAATAGTTAAAATTAAATGCATGCACAACACCACATGCAGTTGCATCTTTGTGCTTTTATAACTGTATACTTTTGTAACTTTTGCACACTTTAAAACTGTACATATAATAGATACATATAATAGATTTATTTTATCTGATTTTTAATTCTCCAGCAGAGGACCGATACACATAGAAATATATATATAGTAACAGACAGTGGGTGTAGAATCATTGTGCCAACTCATTTGTTTGACTTTGGGCAAGTGCTAAGGGCATTATCCTATCTAGCCTTCGCTGCAGGGGAGCCACCAGGCTGGTACCTCTTGGAACAGTCCTGGTATAATTGGTAGCTGACCCACGTGGGTCAGAGACACTAGTGTGCAGCAAAGAGGAAACAGGCATGGTTTGTGCATATACGTAAAAGAAGCAACTGCGGATCAGTACAGTAAACAGGCAGAAGTCAGGGCAGGCAGAAAAGGGTCAGAGTTGGTACAAAGGCAGAATCCAGTACATGAGCAGACAAACAGAAAAGTACAGCTTCACTAGAACTCGCTAGCTAGACTACAGAATGTTCAGGCACCTTCCCTATGGTTAGGTGCATTATGGCTGTAGAAAGATAAGGGTGCCCTGGCCCTCAAAGGAGAAAGCTATAACAGACCTGAGTATGTATGTATAGTACTGTGCAAAAGATTTAAGCAGGTGTGAAAAACCCGCTGCAAAGTAAGAATGCTTTCAAAAATAGAGTTAATGGTTTATTTTTAGCAATTAACAAAATACAAATCTACATTCACAGAAGATCTGTGGTTAGTTCTCCAAGATGTTTGGGACAACCTCCCTGCTAAATTCCTTAAAACCATGTGCAAGTGTACCTAGAGGAAATGATGCTGTTTTGAAGGCAGAGGGTGGTTACACCAAATATTGATTTGTATTAGACTTCTCTTCTGTTTATTCACTTTACATTTTGTTAATTGATAAAAATTAACACTTCTATTTTTTAATTTTTGCACAGTATTGCATAAATATGTATATATATATATATATATTATATTATATAGATCCCAGAGAGAGCAGCACTCCTGAGTTAAATGGTGATGACCCAATTTATTTCAAGAGCAACGTTTCAGCCTACTCCATGAGGCCTTTGTCAAGTGTTTGACAAAGGCCTCATGGAGTAGGCTGAAACGTTGCCTTGGAATAAATTGGGTCATCACCATTTAACTCAGGAGTGCTGCCTCTTCTCTGGGATCTATATATGTGCGGAGGAATGTCCGTCCTCCTGAGGATTTTGCACCCGCCAAGCCCTTTGGACGTGCTGCTGCCTATCTCCGGATTTATATATATATATACATACATACACACACGGCATATACACAAAATATAATACATCAAGAATTTGACTTCTGAGTGAAGAAACAAGCATGGTGAAAATATTGTGTATATTTCTATGGAAAATAAGGATTGTCTTCAGAGTGTCTCATTTTTTGCGGGATGAGATGGTTGAGATTTTTTGCGGGATGAGACGGTTTAATTGCTATTATTGTTGGGTACATACTCATTTTTGATCACTTGGTATTACACTTTTTCTGATGAAAGGTGCCAAAAAAAATTGCTTTTTTTAGCAGTTTTTATTAATTTTTTTATGGTGTTCACCAGACGGGTTAGGTCATGTGATATTTTTATAGAGCAGGTTGTTACGGATGCAGAGATACCTAATATGTCTGTTTTTTATTTTTTTTCTATTTTTTACAATTTTATATCTCTTTTATGTCTCTTTTTATGGGAAAGGGGCTTTTTTTAAATTGAAACTTACATTTTTGTTATTGTTAAAAACACTTTTAAATATTTTTTTTTTTCCCCCAACATTGCAGGGTCTGATCCCTGCTTCAATGCAACACAATACATCTGTTTTGTACTGCATTGAATATCAGTGTATTACACAGTGTAATACACTGATAGATTGCCTATAAGACCCAGCCTGGGGCTGGGCCTAATGGGCCCATAGGCCTCTGTACAATCAAGGCCTTTGAATGGCTTGAGGCTGCCATGGCAACCATCGGGTCCCCGCCACCGCAGTGCGGGACCCGATGTGTGAGGAGAGGGAGCGCCTACCTCCCATATGCCGCAAGTCAGCACTGACTACGACATATGAAGGGTTTATCCACCAGCATCGCCGTTATCACCAATGCTGGTGGATGCAGCAGGGATCCGGCTGTCAGTAACAGCCAGATCCGTACTGCTGATCAGCGGCACCGCTCAGGAAGGACGGCAACGAGAATGCTCGTCCTGGGGCACAAAGTACTGGCCATTTAGGACGAGAATCTAATCCTGGGTCCTTAAGGGTTAATCAATTCTTTGGGTTAATGTGCAAATTTCAGTGCACAAAAATGAGCATGTTTTGACCTGACAAAGACACTAGTGCCACATGGGTGCAAACTTCTCATTTTTGTACACTGAAAGAACTGTTGCTGTTTGGATTTTCTTGAAAAGTATGGTGCACACCTGCATTCCACAGGATCATAAGAAGTCTGTTGCTATCTCACCAGTGCATAACATACGTTCTGTAACCATGACTCTACTTGCTATCATTTTAGAAGCAACTATTTAAAGTGGAGCACCAATGTTTTTTCTTAACTGATCCTCAGACTGGGCATGAGAGGCGCAATTGGGTGGAAAAGCAACCGTACAATGCCCAGTGATAGTGCTAATAGTTAAAATTAAATGCATGCACAACACCACATGCAGTTGCATCTTTGTGCTTTTATAACTGTATACTTTTGTAACTTTTGCACACTTTAAAACTGTACATATAATAGATACATATAATAGATTTATTTTATCTGATTTTTAATTCTCCAGCAGAGGACCGATACACATAGAAATATATATATAGTAACAGACAGTGGGTGTAGAATCATTGTGCCAACTCATTTGTTTGACTTTGGGCAAGTGCTAAGGGCATTATCCTATCTAGCCTTCGCTGCAGGGAGCCACCAGGCTGGTACCTCTTGGAACAGTCCTGGTATAATTGGTAGCTGACCCACGTGGGTCAGAGACACTAGTGTGCAGCAAAGAGGAAACAGGCATGGTTTGTGCATATACGTAAAAGAAGCAACTGCGGATCAGTACAGTAAACAGGCAGAAGTCAGGGCAGGCAGAAAGGGGTCAGAGTTGGTACAAAGGCAGAATCCAGTACATGAGCAGACAAACAGAAAAGTACAGCTTCACTAGAACTCGCTAGCTAGACTACAGAATGTTCAGGCACCTTCCCCTATGGTTAGGTGCATTATGGCTGTAGAAAGATAAGGGTGCCCTGGCCCTCAAAGGAGAAAGCTATAACAGACCTGAGTATGTATGTATAGTACTGTGCAAAAGATTTAAGCAGGTGTGAAAAACCCGCTGCAAAGTAAGAATGCTTTCAAAAATAGAGTTAATGGTTTATTTTTAGCAATTAACAAAATACAAATCTACATTCACAGAAGATCTGTGGTTAGTTCTCCAAGATGTTTGGGACAACCTCCCTGCTAAATTCCTTAAAACCATGTGCAAGTGTACCTAGAGGAAATGATGCTGTTTTGAAGGCAGAGGGTGGTTACACCAAATATTGATTTGTATTAGACTTCTCTTCTGTTTATTCACTTTACATTTTGTTAATTGATAAAAATTAACACTTCTATTTTTTAATTTTTGCACAGTATTGCATAAATATGTATATATATATATATATATTATATTTATATAGATCCCAGAGAAGAGGCAGCACTCCTGAGTTAAATGGTGATGACCCAATTTATTTCAAGGCAACGTTTCAGCCTACTCCATGAGGCCTTTGTCAAGTGTTTGACAAAGGCCTCATGGATAGGCTGAGCTGCTGCTGGAACAGATGGGTCATCTCATTAACTCAGAGCTGCTCTCTCTGGGATCTATATATGTGCGGAGGAATGTCCGTCCTCCTGAGGATTTTGCACCCGCCAAGCCCTTTGGACGTGCTGCTGCCTATCTCTGGATTTATATATATATATACATACATACACACACGGCATATACACAAAATATAATACATCAAGAATTTGACTTCTGAGTGAAGAAACAAGCATGGTGAAAATATTGTGTATATTTCTATGGAAAATAAGTCATTACAGTATTTTAACCCCTTAAGGACTCGGGTTTTTTTCATTTTTGCATTTTCGTTTTGCGCTCCCTGCCTTTCGAGAGCCATAACTTTTTTATTTTTAAGTTCACATAGCCATATGAGGACTTTTTTTTTTTGCGGGACAAGTTGTACTTTCCAACGCCACCATTTAATATTGCATACGATGTAGTGGAAAGCGGGAAAAAAATTCTAAATGGGGTGAAATTGCAAAAAAAAAAACAATTCCACCACAATTTTACAGGTTTTTAAATTACGACGTTTGATGTGCGATAAAACTGACCATTTAGTTTTATTCTACAGGTCAGTACGAATCCGGCGATACCCAATATGTATAGTTTTTCTTGCGTTTTGATAGTGAAAAAAAATTCAAAAGTGGGAAATTTTTTATTTATTTTTTTGTCGCCATATTTTGACCCCTATAACTTTTTTAACGGCGAATCGGCTTTTTTCCATTTTTCTGTTTACCGTATGGGGAATATATTTTTATAGTTTTATACTACGGGCGTTTTCGCACATTGCGACACCCATGATGTGTATTTTTTTTATTTTTTTATTTTAATTTTGGGGAAAGGGGGGTGATTTGAATTTTTAGTTATTTTTTATTTATTTTTTTATTTTTATTTTACACTTTTTTATAGGTCCCCATAGCCCCCGCAGTGGCCAGGAGCGGGCGCCATGGTTGGGGACCGGACCCATGACGTACCCATACGTCATGGGTCCTTAAGGGGTTAAGTGTATTTAATCCCTCCCTTCCCCTATTAACCCTTTCAGGACACAGCCAGTTTTCACCTTATGGATCAAGCCAAATTCTGCAAACCTGACACGTGTCACTTTATGTGGTAATAACTTTGGAATGCTTTTACTTATCCAGGCCAAACTGAGATTTTTTTCTCGTGACACATTCTACTTCATGTTACTAGTATTTTCAAGCCAGCTCTTGCCATCTGAAACACACAGCGCCCTTTAAATTGTTAGGTGGGCCCTACTGGGTAATAAATGTCATACACATGGACGTAAACTGCTCTTTGGGTACATTGGAGGGTTCAGGGAAGGAAGGACCACTATATAGATTTTGATGGATTGGTTTACGGGCGCCATGTTGCTATTGAACGGCCTTTGCGATACTAGTAAAACCATTTTCTGACAACCATTCTCATTCGTTCTATTTGGGGGTAAATCCGACTTTTTAAATAACTTGTACTTACAGTGCGTTTAGACGAGTGAATTATCATTTACCTGAGTCGCAACACAATCGCATTTAGCAATCCAAAGCCAATGACAGACCAGTCTTTTCCTGCAAAGATTATGGAGTTCAAGTTGGTTCACATGTGATCACTTACTCGCTTCATCAAGGAACATCGGTGGCAGTATTACACTGATCATACGAATACTTGTTAGCGATCATCGGGCACAAAATCTAAACAAGTAATACACCATTAAGGATTCGTTCACATCACCGTTCAGCCTTTCCGTTCTCATAACGGTGACGTGAACGAAGCCTGAGGACCCCATAGAACAAAAGTAGTGCGTGCAGGACTTGTCTCCGCTCCAAAATCATCTTCTGAGCGGACACCTAACGGACCCCATTATAGTCTAGCAGGAGAACGGAAAGGCTGAACGGTGATGTAAACGAAGCCTAAGACCAAACAAAGCTTACAAAAATGGCATCCATATCATTCATAGACATGTATGAAAACGTTTCAGGGAGTTATCAGCGCTGGTGATAACATTGTGAACGTGTGGACAGTTATTTCTCCTGTCACACATCCTACTGAGGACTAAATTCAGCCCCTTTGTCTCATGCCTTTGTATTTCATTGATTTTTTACAGCTTTTGATTTTAAAAGAGAAAACTTTAAAGGGGAAATGGGTTAATTTGTTCTTTTCTATACACTGAAAGATATTTATTATTCCAATCTTTTTATTTTCTCATTAAATATTTTATTCTATTCACACCAGAATTGCTTACGTTGACATGCTGAGTTAGGCCTCTTGCACACAAACGTATTTTTTTTCAGTGTTTTGCGGTCCGTTTATAACGGATCCGTGGTTCCGTTTTTTGTTTCCGTTTTCCCGTATGGCATATACAGTATACAGTAATTCCATAATTAAAATTGGGCTGGTCTTAAAATTTTCAATAGATTGTTCAGCAAAAACGGAACGGATACGGAAGACATACGGATGCCTTTCTGTATGCTTTCCGTTTTTTTTGCGGACCCATTGACTTGAATAGAGCCACTGAACGTGATTTGCGGATAAGAATAGGACATGTTCTATATTTAAACGGAACGGAAAAACGGAAACGGAAGGCATAGGGAGAAACTTCAGTATTTTTTGCAGACCCATTGAAGTGAATGGTTCGGTATACTGTCAGTATACTGAACTGAAAAAACTGCCAGTATACGGTCCGCAAAATACTGTAGTGTGCAAGAGGCCTTACATGGCATGACGTGAGTTATCCATGTGGGTACAGCGGTCACTGTGTAGGGAGGGTCAGCTGTCCCATAACCGATTATCAATGGTGGATCCTGTGATATGTGCTCCACTGCTATATTAAATCCTGCCCTTTGATGATAATAAGATGACTGCTGACTCTGTCCCACAGCACAAGGTGAACAGGGACATGAAAAGTCAGCCTACTGCAAAAGCTATTATAAAATATAGCAAAAACGGCAATGTTTTGGCCACACGGGGTCTTTAGCTGTTAACAACTTCCGCTTGATTTGATGGAACATTAAAGGGTACATTCACTTGTCGCAGATTTACTGAATATATTTCTGCAACCGTCCTATTCATTTACATGGAGCTTGCAGAAATCCTGCCTAAGTTGTAGAAATACCTGTAATATAAGTCTATAATTTGTTGTACAATTTCTGGTGCCTTGGTGTCCGGATAGATGATACCTTGACTGCCAAAGTCTGGCCCGCTTCCAGTTTCCCCAGTTCCTGAAGAAGCTGCCTGCACAGGTATAAAGGATACAGATTTTAGGGGGTAAATTTTCCATTTTCTCCAGGTACCATGATCCGAGATCAAGGACTGCACCTCAGACCAACCACTTTTTTTTTTTTCTAGTACTTCTATTTTTTGCCCCTAAACTGCAACCATGCCATACTATATTAAGTGACCTCCCAGTATGCTAAATCTGATGAGGCAAAATCTCAGAAATGACTTTTTAAAACACCACGTGCTATATACATATATATAAGCTACCAATAAAGAGTCGCCTAAATGGTGCTGCGCATGCGCTGTTGATATGCATGTACTACCTGGGCATGTTCACTGCAGTGAGGTATGCTGTGCCATGCTTCCCCTTTTACGATAGCACCAGTTTATTAATTCATATGACATGATGGATGTTTAGGGATAAAAAAAAAAACTAACTGTCTCCTAGGGGTGCACCACCAATGAGGCCATCGCCTCAGGCAGCACCAGATAGGAGCAGGAGGGGAGCAGCAGGAGGGCCATGGGGAATGAGCGCTTTCATTGTGGCAAAGGTTAAGAAATTGGCATGGGAGGGGGGCACCTTTTTAGTTTTTGCCTCAGGCAGCAGAAAGGCTAGGTGCACCCCTGCTGCTTCCATGTGGGGCGCCAGATCAATAACAAGAACTATACCTGGAGTTCTGCAGATGTCTCTGTTTTTGGCTGGAGCAATTTTTTAACTCTATTATTTTTTTATTCTAATATTTTACAGGTGTAAATGACTTTTCTGTGGCCAGTTACAATTTACTTTTCTTTCTCCGGTCCTCACCAAAACGGCGGGAATGACAACTATCATTTGCTAATACTAACAGTGATGAGTTTGACGTTACGCCACGGTACATAGGGCCTTCTTGCCTTATATCTTCACCTTGTAAGTTACAAGTAGAGTCTTTACAATGTCATGAAAGGAAACAGTGTGTCCATTGATCATAGCAGTATGGCTGCAGCTTGTACGCCTCGTCGCCAGAATCCACGCGGCTTAATTCACACCTGTTTACTCTGTTCCAATGACTCCCAGGAGCATGCTCTGCTATTGTGCTGCATGCTACATGAAAAATGCTTTTATACTGAGCTATAAACTGTCATTCATTAACAATGCTGTGTAGGGCTCTAGTATGATGATTAACTGCGCGCAACCTCTCCTTACTCATCTAGGCACATGAAAATACTACAAAGTAAATGATTATGCAACTGCGCTTACTATGAATCCTGATAGTGGCACGGAAATAAATAGAGCAGCCGTGATTTCGGCAAGAATGTGCTGGAACAAGAAGAGGACTGCTAAAAGGTGTGTGCAGCGCACAATAGCCGTCACACTCAGATTTCCGACTTTCCACAGTTTGAAGCGATATCGCGTAACGCTAATGCTGGAAGTTTATTGTTTATTGCTTTTTACAGTATGAGAAAGTGAGGGGGGGGGGGTATTCTCTGCTACATTCGGGCTCATTTAAAGCGAGTAAGTCAATCCGCTAGACATTGTAGTGGGAGGACACTGATGAATTGCACAGATAACGTATTCAATGACACAGATGTAATAAAGATGCGTCTTCTGATAACTCAATCCACATTGAAAACCAGAGTGAAAAATAGATAAACTGCAGTCTACTTGTTCCCATATGTATCCTGTACCAAAGCATGGTGATATCATGCTTCCGAAATGCGGCACCTACGTGTGGAGGAATCAACGGCTCAAAAAAATCCACAGTTATTTGACACCAGACAGTGAACGGACAGAAATGCAGCTTGCTATGTAATACTTTCAAAAAGGATAGTCCTCCGATAAAACGCGGCGACCTAATTTATTAGTAGCCACTGATAGCTAAATATGGAGCTTGTTTCACTAGTAAAACGTCGGCTTTGTGCTATTTTACTCTGAAAGTCACGCCGTGCTCCCAACTAGTTGGCCTGCTGCATTCCACGGATTCACTCTCGGAGGGATTGCTGCTACATGCTAGATAGCATGGCTACAGGGTCGAAATAACGGAAAAAGCTACAGTATGAATGCCGCTTCTGTATTCCGAGGGAGCCCAGCTATTTCTTCGTGGATCTGACGAGAGTAAACTATCAGATGGCACTTCTGACATCACAAACAAGCTTTGAAGGCCACAGACTTTAGCTATGAAAGGGGATATCATACTAAAACCCCTTGAAAATAGTTTGTCTATCGGTAGGATTAGTCCATTCGAATCCCAGTCAGCTTCTTGTCATCTTTGGCATGTCTCATTATCCCGAAATGCTTCAGGCAGCCTAAATTAATTTGTACATGCTGTCGGATTACACCTAGAGGATTACTCTTCGGAAGGTCATATTAGCAATATATACGTTCTATTATCCAGAAAGCGCAGAATAATATTCGGCAGAATAATCACATTAGGACAATGCGGGTATTGTTGGGGAAAATCGCAAAGTTGAATGTCTAAGGAGACACCTGAGTGGTCTTTGATCTCTGTGGAAGTTACCAGACAAAGGTATCATATTTACTCAAGCCACCGCTGTTCCTGTGAACACCTTCCCCGGCTTTAATGGCACCTCATCTGTAGCAAGGAAGCCGAGCAGAAATGAAATAAAACAACAGCAACCACGGCCATACAGAGCATCTGGAAGACTCAAAGTGCTTCACACAAGCAAACAGGACCCCGGGATTAAGGCATCAAAACAAACATGGAACGCTGAGGCAGGATGTCGGAGGCGACCACACAGGCGTAGAGAAGGAGCTCTTCTTCAGACCACAGCCGTATCCTCAGACAGACTGCAGACATTGTTCAGAAACATAACAAACACCATAGGGTAGCCCCAAATAACAATTTACCGACTGCCTCCTGACTGCTTACTACAACCCGATGCTGGTGACGCAGCTAGGAGATAAATAGGATCCAACGCATTTCAGGCCAAAACATATGGTAGACAAGCAGAAGACAGATAAAATACGGTGAAAAATAGCTAAATATTTATTGCTCCAGGTCCATATTTCAGCTCTGTCCTCAGAGCCGTTCTCAAGCAAAGTGTGACTGTGTCCATATTATGCAGCAAGTGTGCTAACTACATTATTCAGGTGACGGATTTAAAAACACACGGATAAAAAAATAGATGAGCTAGACAGATGGATAAGAGATAGATAGATAGATATAAGATAGATATGAGATAGACAGATAGATATAAGATAGATAGATAGATAGATAGATAGATAGATAGATAGATATGAGATAATGTAGATAGATAGATAGATAGATATGAGATAGATAGATAGATAGATAGATAGATAGATATGAGATAGATAGATAGATAGATAGATAGATACCGTAGATAGATAGATAGATAGATAGATAGATAGATAGATAGATAGATATGAGATATATATATATATGAGATAGATAGATAGATAGATAGATAGATAGATAGATATGAGATAGATAGATATGAGATACCGTAGATAGATAGATAGATAGATAGATAGATAGATAGATAGATAGATATGAGATAGATAGATAGATAGAAGATAGATATGAGATAGACAGATAGATAGATATTAGATAGATAGATAGATAGATAGATAGATATGAGATAGATAGATAGATAGATAGATAGATATAAGATAGATAGATAGATAGATAGATAGATATGAGATAGACAGATAGATAGATAGATATAAGATAGATAGATAGATAGATAGATAGATAGATAGATAGATAGATAGATAGATATAAGATAGATAGATAGATAGATAGATATGAGATAGATAAATATGAGATAGATATATATGAGATAGATAGATAGATAGATAGATAGATAGATAGATAGATAACCATTGCACCATTATATCTTTCAGGAATACAATAAGTCCTCTGCTTTAGACCATATAAGTTTTTTGGTCCACAAACTTCGGAGCCGCAAAATACAGATAACAGTGGTGTGCATGCTGCATTTTTCAGGGTCCCAATAGTAGAAATGGCTTTTTTTTTGTCAGCGAAATGGACAAGAATAGGACATGTTCTATAATTTGTGAAATGGACACACAGATGCGGACAGCACACAGATGCGGTCCCACAGAAATGAACGGGCCCACGTCCGAACAGCAAACAGCGTGGATGAGATGCAGACCAAAACTCTGGTGGCGTGGCCTTATAGCTCTACCACCTACAGAGTACAAATGAGACAACCTGTACCTGCAGTGTTTCTAATTCTTTATTATCCAATATTATTCCCATACCAGCGGTTCCTACTGATAATCACCGGACATTATCTGTACACACTCAGTGATATGTAGAGTCTATCACTCTGATCTATCAGACTGGTTTTGTCTTCATTTCAAAGTTAAATGTGACACTTCCGTAGTTTTACTTGTAACGCACATTAACCAATAGTCTATTTTTTGTGATAGTTTAGCCTGTGCTACGTGCTGTGTGCCACTTTCATGAACTCGGCGCCTAGACCGTTATCTTTACAGAATCAGACAAATTCGAGAACAAACTTCACCCTGTCCCCTGCTGATGAACTGCAGTTTTTCCAGCAAAGGCATAAGGATGCAGCCTGTCCACGTGCACCAGGATCAGAAAATACAGCTCCTAGGACGCCGACTCTACATTAACTCTTTCACATCACCCCAAGGTACCATGTTGAATGGTGTGAGATGAAGCCGAAGCCCGGCCCTGCCGCGCTGACACGCGAGGTGCTAGAAGACACCTGCAGCCGCCCGATTCTTCGTGTAAACCTCTTGGAGGCCAGCACGTGCTTCCTGTACGGCAACTTCACCTGTCTCCTTTGTTTTAATATCGCGGTTAAAGATTACTTGTACACTTCAAAGACTTGTCTCATAAACCAAAGGTAGAGATAAAGTTTTTGCAACTGTAATCAACATTTTCCCTCGGCTCTACCTGCAATAGTCCTGACTGCATTGTAGATGGTCGTAAAAGTTCACACTGTATCACCATGAGCCAATGGAAATAATGTTACTGCCCCCCTCCCCCAAAAAAAAGGCAAGTAACCCTTTACATTACGAAAAGAAAATGAAAAAACATATTACGGACGCTCATAATGAAGAAACAAAGCCCCCCTGCTTCTTCTTAAAAACAACATCCATTCTTAAAACCAGAGCGTGCAGTTACGCCGCCCCTACGTGGCACCCAGCGACCTATATGCGGATGTTTACTCTGCCATTAGAGTGACCTGGGTGATGGCCGTGCGGAAGGAGTAACTTATAATATCAGTCTAGGATCTCGCTTTCCTAACACCACGCGATAAAGCGCGTATATAGGTAGGTGGCGGCCAAATGGCCCTAGATCGGCAGGAGTACAGCACAGCCTCGTATTCGCACTGATGAATTCATAGAAACTATGGGGGTCAGTTATCAAATCAGATAGGTCAGTTTTGTGGTGTAACTGCCGCAACATTTTTGCAACATTTCGTAACCCCCTATGTTTAAGAGCTAAAAGTGAGGTTAGGCCTGGATTAGATTGGATTACCGACCATATTTCGCAAAAGTCGCCACTCACGCCAGGCAACCCCCTGGTCTACTTTTACCCCGAAAGGTATAAACCACATTACACCAGTTCAGAAATTTGGAGAAGGCACACACAAAAAAGTCAGACATTAAAACGACCTCAAATGATAAATGACCCCCCTATAAGTCCACCAGCTAAGCTCGTCTAGGGGGCTCACCACCGCGACCGTATTTGAAACACTGAGCGATATTCTGCAGCCACAATCTCTTCGCTTCTCATAAACTGCAGGCTGCAGATTTCTAGAGTGAATAAAATAGCAGAAATAGGATAATAATAGTAGAATTCCAACCTACAATTACACCAGCGTCTGAGCAGCTTCTACCCTCACCTGCTGTCTGGTGTTCCCCTGTAGACTGTAAGCCCTGGTGGGCAGAGTCCTCTCCCCTCCGAGTTATGGTAGTTATTATTCTGTATGTAAACCCTTTCCATATGTACAGCGCCCTGGAATTAGGGGAGCTCGGAAAGAAATAATACTTCCCCCAGGAGCCTGACCCTAGATCAGTAAGTGACCTAGGTCCCAGCACTTCATCTGACTACCGGATTTATCCAGGATCGGTCTGCTCCTCATGTGATTCCTGCTGTGATCGGACAGACCTCCCTTCTCTGGAGTGTGAACCCTGACTTACAGCGGGGGCAGCTGGGCGATTTATGGCGCCGCAGAATAATGTTTCATCTGTCACCTCGGTTCTGGATGGGAATCCATGTAAAAAACTGGTACCCATCTGTATAGTCGCAGAATAGATACAAGGACTGAGTCCTGTACAAGGACAGCCCCATCATTACTTCTGTACAGAATAGTCCAAAATGACCACATTAGTTCTGTACAACCATGTCGCATAAAACTACATTAGTCCTATACTACTACGACAGTCCCATTATAGCTAAAGTGACCACATAGTCCTGTACTACAATGACAGTACCCATAATAGTCCACAGTAACCACATTAGTCCTATACTACACTCACTGACAGTCCCATAATAGTTTAAAGTAACCACATTAGTCCTATACTACACTGACAGTCCCATAATAGTCCACAGACGCCACATTAGTCCTATACTACATTGACAGTCCGATAATAGTCCACAGACACCAAATTAGTCCTATACTACACTGACAGTCCCATAATAGTCCACAGACGCCACATTAGTCCTATACTACACTGACAGTCCCATAATAGTTTAAAGTAACCACATTAGTCCTATACTACACTGACAGTCCCATAATAGTCCACAGACGCCACATTAGTCCTATACTACCCTGATAGTCCCATAATAGTTTAAAGTAACCACATTAGTCCTATACTACACTGACAGACCCATAATAGTCCACAGTAACCACATTAGTCCTACACTACACTGACAGTCCCATAAAGTCCACAGTAACCACATTAGTCCTATACTACACTGACAGTCCCATAATAGTCCAGTAACCACATTAGTCCTATACTACACTGACAGTCCCATAATAGTCCACAGTAACCACATTAGTCCTATACTACACTGACAGTCCCATAATAGTCCAGTAACCACATTAGTCCTATACTACACTGACAGTCCCATAAAGTCCACAGTAACCACATTAGTCCTACACTACACTGACAGTCCCATAAAGCTAAATTGACCCCAGTAGTCCTGTAGATCGCAGTGGGATTTGCGCTTTGATCCCTACACTATATCCTTTCATCCACTGTGATCTTTCTGATCCGAATCTACACACTTAGCACTGCTACATCAGTGTATAAGAGTAAGTGCGGGGAGCTGACATTTAGGAGGAATAACCGAGGATTTACTAGGACAAGTTCTTGTAATGTGTGTCTTGTACTTAAGATGCTTATTAGAGATGAGTAACTATGGATGATCCAATTTGTCTGCCAGTATGGTTGGTGCCATGTGATGCCAAGATAGCCTGGGCATGTGCACCACATGGCACCTAGAAGCAGACAGGTACAGCACCACTGAGTATGCGGGCGCCACATGCATCAATAATAGGTTTACAACCCCCAACAGGAAGGGACGCGGGAACCGTACGGAGTGGGCATAGGTGCCACTTACAGGTAGGACGTGAAGATGCTGAGGTTAGCTGGCACGGCGGCGAGCCCCCGGTCTGAGCAGTCCACTCGCATCATCATCCCGTCCTGTTCACACAGGCAGGCGGCGGGACAGCTCCGGTGCTGCTGCTTCCCCGGTCTGGCCGCGCTAACGAGCTGTACGGTGCACAGGAGCGAGCACACGAGCAGGCAGGTCCGGGAGGTGTCCATGCTGTACGGTAAGTATTCCAGGGTTAAGTGACAGTGCGTCCGCTGCAGCCTCCTCTCTGCTCTCTCCGTCACTCACTGCCTGCAGCATCTCCCACTGCGTTATTATACCGAGCCGGGAGCCCGAACTGCGCGCCCAGTGACGTCACTGCAGGCACCAGAGCCACTCAGGACGGAGAGTGGGAGCCCAGGACCTGCTGCTGCCACTGGAAGGACCTCAGTGCTGCCGGACTACAGAGCCCAGTTTACTTATTATAAGGCACTTATGGGACAAAGAAATAAAACTGCAGCAAATGCTATGAAAGAAATGAAGAAGTAAAATAACGTCATGTGCCCAGTCATGGCAAGCATAATGCCGGTGGTATGGCATGTGACTGCAGAGACCAAGACCTGGGGGGCTTCTGTGGTGTTCACTAGATAGCCACCCGGTTGGAAAGGCGTATATCTTTTTTGTTATTTTATATAATTTGCTGCTGTTTTTATATATTTTTTAAAGGTTGGATAATCCCTTCAAATGCCGATATAGGAGGTGTAGATTGTCCCAATTTTTCATGTATTGAATTGCCCTACGGATACGTTGTCACAAAGAAACGCTTCCTACGACCGATCACTAATCCGTCTAACCGCCACCGATCATATGTTTTATGCTTGCTGGTTGGCAGCACTTCTCACCTCATCATAGCACCAAAACCTGTTTTATCACCGATCGGGCCCGTTTTGGGTCATCTAAAAAGGAACCGTAGATTTGGATTAGAATACTTCACTGATGATGTGTAGCATTCGCTCGTAGTAATTAAAGGGCTCGTCCCATTAACACAACGTATCTCCTATCCACAGTATAGGGATCATTTAATCCAGGTCTAATCTCACTTTTAGCTCTTAAACATAGACCACTGTGAAAAGTGGCGAGTATCACGAAATGTCGCAAAAATCTCTTTTTTAGACCACAAAAATGCTGTATATGAATTGAGAAATGTCGCCCATGCTCTCGTTTTGAACTGAACGGCACTCGGTTATCTCTGGCAGCCCCATAGAGCCGAATAGAGCAGCAGTGCCGATGCGTGATCGCCGCTCCATTCAAACTCGGGAACACAGTCCGCCGCTCTGGTGATCAGTGGGGGCCCCAGTGATCGGACCCCTGCCACTCAGACACATGTCCTATACTGTGGATAGGGAATAAGTTGTCTTAATTAACAAGAGATAGTTCTAAAATATTCAGTGTTCCCATAACAAGTAGTATTGAGCG
The DNA here is from genome assembly GCA_033119425.1 of Bufotes viridis. Lineage (NCBI taxonomy): Eukaryota > Metazoa > Chordata > Amphibia > Anura > Bufonidae > Bufotes > Bufotes viridis. Next base: position 254,294,508 of record CM065590.1, read on the forward strand.
GCAGGGGCATTATTCAAATTTGCAATATTTTGGTAATATTTGGGCAAATATTCATCATAAATTCGAGAATTCGCAATTATTTTCTCAATTGCGAAAATCGGCGATGTAATGATGCGCATATTTTGGCGCAATACGTGCAACTTCCCAATTTAGCAGGTCTGACTACATATTAGTGATTGGTGCACTATGTATTGTTGTGAACTTGCCTGTAGCTTGTATGTATGGACAGCAGAACACACTACACACTACCTAACACCCTGCACTGGAACCTATCAGCTACACTATATTACTATCTAACCTTCACTGACTATCTCCCACTAACTATCTGTATTATATATATGAGCTAACTAACTAACTAACTAACTAACTAATGTAATGGGACATCACAGCACTATGTATGTAGCATGTATGTATGGACAGCAGAACCTATCACACTACCTAACACCCTGCACTGGAACCTATCAGCTACACTATATCACTATCTAACCTACACTGACTATCTCCCATTAACTATCTGTATTATATATATGAGCTAACTAACTAACTAACTAACGTAATGTGACATCACAGCATTATGTATGTAGTATGTATGAACAGCAGAACCTATCACAGTACCTAACACCCTGCACTGGAACCTATCAGCTACACTATATCACTATCTAACCTACACTGACTATCTCCCACTAACTATCTGTATTATATATATGAGCTAACTAACTAATGCAATGTGACATCACAGCACTATGTATGTAGCATGTATGTATGGACAGCAGAACCTATCACACTACCTAACACTCTGCACTGGAACCTATCAGCTACACTATATTACTATCTAACCTACACTGACTATCTCCCACTTACTATCTGTATTATATATATGAGCTAACTAACTAACGTAATGTGACATCACAGCACTATGTATGTAGCATGTATGTATGGAAAGCAGAACCTATCACACTACCTAACACCCTTCACTGGAACCTATCCACTACACTATATCACTATCTAACCTACACTGACTATCTCCCACTTACTATCTGTATTATATATATGAGCTAACTAACTAACTAATGTAATGTGACATCACAGCACTATGTATGTAGCATGTATGTATGGACAGCAGAACCTATCACACTACCTAACACCCTGCACTGGAACCTATCAGCTACACCATCTCACTATATAATCTACACTGACTATCTCCCACTTACTATCTGTATTATATATATGAGCTAACTAACTAACGTAATGTGACATCACAGCACTATGTATGTAGCATGTATGTATGGACAGCAGAACCTATCACACTACCTAACACCCTGCACTGGAACCTATCAGCTACACTATATCACCATCTAACCTACCCTGATTATCTCCCACCAACGATCTGTAATATATATATAATCTAACTAACTATCTAATGTAATGTGACATCACAGCACTATGTATGTAGCATGTATGTATGGACAGCAGAACCCATCACACTACCTAACACCCTGCACTGGAACCTATCATCTACACTATATCACCATCTAACCTACCTTGACTATCTCCCACCAACGATCTGTAATATATATATGTAAGCTAACTAACTATCTAATGTAATGTGGCACAGAGCACAGCAATGACACTGCTGTCTCTCTCAGAACTGCAGAAAATGTCTGTGGGGAGCTTCTTATATAGTAAAGGGTTAGGCAACTTTCCTATTGGTTGCTAGGGATGTTGCTAAGCTCAGATAGACATTGCAGCCTTCTCATTGGCCCACAAGCAAGAAGCAGGGAGGGATCATGGGTTCAGAGGAAAAAAAATCTAGAACATTTGCAAATACGAATATATAGCACTATATTCTAAATATTCGCTCCAAACACTAATAACAAGTGCTGATTAAAAAGGGCGTGGCTTAGAGGAAGAGGTGTGGCTTCACTTTGCCGCCACATTTACTATAAGTTTTGCCATGAAGTGGCGGAAGTTATAGCTGAAGTTTACGCCAACTTCTGCCTCTTAACAAATCAGGCGCACCTCAAGCCAGTGCAGGGAGATCAAGACTGGCGGATGGGTCCACAAGTCTTGATATATCTCCCCCAGTGTTACGTTGCAGTTCCATCTCAGGCTCTATTCACACTTGTGTTAGTTCTTATTCATCAGCTTTGTGTTGCCCTATAACAGATGTAATCTACAAAAAACTGACAGACACATTATAAGTTAGCACAGCTAAATAACGGATAAGACACAACATAATGGATCAGTCATATCTGTAATGGATCCTATAAAACAGAAGCCATGCTGCCGGTGTGAACAGGACCTCCATCTATAGAATCTACACCAGCCCTGCTAGGTAGTATTGCAGCAGTCGTAAATGTCATATAAAGAAGCCCATATCCCTGTGATTTATGGGCTCCCGCTCAGCATACGTGCTTACATATATTTTGTGGCCTTTATGCAAGTGATGGCACCTCTGCGTAGGTGCTCCAGATGTGGAAAGTAATCTGAGGTGGAGTAGCTTCTCAATTTCATCAGCTTCTACTGTATCTTCATCACAGATGATTTCTTCCTAGATTGCATGCACTTAGGAGTCAGTGAAAATGGGGTAAATTGTCCCATATTTATCAAAATGGTGCTTTTACTATGCTAGATTTGGCACACATGACTAGGAGCGTTAGACACATTGCCTTATGCCACCTCATGGCCGGCGTACACGTAGACCTATAAACGGTGCATGTCTTTAATAAATTTGCCTCACTAAGGCCTCTTTCACACTAGCGTTTCAGCTTTCCGTCCTAGAGATCCGTCCTCGGGTCTCTAGGACGGAAAGCTACTGATCAGGATTATCCCCATGCATCCTGAATGGAGAGAAATCCGTTCAGGATGCATCAGGATGTCTTCCGTTCAGTATGTCAACGTTTTTTGGACGTTGACAAAAGCGCAGCATGCTGCGGATTTGTCTCCGTCCAAAAATCCGGAAGACATGCCCATTGAAGGGCATTAGTCCAGATCCGGCCTTTAGCTAAACGTCGTTTCTGCGCATCGCCGGATCCGACGTTTAGCTTTTTGTCAATGGTTACTATGGCAGCCAGGACGCTAAAGTCCTGGTTGCCATAGTAAGCAGAGGGAGCGGGGGAGCGGCATACTTACATTCCGTGCGGCTCCCGGGACGCTTCAGGATGACGTCAGGGCGCCCCAGTGCATAGATCACGTGATTGCATGGATCACGTGATCCATGCGCGCGGGGCGCTCTGGCGTCATTCAGAGCGCCCGGGAGCCGCATGGAATGTAGCATGCCGCTCCCGCTCCTCACTGCTAGTGGCAACCAGGACGCTAGTAGCGTCCTGGCTGCCATAGTAACACTGAAAGCATTTTGAAGACTGATCAGTCTTCAAATGCTTTCAGTTCACTTGCGTTGTGCCGGATCCGGCGTGCATTCCGGCGACGGAAGTGCACGCCGGATCCTAACAACGCAAGTGTGAAAGAGGCCTTAGGCCTCTTTCACACTGGCGTTTTATCTTCCCGTCCTAGAGTTCCGTCCTCGGGGCTCTAGGACGGAAAGATACTGATCAGGATTATCCTAATGCATTCTGAATGGAAAGAAATCCGTTCAGGAGGCATCAGGATGTCTTCAGTTCAGTACTGAGACATTTTTTGGCCGTAGAAAAATCCGCAGCATGCTGGCGTGGTGACACATATCTAAAATAAGCAATGAATTCGTCACATGCCGTTGTTCTCCACATTTTGCTGCATGTTATAGAATTCTAGGGCCTTTTTCTTGCTAACTCTGTAGTAGGTCCACAAACTTTTCACGTAGTTTATAGTGTTGTTATGTTCATCTGTGGCTGTCCCACTTCAGACAACAGTTCCCAGGGGCAGCTGTCAACTCATTTACAAATGTTCAGAAGTGCCCCTTGCCTTTCTGAAAATGGAAAAGGTGCCCCCTTCCCCCATGCCATATTCTTAACTTAACCCCTTCTCTCCAGCCCTGCTGTTAAAGACATACCGTATTTTTCACCCCATAAGACGCACTTCCCCCCCAAAGTGGTGAGAAAATGCCCTGCGTCTTATAGGGCGAATACTAATGTAGCTCTTCCATTATGGAAGTGCTTCATTAGTACTGGAGGACCAGGAAGCGGTAAGGGCTCTGTACTCACCGCTTCCTGGTCCTAGGCTATCGGCTGTGCAGGGCTGCGCACAGCATGAGGGCGCTCTGTGACCTCACACTGTGCACCGCGATACATAGCCGACAGCAGGATCAAGAGGATCGTGATAGTGAGGAGCGGTGGCGTCCAGGAGCAGGACAGGTAAGTGAGTTTTTTTATTTTATTTGCGCTGATGGCTGACATATAGGCGCTGATGGCTGAATTTATGGGGGCTGATGGCTGACATATAGGGGCTGATAGCTGACATATAGGGGCTGTTGGGTGACATATGGGGCTGATGGCTGACATATAGGGGCTGCTGGGTGACATATGGGGCTGATGGCTGACATATAGGGGCTGCTGGTTGACATATGTGGGCTGATGGCTGACATATAGGGGCTAATAGCTGAAATATAGGTTCTAATGGCTGACATATGGGGGCTGATGGCTGACATATGGGGGCTGATAGATAGCTGAAGGTTGGGGGGTTGATCTGTGGCATTGGGGGTCTGATCTGAGGTCTGATTGACATTGTGGGTTTGATTGTGGCTGTAAGCTGAGGTCTGATTGCTGGTCTGACCTGAGGTGTAATGGAAAATATTTTTTTCTTATTGTTCTTCTCTAAAACCTAGGCATGTCTTATGGGCCGATGCGTCTTATAGGGCGAAAAAATACGGTACGGTACGGAAAACATTACATACAGCACTACAAAATATACAGGGTGATACAGCGCCACATACCTCTTACATCCAGTAATGTCTCCTCTGATGTAAACATTGTCTATCCTCGTCTTCTCCATTTGGACCAGACTGCTATGATGATTTCTTTCAGCCATCTCTTGTCTCTGCAGAATTTGACAAACAGACATCTTAGTTTTGCATTTTTCCATCATCCTCCCTGTTCTGAACACCCCATCCTGCCACCCCCAATACTGTGTCCACAGTGCTCCCCAAAAATATTCTGCACAAACAGATAAGTCCCCTGAAAATACTAGTACCATAGAGTGCAACCTTCAATAATTATTGGCAAACAGTGTCCTAAAAAATAACTGTGACCAGTAGGGCTGCAGCTATCGACTATTTTTGTAATTGAGTATTCTATTGATTAATTCAACGATTAATCAAGTATTCTTATAACAAAAAAATAATTAAAAGAACGTTTTTTAGCTGCCCTCTCAGTGCCACCAGCTTCCCCCTCAGTGCCATCTGCTTCCTCCCAGTGCCATCAGTTTCCCCCCTAGTGCCATCAGCTTCCCACCAAAGCCAACAACTGCCCCCCAGTGCCACCAGCTGCCCCCTCAGTGCCATCAGCTGCTCCCCAGTGCCATCACCTTTCCCCCCAGTGCCATAAGCTGTCCCCCAGTGCCATCAGCTTCCCCCCTAGTGTCATCAGCTGCCCCATCAGTGCTATCAGCTGCCCCCAGTGCCACCAGCTGCTCCCCAGTTTCACCAGCTGCTCCCCAGTGCCACCAGCTGCCCCCCAGTACCATCAGCTGCCACCTGGTGCCATCAGGCTCCCCCCAGTGCCATCAGCTGCCCCTCTGTGCCATCAGCCTTCCCCCCAGTGCCATCAGCTTCCCCCCAGTGCCACCAGCTTGCCCCCCAGTGCCACCAGCTGCCCTTTAGTGCCACCAGCTTTCCCCAGTGCCACAACTTGCCCCCCAGTGCCACCAGCTGATCCCAATGTCTCCATCTGCCCTCCAGTGCCACCATCTTGCCCCCCTTTTCCACCAGCTGATCCCAGGGTCTCCAGCTGCTCCCCAGTGCCACCAGCTTGCCCTCCAGTGCCACCAACTGCCCTCCAGTGCCACCAGCTTGCCCCCCAGTGCCATCATCTCCCCCTCCTAGCCACGTCCCCAGCACCAGTACTTACCTTTCCTGTAGCGGCGCTCCACAGCTCATTCATCTTCTTCTCCGCATGCTGCACTGTCATCCTGACGTCACACAGCATCGGGTCATAGTGCACGCTTACGTGCACTATGACCTGACGATCTATCAGGATACAGTACAGTAGTACAGTACAGCGCGGTGCGGGCCGGTTGGTGACCAAGGAGCAGTGAGTACTAGCAGGCGCTTCACTCCCGCTCCTTGGTCACATGACACAAACGAATCCTCGATGCAAAAAATTTGGAATATATTGTGTCGAATTGCTTGATTCAATCGAGTAATTATTTCAGCCCTAGTGCCCTGCAAATAGTGTCCCTCACACAAATTGTATCGTAAACATAGTGTCCCCCAACAATAATTATGCTAAGATAATACTATGCCAGGGTGCCCCCACAGTAATAGTGCTCCCAAAAGTCCCACCAATAGTAACTATTCTCTGACAGAGTGCATGTAGTGGGAACAGTACCCCCAATAGTAATAATGTCCCCCATATTCTCTAAGTAGTAATAAAGTCCACCATAATGCCCCCACCAAAATTCCCCCTAATGTGTGCCAATACAAAAAATACCCTCTTACAATGTGTGCTACAATACAAATTACCCCCTTATAGTGTGCACCAGTACCAAAAATATCACTTATAATGTGTGTCAGTACAAAAAATACCCTCTTATAACGTGTGCCAGTATACAAAATGCCATCTTACAATGTGTTCTAGTACCAAAAAATGCCTCTTATAAAGTGTGCCAGTACAAAACCTTCTCTTATAATGTGTGCTAGTACAAAAATGTCCTGTATAATATGTGCAAGCATAAAAAAAAAAATACCCACTTATAATGTGTGCCAGTACAAAAAATACCCCTTTATGTGTGCCAGTACAAAAATGCCCCCTTCTGTGTACCAGTACAAAAAATGCCCCTTTATAGTGCCCCACGTAGATCCAATGTCTGCATAGTGCCCCCCTTTTGTTTGACAGTACAATAAAATACCCCCTTTTAGTGCCCCCAGTCATAATGATGCCCCTGATAGTGGACCAACAGCAAGCTGCTAAACAAAGATAATAAACTCAAATACTTACCTCCATGCTGCTGTCAGGATGCAGTGCAGAACACAGGCCTCTTCCTGGTGTCTCCTGAGATGTTTGCTGCCCTAATTAGGTAGCATGATGATGACTACATCATGACACCATTGTGCTGTCTGCGTCTGCACTAGACCTGAAGCCTATCCCTGGTAATGGCAGGGCAGGGAGACATTGCTTCCGTGCCCCGCTGCAGCATTCAACTGTAGCTCCATCCTGAGGACGCCGATACAGTTGAATATAGAGAGATAAGTGCCCTGCTGCCAACCTCACTTGTCCCTAAGTGGGCCACCTTAGAGAATCGCCTCGTTGGTGCACTCCCTGCTAATGTCTATGAAAATGCATAGGGATACGATAGTGATGGCACAGCACACATGTGATAGCCAACGTGAAGTATCTGCACATGAATAAGAGTGGTTATATACATAAGATAAAACTGGTCATGAGTGGAATGATAAAGGGGTTGGCAAAATCCCCTTCTTGGTCACATGACACGAGGGGAACAGGTCACCACGTGGCCAGCGATTGCCTGCAGTGGCGTCAAAATGGAAATTTACAACCCGGGAGCGCAGCAGAGCAGCCGAGTCAGGGGAGAGAAGGAGCCGGGTAGCCAGAGCTGGGAAGCAGGCAAGACAGAAGTGTTAGACTTAAAGATGCACCAAATCTATGAAATATTGTGCAATATTTCCTTAATTTGGCCCAAATTATAACAAGCAGCTTACTGGAAAACTGATCTTACAGAGGTTGTGCACCTTTTGGGAGGTGTTTGATAAACTTCCCTCTTGGGCAGACCTGCGAAGAGAAGCATACTTATCTGCTTCCCGACGCTGGCTCCTTGCTTCTTTTCATTCCTGCCTTCGCTTGAAGCAGAATCTCGAAGATAATCTCTGAAAACTCCTTTAATGCAGTGATGTCATAGTACAGATATAACTATTGCAGTGATGTCACAATACCGGAATAATGCACACAGCATCATGATACAAGGATAATGCACACAGTGATGATCTTGAAATGCAGCTTTGTCAGGGGTGCTGGCATTATAATACAAGGATAATGTACATGGCGATGTCACAGCACAGAGATAATGAGCACAGTGATGACAGAGCACAGAGATAATGAACACTGTGATGTCACAGCACATAGATAATGAACACTGTGATGTCACAGTACATAGATAATGAACACTGTGATGTAACAGCACAGAGATAATGAGCACAGTGATGACAGAGCACAGAGATAATGAACACTGTGATGTCACAGTACAGAGATAATGAACACTGTGATGTCACAGCACAGAGATAATGAGCACAGTGATGACAGAGCACAGAGATAATGAACACTGTGATGTCACAGTACAGAGATAATAAACACAGTGATGTCACAGCACAGAGACAATGAACACAGTGATGTCACAGTACAGAGATAATGAACACAGTGATGTCACAGTACAGAGATAATGAACACTGTGATGTCACAGTACAGAGATAATGAACACTGTGATGTCACAGTACAGAGATAATGAGCACTGTGATGTCACAGCACATAGATAATGAACACTGTGATGTCACAGTACAGAGATAATGAACACTGTGATGTCACAGTACAGAGATAATGAACACAGTGATGTCACAGCACAGAGACAATGAACACAGTGATGTCACAGTACAGAGATAATGAACACAGTGATGTCACAGTACAGAGATAATGAACACACTGATGTCACAGCACAGAGATAATGAGCACAGTGATGACAGAGCACAGAGATAATGAACACTGTGATGTCACAGCACAGTGATAATGAACACTGTGATGTCACAGCACATAGATAATGAACACTGTGATGTCACAGTACAGAGATAATGAACACTGTGATGTCACAGCACAGAGAAAATGAGCACAGTAATGACAGAGCACAGAGATAATGAACACTGTGATGTCACAGTACAGAGATAATGAACACTGTGATGTCTCAGCACAGAGACAATGAACACAGTGATGTCACAGTACAGAGATAATGAACACAGTGATTTCACAGTACAGAGATAATGAACACAGTGATGTCACAGCACAGAGATAATGAGCACAGTGATGACAGAGCACAGAGATAATGAACACTGTGATGTCACAGTACAGAGATAATGAACACTGTGATGTCTCAGCACAGAGACAATGAACACAGTGATGTCTCAGCACAGAGAAAATGAACACTGTGATGTCACAGTACAGAGATAATGAACACTGTGATGTCACAGTACAGAGATAATGAACACAGTGATGTCACAGTACAGAGATAATGAACACAGTGATGTCACAGTACAGAGATAATGAACACTATGATGTCACAGCACAGAGACAATGAACACAGTGATGTCACAGTACAGAGATAATGAACACTGTGATGTCACAGCACAGAGACAATGAACACTGTGATGTCACAGTACAGAGATAATGAACACTGTGATGTCACAGCACAGAGATAATGAACACAATGATGTCAGAGCACAGAGATAATGAACACTGTGATGTCACAGTACAGAGATAATGAACACAGTGATGTCACAGTACAGAGATAATGAACACTGTGATGTCACAGTACAGAGATAATGAACACAGGGCTGTCACAGCACAGAGACAATGAACACTGTGATGTCACAGCACAGAGACAATGAACACTGTGATGTCACAGTACAGAGATAATGAACACTGTGATGTCAGAGCACAGAGATAATGAACACTGTGATGTCACAGTACAGAGATAATGAACACAGTGATGTCAGAGCACAGAGATAATGAACACTGTGATGTCACAGCACAGATACACACAGTGATGTCACAGCACAGAGACAATGAACACAGTGATGTCACAGCACAGAGACAATGAACAAAGTGATGTCACAGCACATAGATAATGAACACTGTGATGTCACAGTACATAGATAATGAACACTGTGATGTCACAGCACAGAGATAATGAGCACAGTGATGACAGAGCACAGAGATAATGAACACTGTGATGTCACAGTACAGAGATAATGAACACTGTGATGTCTCAGCACAGAGACAATGAACACAGTGATGTCACAGTACAGAGATAATGAACACAGTGATTTCACAGTACAGAGATAATGAACACAGTGATGTCACAGCACAGAGATAATGAGCACAGTGATGACAGAGCACAGAGATAATGAACACTGTGATGTCACAGTACAGAGATAATGAACACTGTGATGTCTCAGCACAGAGACAATGAACACAGTGATGTCTCAGCACAGAGAAAATGAACACTGTGATGTCACAGTACAGAGATAATGAACACTGTGATGTTACAGTACAGAGATAATGAACACAGTGATGTCACAGTACAGAGATAATGAACACAGTGATGTCACAGTACAGAGATAATGAACACTATGATGTCACAGCACAGAGACAATGAACACAGTGATGTCACAGTACAGAGATAATGAACACTGTGATGTCACAGCACAGAGACAATGAACACTGTGATGTCACAGTACAGAGATAATGAACACTGTGATGTCACAGCACAGAGATAATGAACACAATGATGTCAGAGCACAGAGATAATGAACACTGTGATGTCACAGTACAGAGATAATGAACACAGTGATGTCACAGTACAGAGATAATGAACACTGTGATGTCACAGTACAGAGATAATGAACACAGGGCTGTCACAGCACAGAGACAATGAACACTGTGATGTCACAGCACAGAGACAATGAACACTGTGATGTCACAGTACAGAGATAATGAACACTGTGATGTCAGAGCACAGAGATAATGAACACTGTGATGTCACAGTACAGAGATAATGAACACAGTGATGTCAGAGCACAGAGATAATGAACACTGTGATGTCACAGCACAGATACACACAGTGATGTCACAGCACAGAGACAATGAACACAGTGATGTCACAGCACAGAGACAATGAACACAGTGATGTCACAGCACAGAGACAATGAACGCTGTGATGTCACAGCACAGAGATAATGAACACTGTGATGTCACAGCACAGAGATAATGAACTCTGTAATGTCACAGCACAGAGACAATGAACACAGTGATGTCACAGTATAGAGATAATGAACACAGTGATGTCACAGTACAGAGATGTAACGGACCGTTGCTGCAGACAAGGGGTAAAAACCGTTTAGGCGATCGGCCCCCTTTACAGAGATATAGGCACAGCTACTGCGGAACACCAAACTCCCGAACTGGATACAAAATAGCACTCCAACTCCCGTACTGGAACCTCCCAAATAGCTGCTAGCAGACGAACAGGAAAAGCAGACAATCAGCTTACACTCCTGGCAATCAGTCTCTAACAGCATACAGTGAATCCCCCCAAGAACGAGACGAGGCTCCGTATTGATGGTAAACAGGAATTCTAAATCTTATTAAGGGCTACCTGCCCGGTATTTATCCAGATCTCCCACCTGGTGGACACTCCCCTAGAGGACCAGAAGGAAGACTGCGACACGGGATACAGCAGCCAATCACACACATTGGGACAATACAGACACCCCCAGCATATCCCTCCCCTCTGCCTGTGATACCATCACCCTACATGGGTAATGCAATCATCACAGGCAGACGAATACACAATGTCTTCTGTCCTGGAGACAATTGAGGAGTCATTCAATTATCTCTCAGGACAAAGGGAAATCGCCAATACACATGTGGGGACAATAGGACAGACATCACTATTCAATACACAATGTCCCACCCTTTACAATACACACAGACATTTCAGAGACAAGACTCCATTATGCACATGGGGACACAGAACAAGCATTACTGTTAAAATACACCAGGTAAGACACATTACATTAAAACTATACATTTAACATATCCCCAGATAGCTCAGGTCTGAGCGCACATTATTAAGTGAATGGCGCTCAGACCACACGAATACAGTTTAATCGCCATGGAGCCAAAGTCTTTACAGTCAGTTTCATACGAATGGGCTCCATGGGATTCCTATCTGGGGTATAACACATTCAACCAAAACTACCGAACCCCAGGCAGAAAAGCACGAATTAAGCTTTTCTGCAGGTAAAAAGATGTCTTTTAACAGGGGGCCATAGTCCAAAGGCAGCAGGCGAGCAACCAGGTTTCTCCAATGCAATGTGGCGAGATTGGTCTCGTCACATCTCTCCCCTTTTCCAAACAGACTAACAGGGTATCTGACCTCCTGCCGGTCAGTGCCCTTGTTAGTCCAGCAGCCCACCCACAAAACACAATCAACAGCACAGCCCACCCACAATAAATAGTTACTGCAACTGGGTAGAGGAGAAGCTTGTCCATGTCCAGGTGCCTCACCACGGCTGTGCTGGAGTGCGAGTACGCTGACTTGGTGGGGTGCTGCATGGGCAGAGACCCGCGTCACTCTGCCCTGTTGCCAGCGCTACTGGGAGGGTAGCCTGGTTGAAGCCTGGTTGTTGGAGGGGAGACCGACTGTCTCCCCTTTAGATATACAGTCCTGCTGCTGGAGACCGACTGTCTCCCCTTTGGTTACACAGCTCTGCTGCTGGGGAAAGGAGACTGAGCTCTCTATTCCCTGCCCATTAATGATCCGCCGCTGGGGAGAGGTGGTAGTGAGCTCCTCTCCCATACATACCTTCCTCCTCAGTGGAGGGAGACCGACTGTCTCTCCTCCCAATACAGAGTCCTGCTGCTGGAGAAAGGAGACTGGGCTCTCTATTCCCTGCTGGTTACTCTGCCGCTGGGGACTGGAGACCGGGCTCCCAATTCCCAACAAATAATACTGCCACTGGGGAATGGAGACCGGGCTCCCAATTCCCGAAAAATCACGCTGCTGTGGGGCAGGAACAACTACCTCTGCCCCCTGTAGCTCAGCCTGCCGCTGGGGAATGGAGACCGGGCTCCCAATTCCCGAAAAATCACGCTGCTGCTGTGGGGCAGGAACAACTACCTCTGCCCCCTGTAGCTCAGCCTGCCGCTGGGGAATGGAGCTCAGGCTCCCAATTCCCTGTAATATCTCCCGCTGGGGAATGGAGCTCAGGCTCCCAATTCCCTGCAATATCTCCCGCTGGGGAATGGAGCTCAGGCTCCCAATTCCCTGCAATACCGGTGGAGAGACCTCGGTCCCATCTCCACCTGCCGCCTGGGGTTCCTCCCAGTAAATTTCAATAATATCTTCCCAGCGGAATGGGTCTGGAACTGGATCTGTCACCTTGCTGTCCTGCTGAGCCTTCCCAATGGAGTGGAAGAGATCTCGGTAGTCCTGCTCCAGTTCCCACTCCAGGGTTGCTAGGTGAGCCAGGTCTTGCTCTACCTCATGGGGTCATCCCCGTCATGCCTAGCCTCCCTCTCGTAGAAAATGTCCTGAAGTCTGTTCTGCGCAGGACTCCCGAAGTCAGGCTCTGCAAAGGACTCCCATAACAAGCCAGAACCATCAAACTCCTCTCCCTCTGGCTTGTCATGCTCGGCTGTCCAGGGTATATACTGTGCCATATACCACCAGAGCGCCTGGTAGGCATCCTCCAGCCATAGCTCCTGCCATACCCGGTGCTCTAGTTCCTTCACCCATTCATCCAGGGGCTGCTCTCCCAGAAAGGGCAGCCGCAGGGCCACTTGCTTCTGCCACCGCTGCTCTTCACTGGGGAGACTCTCACCCCGCTGGTATTGTACATTGTCCAGGGCCTGGTACCAGATGCCTTTCCTTAATGCATCCCGGCCATCCAGGTCCTCCTCCTCGTATGACACTGCTGGTTCCATTCTGTTGCTTTTAGGGTCGCTGTACTGGGACATGCGTTGCCCCCACTTGTAAATCCAAGGAAATGGTGTCTCCTGTAGCTGTCCTTCTGGCTGTAGGAACGATCCCGCTGCTCGCCACCAATTGTAACGGACCGTTGCTGCAGACAAGGGGTAAAAACCGCTTAGGCGATCGGCCCCTTTACAGAGATATAGGCACAGCTACTGCAGAACACCAAACTCCCGAACTGGATACAAAATAGCACTCCAACTCCCGTACTGGAACCTTCCCAAATAGCTGCTAGCAGACGAACAGGAAAAGCAGACAATCAGCTTACACTCCTGGCAATCAGTCTCTAACAGCATACAGTGAATCCCCCAAGAACGAGACGAGGCTCCGTATTGATGGTAAACAGGAATTCTATATTTTATTAAGGGCTACCTGCCCGGTATTTATCCAGATCTCCCACCTGGTGGACACTCCCTAGAGGACCAGAAGGAAGACTGCGACACGGGATACAGCAGCCAATCACACACATTGGGACAATACAGACACCCCCAGCATATCCCTCCCCTCTGCCTGTGATACCATCACCCTACATGGGTAATGCAATCATCACAGGCAGACGAATACACAATGTCTTCTGTCCTGGAGACAATTGAGGAGTCATTCAATTATCTCTCAGGACAAAGGGAAATCGCCAATACACATGTGGGGACAATAGGACAGACATCACTATTCAATACACAATGTCCCACCCTTTACAATACACACAGACATTTCAGAGACAAGACTCCATTATGCACATGGGGACACAGAACAAGCATTACTGTTAAAATACACCAGGTAAGACACATTACATTAAAACTATACATTTAACATATCCCCAGATAGCTCAGGTCTGAGCGCACATTATTAAGTGAATGGCGCTCAGACCACACGAATACAGTTTAATCGCCATGGAGCCAAAGTCTTTACAGTCAGTTTCATACGAATGGGCTCCATGGGATTCCTATCTGGGGTATAACACATTCAACCAAAACTACCGAACCCCAGGCAGAAAAGCACGAATTAAGCTTTTCTGCAGGTAAAAAAGATGTCTTTTAACAGGGGGCCATAGTCCAAAGGCAGCAGGCGAGCAACCAGGTTTCTCCAATGCAATGTGGCGAGATTGGTCTCGTCACAAGAGATAATGAACACTGTGATGTCACAGTATAGAGACAATGAACACAGTGATGTCACAGTACAGGGATAATGAACACTGTGATATACAGAGATAATGAATGCTGTAATGTCACAGCACAGAGATAATGAACACTGTGATGTCACAGTACAGAGATAATGAACACAATGATGTCTCAGTACAGAGATAATGAACACAGTGATGTCACAGTACAGAGATAATGAACACTGCGATGTCACAGCACAGAGATAATGAACACTGATGTCACAGCACAGAGACAATGAACACAGTGATGTCACAGTACAGAGATAATGAACACAGTGATGTCTCAGTACAGAGATAATGAACACAGTGATGTCACAGTACAGAGATAATGAACACTGTGATGTCACAGCACAGAGATAATGAACATTGATGTCACAGCAAAGAGACAATGAACACAGTGATGTCACAGCACAGAGACAATGAACACAGTGATGTCACAGTACAGAGTTAATGAACACAGTGATGTCACAGAACAGAGATAATGAACACTGTGATGTCACAGTACAGAGATAATGAACACAGTGATGTCATAGTACAGAGACAATGAACACAGTGATGTCACAGCACAGAGATAATAAACACTGTGATGTCACAGTACAGGGACAATGAACACAGTGATGTCACAGTACAGAGATAATGAACACTGTGATGTCACAGTACAGAGATAATGAACACAGTGATGTCACAGTACAGGGACAATGAACACAGTGATGTCACAGCACAGAGAGAATGAACACTGTGATGTCACAGTACAGAGATAATGAACACAGTGATGTCACAGTACAGATATAATGAACACAGTGATGTCACAGCACAGAGATAATGAACACAGTGATGTCACAGCACAGAGATAATGAACACAGTGATGTCACAGCACAGAGATAATGAACACTGTGATGTCACAGTACAGAGATAATGAACACTGTGATGTCACAGCACAGAGATAATGAACACTGTGATGTCACAGTACAGAGATAATGAACACAGTGATGTCACAGTACAGAGATAATGAACACTGTGATGTCACAGCACAGTGATAATGAACACTGTGATGTCACAGTACAGAGATAATGAACACAGTGATGTCACAGTACAGGGACAATGAACACAGTGATGTCACAGTACAGAGATAATGAACACAGTGATGTCACAGTACAGAGAGAATGAACACTGTGATGTCACAGTACAGAGATAATGAACACAGTGATGTCACAGCACAGAGAGAATGAACATTGTGATGTCACAGCACAGAGATAATGAACACTGTGATGTCACAGTACAGAGATAATGAACACAGTGATGTCACAGCACAGAGATAATGAACACAGTGATGTCACAGTACAGAGATAATAAACACTGATGTCACAGCACAGAAATAATGAACACTGTGATGTCACAGCACAGAGATAATGAACACAGTGATGTCACAGCACAGAGATAATGAACACAGTGATGTCACAGCACAGAGATAATGAACACTGTGATGTCACAGTACAGAGATAATGAACACTGTGATGTCACAGAACAGTGATAATGAACACTGTGATGTCACAGCACAGAGACAATGAACACAGTGATGTCACAGTACAGAGATAATGAACACTGTGATGTCACAGCACAGAGACAATGAACACAGTGATGTCACAGCACAGAGACAATGAACACTGTGATGTCACAGTACAGAGATAATGAACACTGTGATGTCACAGCACAGAGATAATGAACACTGTGATGTCACAGCACAGAGATAATGAACACTGTGATGTCACAGCACAGAGATAATGAACACTGTGATGTCACAGTACAGAGATAATGAACACTGTGATGTCACAGTACAGAGACAATGAACACAGTGATGTCACAGTACAGAGATAATGAACACAGTGATGTCACAGTACAGAGATAATAAACACTGTGATGTCACAGTACAGAGATAATGAACACAGTGATGTCACAGTACAGAGATAATGAACACAGTGATGTCACAGCACAGAGCTAATGAACACTTTGATGTCACAGTACAGAGATAATGAACTCTGTGATGTCACAGCACAGAGACAATGAACACAGTGATGTCACAGTACAGAGACAATGAACACAGTGATATCACAGTACAGAGACAATGAACACTGTGATGTCACAGCACAGAGACAATGAACACTGTGATGTCACAGCACAGAGACAATGAACACAGTGATGTCACAGCACAGAGACAATGAACACAGTGATGTCACAGTACAGAGACAATGAACACAGTGATGTCACAGCACAGAGACAATGAACACAGTGATGTCACAGTACAGAGATAATGAACACAGTGATGTCACAGTACAGAGATAATAAACACTGTGATGTCACAGCACAGAAATAATGAACACAGTGATGTCAAATCACAGAGATAATGAACACAGTGATGTCACAGTTCAGAGACAATGAACACAGTGATGTCACAGTACAGAGAGAATGAACACTGTGATGTCACAGTAAAGAGATGATGAACACAGTGATGTCAAAGCACAGAGATAATCACACAGTGATGTCACAGTACAGAGACAATGAACACAGTGATGTCACAGCACAGAGATAATGAACACTGTGATGTCACAGTACAGAGATAATGAACACAGTGATGTCACAGCACAGAGACAATGAACACTGTGATGTCACAGTACAGAGATAATGAACACAGTGATGTCACAGTACAGAGATAATGAACACAGTGATGTCACAGTACAGAGATAATGAACACTGTGATGTCACAGTACAGAGACAATGAACACAGTGATGTCACAGTACAGAGATAATGAACACTGTGATGTCACAGTACAGAGATAATGAACACTGTGATGTCACAGCACAGAGACAATGAACACTGTGATGTCACAGTACAGAGATAATGAACACAGTGATGTCACAGCACAGAGATAATGAACACAGTGATGTCACAGTACAGAGATAATGAACACTGTGATGTCACAGTACAGAGATAATGAACACTGTGATGTCACAGTACAGAGATAATGAACACAGTGATGTCACAGCACAGAGACAATGAACACTGTGATGTCACAGCACAGAGATAATGAACACTGTGATGTCACAGCACAGAGATAATGAACACTGTGATGTCACAGTACAGAGACAATGAACACTGTGATGTCACAGTACAGAGACAATGAACACAGTGATGTCAAAGAACAGAGATAATGAACACTGTGATGTCACAGTACAGAGATAATGAACACTGTGATGTCACAGTACAGAGATAATGAACACTGTGATGTCACAGCACAGGGACAATGAACACAGTGATGTCACAGTACAGAGATAATGAACACAGTGATGTCACAGTACAGAGATAATGAACACAGTGATGTCACAGCACAGAGATAATAAACACTGTGATGTCACAGTACAGAGAAAATGAACACAGTGATGTCACAGCACAGAGACAATGAACACAGTGATGTCACAGCACAGAGACAATGAACACAGTGATGTTACAGTTCAGAGATAATGAACACAGTGATGTCACAGTACAGAGATAATAAACACTGATGTCACAGCACAGAAATAATGAACACAGTGATGTCACAGTCACAGAGATAATGAACACAGTGATGTCACAGCACAGAGATAATAAACACTGTGATGTCACAGTACAGAGATAATGAACACAGTGATGTCACAGCACAGAGATAATGAACACTGTGATGTCACAGTACAGAGATAATGAACACAGTGATGTCACAGTACAGAGATAATGAACACAGTGATGTCACAGTACAGGGATAATGAACACAGTGATGTCACAGTACAGAGATAATGAACACAGTGATGTCACAGTACAGAGACAATGAACACAGTGATGTCACAGTACAGAGATAATGAACACAGTGATGTCACAGTACAGAGATAATGAATGCTGTAATGTCACAGTACAGAGACAATGAACACAGTGATGTCAAAGCACAGAGACAATGAACACAGTGATGTCACAGTACAGAGATAATGAACACAGTGATGTCACAGTACAGAGATAATGAACACAGTGATGTCACAGTACAGAGATAATAAACACTGTGATGTCACAGTACAGAGATAATGAACACTGTGATGTCACAGTACAGAGATAATGAACACAGTGATGTCATAGTACAGAGACAATGAACACAGTGATGTCACAGCACAGAGACAATGAACACAGTGATGTTACAGTTCAGAGATAATGAACACAGTGATTTCACTGTACAGAGATAATGAACACTGTGTTGTCACAGCACAGAGACAATGAACACAGTGATGTCACAGTACAGAGATAATGAACACAGTGATGTCACAGTACAGAGATAATGAACACAGTGATGTCACAGTACAGAGATAATGAACACAGTGATGTCACAGCACAGAGATAATGAACACATTGATGTCACAGCACAGAGACAATGAACACAGTGATGTCACAGTACAGAGATAATGAACACAGTGATGTCACAGCACAGAGATAATGAACACTGTGATGTCACAGCACAGAGACAATGAACACTGTGATGTCACAGCACAGAGATAATGAACACTGTGATGTCACAGTACAGAGATAATGAACACTGTGATGTCACAGTACAGAGACAATGAACACAGTGATGTCAAAGCACAGAGATAATGAACACAGTGATGTCACAGCACAGAGAGAATGAACACTGTGATGTCACAGTACAGAGATAATGAACACTGTGATGTCACAGCACAGAGAGAATGAACACTGTGATGTCACAGTACAGAGATAATGAACACAGTGATGTCACAGCACAGAGAGAATGAACATTGTGATGTCACAGCACAGAGATAATGAACACTGTGATGTCACAGTACAGATATAATGAACACAGTGATGTCACAGCACAGAGATAATGAACACAGTGATGTCACAGCACAGAGATAATGAACACTGTGATGTCACAGTACAGAGATAATGAACACTGTGATGTCACAGCACAGAGAGAATGAACACTGTGATGTCACAGTACAGAGATAATGAACACAGTGATGTCACAGCACAGAGATAATGAACACTGTGATGTCACAGCACAGTGATAATGAACACTGTGATGTCACAGTACAGAGATAATGAACACAGTGATGTCACAGTACAGGGATAATGAACACAGTGATGTCACAGTACAGAGATAATGAACACAGTGATGTCACAGTACAGAGATAATGAACACTGTGATGTCACAGTACAGAGATAATGAACACAGTGATGTCACAGCACAGAGATAATGAACACAGTGATGTCACAGCACAGAGATAATGAACACTGTGATGTCACAGTACAGAGATAATGAACACAGTGATGTCACAGTACAGAGATAATGAACACTGTGATGTCACAGCACAGTGATAATGAACACTGTGATGTCACAGTACAGAGATAATGAACACTGTGATGTCACAGTACAGAGATAATGAACACAGTGATGTCACAGTACAGAGATAATGAACACAGTGATGTCACAGTACAGGGACAATGAACACAGTGATGTCACAGTACAGAGATAATGAACACAGTGATGTCACAGTACAGAGATAATGAACACAGTGATGTCACAGTACAGGGACAATGAACACAGTGATGTCACAGTACAGAGATAATGAACACAGTGATGTCACAGTACAGAGATAATGAACACAGTGATGTCACAGCACAGAGAGAATGAACATTGTGATGTCACAGCACAGAGATAATGAACACTGTGATGTCACAGTACAGAGATAATGAACACAGTGATGTCACAGCACAGAGATAATAAACACAGTGATGTCACAGTACAGAGATAATAAACACAGTGATGTCACAGCACAGAGATAATGAACACTGTGATGTCACAGTACAGAGATAATAAACACAGTGATGTCACAGCACAGAGATAATGAACACAGTGATGTCACAGCACAGAGATAATGAACACAGTGATGTCACAGTACAGAGATAATGAACACAGTGATGTCACAGTACAGTGATAATGAACACAGTGATGTCACAGTACAGAGATAATGAACACAGTGATGTCACAGTACAGAGATAATGAACACAGTGATGTCACAGCACAGTGATAATGAACACAGTGATGTCACAGTACAGAGATAATGAACACTGTGATGTCACAGCACAGAGATAATGAACACAGTGATGTCACAGTACAGAGATAATAAACACAGTGATGTCACAGTACAGAGATAATGAACACAGTGATGTCACAGTACAGAGATAATGAACACAGTGATGTCACAGTACAGAGATAATGAACACAGTGATGTCACAGTACAGAGATAATGAACACAGTGATGTCACAGTACAGAGATAATGAACACAGTGATGTCACAGTACAGAGATAATGAACACAGTGATGTCACAGTACAGAGATAATGAACACAGTGATGTCACAGTACAGAGATAATGAACACAGTGATGTCACAGTACAGAGATAATAAACACAGTGATGTCACAGTACAGAGATAATGAACACAGTGATGTCACAGTACAGAGATAATGAACACAGTGATGTCACAGTACAGAGATAATGAACACAGTGATGTCACAGTACAGAGATAATGAACACAGTGATGTCACAGTACAGAGATAATGAACACAGTGATGTCACAGTACAGAGATAATAAACACAGTGATGTCACAGTACAGAGATAATAAACACAGTGATGTCACAGTACAGAGATAATAAACACAGTGATGTCACAGTACAGAGATAATGAACACAGTGATGTCACAGTACAGAGATAATAAACACAGTGATGTCACAGTACAGAGATAATAAACACAGTGATGTCACAGTACAGAGATAATGAACACAGTGATGTCACAGTACAGAGATAATAAACACAGTGATGTCACAGTACAGAGATAATGAACACAGTGATGTCACAGTACAGAGATAATAAACACAGTGATGTCACAGTACAGAGATAATAAACACAGTGATGTCACAGTACAGAGATAATGAACACAGTGATGTCACAGTACAGAGATAATAAACACAGTGATGTCACAGTACAGAGATAATGAACACAGTGATGTCACAGTACAGAGATAATAAACACAGTGATGTCACAGTACAGAGATAATAAACACAGTGATGTCACAGTACAGAGATAATAAACACAGTGATGTCACAGTACAGAGATAATGAACACAGTGATGTCACAGTACAGAGATAATAAACACAGTGATGTCACAGTACAGAGATAATAAACACAGTGATGTCACAGTACAGGGATAATAAACACAGTGATGTCACAGTACAGAGATAATAAACACAGTGATGTCACAGTACAGAGATAATAAACACAGTGATGTCACAGTACAGGGATAATAAACACAGTGATGTCACAGTACAGAGATAATGAACACAGTGATGTCACAGTACAGAGATAATGAACACAGTGATGTCACAGTACAGAGATAATAAACACAGTGATGTCACAGTACAGAGATAATAAACACAGTGATGTCACAGTACAGAGATAATAAACACAGTGATGTCACAGTACAGAGATAATAAACACAGTGATGTCACAGTACAGAGATAATAAACACAGTGATGTCACAGTACAGAGATAATGAACACAGTGATGTCACAGTACAGAGATAATAAACACAGTGATGTCACAGTACAGAGATAATAAACACAGTGATGTCACAGTACAGGGATAATAAACACAGTGATGTCACAGTACAGAGATAATAAACACAGTGATGTCACAGTACAGAGATAATAAACACAGTGATGTCACAGTACAGAGATAATAAACACAGTGATGTCACAGTACAGAGATAATAAACACAGTGATGTCACAGTACAGAGATAATAAACACAGTGATGTCACAGTACAGAGATAATGAACACAGTGATGTCACAGTACAGAGATAATAAACACAGTGATGTCACAGTACAGAGATAATAAACACAGTGATGTCACAGTACAGAGATAATAAACACAGTGATGTCACAGTACAGAGATAATAAACACAGTGATGTCACAGTACAGAGATAATAAACACAGTGATGTCACAGTACAGGGATAATAAACACAGTGATGTCACAGTACAGAGATAATGAACACAGGTATGTGACAGTACAGAGATAATAAACACTATTAAAGAGGACCTGTCACCACTCCTGACATGCCTGTTTTAATAGCTGCATGCGCTCCCTATGTAATAACAATTCTGGAACATCTATTCTCATGGCTCTATGTTGTGCCATATTATTTCTACAAGAAGTTATAAATGAACTGCCAGCAGTCTACAGTAAGGGTTCAGAAGGGTGGTAACAAGTTGGGGGTGTGTCCCTGCATAGAGTCAGTCTGTGCTGATACACACCTCCAAGTAGTAACACCCCTCTGTACCCTAACTGCAGTCTGCTAGCAATTCATTAATAACTTGTAGTAGAAATTATACAAGAATGGCACAACATCGTCTCATACGGATAGATGCTCCAGAATTGTTATTATATGGGGAATGCATGGAGCTATTAAAACAGGAATGTGAGTAAAGGTGACAGGTTCTCTTTAACTGTCATAGTGGGCACAGGGCCAGGGTGCCAGTATTGTAGGGACTGGTTTTAGTGTTATACAAAAACTATTATTAAAGGAGAGTCTGTCACTACTCTACAGCATTTTTAATTGCTTGTATTACACTGTAGTTATCCTACAGTCATTTCTAAATATACCTTTATGTCCAATTCAAAGTTCTCTTTTATAAATATGCAAATTAGGTGGAAAAGAGCCCAGACGGCTGTACTTATCCGTTGGGGAGCTCCTCTTCTTCTTCTCTCCTCCTTCATGCTGCAGCTGTAAATGCATGTGCACCTTTTCCCTATGTGTTGGCCCGTATGGTCTGTATTTATCTGCTGCCAGCAGTCTCATTGACTGAACAGCGTATGCACAGTTCAGTTCATAAGGCTGTTGGCAGCAGATAAATACAGACCGGGCAAGAAAACACATAAAGGAAAGGTGCACATGTGCGAGATTTTACAGTGGCAGCATGGTGACAATAGGGCATCTAAGAGGAGAGAATAAAGGGGGAGGAGCTGGGCTCCACAATGGATAAGTACAGCCCCTTGGGCTCTTTTCAGCCTCATTTGCATACAGTGATACCTCGGTTCACGAACGCTTCTGTTCACGAACAACTCGGTTCACGAACAGAAAAGTTCGTAAAAATATGCTCCGGTTCACGAACTCCGCCTCGGTTCACGAACGCAAGCCGCGGCCATTTTAATGCTAATTTCAGGCTGTCACATGGTCGGGACTTCCTGTAGGAAGACCGTGGAGAGAAGAAGCAAGAATAAGAGACACAGAAAGAAGTACTCTGCAAGCATTATAAGTGATTATACTGTATTTTATCACATACAGTACATACTGTACACAGAAAGAAGTACTCTGCAAGCATTATACAGTACAGTAAGTGATTATACTGTATTTTATCACAGTTAGCAGTGATGCCATAAAATCCATTATGCAAAAATGGAATGAGTGCCATGATTTCTTTGAAAAGCACCACCCCAACATTACTGTCACAAACAGAGTGTTAAATCTCATGAATGATAATGTGGTCTCTCATTTCCGGAGGGTTATGCAGCGCAGAAAGAGACAAGTGACATTGGACAGATTTTTCAGACAAACTGAGCCTGCAGCTAGGAGACAAAGGAGAGAGGAAACCCCTGAAGAAGATCTCCCTGATGTCCTTATGGAGGGGGACTCTCCCCCCAAACAATAACTGCCTCCCACCTTACTGTCCTCTCTTAATAAATAACTACAGTATACTGTACTTTACTAATGTGTATTGTCATTTGTTTCATATTTTTGGGCTTCAAAAACCCCCCAAAAAAAGTCAGCACGGATTAACCGGATTTACATTGAACCCTATGGGAAAATGTGCCTCGGTTCACGACCAATTCGGTTCGCGACCAGAGTCAGTTCACGAATTAAGTTCGTGAACCGAGGTATCACTGTATTTCTAAAAGCATTTTTTGGGTGGGTCACAGAAAACTTTAATTGGCATGAGGAGACTTATAGGCCATACATTCTCCTCTGGAATTCTGGGAAGAAAGGGATGCAAATTAGCTCCTAACAAGCTCTGCCTCTAATGCCACCAGATGTAAGGCAGCTATCCTATAAGTCAATGTTTGACCCTTTAAATAGGCCTGAAGACTTATATTTTAAGTTAGCCAGCATCTCATCTGCAAACAGCTGTTTCTGGGTGATTGCTCCTCATCAGTGCAGAGCAGAGAGTACTAGCTTAATTGGGTGATAGGCCAAGTCAGGATTTGGGGGGAACTATCTCTCCATAGGGGAGAGAGCACCTTAGTGGTAGCTATCCTATAAACTCTCTGTTCTGCACTGATGAGCAGCAATCACCCCGAAACAGCTGTCTGCAGATGAGGTGCTGGCTTAGTTAATATCCGAGTCATGTCCAAGTCATGTCTCAAGGCCTATTTAAAGGGTGGAACATTGACTTATAGGACAGCTGCTTTACATCTGATGACATTAGAGGCAGGGCTTGTTAAGATCTCATTTGCATCCCTTTCATACAAGCAGTTACAAATGCTGTAAGGTGGTAACAGATTCCCTTTAAAGAGGTTGCCTCTAGACTAACCCTTTTCATATACACTCCTCTATGAGCCAGAGAGAGGCACAGCTACAAAGAGTGGCTCTAGTGGAAATGAATCCTCCATGTATTACATGGTCTGCCATTAATGTCTCAATTTCGGCAAAATGTATGTCAAAGACTGTTTCCATTATTTTTGTGAGGCAACCTCTTTCATTTGAGCTAGAACTGATATATACATCACACAGCCCATAATCTTACTGTATCTCTAATTCTAATAGATTTTTGAAGCAGGCGCTATGCCTCAGACGTTTTTTACAAATCTGCTCCACATTGTGTTTTTTTTAAATCTGAGACCTTGGTTAAATATTTCGGTAAAGATGTGAGGAACACATTTTGCCCCCACCCTTCCTATAACATCGCTCTAGTGTTGGGATGCTAGAACAGTCCCAGGATCCCTTAGGATAGATTCACACACGGCAGATTTGCTTACTCATTTGTAGATTCTAACAATATTACATTTAATGTTTTAATTAACCTCAGGAAATGTACTTTCCACACTGAAGAATCGTGGATATTATATCCTAATCTTGGGTGCGTTCCCAGTGACACAGCTCCGTATGTTTTTTAATAGCACATTAATTGTTTTCTTATTTGTCTGCTTGTGCAAAGCCTTTACAAGTCAGGCTGTGACAGCCATAGATTATCGGAAATAATGGCTATAATATAAAAACAATTCTCCGTACAAACTTTCCAACAGCCTAACGCGAGCTTGCCTCATCTGACAGAGAACTAAAGGACGCACACTTTCCAAACATAAAAGCGAGCGTATTTGTAAATACGGGTTGTATGCCAAATAGATAAATCCTTGAAACAAAAAGCTTTCTGGCTGAGAGCATCGGGGTAATAAAGAGGTGCAACGGTCGTACGAACTCTTGGATCGCACTATGTACAACACAAATTAAAAACCTCTATTTGGGAGTTGCTGAAAATTTTATCCTCTGTTCGTGAGGATAAAGTGTTCAGAACCTACACGAGATCATGGGAAATTTGTGGTTTAACTGAAAATGTTTCCGACTTTTTAAAAGTTTTGTACCATTTACATCTGTCCAATGTTAAAGCTGTCAGCGTCATTGTGATAGAGGTGGTGATGTTTAAAGCTGTGCCTTAGTTCGAGCATAGTGACGTCTGGATCCATAAGCCTCTGTTGGCATTGCATTGGCAGAGCATCTTAGGTTCTTCCCATGTTCCCAGTGGAGTTCACTGTTGTATTGTCTTCCTTGTGCATTGCTGAACTCTGCATATTATATGTGGCTAAGGGTGGGTTCACACAAGCGTTATGGTTTCCGATATGGCTTTCTGTTATAACATGGTTATAACGGAAAATAACGGAATCCATAAAACGGAGGACGGATCCGTTCTTCTGCTCATAGACTTGTATTATGACGGAATGCAAAACGGAAGCCTTTAAAAGGCATTCCATTTGCTTTCCATCATAATAGAAGTCTGTGAGAAAGCATAACGGACCCGTCTGGTTCCCGTTATGGAAGACGGAAAAAAAAGTCCTGTTGACAGGACTTTGTTTTCCTTCTTGCATAACGGGACCCAGATGGATCAGTTATGCTTTCCCATAGACTTCTATTAGGACGGAGCAAAACTGAATGCCTTTTAAAGGCTTCCGTTTTGCATTCCGTCATAATACAAGTCTATGGGCAGAAGAACGGATCCGTCCTCCGTTTTATGGATTCCGTTATTTTCCGTTATAACCATGTTATAACGGAAAGCCATAACGGAAACCATAACGCTTGTGTGAACCCACCCTAATTAGTTTTTCTCATGGAAATGTAAAAACCAATGACATTTTTATAGATAAGTAGATAGATAGATATTAGATAGATAATAGATAGATAGATAGATAGATAGATAGACAGACAGATAGATAGATAATAAAAATATATTCTCATTTTTTGGTACTATTCTGGGGTGTATAACTTTTTGATCACTTTTTATTTTATTGTTTGTCGTAAATGAAGCGACCTAAAACGGTGACATTTTGACGTTTTTTATTCAGTTTCGCCGTTTGCCGCATGGGGAAGATATTTTTATATTTTTACAGTATGGGTGTTTTCGCACATGGAAATACCCATGATGTGTATTTTTTTAGTTTCTTTTTATTTTCATTTTGGGGAAAGTGATTTGAATTTTTATATGTTCTCATCACGGGCATCTATGTCCCTTTTGATGCAAGCCATTATCTTACTGGCCTTGGCAGTAGCTGCCTGACACTGGTTTCTACAGCTTAGTTTGCTGTTCACTAAAATTCCTAAGTCTGTTTCCATGTCAGTGTTATCTAGTGTTACACCATTTAGTATGTACTGGTGACTTGCATTATTCCTTCCCATGTGCATAACCTTACATTTGTCAGTGTTAAACCTCATCTGCCACTTCCTTGCCCAAGCCTCCAATCTATCCAGATCCCTCTGTAGCAGAAAACTGTCCTCTTCAGTGTTAATTACTTTACATAGTTTAGTGTCATCTGCAAAAATAGATATTTTACTGTGCAGGCCTTCTACAAGATCATTAATAAATATATTGAAGAGAATAGGGCCCAATACTGACCCCTGAGGTACCCCACTAGTGACAGTGACCCAATCTGAGTATCTACCGTTAATAACCACCCTCTGTTTTCTATTACTCAGCCAGTTACTTACCCACATACAGACATTTTCTCCCAGTCCGCGCATCCTCATTTTATATACTAACCTTTTATGAGGTACAATGTCAAATGCTTTGGAGAAGTCCAGATATACGACATCCATTGATTCGCCGCTGTCAAGTCTAGAACTTACCTCCTCATAGAAACTGTTTGACATGACCAATTCCTCATGAAGCCAGTAGGTGTAAGACATAGTTGCAATATGGATGTATGACTTGGCTATTTACCCTTGTCACGTTCTTGTATGGATATAGTGTAGTCACTTTCAGTAGTCACCAGGTAGCCCAAAAACTCATTTGTGCACTGTCTATAAAGCTATGAGCTTATAGAGCATATTTACAGTCATACTGAAGTACTAGCTAAGGAACATTTACAATGAGGATCATCTGGCACCACAAGAACTCACCCATAAATAAGCGTGTGAAATGAATAATAAGTGGATAGAGATTTCCTGATACCAATCAGTTTATAGCAGGGGTTAGCAATGTTTTTTGTATGGCGTGCCAATAAAAAAGAAAAAAAGAAAAAGACTGACGTTCTCAGTGTGCCGTGAAATAAAGCAGAAATCACATAACACAAACTGTATGTGACCATATTTTTGGACCACAAAATGCAATTTTAGCAAGAAAAAAATCTTTATAAAAAGTACCTGTACCAGACCACCCTGAGGAGCGCTGATACAGCACTTTTCTGGATCAACGACAGAGGTGTGTGCATCTGCACACTTTTCTCTGTCCTTGCCCATCGATCTATGTGATCAGTGTGATCTATGAAGTGGACTGTGGGAAACACAGCCTTCTCTATGCTGAAGGTCCCGAAGCTGCAGTGAGGAAGATGAAAGCTCCAACTAAATGCAGATTGAGGACCATTGATGATGTCACAAGTGGGAGGGGCCATACAACAAAGAGCAGAAATGTGAGTTTTAATTACAGATAATAGTGTGTGCGTCAGCTGTGTATGCAGCAGAGCTGTGTATGTTAACTGTGTATGCAGCAAAGCTGTGTGTATCAGCTGTGCATGCAGCAGAACAGTGTGTATGTATATATAGGTCAGCTGTGTGTAGCAGAGATGTGTGTGTGTCAGTTGTGTACAGTTCTGGGCCCCTGTGAACAAGGCAGACATAGCAGAGCTGGAAAGGGTTCAGAGGAGGGCAACTAAAGTAAGAACTGGAATGAGTTATCCACAGTGAAAGGTTATCAAAATTAGGGTTATTCACTTTAGAAAAAAGGCGACTGAGGGGAGATCTAATAGCTATGTACAAATATATCAGGGGTCAGTACAGAGATCTCTACTTTCATCTTTTTATCCCCAGGACTGTGACTGTGACGAGGGGACATCCTCTGCGTCTGGAGGAAAGAAGGTTTGTACACAAACATAGAAGAGGATTCTTTTCGGTAAGAGCAGTGAGACTATGGAACTCTCTGCCTGAGGAGGTAGTGATGGTGAGTACAATAAAGGAATTCAAGAGGAGCCTGGATGTATTTCTGGAGTGTAATAATATTACAGGTTATAGCTACTAGAGAGGGGCCTGGATGTATTTCTGGAGTGTAATAATATTACAGGTTATAGCTACTAGAGATGGGTCGTTGATCCAGGGAGTTATTCTGATTGCCTGGAGTCGGGAAGGAATTTTTTCCCATTAAGTGGGGAAAATTGGCTTCTGCCTCACAGGTTTTTTTTTGCCTTCCTCTGGATCAACTTGCAGGATGACAGGCCGAATTGGATGGACAAATGTCTTTTTTCGGCCTTATGTACTATGTTACTAATTGTGCCTGCAGCAGAGCTCTGTGTGTGTTAGCTGGTCATGGAGTAAAAACAAACACCCAAAATCTTTTTTTTTTTTTTGCAGAACAAGCATGGTGGGAACATGCACTACAGAGCAAAGACAGTAGGCACATTTACTGGGATAGGTACATTTAATAAGGTGACCACACGTGCCATTGCTGTTTCTTCCAATGATTAGCAGATGACACACTAAGGTTAACTTCTAGAAAATTTACACTAGCACATCCATAAAGCACACTAAGTTTAACAGGAGCTGAAACGTCACAAAAAAAGATAGAAAACATCCTGCACGATATGATAACTGAATACATGGATATGCATGGCTACATTTATAAAAGAAAAATCACAGATAATAATGCACAATGGATGCATACATTTAATACAGACAAAGCTCTCACTCTGATATGATAAAATCTGAGTCCCTCAGTCATTAGCTGTGCGTGCTCCTCCTCTCACTGGTTGCTGGATGCACACAGAGGTGACTAGGAGCTGCACACTATATGTGCAGGGTCTGCTCTCCTGAATGTAGATGCCCACGGCATAGGTAGGTTTAGAGTTGGACCTGCCTGACTGAGACCACCTTGGAGAGGGTAGGCAGGCACCAAAGTGTTTTGATCAAAATATATTGGCTGGGAGTCTCAGATTTTATCATATGATAGTGAGGGCTTAATCCATATATAATATTTACGCCTATTGTGTTAGTGCATTATTTTCCGTAATATTTTCTTAGCAGGAGCTGACCAAAACTATTAACCACATTTAAGCTAGACCACAAATTTAATGACCCTAACCTCTCTACTTTATTTACCCCTTCCTGAGATGCATCGTACATGTATGGCGATGCGGGAAGAGGGAAGTGAGTTCCCGACACACCTGTACATGTACAGCACGGTCATCGGGCAGTTATCTCAGGGGCTCTGCAAATGTAATGTAGTCCCCACAAACCATTCCAGGAAAATTCATGCTCCAAAAGCCAAATGGCTTTCCATCGCTTCTGAGCCCTGCCGTGTGCCCATACAGCAGCTTACGTCCACATTTATGGTATTTTTGTACCCAGTAGAATGAGTCTATCAATTACAAATAGTGTGGTGTGAGTGTCAGATGGCAGTAGCTGGGCACAAAGTTTAGTCTATATATGTGGAAAAGTGTGCGTTAATTTCTGTAACGTCCTTGTGGCATCAAAATACTAACTCCTCCCTTTAAAGGGGTTGCATCACAAAACAAATTCTACATTTTTCAAACCAGCACCTGGATCTTAATACCTTTGTAATTGTCAGTAATTAATTAGGGGCTACTTTTTGGGGGTTTCCAGGGTTGGGGTACCTCAGAATTTCTTCAAATGAGACATAGCATCCAAAAACTATTCCAGCAAAATCTGCCCTCCAAAAACTTTTGGTGCTCTCTTTCTTCTGAGCCCTGCTGTGCGCCCATACAACAGCTTATGAACACATATGGGGTGTTTTTGTGAGCTGCAAAATCAGAATAATAAATATTTAGGTTTGTTTTGCTGTTAACTCTTATGCCTTATTCGTACAGTCAGTGTTTGGTCGGTCCGTGATTGAGAGCCAAAACCAGGTCCAGCTCAGCACAGGTGCAGAGCTTTCCATTATACTTATCTCTGTGTAACTTGTATTTTACTTAACTTGTATTTTATACATTTAAATTGCTGCTTATTCTGGGCTTTGAAGTCCAGGAGACGGTCCTATCAGTGATTGACAGCTATCTCTGTATAGACAGTCAAAGATGGAAGGCTGTCAATCACTGATAGGATTGCCGCCTTGACCAGAATGTACAGGAATTGAAATAAATGAAGTATAAGTCTTTTCCTATAAAACTTTCTAGCTCCTCCTGCTCTATAACATGATACCTGCAGCTAAAACATCATGTTTAACCCCTTCTACGCCGGGCCAGTTTTCACCTTCCCGCCCAGGCCATTTTTTGCAAATCTAACATGTGTCACTTTATGTGGTAATAGCTTTGGAACACTTTTACTTATCCAAGCCATTCTGAGATTGTTTTCTCGTGACACATTGTACTTCATGATAGTCATAAATTTGAGTCAATATATTTCACCTTTATTAGTAAAAAAAAAATAAAAAATTTACCAAACATTTTGAATAATTCCCAAATTTTCAAATTTCAATTTCTCTACTTTTATAATAGATAGTAATACCTCATATAATAGTTATTGCTTTACATTTCCCATATGTCTACTTCATGTTTGGATTATTTTGAAAATTAAAAATGTTTTGGGGGTGGTTAGAAGGCTTAGAAGTTTAGAAGCAAATTTTCTAATTTTTCAGAAAATTTCCAAAACCCACTTTTTAAGGACCAGTTCAGATCTGAAGTCACTTTATGGGGCTTACATAATGAAAACCATCCATAAATTACCCTGATTCTGTGGTTTACAGAGAAACCCCACATGTGGTCGTAAACTGCTGTATGGCCACATGGCAGGGCGCAGAAGGAAAGGAACGCCATATGGTTTTTGGAAGGCAGATTTAACCGAACTAGTTTTTAGATGCCATGTCCCATTTGAAGCACCCCTACAGTAGAAACTCAAAAAAGTGACCACATTTTGAAAACTACGGGATAAGGTGCCAGTTTTATTGATACTATTTTGAGGTACATATGATTTTTAATTGCTCTATATTATGTTTTTTGTGAGGCAAGGTAACCAAAAAATTGATGTTTTGGGACTGTTTTTATTTTTTATTTTTTACAACATTCATCTGACAGGGTAGATCAGGTGCTTTTTTTTATAGAGCAGGTTTTTAAAGATGCAATGATATCAAATACGTCTACTTTTTATGTTTGTTTGTTCCAGTTTGACATAATAAAGCATTTTAGAAAAAAAAATTGTTTTTGTGTCTCCATTTTCTGAAGGCCCTATTTTTTTTATTTTTCTGCCGATCATCTAGTGCAGGGGCTTGTTTTTTGCAGGAAGAAATGCCGTTTTTATTGGTATATTGGTATTGGTATTTATTATTACACTTTATAGGGCAAGGTGACCAAAAAACAGGTTGTTTTGGCACAGTTTTTATTTTTTTATTTATCCAGCGTTCACCTGAGGGGTTAAGTCATGTGATATTTTTTATAGAGCAGATCATTATGAACGTGGAAATACCTAATATGTCCACTTTTTCTTATTTATTTAAGTTTTACACAATAATAGCATTTTTTAAACCCAAATAATGATGTTTCAGTGTTGCCATAGTCTGAGAGCCATATCTTTTTTATTTTTTGACCGATTGTCTTAGGTAAGGTCTCACTTTTTGCAGGACGAGTTGACGGTTTGATTGGTACTATTTTGGGGGGTATATGCCTTTTTGATCGCCTGGTGTTGCAATTTTTGTGATGTAAGGTGACAAAAATGGCTTTTTTTTACAGTTTTCATTTTTTATTTTTTACGGTGTTCACCTAAGGGGTTAAGTCATGTGATATTTTTATACAGCTGGTTGTTATAACAGCGACGATACCTAATATGTCAACTTTTTTTAAATTTATTTCACTTTAACACAATAATAGCAGTTTAAAGCAAAAAAAAAAAAACAACATATTTTAGTGTCTCCATTTCTGAGAGTGATAGCTTTTTTATTTTTTGGCCGATTGTCTTACTTAGGGTCTCATTTTATGCGGGATGAGGTGACGGTTTGATTGGTACTATTTTGGGGGGCATATGTCTTTTTGATCGCTTGCTGTTGCAATTTTTGTGGCTTTTTTTACACCGTTTTTATTTTTATTTTTTTACGGTATTCCCCTGAGGGGTTAGTTCATGTGATATTTTTATAGACAGGTTCTTATGGACGTGGCAATACATAATATGTGTATTTTATTTTATGTATTTCACTTTAGCACAATAAGAGCAGTTTTGAAACAAAAAAATTTTGTTTTAGTGTCTCCATGTTCTGAGAGCTTTTTGGGCGGTTATTTTTTTGGGCGGTCTTAGGTAGGGGCTCACGGTTTTATTGATACCATTTTGGGGGACATACGCCTTTTTGATCACTTGGTGTTGCAGTTTTTGTGTTGTAAGGTGACAAAAATGGCTTTTTTTTACACCGTTTTTATTTTATTTTTTATGGTGTTTATCGGACAGGGTGGATCATGTGATATATTTATAGAGCCGGTCATTACGCGGTGATACCTAATATGTGTGTTTTTTGTTTTTTATTATAAAATAAGGGGAAAGGTATGTTTTTTTTTCTTTTTTTACTTATAAACTTTATTAATTTTATTTAAAACACTTATTTTTTTTACTATTTTGTTGTTTACTTTATTTTTGACTTTCACTTTTTGGGGTCTGATCCCCTGTGCAATGCTTTGCAATACTTCTGTGTTGTAAAGCATTGCCTGTTAGTGTATTACACTGATTAATACACTCACAGGTTGCCTAGGAGACTTAGCCTGAGGCTGCATCTCCTGGGCACCCGTAGAAGGCATGTCCCGATGCCGTGCAAGGCATTGGGCAGCCTTTGCACGGCATCCGGCTGCCTTCTCACACATCGGGCCCCTGCCACAGCAGTGCGGGGCCCGATGAGCTCCCTCACCTGCAGCAAACCCCTTCTATGTCGCGGTCAGCGTGGATAGCGGCATAGAAGTGGTTAATCCGCCGGCATTGTTGTAAACAGCGATGCCGGCGGATACAGCAGGGGCCCGGTTACCACGGATGCCGCCTGATCACCATGACGTACTATTAAGTCCAAATGCGCAAAGGCAGTGCCTTCCATGATGTAATAGTAAGTCATGTGTCAGAAAGGGGTTAACATGACAAGTTCCATTTAAATGTAGTTTAAGTTCAAGTTCAAATTCAGAAAATAGTTAGATCTTCTAAATTTTCTGTAAATTTTAGAGTTTAAAAAAAAAAAAAATGATTGTAAAACATATCAACTCAAATTTGGCACCACCATGAAGTATGGTGTGTCACGAGAAAACATTCTCGATTTCCTACACCATCAGCTGAGGCCCAACTACCACAGCCCCTGCAGCCGGAGATCCTTAGTTCCCCTGCTCCAGCAGGAGGTTCCGGCACTTTGAAGCAACAAGTGGCTGCAACCATTGCCAGTGTGACCAGCCGGTCACAACCAGATGCCTCCTTGAGGGCAGTGGAGTTCCACCACTGCAGAAAGTCTGACTTACAAAAGGCAGGAACGCCCTTTGATGTCATTTAGCCGCTCCAACAGTGAGGAAGACTTCAGATACCTCCTCTAAGGAGCTTCCCTTCTGGCCCATTTTCTGTTTCTGTTGCTGTCACGGGTAATGGGGAGGGGATAAGACCAGATAACACACAGAAGGAATAGACCAGAGTCTAGGCCTCAAAGCTAAGGGAGAGGGATGGTGACCTCCTAGGAATCCCTAAACCTCTCCCTAACTCCTGCCCTTATGAGTAGACCCTAAAGGTGGAAATACTCATACACTGGAACCTTAGCCCTGGAGACCCTGGAAGGCCCTAGGAGTGGTGGCAGGGAATAAGAGTACTGGTTCCTCCCCAGATAAAGGAACCAGCGTCTACCTGAGGACTAGACAACAACACATACAAGCGCAAAACAAAATGCACTTAGCTTAAAGAAAATGGAGGAGCAGGAGATCCAAAGGAACAACACACCAGCTCAACCCCATGGTAAGCAGTGTGAGTCAAAACTAAATAGCCTCAGTAATGACCACACGCTGCACCTGACAAGAGGTGTGGTCATTACCAAACAACAACACTGCAAGATGAAAACAGAGATATCAGATACCCTCACATGCCACCAGTCTTGCAGATCTTCTCACCTCTGTCATGGGAGGGACCGTGACAGTTGCCCTTGTTTGGCCCTCATCTGAATGTACATGCTTTGTTAGGACTCCGCCCATCTTCAGTAACTTCATGTCCCAGTTACGTCTAACAGCACCAATCCCCCTTTTTTCCCCTTCTCAGGTTAAGTGGGAACCTCTCTTTACCTTAAAGGGTTCTCATGAAAATGTGCTGCTATTTTATATCATACCCCATGTGTAGTACAAATATTGACTCTTCTACCTTAAGTCGGAAAGGACTCTTGCACTATTCGTTCCAGTTTGGTGAACTTAACAAGTTAAGCACCCAAGGAATAGACTCAAACGTTTACATGAGCATTTTGCGGTCTTTATTGTTAAAATTATTTGCTTTTTGTTTTTGCACTATATTTTTGCACTAATGTTTTAAAATTTTAGCAACGTTAAAGCACTTTAGTCCATTGTCTGGACTCTATTACCGCTATGTGATTCATGCGCTTGTATGGACTTTGGAAAAATAATATTGTTAGCTAGATAGATAGCGTTCTTACTTTATGCTCATATGGACTGCCTCTGAGTACACTGAATACTAATGGTCTTATGTCACCTTGTGTTAGCATAGAAAGCCTAGGCATTGTATTGTGTTGTTGCTACACAAGGGGAACCAAGTGGTAAGTCATAAGCAGGTCTAACATCGTCAAGGGTAACCCTGCTGCAACAATGTATGTTAAGAGGGAATAGCCCTCATGGGAACTGTGGAGAGTAAACTAGCTCCTTCTCATAGTTCTACAGTAGATGTCTTAAGGTATTGCGCACTGCCATTGCACTATGCAGAATACATTTATTAAATAGCTCAGTGGGTTTACTAAATTTTTCAATACATAGAATTTATAAGTATTCAGATCCAGGTGCTGGTTTGAAAAATGTACAATGATTTTCATGGCACAACCCCTATTAAACTTGACATACTGCCTGGAAAGGTTGAACCTGCTGACTGAAATGATGCCTGTCTCATAAAAATCTGTTGTGGAGTTCTCAACAAAATAAGGCTTTCATTCTTTATGCAAATAAAAGCTTCAGTGCACCATGGATGAGGCCTGTCCTCTCATTGTACCTCAGCTTTCCAAATCTAGTCCCTTGCTGCCTAGAAATTGTCATTATTATAGCATACACAGCATAAAGAATAAAAGTCTTTTATATCAGGATTCAGGAATGCTGCAACTGATTTTTACAAGACAAGTATCATTTTAATCAGCAGGGTCAATCCTATCATGCAGTATACATGTTCTAATTGGGTTGCTGCTGCTGACAGATGATCTTTAAACGTGTGCATGGCTTACCACTTGGCAGGGGCGGATTGGGAACTTAAAGTGGCCAACGGAAAAAAAAATTATATTAGTGGCCTCATGTTGTAGTTGTGCCTAAACTGAGAGATGGTGAAGACAATATGTGGGGCCAACACAAGTAGATGGGGCCAACACAAGTAGGTGGAGTTGGCAGTACATTTTACATTCCTCACTTTCAGGCATCCTTTTCACCTTCTGAGCACAAACGCCCCATCCTGGTGCACCGACAGTATTAAGCAGCTGCCATTCCCAATCCTGTGCCCGCTATGTTCCTCAGTGCCTCCAAATATTTTACTGTAGAAGTACAGCTAGGCCCAATAGGTTTAGTGCTCCTTCATAGCGCCCCAGTAGTAATATTGCTCCCTATATTGGCCCCAAATGTAATATGGTCCTCCAGAGTGACCCAGTAGAAATAAAGTCCTGCCAGTGCCCCTAATAGTCATAAAGCCATCTACAGTGCTCATTATTAATAATGCCCTCCTATAGTTCCCCTAGCAATAATAATGAAACCCTGTAGTACCCTCAGTAAGAGTAAGGCTGGTTTCACAATGCATTGAACTCGCAGCGTGTATCTGTGGAAGCTCCTGTACTCACCTCCTTAGCACTGATGGGGTCGCACAGCATTATAATGATTTATGATGCTATGTAACCCTTACAGTTCTGAAATGTATTGTATAACACTGACATAATACATTCCAGAACTGTAAGGGTTACATAGCATCATAAATCAATATAATTCTATGCGACCTGTCAGTGCTGGAAGGTTAGGACGGGTACTCTCACTGATGCACATTGCGAATCCAATGCGTTTAACTTGCTTGTGTGAAACCAGCCTAATGTCTTCTATTTTGCCCGTAGTAATAATAATGGCTCGTTTTATGCCCCAAGTAATAATAATATCCCACATTGTTCTCACTAATTCTCCTGAGTATTTAAAATCCCCCCTATTGTGTCCTCAGTAATAAAAAAAAGAAGTGCTTCCTATAGTGCTGGCAGTTATGTTCCCTATAGTGTCCGCAGTAAAGCCCCTATAGTACCTCAAGTAATACCCCTTGAAGTGCTCCCAATATTCTAAATGCCCCCTATCTTTTTTTTACTTGGCCACCATTTTGGTTGTTGGCTCCTAGGCCAAAGTGACAGGTAGCCAAACTGAAAAACCATACATATGTTTCTTCTCGTGCAAGTGCATGCCAGGAGTGATATAGCAGCAGCCACACTCTAAACCATGCTCTGTGTAAGCTGTGTGCCAAATCACTGCTGCCAAAAATACGCATGAGCAATTCTAACTTGAAGAAGACGAGAAATCTAGCTTGATCTCCTAAGTGCCAGCTCACAAATAGGCTATAACTTTATTGTTTGTTATAGGCAACTGTTCCTCTCTTATTGTGCATTGTTATACATGTGGCTATAAAAGTGTATGGAAAAAACACCAGATATGAATTATATTACATAAAATGGAGCATAAATATATTGTGTCATTTTTTATTGATTCTAGCCAAGCAATATATTATAAAGGTGGCTCATATGAGATGGTTATACAAACTGCCTGCATAATATATGACCATGCTCCTTGCTGAACTGTTGAGTCAGGCAAATCCAATATCTTGTCTGTGAGTGGCAAAAGTACAGTTTCCATTACCGTGCACATTGGCTTGGAGGATTTTTTGCTCCAATCCACTGTACACAGTAACAAAAGTGGTACTTTTACCACTCACAGACGTGATATTGGATCATTTTTCTGAAATTAATGACCAAGTCTAATATTTTTGACCTATCTGTTTGATTTGGGTATCTTTAATCTTCTTTTAGGATTTGTGTGAAAATCTGATATAGTTATAGATCAAATTTATGCAGAAGTATAGAAAATTCTGAAGACTTTTAATATTTAATATAAAGTCTCTTCTGGTTTTGATTTCTAAATACATTTCGTGGATGATAGATAATTTTCTGGCTGGTGCCAGATACTCAGTACTTCGCTAAGCCTGTATATATTATGTGTATGTAGCCCCTGACTACTTGGCATTTGCTTTCTTGTGTGTTGCTCATCTGTTTATTTTTAATAAGTTTGAATGTTTTGATATTTATTAAAGACTGCGTTTTGGGGGGATTTTATGGTGTATTCCACTTTTTTGTCGGAGATATATTGTTTTCACACTGAAAAGCTGATGGTCACCAGTGGGTTCATTCTTTAACATAAGAGTAAGTAAAGGAAAATTATTAGTATGCATTCTGCAATGACCCAGAGTGAAAATAGAAGTAACACAATTAAAATATACAAACTGTAGTCTTGAAGGTCTGTGGCTTATACCAGTTTGGGTTGTACATACAATGGTCTTTTTCAAGCCACAATTTTGCTTACATAACTGATTAACACAGTACAGTATTTTACTGGCACTGCAAAACATATAAAGAATAGAGGCAGAAGTCCTGCTGTGCAATTAAATAATACTGTAGTTATAAATCATAATTACAAAAAATATTTATAGAAAATAAAACAGTCTATAAATATAATGCTTTAATATTACTGAGCTAAGGCAGGGAGCTAAAGAGAGACAAGTACTCAATTGTATACAATAACTGTGAACAGAAGTTGCATAGATGTCAGTCTATGGAGCAAAGTAATATTCTAAGCATGTAAAGCTTTAATAAACACAACTATTAGATTAAAATGCAGTAACCTGGACAAATGGAATCATGAATTCCAAAAAAACTACACTGAAAGAAACATTATATAAATTACAAAGTATGGATAATTTCTAATAACACATCTAGAAAAAAAATGCATCTGTTATACTCTCAATGGTAATTACTTTGTAAAAGTCAATTCCAAAGGTGATGTGTTCTGGTTCTTCAACAGATCAAGCAATAGGTGTAACAAGGTATGTGCCAAATCTACATTTATTACCTATACACAGGATAGGTCATGGGCGTAGGAAGCCCCAAAAATCTGGGGGGGGCAGCACTTATGGGGCCCCTGTGT
Organism: Bufotes viridis; assembly: GCA_033119425.1. Classification (NCBI taxonomy): domain Eukaryota; kingdom Metazoa; phylum Chordata; class Amphibia; order Anura; family Bufonidae; genus Bufotes; species Bufotes viridis. The sequence goes on from CM065590.1 coordinate 254,334,774, forward strand.
CCCCGCCCATCCCCAAAGGCACACCCACATATCTCTCCACCCCCCAAGTGCCAAAAATCTCTCTCCCCCCCTCCTTATGGGCCAGTGGGTCCGGTTTAAAAAAAAAAAAACACACACACACAAAACAAGACACCTGTACTTACCTCCATCCGTCACAGCGATGCGATGCAGGCCTCTTCCGGCCTGTGTCCCGCGCTGTACGGCTCACAGACGGCGCGATGACGGCATCGCGCCGCCTGTACCAACATCTGATAGGCTGCCAGCCTAGTGCCGGCAGCCTATCAGAGGAGCAGGGAAGGGAGACGCCTCTCCCTCTCCTGCTCCGCAGCACAGCCATCTGTATCGCTGTCCTGGGGACGGCAATACAGATGACTATGGAGATGAACGCTTCCACAATGGAAGCGTTCATCTCTCTGTGCCCTGCCACCGCCGCACACATTGCCCTGCTGCCGCTGGGGGGGATTTTTGCATACCTGTCCCCCCGCATTATTTCCTGGGGGGGATCCGACCCCCCCCGTCCCCCCCGCTTCCTACGCCCGAGGGATAGGTAACAAATGTCTGATTGCCAGGAGCTTCACCTCTAGGACAACCATGATCACTAGAATGGAGGTACTAAGGCCCTAGTTCCACAGTACTGCACTGAAATAGAGTGGCAGTCGAGCATACGCACTGCTGCTCCATTCAAAGTCTATTCAACTGATGGAGCCAACTACAGCACTATTTAAAGCCGTGTTGTTTTTTTCGTGGGAAAGTTGGAGATTTTTTTTAGACATAGTTTTGGGTGTGTATAATGTTTACTACTTTTGATATTTATATAATGGTAAAATTGTTCTACTTTTACCAGTCAAAAAAAAAAAAAAAAATTCTCACCATTGTGATTGCAGGAAAGAACAGAAAAGGTGATCAGCAGGGGTACTGGGTATCAGACCCCCACAATCAGCTAGTGCCTGAGGGTAGGCCATCTGTTATATTGGCGCCTGTGTCTGCTACTTCTATTAGGAAAATTACTCATTGACCAACTACTACTCCCATTTTTCCCTTCACTACCACTCCATTCCTTTCCTTTTCTTTGCTTTGTGTGCTGCTGTACGGCTGCTTCTAATTACTAGTCAGCTTCTGCTGTAACTCAGTGTTGTTGACTTGATTTCCATGCCTGAGCAATTAGGTTCCTAGTTTGCTAAGTTCCTTGCAAAGGTATACTGTTTTCTGTTGTCTGTCTGTGTACCAACCTGTGCCTGTTTACCACTGTGACCCTCTGCTGCCAGCCCTAACCTTGGGCCTGTTTTATGGATTTCCACTAACTTTTCAGCCTTTTACTGACTACGTGTTTTGCCTATTTAGCAACTTGGTGGTTCCCTGCAGCGAAGTCCAGATTCCTGTACAGGGGTTTAAGGGTGAATACCATGAAGCTGCCAGAAAAACACCCTTAGGTTTTTCCCAACGTCATACCAGTTGTTTGACTATGGTTCCATACCCACTGCTGTAACAGTTTCCTTAGGCTTGGAGGCTGTCTGTCGCCAGGAGCAACTGCTGCATTATCTACATTATTTATGGCCAGCTGAACACCCTGTCCACTGCCACTCCGGTACCTCAGCCTCAAATTGCTGTGTTTGTACCATCACCTCCTCCAGTCACAGTCTCTGGGGTCTTCAGTCTGCATGTCCCACTTTTTCCACGTTATAAAGGGAATCCTAGGTTGTGTTGTGGATTCCTGAACCAGTGCACCATCCACTTCGAGTTACTGCCTCACCAATTCTCTCCAACCAGTCCAAGATAACATTTCTGTTCTCCCTGCTGTCTGGTGAAGCACTCACCTTGGCTACTCCTCTACAGGAACGCAGCTATCCTCTGACCAGTAATTTACAAGAATTCTTGTCTACCTCCCAAAAGGTCTTTAATGAGCCTGGTCATACTTCTTCAGCAGCCTCATCTCTCCTGTGCCTCCGCCAAGACAATCTCACAGTCTGGCAGTACGCCATTCAGTTCACACTGGCTTCTGAATTGTCAATGAACAATGAGGCTCTGTTGGCATCTTTCTGATAGGGTCTGTCAGATCTTATTAAATATTAACTAGCGGGTTGCGATGTCCCATCCACCATGGATGACTTGATTATCCTGGCTACCCGAACTGAGATTTCCTTCAGAAAACATTCCAGAGAATCTTCACATGATAGAAAAGTTCCTAGGTTGGCACCTACTTTCCAGAGACCCATGCTTCCATCACCTGCATCCCTTGATCCTGAGCTTATGTAACTGAACAAGATTGATTATCTGAGGAGGAGCATCCGTACAGACACAATAAGAACTTATACATGTATTGCAGAGCCAAAATACACTATGTGCTGTCCTTTCAAGGCATGGAAACTCCAGAGCCTAGGGCCAGTTGGAGAAAGCTCTCTCCAGATGTAACTTTTCCTGTGTTTCTGACCTGCAGTGAGATCCCGTTTGCTGTGGAGGCCTTCCTTGACTCTGGCTCGGCGGGAAACTTCCTGCATCAGGCCTTAGCGAACCAATATTCCATACCCACCGTGTGCCTGAAGAAGTCATTGGTGGTGACATCTGTCTATGGAAGGTGCTCCCGGAATCCATACAGTATGTCACACTGCCCATGGGGCTTCAAGTTGGAATTCTGCACACAGAGAAGATCTCATTCTAAGGACTGCAGGGACAATCCTGGCTTTGATTGTCCTGTTCCTAATTGTAACTTGAGGTAGATTTTGCTTTGGGGCTCTTAGCCCTGCGCGATTTAGCAGGGGGGCTGCCTGGGTGAAAATAGAGGTATGTCCAGGTTCACCTCTGAACCCGGACAACCCCTTTAAATGCTAGGATTTTTACTAAGTTGGGTCTTAGAGGAACCTACAATCTCACCAGAGATGACCATTACGAATATTTGCTACTGCATTGCTCCATGAATTTGTTGATGATATTTTCCGTGATCTCTTTCATACCTGTGTAGTAGTTTATCCGGATGACGTCCTGATTTTCTCACCTAACCACTTCACACCTGAAGCACGTATGCACGGTTCTTCAGGGCCTGAGAGAAAACAGATTGTACTCTAAATTTGAAAAATGCATGTTTGAAAAAACATCTCTATCCTTCCTAGGCTACATTATCTCAGATCGTGGCTTAGAGATGGATTATGAGAATCTGTCCGCTGTATTGAACTGGCTTCACCCAACAGACCTGCATGCTATCCAGTGATTCCTAGATTTCGTAAATTATTATTGACAGTTCATTCCTCACTTTTCTGTGTTGACTGCCCCTATTGCTGCCCTTACTAGGAAGGGGGGACTTCAAAGGAGTGGTCTCCCGATGTAACTACTTAATTAGTGACAGGAAATTACTCACTTGACTCTTGAATAATGGTGTCACCTGCTGGTGTCTTCTAGTCATTATCTACACAGACTACAAGAACTTAACTTACCTGCAGTCAGCTCAACAACTCATATCTATGAAAACTAGGTGGTCACTGTTCTTTGCGCATTTTAATTTTGTCCTGCATTTCCGGCTAGCTAACAAAAATATTAAACTGGATGCCCTCTCGCAATCTTTTGATCCTGCTGATTATACTGATGAACCCAATCACATTATTGATCCTGCCCACACTGTTTCTGTTGCTCCTGTTCAGCTGAGAGACATTCCACCTGGCAAAACGTTTGTTCCTGAGTCCAAGTCCAAGGTTATCAGTCATCCTGGCTTCCGCAAGACTGCCAGTCTGATTACTCAGTATTACTGGTGACCAACACTGTCTAACAACATCCAAGAATTTATTGCTACCTGTTCTACCTGTGCCCAAAACAAGTCTCTTAAGCAAAAACCTGCCGGTTGTCTACACCTCTTGCCTGTGCCTGATGTCTCATGGCAGCATATCGCCATGGACTTTATTACTGACCTGCCTTCTTCCACTGAGTGCACGGTAATAGGGGTGGTGGCTGATTGGTTCTCAAAGAAGGCTCACTTTGTGCTTTTGCCTGGTCTATCACCTGCCAGCTAGCTAAGTCGCCATTTACATATCGTGTCTGAATGGGGATGCAAATTACATCCAAATTTTGGAAAGCTATGTGGAACCTTCTGGATGTCAAATTAGGCTTATCATTTGCATACCATCCGCAAACCAATGGTCAAGGGGAATGCAATAATCAGATCTTTACCAACTACTTGAGACCGAGAGATTAATTGCCAAAGAGAGTAAAACTAACCCTAAAATGTTCTTCAATTATATAAATAGTAAAAAATATAAATCTGAAGGAGTCGGCCCTCTACATAGCAATGAGGGGGGTGTTGCAGAGAGCGACGAGGATAAAGCAAAACTATTAAATATTTTTTTCTCCACTATATTCACTGAGGAAAATAAACTGTCAGATGAAATGCAGAATGTAAAAGTAAATTCCCATTAAAAGTGCCCTGTCTGACCCAGGAAAAGAAGTACAACAGCGACTTAAAAAGATTAAAATAGACAAATCGCCAGGACCGAATGGCATACACCCCCGTATCCTAAGGGAATTAAGTGATGTCATAGCCAGACCATTATTTCTGATATTTACGGACTCTATAATAACAGGAATGTTCCACAGGATTGGCGCATAGCAAATGTGGTGCCAATATTCAAAAAGGGTCCAAAACAGAGCCTGGAAATTATAGGCCGGTAAGTTTAACATCTATTGTTGGTAAACTGTTTGAAGGGTTTTTAAGAGATGCTATTTTGGAGTATCTCAATGAAAATAAGCAAATAACGCCATATCAGCATGGCTTCATGAGGGATCGGTCATGCCAAACAAATTTAATCAGCTTCTATGAGGAGGTAAGTTCTAGACTTGACAGCGGCGAATCAATGGATGTCGTATATCTGGACTTCTCCAAAGCATTTGACACCGTACCTCATAAAAGGTTAGTATATAAAATGAGGATGCTCAAACTGGGAGAAAATGGCTGTATGTGGGTAAGTAACTGGCTGAGTGACAGAAAACAAAGGGTGGTTATTAACGGTCGATACTCAGATTGGGTCACTGTAACTAGTGGGGTACCTCAGGGGTCAGTATTGGGCCCTATTCTCTTCAATATATTTATTAATGATCTTGTAGAAGGCCTGCACAGTAAAATATCTATTTTTGCAGATGACACTAAACTGTGTAAAGTAATTAACACTGAAGAGGACAGTTTTCTGCTACAGAGGGATCTGGATGGATTGGAGGCTTGGGCAGAAAAATGGCAGATGAGGTTTAACACTGACAAATGTAAAGTTATGCACATGGGAAGGAATAATGCAAGTCACCCGTACATAGTAAATGGTAAAACACTCGGTAACACTGACATGGAAAAGGATCTAGGAATTTTAATAAACAGCAAATTAAGCTGCAAAAACCAGTGTCAGGCAGCTACTGCCAAGGCCAATAAGATAATGGGTTGCATCAAAAAGGGCATAGATCCGTTGATGAGAACATGGTCCTACCACTTTACAAATCACTAGTCAGACCACACATGGAGTACTGTGTACAGTTCTGGGCTCCTGTGAAACAAGACAGACATAGCAGAGCTGGAGAGGGTTCAGAGGAGGGCAACTAAAGTAATAACTGGAATGAGGGATCTACAGTACCCTGAAAGGTTATCAAAATTAGGGTTATTCACTTTAGAAAAAGACGGCTGAGGGAAGATCTAATATCTATGTATAAATATATCAGGGGTCAGTACAGAGATCTGTCCTATCATCTATTTATCCCCAGGACTGTGACTGTAGACAAGGGGACATCCTCTGCGTCTGAGGAAAGAAGGTTTGTACACAAACATAGAAAAGGATTCTTCACTGTAAGAGCAGTGAGACTATGGAACTCTCTGCCTGAGGAGGTGGTGATGGTGAGTACAATAAAGGAATTCAAGAGGGGACTGGATTTATTTCTGGAGTGTAATAATATTACAGGCTACAGCTACTAGAGAGGGGTCGTTGATCCAGGGAGTTATTCTGATTGCCTGATTGGAGTCGGGAAGAATTTTTTTTTCCCCTTAAGTGAGGAAAATTGGCTTCTGCCTCACAGGGGTTTTTTGCCTTCCTCTGGATCAACTTGTAGGAAACAGGCCGAACTGGATGGACAAATGTCTTTTTTCGGTGTTATATACTATGTTACTATGTTACTATGTTACTTGCGCCACTTCACCAATGCACAACAGAATGATTAGGCTGCTTTGCTTCTGTGGGCAGAATTTCCATATAATAACCATTCTAGCAAGGCTGCCAGCAAGTTTCCATTCCTCCTTGTGTATAGTCTCCTCTTCCTGTCGCTATTTCATCTGGTGTACCTGAAGCTGACTCTTCTAGATCTGGAAGACTAAGGACACTGAGTGCAGTTCTCAGCTCGAATAAAGAAGTTTCCTAACCGAACATGCAGGCCCCCACCTCTTTTTTTACCCAGATACAGGGCCGGCGCGTCCTATAAGCGGACTAGGCCGCCGCGTAGAGCGCCCCTTGGCAAGGGGCGCTGCTAGGAGCGCCGGCTCTGCCTCATGCTGCAGCCGCCCGAGCGCTTTGAATTGAGCCTCAGACGGCTGCAGCACTGCCCGGGCTGGCGTGTCCATGAGGACGCACCGCCCGGGCTCAGCAAGAGGAGAGGAGCTGACAGGAGGGAAGCGCTCAGCGCTCCCTCCTGTCAGTCCATTAGCGTGGCCGAGCTCTTTATGGTCGCGGGTACAGGGAGCATCTGTCTCCTGTACCCGGCCGGACTGACATGAAGTGCGCACACAGTGTGCACTTCCTGTCAGTCCGTCAGGTACAGGAAACTAAAGCTCCTGTACCCCTGGACCATAAAGAGCTCGGCCACGCTACACTGGGGGAGGGGGGAGAATGACAAGAGTGGGGGGAAGAAGAATGACAAAGGGGGGGGGAGAATGACAAGAGGGGGGGAGAAGAATGACAAGAGGGGAGGAAGAATGACAAGGGGGGGGGGAAGAATGACAAAGGAGGAGGGGTGAAGAATGACAAGGGGGGGAGGAAGAATGACAAGGGGGGGAGAAAGAATGACAAAGGGGGGGGGAAGAATGACAAAGGAGGGGGGGTGAAGAATGATAAGGGGGGGGGGGCGGCAAACTTTTCTTTTGCCTAGGGCGGCAAAAATCCTTGCACCGGCCCTGCCCAGATATAAGGTCTGGCATTCTTCTAGGAACATCAAGCCCAATATACATTTTCACAAACTGGCACCTCACCTCCTTTGATCCTTTCCTTAGGTCCCTTTGGGGTCATTTAAAATTTGAACCCAATCTGCTACAAACTGCGTGTGCCTGCTTCACTTTCGATACCTAATTCATTTGATGTCTCATTTCTTAAGCCACTGATTTTTAATTGTTATTCTAGGGCTTCTCTTCCTGCTCTTGTCAGTACTGAAGAGGTGTTTGAAGTCAAGAATATTCTGAATGTGAAGGAAATAAGAGGGAGGACTTTCATCTTGGTGGACTGGAAGAGCTATCATTTAGAAGCGAGATCTTGGGAGCCAGCTGATCTTGGGAGCTAGCTAATATTATTTCCCCTGGGCTGCTTAAAAAACTCTTGCAACAATCTAGACCAAAGAAGCGAAGTCATAAGGGTGGGGTGGGGATACTGTTACATCTGCCACCGATGTCTGTAGCTGCTCCGCTACTTCTATTATGAACATTACTCATTGATCAACTACTGCTCCCATTTTTGCCTTCACTACCATTCCCCTCCTCTCCTTGCTCTGTGTGCTGCTGCACGTCTGCTTCTAATTGCTGATCAGCTTCTCCTATAACTCTGTGATGCTGACCTAATTTCCTGCCTGAGCAATTAGGTTCCTAGCTTGTTAAGTTCTGTTGTCTGCTTGTGTACCAAACTGTGCCAGTTTACCATTGTGACCCTCTACTGCCAGCCCTGACCTCAGACCTGTTTCACTGATTCCCATGAACTCTGCCTGCTCTGACCTCGACCTGTTACTGACCTGTGCTTTTTCCTTCGGTACCTTGCAGCAATGTCTCTGATCCCCATAGGTCAGCCGTCAACCACACCAGGACTACCTCAGGAGGTAGCTGTCTGGTGGTTCCCTGCAACAAATCCCAGATCTCTGTACAGGGGTTAAAGGGTGAATACAACAGGAGCCACCAGGATAATGACCTTGGGTTTAGCCCAAAGCCAAACCAGTTGGTTGACACCATCACTTAAGGCTGAACAATCCCATTTAAGGTATTGTCAGGAGCATAAGAAAATCGAATATATATTTTTCATTATTGCTGCTTTATCTGGGAGACGAAAATATTGAAAAATAAAAATGAAATTCACTAACATCAATCAGATCCTCCCATTTTTTGGCAGACAATAGATTGATTGCAAATCATTCTCGTATAATCTTGAAATGATGGTTAGCCAAAATGATCCAAACTGGCCATTTCGGACAACTCTTATCTTATATGCATGTGCACCTTTAGTTTATGTATCCATTTTACATATCCACTGTTGTGTTTATTACAAAAGTCAAATTGCCAAAGTCAGTAGGGTCATAAATCAGTGTTGATAGACACTGAAAAGTTATAGAGCGTCCTCTGTAAAAATGAGCACATTGTGAAACAATGGATTGTAGCACATTGAAGGAGAGGTCTCATGAAAATGCTCACTTTTTGAATTGAAACCAGCCACTGTGAATCTACTGACTGAAACAAGCAACCAGCTACTATTGCCCAGGTAAGTTGCACCTGCCATAGATTTCCCCTGCGGTGTCTTCTACTGGGGAAGTATAATATTACATAGCATAGAATCGGAAGCTTTAAACAGTATCGCAAGCTTTAAACAGAATACAGTATCGCAAGCTTTAAACATAGTTCTCCCAGATTGTAATCTGTTGCAAGCAGGGCGTCACTCCTATTGTTTGAATTCTCCATTAAAGCGGTTGTGTAGACTGTTTATATTGATGACCTATCCACATATCTGTTCTGCAGTGGTCCGACACCCAACACCCCCCGATAAGCTGTTTGAAGAGGAGGCGGTGTTACGTGTTGTTTCCTCTTTAGCGGTGCATAGCTTTATTACACGTACTCATTCCATTCAAGTGAATGGAGCAAGTACTTGTAATTACACTCGCTTCTGAGACTACGTGTAGTGTAATGAAGAGGAAGTAGCACCTGCATGGAGCACCATCTTCTCTTCAAACAGCTGATCAGCAGGGTGCTGGGTGTCAGACCCCCACCAATCAGAAATTAGTTTTGTGACCTATCGTGAGGATAGGTCATCAATATATACTGTTAGCACAATCCCTTTAAGGCCCCTTTAGACTGACAGATGTGGAAACATTCCTGACAGTCACCTACTCGTTTACATGCAGCGACCTCCTCCACAGTATGGGAAGGAGTGATCACTATTGCCATCGCTCATTCCCATACATAGTCATAGTTTGCCGGCAGCAGAGTGCTGTTCAGATGGCACGATCTGCTGCTGGCAAGCGATGATTTAGGTGACCACACCAATGAATAACCAGGTAATTGGGGGCACCAAAGAGTAATTGGGTAATCGGCGGCACCTTTACAGTAGCAGATTATTCCTAACGAGCATTCCTACAAACGCTTGTTAGCGATAATCTTCTCGAACATTGGGTATTGTAAAGGGGCTTTAAGTTTGTTACTCTATAATGACTGATTTTCACTGTACATGTACTCTTGAAAAGCTGTCATATATATTGGCACCATTTAAACAAAGATTATCATTAGTTTTAATCAATTATTATTCTAATTGTGGTGTTTTTACTGAATACTAACTGACCATCCTTAAAGGATATCTGTCACCGTTTTGTGGTGCCCCCTTGCTAAATTCTTGTATTGAACAGCTTCAGCACATGCACATGAGTCATGAATATTCATTAGCTCTTGGCTTTTTCCATCCCCAGATGCTAATTGAGATGGAAATAAAAACTATCAATCAGGGGCAGGGGGCGACAGAAGCCAGAAGCTCATGAATATCAGGACTCGGCATGCACTGGAGCATAAAGCTGGTGACAGATTCCCTTTAACAATAAGTTTTAAGATTTATTGGAAGTCAGTGTGTTACAAACATTTAGAATTCTATCTTCTGGCTAGTTGCACACTAAGGCTAGAGATACGGCAGTCTGTTCCGGCAGACTGTGCCGGAGTGTGCAGAGATTTGGCAGGCTGTTCCCTGCCGGAACAGCCTTTTGGGGCTCTAACGCTAGTGTGCAACTAGCCTTAGTTTGTTGTTGGGATAGTTGCTGGGCAACTGTCTAACAGGTGGACCATCAGTGAAGTCACATGACCACTGATGAGGATCACATGACTACTGACTCACTTTAAATGATTGGTTAGCTTAGACTTTGTGTTAAAACTAGTAATCCTATATTGCCTCCAGTTTCTAGTTCCAGTTTAGTTTGAGATCCTAGTGGTGTTTTATTCCAGTTCAATTTTCTTGTGCTGTTTGTTTGTTTTTTCTTCTAGTTTTTCTGTGGAAGCCTGTTTCCTTAACTGGTTGTTGGTGTTCAGGACTGCTCAGTTTGGTCTTCTTGTCTCTGGGTCCTAGTATAGCAGTTGTGTATGTAACATAGTAACATAGTTTGTAAGGCATAAAATAGACATCTGTCCATCCAGTTTAGCCTGCTATCCTGCAGGTTGATCCAGAGGAAGGCAAAGAAAAAAAAATCCCTGTGCAGCAGAAGCCAGTTTTCCTCATTTTAGGGGAAAACAAATCTTTCCTGACTCCAATCAGGCAATCAGAATAACTCCCTGGATCAACGACCCATCTCTAGTAGCTATAGCTTGTAATATTATTACACTCCAGAAATAAATCCAGTCCCCTCTTGAATTCCTTTATTGTACTCACCATCACCACCTCCTCAGGCAGAGAGTTCCATAGTCTCACTGCTCTTACAGTGAAGAATCCTCTTCTATGTTTGTGTACAAACCTTCTTTCCTCCAGACACAGAGGATGTCCCCTCGTCACAGTCACAGTCCTGGGGATAAATAGATGATGGGACAGATCTCTGTACTGACCCGTGATATATTTATACATAGTTATTAGATCTCCCCTCAGTCGTCTTTTTTCTAAAGTAAATAACCTTAATTTTGATAATCTTTCAGGGTACTGTAGTTGCCCCATTCCAGTTATTACTTTAGTTGCCCTCCTCTGAACCCTCTCCATCTCTGCTATGTCTGCCTTGTTCACAGGAGTCTAGAACTGTACACTGTACTCCATGTGTGGTCTGACCAGTGATTTGTAAAGTGAGAAGACTATGTTCTCATCACGGGCATCTATGCCACTTTTGATGCAACCCATTATCTTATTGACCTTGGCAGCAGCTTATATACTTATATCACCAAACGCATTTCGAAATAAACTGTTTCTTCCTAATATACATGCCACTGAGGAAGAAACAGTTTGTTTCGAAATGCGTTTGGTGATATTCTGTCACAAGAGCAATTTTAATGCAAAGTGATACAAGGTAAATGGATAAAAAGCCACTCTGGATACTAGTCCGATATTGTCACGGCCACAGATCGAGCATTTGTTGATTATTCTTGGCAGATATCCCCGGAACACACTTGGCATCTGGTGAACATTGGTCCGCATGCTCAAGATACCGTAGTGCCGGCACTGCCAGGAGGTACAAATACAAACACAGACTCCAACAGCTGTAAAACTCCAGCTCAGACGGATGGTATGTGTAAGTATGACTCCACATACCAGACCTGAAACACCAGATTGGTAAGAAGCTATCTAATATTTATTGTGAATAATTACTCATTTCATATACTAGCCTTTTATGTGGTACAGTGTTAAATGCTTCAGAGAAGTCAAGATATACGTCATCCATTGATTCGCGGTAGTGAAGTCTAGAACTTACCTCCACATAGAAATTGATTCAATTAGTTTGACATGACCGATCCCCCATGAAGCCATGCTGGTACGGCGTTATTGGCTTATTTTTATTGATCTCAGGGCTAGCATTGCAGTTTGGGATTTCATTAGGGTGGTGGTGGTGTTAGGGTGTTAGCATTTAGGGACAGATCTAGGTAAAGATTCAAGGAAAACTAAAATTGGGGTCATATATTGTCTACTTGTTTATCTGTTCACCATCCCCAAGATACATTCAATTATCATCTGTCTACCATCAATACTCTGGTCCAGTCATCCTTTGATTTCTTTGCCTTCTTGTTACCTGTGTATTTTGTGATATGTGCTTCATATTTCTTGTTTATTGAACTGTCCAGTTGTTGCATAATTCTGCCCTGCAGCCCTTCAGTCATGGGTCCAGCCCGCATTATTACACAATGGACGATAATGTATTTGTTTTCATACGTCTAAAATAACAACAGCTTTAAAATTATTTTTCCATTCCAGTATTTGATTTGTGTGAGGACATTTCCTACTATAGTTACTATTACTTTAAAAACAGGGATCAAATTTTGTTATGAAAATGACTATAGGTGAACATGGAGAAACAGATGGTTTCCTTTTATGTAAATTATGAAGTAAAATAGCTGATACCTATTGAGGAAATCACATATGACATAGTTTACTGTAATAACAGTTCTTTTCTACCACATGTAGAACTGATCCTCAAGGAATTCAAAGTTTATTCTGCAGGTTTATCCTATTTCTGATACCAACTTAGTCAGCATCAAAAGTCAGATAATATCAAGGCAATGGCATAAAAACATGATAACAAACAAAAAAGGCATCTTGTAATATAAAAGCTCTCTGGACGTGCTCAAATGAGGGGCGGTGTTTACATAGATGTTTTAAATTCCGTTATAGCTGTGCGTTATAACATGCTTATAATGGAAAATAATGGAATTTATATAACGGAAACCTTTCCATTTTAATCCGTCCCCATATATTTCAATGGATAATAAATAACGGAAACCAGCATTCCATCTGTTTTCCATTATTTTGGATGGAAAAAAATTACTGTCTGATATTTGGGATTTTTATTAAAGGCACTAGATCAGTATAGGAATAATGCTAGTAAATATTATACAATACAATTGTATTTACTTTATTATTTGTGTTTGCAGAGTAATGCTGCATTGTGTTTATTTTTGCTTTTGTGCTTTCCACCATAGTGCAATGCATCTGCGCACTGGGATGTGCTGACTAACCCCCCCATTTCTTTCTTTGCAGTCTGCAATGGAGGCATGGCTGACTCCATTGGTTGTGCTCTCCTAACTCAGCCTGTCCCATAGGCTGAGTTTAATTAGTGCAAGTATAAAGCTGTAGCCTGCTCTCCCTGCATTTATTGGCGGCCATTTGGCACCAGGAGAGGTAAAATACAGAGTGGGCTTAGCATGCACGTGGAACCTGCATTCCCTGAAATTAATGGAGGCCATTATGGCATCAAAAGAGGTATAATATAGTATAGTCTCAGCATACATGTGGACTCTGCATTCCCTGAATTTATTGTAGGTCAGTATGGCACCAGTAGAGGTAGTATTTAGTGGAGGTTCCTGTCCTAAAGAGATTGCCTTGCCGTTGGCGGACAGGCACAAATAATTTTGCCTGTCCCTGCATTTATGGAGACCATTTGGCACCGGGAGAGGTAAAATACAGAGTGGGTTCAGCATGGCTGTGGATCTCCTGTATTTAATTGAGGTAAGTATGGCACCAGAGGAGGTAGTATTTAGTGTAGGTTGCTGTCATTGGCGGACAGACAATGTACAGAATGTATTTGCCGAGAATCTCACAGTTATAATGTAGCATTAGTACATTTTCTACAGTGAGTTTGCTACTATTGTATTTACTTTATTATTTGTGTTTGCAGAGTGTTGTTGCATTGTGTTTGTTGTTGTTTAAATATATTGCCTCTATACGCCAATAGTTAGTGATTGCTTAATGAGCAGGTGTATGTGAGAGAATTAAGAAGGGAAGAGGGATATTTTAGGGAGGCCTTCTAAATTGTCAAACTTTATAATTCTTATTTATGCCATGCCTAAGGACGGAGTGTAACTGTCTGAAACGTGTTGAGTGTATTCCTTTCATATATGATCTCATTTTTAGTATGAAGAAATAAAAAGTGAAGAATTTTAGGACATGATGCTGGATTGAACTCTTTTTTTTTCTGCAGTGCAACTGCAGGCTTGTCAGTACATTCCATGCACCATCTGATATGGGGTCTGGACAATGATATTTGAGTGGTTAGCTGATCTGTTTTCCTTTTTTTGGATTTACAACCCTTTCAACCCCTTCCTGAGATGGAGATTTTCAATTTTTGTGTTTTAATTTTTTACTTCTTGCCTTCTTGGTTTATAACTTTTGTATTTTCTGTTCACATAGCTATATGAGGGCTTGCTTTTGTGGGACGAATTGTACTTTCCAATGTCAACATTTTAGATTGCATACAATGTAATGGGAAGTTGGAAATAAAATCCAAATTGGGTGGAATTCGAAAAGCAATGCAATTCCACGACAGTTTTATGGGTTTTGATTTTACGGTGTTCCCATTGCAGTAAAACTGACCTGCTCCCTTCATTCTTCGGGTCAGTACGATTACAGAGATACCAGCAATATAGTTTTTCTTACGTATAACTTTTTTGCATTTACATCTACAGAGCTATGTGAGGGCACATTTGTGAGGGTGTTTTGCCTTCAAAAAATTGAATAAAAAGTAATCAAATAGTCATATATATTCTAAAATGGTAACAATAAAGATGACAGTTTGCCCACAAAAGAGATCCCTTTCACAGCTCCATAGACAAAACATAGCCTATTGGTTTCAGTATAAGGTGATGCAAAGAAAAGTTTTTGCTTCCAACTTTTTTTTCTTAATTATTAAACCATAAAAACAAAAATGTAGTTTTGCTGTAATCGTAACAACCTGAACTTCTGGTATTACAATGCCATTTTAATCAGTGTAATTCTTTCTAGAAATTGTGCTTTGCTAACATGGAAGATAAATCACTGAGTTCCTACAATATGCTACAATATGCAATTCATTTAATGTATACTAGTAGTTTACAAGGCTTAGCAACCAAAACTGGCAGATTTTCCTCATGTTTGGCCCATAGTCAACTATTACCCTCAGATCTACTTTGTTAGAGATGTGGGCCAATCCATTTCCATTTACTTTTTGCACCATATGTTTGTTACTGTGGCCTTCATGCATCACTGAGCTTTAAACTACAATGAACCACATTTTCCGCATGAATTATGGTCTGTAGCATATTAAGTGTCAAATCAGTTCTTATTTCTAGAGTTAAGACTGGAATAGAGAACTGTATAGATGGACTGTAGAAATGATGTATCAAAATAAAAAGAAAATGGTTAATTTGGTGAAACTTTTTTTTACCTGTTCGTTTCACGCATTTGCAGTCAAATTAACCATTAATAGTCAATTACTTTCAAAGAAAGCTAGAGTTATTTTACAATTATATGGCTTAAAGGGAACCTGTCACTAGGAAATTCACTAATAAACCAGGCATGCTGGCTTGTAGGGCTCACTCTGCGGAATATAATGATACTTTTCACTTGGTGATCTGTTGCTTTATTGTGGAGAAAAAGTACTTTTAATCCATATGCTAATGAGCTGATTTAATTCCAGTAGTTGATATGAGTCCAGCGTTTCTATTCAGAGCTGTAGCCCCTCCCCTATTCTCTTCTTCAGATGTATAAGGGGCGTGGTTTATTGCATCATTCATTCATTTTAATAATTGTCGGGAAAATGAATAACAGGGAATGCTAAGGTATTATATTACTAAGGTAAAAAAGGGGGAGGAATATACTATTGAAGTTAGTAATTATAATAAGGGCTAGTTTGTTCATGGGGTGATAAACAATTATTAAAATGAATGAATGATGTAATAAACTACGCCCCTTTTATATCTGAAGAAGTGAATAGGGGAGTGGTTACAGCTTTTTTTTACATCTACTTTCAATAGTGGGGGTCATATTTAAACCTTAAAGGGAATCTGTCACCTCTGATTACACAATTTCAGCTTTTAAACCAGTCATGCAGAACACAGTACCTTGAATCGGCTAAAAAACGCTTTTTATCTTTATGCAAATAAAGCCTGAAGGTGCCCAGAGGGGCGTTTTCTTCCTCCTTTGGAGCCCAGTAACGCCCCCCTACAGTGCCCAAAGCCGCCTCCAACAAGCAGACCTAACCGCCCACAGCGTCTCCTCCTCTTTCTCCCTGACGGCCAAGCGAACTCTCGCGCAGGCGCAGTATCCACTGAGGGCTGCGCCAGCGTGATGTACTGGAGACTGAGGGCAGGAGCTTCATCATTGTCACTGGGCATGCGCGATCTCACAAACTATGAACATGCAACACCAGCAAGCAAGATGATGAATTCGACACAGTATTTAACCTGAAACATTTATTGTTATAATGTGTGATATAATTAGGTATACAAATACAAACCGGATTCCCAAAAAGTTGGGACACTATACAAATCGTGAATAAAAACTGAATGTAATGATGTGGAGGTGCCAACTTCTAATATTTTATTCAGAATAGAACATAAATCACGGAACAAAAGTTTAAACTGAGAAAATGTACCATTTTAAGGGAAAAATATGTTGATTCAGAATTTTATGGTGTCAACAAATCCCCAAAAAGTTGGGACAAGGCCATTTTCACCACTGTGTGGCATCTCCCCTTCTTCTTACAGCACTCAACAGACATCTGGGGACCAAGGAGACCAGTTTCTCAAGTTTAGATATAGGAATGCTCTCCCATTCTTGTCTAATACAGGCCTCTAACTGTTCAATCGTCTTGGGCCTTCTTTGTTGCACCTTCCTCTTTATGATGCACCAAATGTTCTCTATAGGTGAAAGATCTGGACTGCAGACTGGCCATTTCAGTACCCGGATCCTTCTCCTACGCAGCCACGATGTTGTGATTGATGCAGAATGTGGTCTGGCATTATCTTGTTGAAAAATGCAGGGTCTTCCCTGAAAGAGATGACGTCTGGATGGGAGCATATGTTGTTCTAGAACCTGAATATATTTTTCTGCATTGATGGTTTTCCAGACATGCAAGCTGCCCATGCCACACACACTCATGCAACCCCATACCATCAGAGATGCAGGCTTCTGAACTGAGCGTTGATAATAACTTGGGTTTTCCTTGTTCTCTTTGGTCCGGATGACATGGCGTCCCAGATTTCCAAAAAGATTTTAAATGATCCCTGGCCCAGTGAAAACGCCTGAGCTTGTGGATATTTCTTAGAAATGGCTTCTTCTTTGCACTGTAGAGTTTCAGCTGGCAACGGGGGATGGCACGGTGGATTGTGTTCACTGACAATGGTTTCTGGAAGTATTCCTGAGCCCATTCTGTGATTTCCTTTACAGTAGCATTCCTGTTTGTGGTGCAGTGTCGTTTAAGGGCCCGGAGATCACAGGCATCCAGTATGGTTTTACGGCCTTGACCCTTACGCACAGAGATTGTTCCAGATTCTCTGAATCTTCGGATGATGTTATGCACAGTTGATGATGATAGATGCAAAGTCTTTGCAATTTTTCGCTGGGTAACACCTTTCTGATATTGCGCCACTATCTTTCTGCGCAACATTGTGGGAATTCGTGATCCTCTACCCATCTTGGCTTCTGAGAGACACTGCCACTCTGAGAAGCTCTTTTTATACCCAATCATGTTGCCAATTGACCTAATTAGTGTTAATTGGTCTTCCAGCTCTTCGTTATGCTCAAATTTACTTTTTCCAGCCTTATTGCTACTTGTACAACTTTTTTGTGATTTGTTGACACCGTGAAATTTTGAATCAACATATTTTTCCTTTAAAATTATACATTTACTCGGATTAAACGTTTGATCTGTCATCTACGTTCTATTACAAATAAAATATTGACATTTGCCATCTCCACATCATTGCATTCAGTTTTTATTCACAATTTGTTTAGTGTCCCAACTTTTTTGGAATCAGGTTTGTATATGAATATTATGTTCACATAATTTACTAAGGCTGGTCCACTGTGTTAAAAGGGTTGTGTTTGCTATAGATAGGTAATCAGTAGGTAATCAATATCAGATTGGTGGGGGGTCCAAATCCCTTCTTCCCCACCAATCTGCTGTTAGTATTGGTAGTGGCACTTATTGTAGTGCTACTTCTGCTTCCAAATTAGATACAAGCAGTTGTAATTTACTGCAGCTCCTCTACAAGTGAGAAGATGTGCTGCTACCTCTTCAAACAGCTGAGCAGCAGGGGTGCCAAGAGTCAGACCATCTCAGATCTGAGGATAGGTCATCAACATCTGTGCACTGCATAACTGTTTTAATCGTGAGCCATTTTGGGAAAGTAGTGCTGCATTTTTCCTGTAATATTCAATGTGCTTGTTGAGGAATATGGCACACTCTTCTCAAACTGGTGTTAGTAAATCTGTTATGGGCCCTTTACACGGGCTGACAATTAAACAGATCAGCGCTAACCAGCGTTACTAGTAAGTAAATGTACTGTTGATTACCCGATAAACGAGTGAAAGGCTGGTTCATCACGTAATTGGATCTTTTGTGCAGCATAAAAGATCATCATTTTCCAGTGGCAGATTGATCAGTATCTGATCGACGGAGGTCCGACACTAAGGACCCCTGCTGATCAGCTGTTTAAGAAGGCATCAGATCATAATGAAAACAAAGGGAAGGTTTTAGGACATGTTCAGATGTGGCAGATTTGTTGAAGATTTTCAGAGCAGATTTTCTGCTGCACATTTAAAGCATACCTAACCTTTCAACAAACTTTGCATTAATCAATAGTACACTGTGTGTACACAAGGAATAACACTATTTCTGGCCATTGCATCATTTTTATCTGGCATTTTTTTGCTTCTTTTTTTTATCTGTATACTAAATGCTTTGTTTGTGGTTCTTCTCGATCTGGTGAGCTCAGACTAGCTGCCACCCGCTGTATACTGAAAGTAGAGGACAATCAGCTTCATATCTTTATAATACTTAAAATCCTGAATGAATATGAATTTAGCACTTCCTGTGATTGTGTTTATCTTCTCTAGCAACTGTACTATGTCATTTTTTTACCACAGACTGAGTGTGTAGCTGAAGGGTACAGCACTAGAGGGATTTAAAAAAAATCTCAAGCCAAAACAGAAATAAGATCCATAAAATGAGATCAGTAAAAGTTCCTTTATCACGAGATGTTAGTTTTAGAGAAAGGTAGATACTTTTTAAAATTTTCTTTGCAAAGTATTTCTCTGTGAGTATCTTGAAATTTATTTTCATTATTGTATTCTATTTCTAGAACTGGGAACTAGACTCCTATAAATTGGGCCGATTTTCTTCAGAGGCCACAAACCTAATGATGTTTGGTTTTGTACTTTAGGGGTACAGATAGGGCGATCTGTTGCAAAGATCGGAATCATCGAATGGTGTGCTGTCTTCCTGGTGCTCGAGTTCGACACATCGCGGATCGGGTTGACAGATTACTGGGAGGGGCTGGAGAAGAGCCAGCAGTCATAGTCCATATCGGAACCAATGACAAAGTTAGAGGTAGGTGATTTTAGGGATTTAGGTCAAAAGCTTAGGGCAAGGACCTCAAAGGTAGTGTTTTCCGAAATACTACCTGTACCACGAGCCACACAAGAAAGGTAGCGGGAGATTAGGGAGGTTAACAAGTGGCTCAAGAACTGGTGTAGGAAGGAGAGGTTTGATTCCTGGAGAACTGGGACGACTTCTCTGTCGGCTACAGCCTCTATCGTAGGGATGGGTTGCACCTCAATGGGGAAGGGGCAGCTGTGTTGGGGGAGAAGATGGCTAGAAGGTTTGAGGAGTGTTTAAACTAGGGACTGGGGGGGAGGGTAATTAGGGTATAGGGTGGGAAGATGCAAAGAGTGCAAATAGAGACCAGGGGCGAGGTAATGGGACTGGGGTAGGAATGGAAGTAGGGACTAGGACAATTCAGAAGGAAAGGTGTAGGGTAAAAAATATACATAAGCCTCTTAATTGTATGTATACTAATGCCAGAAGCCTGACTAATAAAACTAGTGAACTGGAATTAGTGATGTGTAAGGAGGACTATGATATAGTGGGAATAACTGAGACATGGCTGGATGATAGCTATGACTGGGCAGTTAATGTACAGGGTTACAATCTGTTTAGAAAGGATTGCCAAAACCGGAGAGGGGGAGGGGTCTGCCTTTATATAAAGTCCTGTCTAAAGCCCACAGTCCGAGAAGACATAAGAAGACATAAGCGAGGGACATGAACATGTGGAGTCACTGTGGGTAGAAATACATGGAGGCAAAAACAATAATAAAATACTAATAGGAGTTTATTATAAACCACCTTATATACCAGAGTC
Source organism: Bufotes viridis (assembly GCA_033119425.1). Classification (NCBI taxonomy): domain Eukaryota; kingdom Metazoa; phylum Chordata; class Amphibia; order Anura; family Bufonidae; genus Bufotes; species Bufotes viridis. The sequence goes on from CM065590.1 coordinate 254,355,028, forward strand.
CACAGAAAATCTACTACTAAAAGAGATAGATGATCATAATGAGGTTGTTATTATGGGGGACTTCAACTACCCAGATATAGACTGGGAAACTGAAACCTGTACATGCCATAAAGGAAACAGGTTCTTGGCAATAATCAAAGACAATTACCTTTCCCAACTGGTTCAGGATCCGACTAGAGGTACGGCCATACTGGACTTGGTATTAACCGATAGACCTGACAGAACAACAAATGTGCAGGTTGGGGGACACCTGGGAAATTGTGACCATAAAGTAATAATCTTCCAATTGTCATTCATTTCTTCAGGGAGGAACAAAAATACCATATTTCAAAAAAGCTAAATTTAGCCAACCAAGAGAGGCCATAGGCCTAGCTAACTGGGACAAAGTCCTCAAAAATAAAAATACAGCCACTAAATGGGATATTTTTAAAAACATCCTAAAATCTAATTGTGAGAGGTACATACCTTATGGGAATAAAAAGTTAAGGAACAAGAAAAAACAATTGGGATAATTAGAACTGTAAAGAAAGCAATAAATGACAAAAAGAAAGCATTTAAATCACTAAAACAGGAGGGTAGCAAAGAAGCACTGAAAAAGGTAAAACATAAAATATGTAAAAAAACAAATAAAAGCAGCCAAACTAGAGACCGAGAGATTAATTGCCAAAGAGAGCAAAATTAAGATGAAATGCAGAATGTAAAAATAAATTCCCCTTTAAAAGTGTCCTGTCTGACCCAGGAAGAAGTACAACAGCGACTTAAAAAGATTAAAATAGACAAATCGCCAGGACCGGATGGCATACACCCCCGTATCCTAAGGGAATTAAGTGATGTCATAGCCAGACCTTTATTTCTGATATTTACGGACTCTATACTGACAGAAAATGTTCCACAGGATTGGCGCATAGCAAATGTGGTGCCAATATTCAAAAAGGGTCCAAAAACAGAGCCTGGAAATTAAAGTCCGGTAAGTTTAACATCTGTTGTGGGTAAACTGTTTGAAGGGTTTCTAAGAGATTCTATCTTGGAGTATCTCAATGAAAATAAGCAAATAACGCCATATCAGCATGGCTTCAAAGGGATCGGTCATGTCAAGCTAATTTAATCAGTTTCTGAGGAGTTAAGTTCTAGACCTGACAGCGGCGAATAAATGGATGTCGTATATCTGGACTTCTCCAAAGTATTTGACACTGTACCACATACTTGGACTGAAGTAACTGGCTCAGTGATAGAAAACAGAGGGTGGTTATTAATGGTACACACTAAGATTGGGTCACTGTCATTAGTGGGGTACCTCAGGGGTCAGTATTGGGCCCTATTCTCTTCAATATATTTATTAATGATCTTGTAGAAGGCTTGCAAAGTAAAATATCAATTTTTGCAGATGACACTAAACTGTATAACATAATTAACACAGAGGAGGACAGTTTTCTGCTAAAGAGGGATCTGGATAGATTAGAGGCTTGGGCAGAGAAATGGCAGATGAGGTTTAACACTGACAAATGTAAGGTTATGCACATGGGAAGGAATAATGCAAGCCACCCTTACATACTAAATGGTAAAACACTGGGTAACACTGACATGGAAAAGGATCTAGGAATTTTAGTTAACAGAAAACTAAGCTATAGAAATCAGTGTCAGGCAGCTGCTGCTAAGGCCAATAAAATAATGGGCTGCATAAAAAGGGGCATAGACTCCCATGATGAGAACATAGTCCTACCACTTTACAAATCACTAGTCAGACCACACATGGAGTACTGTGTACAGTTCTGGGCTCCTGTGAACAAGGCAGACATAGCAGAGCTAGAGAGGGTTCAGAGGAGGGCAACCAAAGTAATAACTGGAATGGGTGGACTACAATACCCTGAAAGGTTATCAAAATTAGGGTTATTAAGTTTAATAAAAAGAGACGACTAAGGGGAGATCTAATAACTATGTATAAATATATCAGGGGTCAGTACAGAGATCTCTCCCATCATCTATTTATCCCCAGGACTGTGACTGTGACGAGGGGACATCCTCTGCGTCTGGAGGAAAGAAGGTTTGTACACAAACATAGAAGAGGATTCTTTACGGTAAGAGCAGTGAGACTATGGAACTCTCTGCCTGAGGAGGTGGTGATGGTGAGTACAATAAAGGAATTCAAGAGGGGCCTGGATGTATTTCGGATGTGTAATAATATTACAGGTTATAGTTACTAGAGATGGGTTGTTGATCCAGGGAGTTATTCTGATTGCCTGATTGGAGTCGGGAAGGAATTTGGGAAAATTGGCTTCTACCTAACAGTTTTTTTTTTTTGCTGAACTGGATGGACAGATGTCTTTTTTCGGCCTTATAAACTATGTTACTATCTTACTTTATCATACTAGGGGCTATAAATTAAAGAGGATATAAATTAAAATATGTGACCTCTGAGTTGATGGCAAGATAATATATCCTTTAACATGAAAAATACAATTTTTAATTGGTGCCCTTGATGATATATAGATAATATCAATCTTAGATAAGTCAGTAAGCAACTTGTTACTAAAAGTATACCATGTTGAGGTAAGGTCATCCTCGACTTTGACAGTGAACATAGCCTGCCATCTTTACAGAACAAACACTGCATGAATGTTCTGTCAGATTTACCCACTTACATATTTTTTTTTTAATGAAGTGTTAGTTAGTTCATTCTGTTCTCATACCTGGAATAAGAACATACTAGGAATAAAATGATAATATTATGTAAGACTTATATTATTACCATATTAAATAGTAAAACAATGAAATGTAAAAAGTTTTCTCAGTAGCTGAAAATTTTAGTGCTCTACGGATCACATGAATTTCCTTAAAAAACCTACGTTAATTTTTAAAACAAGTAACATGTCTCATGCAATGCATTTCTTTAAAGGGATTCTTTAACATGCAAAAGCAGTGTAATCTGGCAGCACGTTATAGAGCAGGAGGAGCTGAGCAGATTAATACAAAAATGTATGGTAAAAGATTGACTATACCCTGTCAGTAAGTGACTGGCAGCTAAGTCCTAGTGGGAAGGCTGTCAATCACTGATAGGACCGCCTCCTTTGCTTTACAGTCATATTGAATCTTTTTCCACAAAACTATATATCAATCTGCTCATCTACTCCTGCTCTATAACATGCTGCCTGCAGCTTAGACACCATGTTCAACAGGTTCCCTCTAATTAATAGAAGTGTGATAACAACCAAGGGGTATCCTGCCAGTCTTCACTTACAGGGCCCTCTTCATATGGACAAGTGATGCTGCAGCCAATCACTGCCTGCAGTGGTGACTCATTGCAGCCAGCAATTGGCTGGAGTGGTCACATGTCCATGTTGAGAGGGAGCAGCTTTTCTAGACTTGTGATAGGTTTAAGGATAAGACAAATTTATCAAACAACATGCAGAATTTAATAAATGTGGTATAAAGTACACCAACGTAGACTCAAGCAAAGCTTACTTCACATATTTCCCTCATGATAAATTCCTCCTATGTCTTGAAATAATATGATAGATTTCCAACACTGATAAGGAGAATGGTAACACCCTTCTGTCAATTTATTTCTGAATTTCCAGGAGGAATAGCAATGATGATCCAGAATTGTTACAATTTAGGAAATACAATGATTTAGCAAAACAGACGTGTCAAAATTGCTGACAAGCCCTTTACAATGCTGGTAATATTTTATGAATGTATATAATTATATTGAAATGATTTGCATATAAATTGATTTCATATCTCAGTTATATCTATCTTTAATGTTATTAATGATGATAACTATACACTGGACATAACGTAAATGTTTGAATAGGCCATTTTATCTTGTTTGGGACATCTCTGATATTTATTGAATATGAACCACATAGTTTAATTTGTATTAGTAAAGCTATATATAATTAATGGTATTTATTTTTGCTACATTACATTGCTATGTTACAGGTTTATGTTGTAGGTAGTGTGTTTTAGATGTGTGTGGTAGTGTAATTATATTATTTTAAGGTGTCAGAAATTCTTGCTCATTAAATTGGAATCAATAAAACAGTAAAATAAAATACTTCCTTCTGTCATTCATTAAAGTAGAATAAAGTAAACAGTGTAATTTAAATTCTAGTTCGCATTATACATTTCAAGAGTAACAAGAGATGGAATAAATCTAAAAAACAAAAAAATCTGTTGAAAACAATTCTAAGGGTACAGCCAGTGCTCTAACCATAATACATCAAAAATAAAAGATAAAACAAGTCTAAGCAAGCACACGCTAAACTGCCACGAAAGAAAATCAATCCATATGGCAATAAATATTTTCTAAGTAGACTAAAATATGAATTGACATTTTTGAACATGTGTTTATAGTGTGGTGGCTGGAATCTTTCCTTTTTTTGAGATCAGAAGCATCCATTGGCATTTTATAAAACCAAGAATCTGAAGAGTTCAACAACCTAAAACATAATAGGCGTATGTTGTAGAGCTGAAAAGCACATTATAATTGAGGGATACATTTTAGGGATAAAGTGAATATTGATGTGATTATACTGTATGTGCTTTTAATTTGCTTATTGGTAAGGGTCCCAAGATATCATAAAAGCGGTAAAAGAGTAACAGAAGGAAGGGTATCAATCTGTATTCCTCTCTTCGGAGGTACCTGTGTATTACCTACAATTTAACCCAGTGTTCCTGAACTCCAGTCTTCAGGGCCCACCTGCCAGTCATGATTTGAGAATATCCTGCAGAATGAATACCTGTAGTAAGTCCTAATAAATTGACGCAAATGATATCACCTGCTGAATACTAAGCAAATCCTGAAAACATGACCGGCAGATGGGCCCCGAGGACTGGAGTTGAGGAACACTGACTTAACCTACTGCTTATCGCAGTAGGGATCTGAGACTAAAGCAGGGAAGGGTCTTTAAAATCAGATTCTTTGCTGCAGTTTGGGGCTTATGTTTTTTTCTAATATCTTGGTTCCATCTACAAATTTGTAAGGGAGGTAATCTGCAAATATCATGTGTTTTCCATTGTAAGCATTGTAATATGTGGCAAACTGTTGAAAATGTGAGGATGATCATAATTCTTAATGTTGCATTAAACTGATAATGTCATGTACCCACAGAACCTGGGCACCTCGAGGTAAGCAGGAAATTGTGGGCCGTTGTCTCATTGGTGTCACTATTACAGTGTCGGTTAATGTCATTGGGAATGGTGCATTTTATTGGTGCCCTGTGTTGACTAGATTTTGAAAGTTGTGGTTTAAGTGTGTCCATAGTAGAGCTGTAATGAACCGTGTAAACTAACAAATTGATATATGAATGAGATTGCACTCTGGAGAATGATACAAGTGTATTTGGAGTGAAGTCTACATGCACATAGTTGAGGTTGGTCAAGGTGCTTTTGGAAATAGGTAGTGACATAATGGTCACATAGTAATGTGTAAGGGTCAGACAATTGCAGTTAGCCAATCTTTTCCCACAAAACTATATAGTAATATATAGCTATATATCAATCTGCTCATCTCCTCCTGCTCTATAACATGCTGCCTGCAGCTTAGACATCATGTTCTAATTAATAGAAGTGTGATAACAACCAAGGGGTATCCTGCCAGTCTTTACTTACAGGGCCCTCTTCACATGGACAAGTGATGCTGCAGCCAATCACTGCCCACAGTGGTGACCTTATACAGCCAGCAATTGGCTGGAGTGGTCACATGTCCACGTTGAGAGGGAGTAGCTTTTCTAGACTTGTGATAGGTTTAAGGATAAGACAAATTTATCAAATAACATGCAGCATTTGATAAATGTTGCATAATGTACACCAACATAGACTCAAGCAAAGCTAACTTCACATATTTGCATGAAACTTAGCTCTGGGGCATCTTGTTTTACTTGATCATCTTTGAGATGTTTGTTCACCTTGATTGGATTCCACCTGTAGTAAAGTAATTTGATTGGACTTGATATAGAAAGACACACCCCTCTCTATGTAAGGTCTCACAGTTCACAATGCCTCTCAGAGCAAAGACCAATCCATGAGTAGGAAAGAACTGCATGTAGAGCTCAGAGACAGGATTGTGTGGAGGCACAGAACTGGAAAAGGGTATAAAAAATTTCAGTGGCACTGAAATTTCCCAAGAGCACAGTAGTCTCCATAATTCTTAAATGGAAGATATTTGGAACAACCAGGACTAGTCCTAGAGCTGGCCACTCTATCAAACTAAGTAATTGAGGAAGAGGGACCTTGTTACAGAGATGACCCAATGGTCACTCTGGATGAGCTCCAAAGATCGTGTGTGCAGACCTTCTAGAAGTTCAATTATCATTACAGCATTTGACCAATCCAAGCATTATGGCAGAGTGGCCAGAAAGAGATCTGTTCTCATAAAGACTACCTGTAGTTTGTTTCTCAGACTGTGAGAAACAGGATTCTCTGGTCTGATGAAAGCAACATTAAACGTTTTAGCTTAAATTGTATGAAGGAAACCATGCACTACTCACCACCTGCCCAATACCATCGCTACTATGAGCACAGTAGTGGCAGCATCATGCCACTGGGTGTTTTTTAGTGGCTGGGACGGGGAGAATGATCAGGGTTAAGGGAAAACTAAATGGACTAAAAGCAAAGTACAGAGATATTGTTAATGAAACCTGATCCGGAATACCCTGTACCTTAGACCGGGCCAAAGGTTCACCTTCCAACAGGACAATGATCCTAAGCCTACAGCCAAGATAACACAGGAGTGGACCTTAAAATGGCTATCCACAGATGGTCCCCATACAACCTGACACCGCTTGAGTGGTTCTGCAGAGAACAAGGGCAGAAAATCCACAAATCCAAAACTTTGTGGCATCATACCCAAGAAGGCTGGAAGATCTCTGCCAAAGGTGCCTCAACTAAATACTGAGTAAAGGGTCTGAATACTTGTGCCAATGCAAGATTTTAGTGTTTCCTTTTCAATAAATTAGCCACGATTTAAAACATTTTGTTTTTACTTTGTCATTATGGGGTATTATGTGCAGAATGATGGGGAAAATTAGCATTTTTTTTTTAAATTTTAGCACAAGGCAGCAACTGAACAAATGTGATAAAAGTGAGAAGGCCTGAAGACTTTCCGAAAGCACTCTATGCTGGAAGTCACCAAGCAAAAGAAGTAACTAATAATTTAAAGAAATGTTGAAATATTAATATGATCAATGTTAATCAGTGTGATAAGGTAATGGTAATGTTATTAAATAATGAAGAACATATGTGTATAACATTGTACGTAGGTAAAAAATCTGATTGAGCAATGACCCTGCATTTGAAATGCTAAGAGTTTCACACATGCTACGGATTATAGAGTCTAAAACTCAGCTCTGCAAGAATTGCCATGCCATATGTAAAATACAAAATTTGGTATTCAATTGACCATAAAATGGTTTAAATAAAAAGTGGTTTCATGTGGGTTTCTGGTTCTCTCTAGGTTTTTGTTACCAAGAGTAAAAATTACTTTTCAATATTCTCACCAATGTGATTCCCTTCTTTTCACAAGCTAATGCTCCCAGGTCCTCTGTTTACACTGGATTATTATGACATCTATGCTGATGACCGGGGATCAGCATAGACAGTAGACAGCCCATGTGTGAGAACTATGTATGCTCCCCTTGATCTCCAATAGCTCATTCTTATGTCTCTCTAATCACCACTATCACATAGCACGACATGAAATCAGTATTAGTGACATGGTATTCTGCATGAGTACACATAAAGGATGGGCAGAGTAGCTGGAGAGCAACACTGTTGGAAGGGAGGAAATCCCAACGGCATACTGAAAAGTTTACTATTTTACGGCACTAGAGACCCTGTTAATAGGATTTTCCCATTAAGACGTTTATAGCATCTCTTCAGGGCTTGGCCTTTTTTTTTTTTTACAACTCCTTTAGATGTGAATGAAGAGAGTGACAGCTCTCCAGTTATAATGGTGGGGATTGGGGAACCCCACTTTAGAAAGGTGGCTATGACATAAAAACGTTAAGATGGGAAAGTCCCTTTAAATATTGCAGAAAACTGCTTTGAAAGCTGGAATTACTCATGCAAGTTTTGTGACATTTTAACCTAAATATACCTATATTTTTATTATAAGGTGGAGGCGATTGTCACAATCTTTCTGTCTTTTGCTTTATCATTAATCACAAATATACTTTTTTCTAAAGTTGCATGACCTCACTTGTAATTATATAGTACAAGGTAATGCATGCATCTTGAACCGTACTCTGTCAACTCTGCTAAAATTATGTTAGGTCACTTTGGGCTATAATTTCACCAGGGAAGTCCTCACAACATCCTAAATGCATTTAAAAATAATACCTATAATCACATCCAGCTATTAATTTCTATCTACATCTGCTGTATGGCTTTGCTAATGTAGGGGTTAAAAAGGGCATTGTAAAAATGCTGCTTTATTGGAACAGGCTAGGTAAATATTTCAGACATGCAGTGCTATAAATAATATTTGTTTCCATTAAATTTTTATTGTATATTTGTAGCATATTTCTCACATTTCTTGTACCATGTCACTTTACTCTTCAAGACTAAGACGTTTGAATGTCTAAATGTTCAGAGCAAAACTACTGTCATCTAAATCAGATTATTTTTTCCAGAAATAATGAGAGCCCCTATCCTGCATCTCCCGCTCAAAGATTCATATGTACATGTTTCCTTTTGCTCCAATCCTGTGCGCTGTCTCCTGATCCTCCATCTTCTGGTCCCCCAATTTTTTTTTTAATACAGCTGAGTATGGATATAATCTTGTGTGCCACTGCAGCCATTGACTGGCTTCAGTGGTGACATGTCCCTTGGGGACAAATATTTTGTTCCCCAATATAAGTGAATAACCATAAAGGGACACGCAATAAGAATTTCAAAGCTTTATTAGTTGATAAAAAGACCAACAACAAATATATACATAATGTCAATATCATAGAATATATGGCGGCAGTACAAATAGTAGCCAAGACATGTGACTCCCCTCCCATGCACAGAAGGCCCCGATTATCTCTCCTATATAGGGTAAGTGGAAACCCTATCCCAGTGCTGATACAAATAACACCCCCAATATAGAATATAAAAGTGGAACAGTGCCTAACTAAACTAGCCTGATGGGCAATAATGCACATATAATACAGCAACAAGGCACATATATTCCACAATTAGTATACCTGAGGGACACTTGAAGAGGAGAGCCCACCCTGACGTACGTTTCGCTCCGCTTTCTCACATAGTTAGGCACTGTTCCACTTTTATATTCTATATTGGGGGTGTTATTTGTATCAGCACTGTGATTGCGTTTCCACTTACCCTATATAGGAGAGATAATCGGGGCCTTCTGTGCATGGGAGGGGAGTCCCATGTCTTGGCTACCATTTGTACTGCCGCCATATATTCTATGATATTGATATTATGTATATATTTGTTGTTGGTCTTTTTATCAACTAATAAAGCTTTGAAATTCTTATTGCGTGTCCCTTTATGGTTATTCGGTGATGTATTGTATAGTCACGCATTGCATTGTGATTGAGATGCGTTGGCACTGCCCAATATAAGTGTATAGGTGACTTACTACAGCAAAACAGAACCCTGCGGAGAAATCCTCTCCGTATTAAATGAAAGGCTTTTTATCTAAAATGTAAAGGAAAAAAAAATGATACAGTGTTTTATTAGACATATGCATGAAGGATATGTGTATAATTTTTTAGATATATCTAATACATTTTTTAATGTTTAAGCTACCGTATTTTTCGCCCTATAACACGCATTTTTGTTACCCCTAAAATGGGGTGAAAATTATAATGCGTATTATAGGACGAATACAGGGTGGGGGGCGGTTGAATGGCTGGCGCTTTGCATGTTGCCGATACATCGCAGGGTGTACTGCATAAACACATCAGCCTGCGATGTACTGGATATTGATCCTGGTATGTACAGTACCTACTGAGGAAGAAGGAAGAGCCCGGCGCTTCTATGGCGAGACATCAACAACCACGATCCTCCTAGGACCTGTCCCAGCCTCCCGGAGCCACCAGACTGCACCCATCTCTATGGGAAAGCCCTATTGCTAGAATGTAGTGTCGGATTTGAGGTTTTGCAATAGCACAAACACGATCCTCTTTCTATGATGCAGGGCTCGTATATTCTATATTGTGTGCACTCAGCAGCATAGCAGATATGCCCCCAGTATAAAAGTGATTAGCCTGCCTGAAAATAAAGGCAGGTAAAAACATATGGTATGTACCAGGCAGCCAGCAAGATTGGGGTTAATGTGATTAATTAACCCCAATCTTGCCACTGCCATGTTTTAAACATGAATGGGGGTCACTTATTTTTAATGTCAGGCTGGGCACATGTTTTTGGAGTGGGCCCCATGTGCCTCACATTAATACTAAGTGACCGTACCTTCTCAAATAATGGGCAATGTGGGGTTAATGTGAGTTACAGAATACAGGCCACTTATTATTAGGCTACATGACACGACAGTTGTTTTTTGCTGTCCGCAAATCGCGGATCCGTCTTCCTTTTTTTTTCACATCCACATCTATTCCGTGTGTCCGCAAATTTTGTAGGTTGTGTTTCCGTGTATCTTCCGTTTTTTTTGTGGATCCGCAAAAAAAAAACGAAGGCTTGAACCAGTTTCTTAAAGTACCTGTACAAGTGCCCTGGTTTCCAAGCAACCATCCGCAAAAAAAATGGATGCGGATGACGAACGGATGGCTTCCGTTGGTCATCCGCATTTTTTGCGGACCTATTGACTTCTCTGGGTCCGCAAACCGCTTTTTGCGGACAAGAATAGCACATGCCATATTTTTTGGAAATCCGGACAGGCAACGGAAGAGGCATCCGCATCTTTAACGGATCCATAGAAAGGAATGGGAAACCATCGGATTCGCAAAAAAAAACGGAACGGAGGCCTCAAAAAACCACTGGTGTGTGCATGTAGGCTTAATGTGAGGCACATGGAATGATGGAAGTCAAAATTCATAAGACTGTGCCGATAACATTATTAGCAAGTGACTGTTCATGTACCTCATGCTTTAACCCCATGTTGCCCATTATTAACACACCTTTTGTTCAAAATATTTTTTTCCTATTTTCACCCTCTAAAACCTAGGTGTGTCTTATGGGCCAGTGCGTCTTATATGGCGAAAAATACGGTAAGCGGAAAATTAGACTAAAAGTAAAGAAAAAAAAAATCATCTGGACTGTTTCTGGACACATAGATATTAATGAGCCACAACACAAATATATTAAACATCTTTTTTTCTTCTTTGAAGTATGCACTCCTGTATTCTATTCTATTTTTTACATCTTTTCGTCTTGTAATAACTAATCTCCTTCACTTTAACTGCCTCATGCAGGTGTCCTGTTTCGCAATTCATTTTCTTGCATTTGAGTTGAAATATCTTATCTACTCTTGAAAATGTTCTTATATTATCTTTTTTTAATCTTGCTAAGAGTCTTTTTACATGGGATACACTATAATTTACAATTGCCTTGTTAGTTTTTGAACAGTTATGGATAATAAATATGGTGATTAAACATTATAAAGAATTGCTTTATTATTCTTATTAGGTCTATATAATGTCCTACTCTATGATGTCTTACATTCCCTTGACTTATGCAGTTGATCTTATCACAATTCCTAATTTAAAGAAATATTATAGCATTAACACTTGTGCTGCCAAGTGCCTGTGCCAAATATGTATCACCTGTAAGCAAACAGTCTATTTCAGTTCTCTATTGTTTGTTTCACCTACAATAATAAAAATGAATAGTTTTTCCTTCCCTTATATTTTCTATTCTTTTATTGCTTAAGAGGAATGAAGAGGTACAAAAACTAGTTAAAAAGGTGTAAAAATGCAGGTTTTACAGCAGTACAGTATAATAGTACAATGTATAGGTAGACAGCAGTTCAAATAACAACACTGCTACAGAAAAGGAGTTCATTTTATCAGTTGCCTTTCCCAAGTACTAACAGTGTCTCTTGGTGCTCAGATACTCCCAGGACATACAGTATGGCTGAGCTAAACCAGACAGTGGCAATAAAAATATATAAAACTTGCATTAACACTGGCAGGCAAAAAATACACAAAAATAACTCGTTGATAGATGACAGGAAACAAATGATAATGGCAATAGATGAAGGCGATGGAAGTCCAGCAATGGAGCAGATGGGAGAAAGTAATGGTATTCGGGTAGAGAGTGATGAATGATAGTGAGCAGGGATAAAAGCACTACAGAACTGATACAAGAATTTAGAAACAAAGGCTCAGAACTTTCAATATCACCCGCTGTAAGAAGCACCAGAAACTCTGAAGATTTAACGGAAGACTAATCAGTACTGCTCCCTAAATTAACCTGGCTGAGCAAATTGATGAAATGAATCTGATTCTTATGTAAGGCAGTTGCATAGCATCTTCCTCAAACAATATTAGTAAACAGGAAGAGGCAGCAAGGAATTCCCTGTTGCTTGTAACATACTGTACGTGTAGAAAAAGTAGAAAGCAGAATAGTATGATGTAGTACAGGTAGGGTACAGTACATGTATTTCAGGTAGAGAGTAGTACAGTACATTTAGTATGGGTATAGAACTTGATTGTCCTGTTCTAGCAAGAGTCCTACCGACCGCTAGAACATCTCAAGCAAACACGAGGCAAGCAATCTGACAAGACAAGGACCCAAATGAATACTATATTTACAGAGAACAGACGTTGGCCGAAAACTGGATCAGCAGGTAGGGGAGCAGTGGCAGGTAATACCACTGGATCAAGTGAACCGGATTGACATGGGGCTAAACCCAGAGGGCAGAGTCTTAGTGAGTCCAGTTCTTCCAGGATGGTCCCGGTGCACTTGGCCATATACCTGCAGAGATTGACAGTGCAAGCACCAACATTCCACACAAAACAAGGACTGGAATCCAGGCACACATACTGGAACCTGAACAAAACTGCACAGGACACAGTACAGACAAGACAAATGGGAACCAGCACACAAGCAGCTGCCTAGACAGCATGTGGAAAGGATGCATGGCAGTCACAGGCAAAGCTGCCCAAACAGGCAGACAAGCAGATGCCTGGACCCCATACAGAATGACACATGACTGTCACAGGTAGAAAACAGTACGGTACATGCAGTACAAGTAAACAGCTGTGCCGTTTATGAAGCATAGGTAGAAAGCAGTACGGTGTATATCACATGGGTAGAGCACACTACAATGCATATAGTACTGGTAGCCAGGCACGATCTCTCACATTTGGTGGTCTTGTTCAGTGTTGAGACATTTCTGGTTGGGAGTAGAACGGCACATTAATGATATCTGCGGGCTGAGCGTAACGCTTACCCCAGAGTTGGTCCTATTGTGGAGGAGCCAGGTGGATATGCAGCCAGCGAAAGATAACTTACCTACTCATATGATAGCTGCTGCAAAAAATGTCATTCCAAAGAAATGGAGGGACACTACACCACCTACGCTGAATGAATGGTTGGAAGAGGTTCACCAGATTTGCCTTATGGAAGAGCTGATAGGGTGGAGTCTACACAGGAGACAGGCCTTCCTTTCAGTTTGGCAACCGTGGTTAAAATTTCATGCTAAAAGAGTATCTAGCGCTTAACGGTATGTTAGACCTTTTGGTTGACCATCTGGGTTATGAGGGAGGTGTAACTGTTGTGGGTCATGTCTGATAGGTGTGAAAGCTGGCTCGGATAGAAATCAGGCGTACAAACGGGATCGAAAGAGGGAATACCCCATAATAGGATATCTCGCTTAATATATGCCTATCTTCAGAAGCATGAGATCTCACCTGTACCAGGAGTTTTTCCTTTATTTTCCTTTATTTTTCACCTTTTGTTTCATTTTTATTTTCTTCCGTTTGGATTATGTCTGACTAATTGATCACTATACATGCACTTTATTCAGATGCTTCTAGAGTGTACCATGTTATTGGTATTCGTCGTTTTGTATAACACGTGATAATTGATATATCTCGTACTGTATACCTCTTTAGGGGTGCATCTGACTACAAATAAAGAATTGTTAAAAAAATGCATATAGTACTGGTAAAGAGCAATATGGTACATGTAATACAGATAGAGAGCAGTATAGTACATGTTGTACATGTACAGGTAGAGAGCAGTACAAGTATAGTTATAGAACAGTACCAAACATTTAGTAATGCTAGAGAGTAAATAAAGCACATGTGGTACGGGTACATGGCAATGCAGTATATGCAATACAAGTACAGTAGAGAGCAGTACAGTAAATATAGCACAAGTAAAGAGCATTACAATACAAGTAATATAGGTAGAGGGAAGTAGAATACATGTAGTGCATGTAGGGAACAGTATAGTTTATGTAGCACAGGTAGAGAGATGTAATATATATGAGGTATATAGTGTATATTGCATGGGTAGAGCATAGTAAAGTGCGTGTAGAATAAGGAGAGAGCAGTATGGTACAGGTAAAGCAGTACAGATAGAAAGCAGTATAGCATATGTAGCACAGGTAGAGAGCAGTCATGTATATGATGCACAGGTAAAGAGCAGTATAGTGTATATCGCATGGGTATAGCATAGTAAAGTGCATGTAGAATAGGGAGAGAGCAGTATGGTACATGCACAGTAGTACAGGTAGAGAAACGTATAGCATATGTAGCACATGTAGAGAGCAGTCATGTATATGATGCACAGGTAGAGAGCAGTATACTGTATATCGCATGGGTATAGCATAGTACAGTGCATGTAGTATAAGGAGAGAGCAGTATGGTACATGCACAGTAGTACAGTTAGAGAGAAGTATAGCATATGTAGCACGGGAACAGTCCATTTCACTTAATAGAGGTGGAGAGTAGTACAGTATATGTGTTACAGGTAAAGAATAGTACAGTATATGTATTATAGTTAGAGAGTAGTATATTGCGTATAATATATATATAATATATATATATATACAAAGCAGTACAGTATATGTATTACAAGTAGAGAGCAATAATCTAAACGGTCAGAAGACCTGGACAAAATCCCTTTAGGGGTCTCTAACTAACAGTGTCTTAATATAAAAATAGATCTTTATTAGTTCTTGTTTAAAACTGAAAAGTGAAAAAGAAAAAAATGTATCTAAAATCTAGATACATTTTTTTCTTTTTCTTTTTCATCACTAACCAAACACTGCCATGAAGACCAAGGAACTCTCCAAACAAGCAAGGGACAATATTGTTGAGAAGTGCAAGTAAGGGTTAGGTTATAAAACAATATCCAAATATTTGATGATCCCCAGGAGCACCATCAAAACTATCATAACCAAATGGAAAAAACATGGCACAACAGCAAACCTGCCAAGAGACGGCCGCCCACCAAAACTCATGGACCGGGCAAGGAGGGCATTAATCAGAGAGGCAGCACAGAGACCTAAGGTAACCCTGGAGGAGCTGCAGAGTTCCACAGCAGAGACTGGAGTATCTGTACATAGGACGAAAATAAGCCGTACACTCTATAGAGTTGGGCTTTATGGCAGAGTGGCCAGAAGAAAGCTTTACTTTCAGCTAAAACCAAAAAGTCACGTTGTGAGTTTGCGAAAATGTATTTGGGAGACTACCAAAATGTATGGAGGAAGGTGCTCTGGTCTGATGAGACTAAAATTTAACTTTTCGGCCATCAAAGAAAACACTATGTCTGGCGCAAACCCAACACATCACATCACCCAAAGAACACCATCCCCACAGTGAAACATGGTGGTGGCAGCATCATGCTGTGGGGATGTTTTTCAGCAGCCGGGACTGGGAAACTGGTCAGAGTTGAGGGAAAGATGGATGGTGCTAAATACAGGGATATTCTTGAGCAAAACCTGTGCCACTCTGTGCGTGATTTGAGGCTAGGACGGAGGTTCACCTTCCAGCACGACAATGCTGCTAAAGCAACACTTAAGTGGTTTAAGGGGAAACATGCAAATGTGTTGGAATGGCCTAGTCAAAGGGCAGATCTCAATCCAATAGAAAATATGTGGTCAGACTTAAAGATTGCTGTTCACAAGTGTAAACCATCCAACTTGAAGGAGCTGGAGCAGTTTTGCAAGGAGGAATGGGCAAAAATCCCAGTGGTAAGATGTTGGAAGCTCATAGAGACTTATCCAAAGCAACTTGGAGCTGTGATTACAGCAAAAGGTGGCTGTACAAAGTATTGACTTTAAGGGGGTGAATAGTTATGCACATTTACTTTTTCTGTTATTTTGTCCTATTTGTTGTTTGCTTCACAATAAAAAAAAAACATCTTCAAAGTTGTGGGCATGTTCTGTAATTTAAATGATACAAATCCTCAAACAATCCATGTTAATTCCAGGTTGTGAGGCACCAAAATACAAAAAAGTCAAGGGGGTGAATACTTTTGCACGGCACTGTATATACGTGCATAACATGTTTATACCCTGTTATATGGCAGCAACATATTATTCTCTACAAAGCTTGTCCTAATCATATCAAACTCTGTCCACAATGGGGCTCCCTTTTTTATACGCATAGTAGAAATTTTTTTTTTTTAGGAACCAATGAAGCTACTGTATAAGGAGGGAACCCTCAAACTCCATGCTGATGTTGTCCTTAGTCATATTTGAACCTAGTGCTATAAGACAACAGAACTAACACTGAGCCCCTATGATGACCTCTTTACAGGGTTCTTAGGGTTGCATGTGCAGCACATACCTTTCATAAAACCTCCAGGATCTGAGCACAGACTGGTAAATCTCAAACTATCAGAAGTTCTTGATATGAGTAACTTACCGCATTTCATATTTTGTTACAAATTTTCTGACCAAAGTTTGTATACGTCATATCTTTGAAACTCACTTTTCGCTGCTCATGTCTAAATTAATTTTTCAAAAGCACTCAATGGATTGGCTTTGAATATAACAGAGCGAAATCAATCAAAAGAAAGCGTTTGTTTGAAGGCAAACAATTTTATGTATATATATACAGTATATTCGTAACTAACCAGCATTCCCGATCTCCATGTTCAAACACAGGAAATGTGATTCCCATCTCTCTCTGTTTACTTTTGTTGATGATATGTGCAAGTATAAAAGAAACCTTTTCATTTGCTTGAATGGCCTCGTAGTAGCCAAAACTAACAGAAAAAATTCACTTGTAAACTAAGCAAACAGAACTTCAAAGGATTATCATGAATATTTGTGTGGATCACCACAGTTTCCATTTTTATGAAGAAAATTGTTTCACTGGTTATAGGCTGAAAGTTAAACTACTATGACATAGCGTGACACTGCCAGGTTTGAACGTCTTCTTCACACAGTGTAACAACAAATAAACCAACCACACTATCCTTCATGATGTCATGGATGGTAGCATTTAAGCTGTCTGTTTCATGTGGGAAAATAGTATGTACTGACTTGCCCTCTGTCTGTGGTGTCTTATGTGTGCAGACATAGGAGACAGACATGGATCTCTCCAGTGATAGATAGGATACCTCCTCGATTCATCTGTCATAAGTAATGTAATCCGGTAGGGGAAATAAGCTTGCTCTCATTTCTACTCTCTCTAGAATGTTTCTCTCAGGTGCAGTACCATTAGTGAAAGTGAAGGGCAGAAAACTGAAATATTAGGGCTGTATTAGACCTGCAGATTTTGCAGGCAATTGTCGAGAAGGAAGCGTTCCTCTCCATCAATCGCTTGCTTGTAGTGGAGGAGACCACTGCTATTACATGCAGCAATCCCCTCCACATTATGAGCATTAGCCATCGCTCATCCCTATACAAAATCATCATTTGCCGGCAGCAGACCGTGATTAGATGACACGATCCACCGCACACAAGCAATGATTTTTAAACCTGCTTAAAGATTGCTATTGCCCGAAGAACGAGCTTATTTATCGAGTAATTGGTGGCACTATTACACAGGGTGGTTAATCGCTAACGCTTGTCAGCGATGATCTGCCCAACAATCGCTTGGTGTAATTCAGGCTTTACTCTTTATCCCAATATCAAAAGTAGTCTTGAATTAATTAAGCTTCAGATAATCAATCCAAAGTTGATTTGTTCAAAAACTTCAATTTCAATGCTTTCTCCAAGCAGCATTGAAATGCATTGGCTCCGTGGAGCCAAACTTCGTTTCACCCGAAGTCGCGTAAGACTTCAGTGTATTAATTCGATATTCAACTCTGCATCTTTAAAAACATATTAAATTAGGAATCTAAAATTGGGTTTGGTCCTGGCTGGTACCTTGGTACGTTAAAATCGAAGTTTTTGAACAAATTGATTTAGGATTAATGATACGAAGCTCGATTTGCCCAACACTAATAAAAAACATAAAGCCAGATTTCCACATATACACTGTGTGCACAATTTTTAGGCAAGTTGTATATTTGAGGATTCATTTTATTATTGCACAATTACAGTGTTGTCGGTCAATCCAAAATGTTAATGAACCTTAAACCAGAATATTTAAGAAAGTTACATAGTTACATAGTTAATACAGGTGAAAAAAGACATAAGTCCATCACGTTCAACCAAAGGATAGGTGGGTACGTAAATCCCGAAAAGTAAAAGTGAGGTTTTAGCTTTCTTAGAAGAATATCTTTGTGTGCATAATTATTGGGCAGCTATTAATGTGTAGAGTTATTATGCAACTAAATGAAAAAGGAAACATTTCCTATCTCATTTCTTTATTTTCATTTATGTTAAAGCAAGAATAATAAAAAATAAAAAATTTACAAAAAATAAATTAGTGACCAATATAGTCCACAGAATCTGTCTGTTGACGATCAACATTTTTTGAAGCAGCAATCACAGTTTTCCAGACACTGTTTAAGGTAGTGTATACAAGTTCTCAATAGGGTTTAGGTCTGGTGATGAAGGGACCACGTACTTAATTCTTTCATCATTAAGGCCTTTACTGGCTAGACATACAGAAGAATACTTCGATGCATGCGATGGAGCGTTGTTCTGCATACAAATCATAGTTTCCTTGAAAGATGCAGACTTTTTCCTGTACCACTGCTTGAAGAAAATGTCTTCTAAAAAAGGCAGTAGGTTTGGGAGTTAATTTTGAGTCAATTTTCAATACAAAAAAGTCAAATTTTAGTAATTCGAGCCCATAGTAATACTCCACCTCAACCTTGCTGGCGTTGGAGTCCAAGTGGAGCTATCTGCCTGTTACTGGTCAAGCCATGGGCCCATCCATCTGGTCCACCAAGAGTCATTCTCATCTCATCAGTCCATAAAACCTTAGAAAAATATGTCTTCAGATATTTCTTGGCCCAGTCTTGACGTTTCAACCATCTTGTTCAGTGGTGGTCAGCTTTCAGGCTTCCTTACTTTGGCCATGCCCTGAACACCTTGTATTTCTGGGCATGCCAGGGGATTGCAGTTCTGGATTATGACGGCACTGGAGGATAATGGGTTCCTGGTCACATCGTGTTTGATTCTTCTCAGATCTTTGGCAGCTAATTTGCATATTTTTTTCTCAATACATTTCTTGCCACCCTGTTGGCTATTTGCAACAAAACGTTTGATGGTTCTGTGATCATGCCCTAGTATCTTAGCAATTTCAAGAGTTCTGCATCCCATTGAAAGACTTTTAACCATTTTTGACTTTTCAGAGTCAGTTAAATCTTTTTTTTGCCCCATTTTGTCAGAGGAAAACAAGCCGCCTAATAATTATACACCTTAATATATGGTCTTAATCTACTTAGGCCACACTCTCCCTCATTACACAAGTACACATCACTTGATATGCCTCAATTCAATAAGCATTCAAGTTTATACAGCTTGGAGTTGGAAAATATGCATAAAAATGATGATATGATCAAAATACTCACTTGCTTAATAATTGTGCACACAGTGTATCGGTAATATTGATTAAAAAATTTTAGCCAAATCCAGGACTGGATGTGATAAACTGTAGGCTTATACTTATCATTTCTATTTTTCATGACTTTAGGATCTTCTCATCAAATTGTATCAAAAACTGTAAAGGCCCATTTACAGGGGCCAACTGACCAGGCAAATACTGGGAATGAACAGTCATTCCCGATAATTGCCTGCTGGTCAGAGAAGGCGAGATTGCATTTAATTTATCTTCGCTCTATGGGCATGAGCAATCGCTACTGCAGTTACTCATCCCTGTACAGCAGGGGTGGGGAACCTTTTTGCTGCTGAGGGCCATTTGGATATTTGTAACATTGTTCGGGGCCATACAAAATTCTCAATGTAAAAATTTGATGGCTATATTTGGTCAAACATATAACTGACTTAGGCGTAAGTTACAGAAATTGCACTTCAATTAAAAAAATCTAGAGCGCTGTATTTTTGCAGCACAAAATGGCGCCTATACTACATATTGCATATAGTACAGGCGACATTTTGACCACAAATAGCAGTCTAATTTTTAAGTTGAGAATGTTATATATAGCATAGTATAGCATATACTATAATGTTATATATAGCATGTGTTCAGGCCATGCCCTGAACATCTTGTACTTCTGGGCACGCCAGGGGATTGCAGTTCTAATTTTTAATTTTTAAGTTGAGAATGTTATATATAGCATAGTATAGCATATACTATAATGTTATATATAGCCGGTGTTCAGGCCATGCCTGAATGTTATATTATATGTTATATATTTAGTTCTTTATTTGGCATTAATGGCAGCCAAGCTCACCCCAGAGGGGTCCAGAGAGGGGTTTGCACAGCTTTCACTCTGCCCCCCACCTCCATCAGCCTCTTATCAGACCTCCCAGCCTTCATCAGTCTAAAATCAGACCCTCATCAGCCTTAGATCAGACCCCCATCAGACCTTCACTAGCCTCAGATCAGCCCCCATCAGATCAGCCCCCATCAGACCCACCAGCTTCCGATCAGACCCTCATCAGACCCCCCAGCCTCAGATCAGACCCCCAATAGGCCACCCAGCCTCAGATCAGACCCCTATCAGACCCCCAGCCTCAGATCAGATCCCCAGCCTCAGATCAGCCCCTGTCAGACACCCCAGCCTCAGATCAGACCCCCCAGCCTCAGATAAGACTCCCTCAGCCTCAGATCAGCCCCTCCAGCCTCAGATCAGCCCCAATCAGACCTTAGATCAGACATTTAAAATAAATAAATAAATAAATAAACTTACCTCTCCAGCTCCGGGCGGTGCTGCTACTTGGCAGATTCACTTACCCTCCTTGGTCTTCTTCCTGCTGCGCTGAACTGTGACCTGACAGCGCACAGCGTCAGGTCATATTACGCGTATATGTGTACTATTTGTACTAAGTCATGACACTGTACGTGTCAGGCCACAGCGTGGGGGAAGGGAAGGTGAGTACATCCAGTGCAGTGCTGTTCTCACCTTCCTGTGCCTCCCCCATGCTAATGACCACTTGCATAATGAAACCGGTCATTAGCATTTTTTGGCAGGCGGCACGGGTGCCACATGATTCATTTCTACAGGAAGAGCTGCTGTCCAGAAATGATGATTTTGGGTACTGCACCAACTAATGCTTTCTTAGGTGTCAACTTTAAATGGGCCAGTTATCAGAATAAGCGTTTGTATGAACTTTCATCTCCCAATCATAGTTCCGAGAAATGTCTCATGTAAAGGAAACTTTAGCCTGAAAGCAGCTTTGAGCTGGCCATTTATTTTAGATAGCTGTCTCTCCTGAACTCTGGCATACACATGACACTTGGTTGAACATGTATGTGTTCTGAATGGGGAGAGGTGAACATAACCCTGTCAGACACCTCTGGTTGTGGGTAATATTCCAGAGGAGAAAAGGATTGGGCATGTTGAAATCAAGATCTTGGGTGGTCCAAAATTGGAGGATTTGGCTGACATTATTCTAATGTGTATGGCCAGCTTAAGGATATGTTCAAATATTTTAGCCTGCAGCAACCAGGCAAATGTCCAGCGATCAGCCAACAGATGCAATGTATGCAATGCTAATTAATTAAGCCAGACATCCAGCCCCCTCATACATGTCACTGACACATAGGGACAGGGGGACAGGCTTCAGAAGCTGTGTCAGATCTTCTTCTTACAGGAGAAACTCAGAAGCCCAGGACCGCTCTTCATTTTGGGCCATCTATGAAGTTTTGAAAATTAGAATACTTTAAAAAAAAGCCACAAATTCCACAAGACTGTACTTCAATGGTTGAAGTCCTTGGAACTAGAGATGAGCAAACTAATTCTAGCGAACTGGTTCGTCTCATCAGCAGGGCTTTTTCACCTGTGGGAAGTAAAGAAGCGCTCCAAGATTAAAAGGGCCGGACATTTAGCCCGGCCCTGATGATTTCCTGCCTGTATCGCTACTTCGATCAGAGCAAGGCAAGAAATTGTCAGGGCTAGGCTAAATGTTTAGCCCTGTCAATTTTGGAACAGGTGGGTGCTTCTTCACCTGGAGGGACAGTCCCCTACAGGGTAACAAGCCCTGCCGATGAGATAAATCAATTCATTAGATTTGATTAACCCATCTCTACCTGGAATATAAAGCATATAGAGCATGCAGTAGAGATGTTCTGAAGCCTGTGAGTATAGTATGGTAAAAGGGTTCAGATGAAGAGATATGCTAAGGAAATCAGCATATGCAAAATGATTCATCATTATTTCCGAATTATTGAACAGAAAAATAAGATAGAGGTTCACTTAAAATGTGTACAAAGTAAATCTACAGACCTGACAGATTGTTGTGTTTTTTGTATAGCTGTGTCACTTGACTATATAATCAGTTTATAAGCGCGTGTATATTTAGTGAGATTGCGTTCAGCGAAGCAGCGCCACTAGAATGCAGTCTACCTTGGGCTTGCTTTCCCCCAAAGGTGTAAATTTACATTTACTTTCTATTCTAGTTTGTTTTCAGACTCCTGCTATAATTGTGGTACGCCCCATTACTCTTACCAGTGTGATACAGCCGACTGTTTAATTTTGCCAATGAGCCAAAGATGTTGTGTTTTTAAAACCTTGTTAAAACAGCATCTTAATTGGTGCTGCAGCCCTGGGAGAAATGAAATAATTATTGCAAAAGCCTTTACATATACAAGCTATTCTGTATGTTTTTTCTCCTTTAACAGGAAAAAAAAATCCTGACAATGTGACTATAGATGATTGTTAAAATAAATTTCATGCAGCAAAATCTGTTGTTACTCAGGCGTAACTTGGAATGTGTTTGGGAAATGCAATTATTTGTTAATTTGTGCCCACAAAATACGTGGAAAATTGTGTTTGCTTTGCTTTGTTTGTTTTGTTGACATCTGATATGATGTATGTTTAATAGGTCGTGTGATGGTCAATATAAATGTGAATAAATCAGTGCATTTCTTTCCAGAAACATAGCTTGATAAGCAAGCCATGGGAATAAAGTACATTTGTCAGTTTAATATTCTGCTCTATGTAAGGGCAGCAGGTCCATAATACTAGTAGCCAAAACAGCAGAAAGTGTTGTGCCATTGGGTATTCAGAACGCTGAAATAATGCACTAGACACCTTAGATTTACTCCCCCCACATCCCGACATCATCCTGTCAATGGCCACCATGAGGTACTGGAGAGTTGGTGGGAGCACTCTTTTTCTGAATACCCAAATTCCTAAACTAGGGGGGGTCATTAAAACCAGCCTTTTCAATTCTGGTCTTAAGCCCCTCTGCGCTGCCAGAATAAGCACCAAAGTTATCTATAGGCACAAACTCTTCATACGTTTGGGGCCGTGCGACAGACTTAACTCTACGTCAGCTCTGTCGCTGGTGTAGATTTAAGCCATTCTCCACGGCAAAAACCAGCATAGAAAATGATAAATGAGCCGGGCCCCCTTGCCACTTCAGAAAAGTGGGGTGAGATTTTCCCCAAAAAATGGAGTGCGACTTTAATACGTGGAGTAAATCAGTTAATAAATGCCCCCCTAGGTATTCAGTGTATTCACTCATTACTCCTAGTAGCCGAATGGGACATTTGGTGCAACTTTGGCTGCTAGTAACAGATCCACTTTAATTCTATAATACCCAGGGTTACCTGTTTTATTAAGTAATATGTACACTAAAAAAAATAGGGACTTAAAAAGCATAATAGAACTTGAAAAGTCATTTGCTTTTACCCCCCCAGGATATTTTAGTTTTACTAAGGCTAAAACCTGAAACTAAACCAAACGGGAAATACCTTAGTAACAGGACTTAGTAATTCTATGAAATTCCTGCACGCAAGTACTGTCTGTTTTTTCTTTTTACCATCCATACACAATGATGGGATGTCCAGGAGACCTCCTGGCTGGATGGTAGCATGTACTGTAGATCGCATCATAGTGGCAGGATTCAACTGGCTGCCACAAACACATGGTGAATAGACAGGTAGGTTACATCAGAACAAGAACGGCATTTGTTTTTTGTTTTTTTTTACATTTTAACCCATATTTAAATGCTGGATTCTTAAGTTAGCCTTTGATGCCACTGAAATGTCAGGAGGTCATCACAGAGGTCAAAGCCCTATTCAGATGGGCAGATTATGAATGAATGTTCATACAAATCCTTGGTCCCTAAAACTGTCCCAAGTAATTGTGTCAGGAATGAGCAAAGTGCTTATTTGTCAGGTGATCCATTGTTTATGTGGCACATAAAATCATTTTTTTCAGCAATATCCCACTGTGTGAACAGGGATGTGCCACTGACAAACAATATATCTGTGTGGAGCAGAAGATTGTTCATCACCTCACAGAGAGGATGGTGGCTTCATGTAAATGCATCTTAATAAAGGCATAACAACTGTGATGGGGACCAACCTTTAAAAGTATGGGGACGGTCAAACACACACAGTTCCAAATACAAAGAAACATCTTTTCCTAATAAAGTATATTGCTTGTTTAACACCACTGTCGCTACACTATATTAAAAATAAACTGAAACAACAGTTACACTTCAAAAAATCACTATAATTGCAAACATTTTCATTTCCTTAATAGAGAATGGTGTAACTAGCAAATTTCTAAATCACTTCATTTAAAAAGTATGCCTACTTCCACCTTAAATAAAAAGCTGTAAAGTCATGGCCACTAGGGGTCTCACTTGCATACCAGTGCCTGTTGTCAGGCAAGATCTGTCCCTAGTAACAGAGACAGCTCATAGGAAATGGGGCATCTTAGAGGTAGCTGAACTCTTGAGCCTGATAAAAGAACTGCTTCTACACAGCTTCTGAACATCACAGCAGCCTCCTGCCTTACTATAACTGTGATGTAGCCCTGCTTATCTGTTCTGTGAGCTTAGGAGCTGAAAAAAACATAGTGGGGAGTAAGGGAAAGGACATCACAGCAGTACAATGATGGCAGAAGGGAGATGCTCCCTGCTTCTGAGTGAAATTCATCTAGCTGTGCAGCTGAAACAGGGCATAATATAGCTGAAAAAACATCAGGGAAGCCTACACATAACTGCACAAAGAAGCACAGCCATTATGCAAACTTTTTTTTGAAAACTAAGATATGCTCTAAGGCTGGGTTTTCATGTTCAGGCATTTGAAGCCCAAGCCAGAAATGGATCCTAAATGGAGGATACATATACAGGAAAGACTTCTCCGCTTTTTAAATCCATTTCTTCGTGACTTTGATTTAAAAAACAGCATAAGAAAACCTGAAAGCGGAAACCCAGCCTCAATATGTACGTAAATATGTATAAATTTGTCACATCTGTTGCTTACCATGCTATGTGTCGCCAGATGGTACTACATTGTACAGTACTAATACTATACCACCTAGTGGTCAAACGGGAAAGTAAAAAATGCTTGCAAGAAACAGTGCATTTATCATTGCATTGCAATATAATGCTAATGAGATGCTGTATGGCCTCTCCCGTGACATTTTTACCGCCTTCATTTTTAGATGTCACAAGGCAGAGCTGTGGGTCTAACTAGAGATAGCACCACCCTGTTTGTAATAACTAATCGGGGTCATTTCCAGGTCCGTTATGGCACCTCCAGGTACAAGAGACAAATGAAGTGTAAAGAATTAAATTTAAAAAATCAACTGGGATTAACTTCAATTTGCCCAGAATCTGGACTGTCAGGTGTAAGACCTTTATAGCTAATGGAAACAAAATTATCAAGAGAAAGTGAAATGTCTTCTAGTTTGTATGTATGATACATTGACAAACTTTGACATTTATTTGGAAATCGAGGAGTTAATGGTAATTATATTATATTGTACTCCACTTTACCTGCAGTTCATGTTGTGCTGTAAAGATTAGCACATTGGTGAATGGAGGTAGTTTTTTTTTTTTATTCTTTTCCAGACAAAGAACTCATTGAAAACATCCAACCAGATTATCTGTATGGCAGCAGGCTTATCATTCATAATACGTTACATTTTACTCCACTCCCTTCATTTTTCTGCCACACATAATGTTTCTTTTCATTTTACAACTGTACTAGATCAAAGCTGTAAAAAGACAGAAATGACCTTGAAGGTTGAATATACAGTACTACTTGTATAAGATGTGTGGCTTTCATTGCTTTGTCCCCGATGATCTTAGCTATATAGGATATAGAGCACTTTTCTGATAAACCTAAAAACATCCGTGTTTTCAATGGCAGAGTAAGACAAAGCAGTATTGGTTCGACAGAATTTTTGCCATCTGGCTTCAGCCTTAGGCTGATAAAAGAGGCTGCTGCTTGAAATAATTTTTCATGGTAGGTGCAACCATTCTCAAACACTTCTTTGGTGTCAGTTTTCATATTTTTATCACAATGAGACCTGATTTTTTCCATGCAGCTACCAGATGCCTGCCAATACATTTTCTTTTGTATATTCTCCCACCTCATCAGACAAATATCTTTCTATTTTCCCATATGTTTTTCTTTCAGTGGAGACACAGATATTCAAGGACTGAAAGTCTCTAGATGTTCTTCACTTACCTCCACGCACACCTAATTTGTCTCAACTGTTACTTTATTTACACAAAGCTACAGTTTTATTACATCTTTATATCTGAATATGTATATAATTTCCGTAATAACAAAAATCTTGATTGTATAAAAGAATTTTATTTGCTAAAAGTTCTTGTTTTGAGTGTGTGTGCTTGTTTATGACTGGATTCAGACATGCTGTCTTTGATGCATTTTCTGGTACAATATTTATAGCTATAACTAGAAGTGGATTCAAAAGAAATTACTATAAAGGACTCCTCCTCCTTTTTGTATCCAGTAATATGGTATTACACCAAATGGTGTACTTTGGTGTTGAACAAAAACAAAAAAAACTCTTACCACATTTCTGAGTCAAGCTAGACAATACTCATTAGAATAAGATCACCAACACAATGCAATTGATTTTATGCCTAACTGTTTGCACAATTGATCTTCCCCATCAGCATGCCAGACTAACTAGGGAGTTGTGCAATTGGCAAATTACTGCAATTATTACTCAATCCATAAGAATAACAATGTAGTTTTGTTTGTTGATATTGTAGCTATAACAGTAAGGTTTTTAAGGAAGGACCTTTGTTTAACTTTTTTTTCCCATAAATCAATAATACAAGCAATGTTAAACTTTGTACCATAACTTATTACAAAAAAAAGTGTCTTTCTTCACCTATCAGACTCCTCTCCTTTTCCTCTCTATGTACAGTGATCATTCACTGTCAATTCAGTGGTATAACCTTTATTCAGTCAGACAGAGATGAAGATGGATTATCAACTGAGATATGAGGTTACAGCTGCTGACCATGGAAGTTTATTGAGAGGTGAGGGTAGGAATAAGGAGGAAGCAGATGGAGAGAAAAAAAGGCACAGGACAGGATCACCATTTAAGGGGTTGTCTTGGCTTTCAATATTGATGACCTATGCGACACACTGCACCCCCTCCGATCAGCTGTATGAGGAGGCGGCGCACGCAGTGTGCACGTGCCGTCTCTGAGCAGGAGGAGAGAAGGGAGACAGCACATGCGCACTGCACATGCTGTCTCCTCATACAGTTGATCTGCGGGGGTGCTGGGTTTCAGACCCCGCCGATCTGATATTGATAACCTATCCTGAGGATACGTCATCAATATTAAAAGCCTGGGCAACCCCTTTAAGATTATAATGCAGTGAGATAAAAAGCAGTGTTGTTTGCACAGCCATGAGATAAAACATAAATGTTTTAACTTGTTATAACAAACACATTTTGACTACAAACCTTTGCAAGCAAACAGCTTTTTGTTAAAATGTATGGCTGGTTGTTCAACTATTTTTAGAGAAATAGCTCAACCAGAATATGGGGTCCAAAACTGTTTACAAATTATATAGTACATTACCACCTCTTTCTAACAAAGCTAGACCCAGCCCTGTACCTCAAATGGATCCAGATATCTCCCCATTCATTGCTCTGCTAAATTTATATAAAGCTGGCAGCTAAAGGGGAGTGTCTTTTCTGCTGCAGCTCAGGGGGCGTGTCTCAGCTCTCCCTATCACAGCTCAGGAGGCGTGTCTCAGCTCCCCCATCACAGCTCAGGGGGCGTGTCTCAGCTCTCCCTATCACAGCTCAGGAGGCGTGTCTCAGCTCCCCCCATCACAGCTCAGGGGGCGTGTCTCAGCTCTCCCTATCACAGCTCAGGAGGCGTGTCCATGCTCTCCCTATCACAGCTCAGGAGGCGTGTCTCAGCTCTCCCTATCACAGCTCAGGAGGCGTGTTTCAGCTCTCCCTATCACAGCTCAGGAGGCGTGTCTCAGCTCCTCCTATCACAGCTCAGGAGGCGTGTCTCGGCTCTCCCTATCACAGCTCAGGAGACGTGTCTCAGCTCTCCCCATCACAGCTCAGGAGGCGTGTCTCTGCTCTCCCTATCACAGCTCAGGAGGCATGTCTCAGCTCTCCCTATCACAGCTCAGGAGGCGTGTCTCAGCTCTCCCTATCACAGCTCAGGAGGCGTGTCTCAGCTCTCCCTATCACAGCTCAGGAGGCATGTCTCAGCTCTCCCTATCACAGCTCAGGGGGCGTGTCTCAGCTCTCCCTATTACAGCTCAGGTGGAGTGTCTCAGCTCTCCCTATTACAGCTCAGGAGGCGTGTCTCAGCTCTCCCTATTACAGCTCAGGAGGCGTGTCTCAGCTCTCCCTATTACAGCTCAGGAGGCGTGTCTCAGCTCTCCCTATTACAGCTCAGGAGGCGTGTCTCAGCTCTCCCTATCACAGCTCAGGGGGCAGATGAAGGATGGAACTGAGCATGTGCGGCCTTCTCAGTGAGCAGGACAAAGAAATAAGAAAAAGAACAAACAGCAGGTGGCGATATACAGATACATTGTATTGAATAACTCAGTGGCTATGCTACATTTTTTATTACATGCAATTACAAAAGTATTCAGAGGCAGGTGCTGGTTTAAAACCTGTAGAATATTTTTGTGGGACAACCACTTTAAGTGAGAGGGTTAAAATAAGCTACTGCTAGACATTCCAATGCTCTCCTCAGTTCTTGAAGGCAATATGGTGAGAGCAGGATAAATGGGCAAGTGTAGGGACCTAAAATCTCTTTAAAAAATGGGCCAGAATGTGATGTTAGATGACTGTTGGAGAGCATCTCCAAAATGGCTGGTGTGGTGTTTCAATTATTTAGTGGCTGCCAAAAGTGATCTAAGAAAGGACAACTGGAGAGCCAGTGGCAGAATCATGGGCACCCAAGGCTCCTTGATGCATGTGAGGAGCCAAGACTAGTCCAGCTGGTCCAATGCCACAGAAGCACGAATTGCCGAGAAAGTGAATGCTGGCAATGATAGAAAGGTGTTAGAACACATAGTGATTCACCTACAATGGGCTAACAAGTATCATAACTGGACCATGGAGCAATGGGCTGGTCTGATGAACCACAATTACGTACGTTCACTACAGAAAAGATCTCACGTCCCTGTCTTGAAATTACCTCTCACAGATCAATAATATCTAGTAGCATAAGTGTAAACATGAAATAATAATGTAATACAGTACTTTTATTTATCTGTGATAAGTGTAGGATTTTGCTTAGGTAAAGAATTCCTCTGTTAGTGCAGAGGAGGTCAAGTGTGCAAATCTGACAAAGTAATGTATACTTATTCATTTACATAATTCATATTTTTGTCTTTGACAATATGTAAAGATTGCACAATTGATTTCAGCACATCAAAGAGACTTCTTGAATGCTCACTCAGGGAAGAATGTAACAACTGTGTTTAATGTATCAACTGTTTTCCTTTGTAATGGACATGACAGGCAAGATCGTGTACTCTAATCACTCACTGAGAGTTACATCACTGGGATGCCAATGGTTCACATCAATTCACACCAACACCACTGATGATAAATGCCGTTTGTTATCATACCTTGGTATTTCCAGCTTCATCTTTTAGTGAGCAACCAACACATGATTTTTATTAAGTAATTGGATTTTCACATTGTGTGTGGAATAACATATATCTCTAAAGTATATATAGTACATAAAGAACATGATGTATGCAAGAAGATCATTTGAATGGCCATTTTAATCTTATTTGCATGGCTCTTTCTTTAGGTTTTGTTAGAAGGAATGAAGCCATGTGTTGTTTTGTAAAAATGAGCGAATTGGGCCCATGGATTCATTTTCCTATGAAGAATTACAAAATGGCAGGAAATTTTCACATATTTGCAACTCTAGCGCTCTATGAACTTGGTTCATATGTCCTACATCTAGTAAATATTCCCCCACTTACCTTTTTTCCTTCTACATACTGTATTTATGACCTTATGTCCAATAGGTCCTTTACGCGTTCTGAGTGGTAATTAAACTTAACATAAAACTGCAAAAAAAGAAGTAGTAACTAACAATGGTTTTCCTGTGCTTTGTATTGCAGGGTCCAGATATTTTTTTTACAAATAGATCTGCCACAGAGACCTGTGGTTCAACTGTTGATAATTTTTATTTTACTGTACAGTGTCTTTTGAAAGTATTCACCCACACTGGGTGTTTTTCCAGTTTTGTTGCATTACAGTTTGGAATTACCATAGATTTTAATTTACATTGAATGTAATGGACCTAAGAAAATAGTCCGAGCTGTTATAGCAAATTAAAAAACACCTTGTTTCAAAAGTTGTAATAATAAATAAACAGTGAAAAGGAAATGTATTCACCTACTTCGCAATGAAACCTCGAAATAAGGTCTGGTCCAACATGAAGACCAAGGAGCTCTCCAAACAGGTCAGTGACAAAGTTGTAGAGAGGTGTTGAACACAGTTGGTGCTGCACTGGCACGGGCTCTGCACTACTTACCCACACGGCTCTCCTGTCTCACCAGCAGTCTAGTCCTGCTTCCATGCCAGCCACGCTATCTCCAGCCACTGGCACGTCATGTATCTTATGCAAGCTTTGGTCTATGTGCCTTATCCTTGACAAAGGCCTCCCTCTTGGCCTTTTAAAAGGCTAGTCTGAATCCAAATTCTTCCTCAAACATTTGGCTGGCTGCCCAGGGTATATACCACACCTTCCTCAAGGGGAGGGAGCCTGAGCTTTAGGTTCAAAGTCTCTAGTTAGCAGCAAAGGTGTTAATGACTTGTATGACTACCCATGTAACATACTCCAGTCAGAAACTCTCAATTCTAGCCACCTGCCCTGCTTGTTTTTTGGATTGTCCTACTGCTGCCTGCCCTGACCTCATACTTGTCTCACAAATACGCTTGTATGCTGTTTGTCTAGGCCTTGGCTTGTCTCTAAATTATGTATGTTGCCTGACCTGCTTCGGTGCTTCGTACTGGTGTCTCTGGCCCCCGTGGTTCAGTTGCCAACCACAAGTCATGAAGTAGAGGCCTGACGGTTTCATCTGCAGTGAAGTCCAGATTCCTGTATAGGGGTTAAAGGATGAATACTGGGGTAACCAGGATAACGCTCTTAGAGCTCGCCCTAAGCCAAACCAGTTGGTTGGTACAGTGGATCCACACCCACTTGTGTTCTAAAAAAAATCCCAAACCTTGAAGCTACTGTGGAAGACCATTTAATCTATTATAACAAAATGGAAAGAACAGCTAAAGCCTGACATAAGAAGACCGCCTACCAAAATTTATACCAGGTAAGTCTAAAGTAACGAAAGAAACACTAAAACATATATCTGCTGTTTCTCACCATAATCTCCATGTGCATGAAGGTAACAATTGGACATGCAAGGCTTTGAAAAGGTGATTATCTTGTCAGAGGTGAAGATGCAGACCATATACTATTAAATGCTGAAGCTAGATAAATATTCAAATTGGATACTTGTATACCTAATTGGACTAAACCACAAGCAAGATTTTATATTACAAAATTGATTTTGACCTGATTTGGTGTTTTTTGTTTATTTTGGTTTCCATTTTAGTTTTTCCTATGTATATTGTATGTTATATCTAAAGACTGTGGAGTCATTCAGTGTGAGCTGCTGCACACATTTATTACATTCTTTAATGAATTTAGCTCTGCCCTAGCCTCAGATATAAGCAGCACTAGTATTCACACCACCTTGCTACGACTTAGGGTATTATATACATCCGAAATGCTTCATAGAAGGCATGTTTTTCTGTGCACTATGTGTTTGGCATACCTGGATTTTATGACTATTCTTCAATAAAGGATTCCATTGTTTTATCCAGAGGCTGGAATTAAATTTTTTTCATCGGATTGTATGTGTTGGAGTGCTAGGCTTTTTCATGCCCTTGACCTCTGCTTTGGACCTGACCATGATTTTTTTTTGCCCATTTGAATTCAGCCCCCTGTACTCTGATGCATCTAAATAAAATCCATTGGGACCAAATACCTTCAGAAGTCACCTAATTAGTAAATAGAGTCCACCTGTGTGTAATTTATTCACAGTATAACTACAGCTGTTCTGTGTAGGCCTCAGAGTGATCAAACAACATCATGAACACCAAGGAACACACCAGACAGGTCAGGGATAAAGTTTTTATAAAGCAGGGTTAGGCTATAAATAAATATCCCAAGCTCTGAACATCTCAAGGAGCACTGTTCAATCCATTGTCCGAAAATGGAAGGAGTATGGCACAAATGCAAACCTACCAATACATGGTCGTCCAGCTAAACTAACAGCCCAGGCAAGGAGAGTTGTAATTAGAGAAGCAGCCAAGTGTCCATGGTCACTCTGGAGGATCTGCAGAGATCCACAGTTCAGGTGGGAAAATCTGTCCACATGACAACTATTAATTGTGTACTCCATAAATCTGGCCTTAATGGAAGAATCGCAAGAGGAAAGCTATTTTTGAAAGCAAGCCATAAGAAGTCCGGTTTGCAGTTTGCCACAAGCCAAAACATGTGAAAGAAGATTCTGTGGTCAGATGAGACCAAAGTTGAAGTTTTTAGCCTAAATGTAAATGCCTCCGTGAAACATGGCGATGGCAGCATCATGCTGTGGGGATCTTTTTCTTGAGCAAGGACAGGGAAGCTGGTCAGAATTGATGGGAAGATGGATGAGGCTAAATACAAGACAATCTTAGAGGAAAACCTGTTAGAGGCTGTAAAAGACTTGAGACTGGGGCGGAAGTTCACTTTTCAGCAGGACAACAACCATAAATATACAGTCAGAGCTACAATGGAATGGTTTAGATCAAAGCATATTCATGTGTTAGAATGGCCCAGTCAAAGTCCAGACCTAAACTCCATTGAGAATTCAATGGCAAGACTTAAACAGACAGACAGATGCTCTCCATCCAAGCTGACTGAGCTTGAGCTATCTTAGGCTACTTTTACACTAGCGTTTTTGCTGGATCTGGCAGGGTTCAGCAAAAACGCTTCTGTTACTGATAATACAACCATATGCATCCGTTATGAACGGATCCGGTTGTATTATCTTTAACATTGCCAAGACAGATCTGTCATGAGCTCCATTGAAAGTCAACAGAGGACGGATCAATTTTTTATTGTGGAAGATTGTGTCAGAGAAAACGGATATGTCCCCATTGACTTGCATTGGGGGTCATGCCGGATTTGTCTTGCTCCGCATCCCAGGACGGAAAGCAAATGATAACATGTTTGCGGTTTGCTCTCCGGTATAGGAAAGCAACTCAACGGAACGGAATGCATTTTGGAGCATTCTGTTCAGTTCAGTTTTGTCCCCATTGACAATGAATGGGGACAAAACGGAAGTTTTTTTTTTTTCTGGTATTGAGCCCCTATGACTGATCTCAATACCGGAAAACTAAAACACTAGTGTGAAAGTAGCCTTACAAAGAAGAATAGGCAAAAAGTTCAGCCTCTAGATGTGCAATTCTGGTAGAGACACCCCCCAAAATACTTACAGCTGTAATTGCAGTGAAAGGTGATCCTACAAATTATTGACTGGACTGAATACAAATGCACACCACACTTTCAAGATTTGTATTTATTACAAATTTTGAAAACTATGTATCATATCCTTTTCAGTTCACACATACTTGCTACTTTTTGTTGGTCTATCACCTAAAATCCCAATAAAATACAGTTTGTGTGTGTAATGTGAAAAAATTGGGAAAACTTCAAGGGGAATAAATACTTTTTCAAGGCGCTGTATATGACTGAGCCATAAAATGTTCTATGCTTAATGCATTTTTATGTATCCTAGACCAATACTTATGGCCTGTTTCATCTCATGATGTCTTTTTTACCACTGAAAAAATATTTAGAATGATTATGACATGATATTTTCTCAATAAAAACAGATTATGTAGATAAAAAAGACACCAAAATATACAGTACATTTTAATCACATAAAAATATATACTTTGCAGTATGTTCCAGAGAAAAGCAGGGAAAGCGATGAAATATGGTTAAGTGATTCACACCAAGGGACTTCTAATGTAAATGTGCTTGATAAATATGCTTTGCAAGTGAACCTTTACTAATGCAGGCATTTTACAGTTTAAAGCATGGTCTATAAACAATGATGTCATGAAAGAATGAAGGGGCCCAGTTCATCCTTGAAAATGCCTTACAATGCCAAATAAGAGAATGCTTCTACCTATCATATGTAGAAACTAAGTGCAAAATTGGTGTGATGTTATGACAGCAGACATCATTAGAAATATACACATCCTTATGGGGACCTGAGAAGTGGTTTTAATATGATGTCACCTAGCAAAAATCGAGCTGTAATAGTAGTTGTAACGTCTGTTTGGCATTGCACATAAGCAAATAATGTATCAAGATAATATATATAATATATAAATTAAATGTAGCCCCGGGCTGCCGTAGCTCACTTAATTAAATTCTGTGTAAACCCTAAAAGAAGAACCATAATGGGGCTGCTCTTATTTTTATGTTCTGTCATAGGAGCATAAAATGGAATTTGTCACATGATGAAAAACAAAAGTGCTCTATGGACCTCATTTACTTATGATGGGTTCTCTCAGGTTCTGTTATGGTGTCCATTATTTCACTGGAAAAATAGTACAGCATGTTGTGTTATTTTTCTTGGGCAAATTTGACAGAATCAGCAACAGAGGCTATTAATGAAACCTTTATGAAATGTAATACTGAGCCACCACTGCAGCCCTGGCAGGAATTTCCATCAAGCTTTTTCAGAAACCTTTCTCTGCCACCAAGATGGGTGATAACCTGGATGGACGATACCATGGACATATGTAATAATCTAAGGAAATGAAAAGTCTGACATTTTTTAACGCTCAATATGAAGCTAGTCTTTAGATTTGCAAAAGAAAGGTGGCATTAATTGATGTTAAAGGGGTTGCAGCCTATTATAATGTATGCAATGTATCATTTATTCAGAGGATAGATGCTAAATTTTATATCACTGTAGTCCCAACCACTGGGACCCCTATGGCCACTAGATCAAGGGCACAGTCCCCTGTTCCCCCACAATAGCATAATCATGATACTCTGGTATTTTATGGGATGGTGACTGAGCATTTGCACTGTCTTTCTATAAACTTCTCCTCACTTTGGAAGTATTGTTATTTAAAAATGGGGGACTGGGGTGCACCATACTCATGCTCAGCCTGTGTTCCAGTGGTGTTGCCCTTTAGGATAGGATACAATGGGATATGAACAACAAAATAACAAAGGCTTTAATATTTATTGTATATGATGATGTGTATTAAATGATAAATATATGAATATATATATATATATATATATATATACATACATACACACAGTTAGGTCCATATATATTTGGACACTGACACAAATTTAGTTTTTATTACCTGTTTACTAAAATGTATTCAAGTTATAGTTATATAATCGACATGCACATAAAGTCCAGACTTTTAGCTTTCATTTGAGGGTATCCACATTAAAATTGGATGAAGGGTTTAGTAGTTTCACCTCCTTTACATGTGGCACCATGTTTTTAAAGGGATCAAAAGTAATTGGAAAATTAACTCAAAGGCTGTTTCTTGGGCAGGTGTGGGAATTTCTTCATTATTTCATTCTCAATTAGGCACATAAAAGACCTGGAGTTGATTTGAGGTGTGGTGCTTGCATTTTGAAGATTTTGCTGAGAAGTAAACATGCGGTCAAAGGAGCTCTCCGTGCAGGTGAAACAAGCCATCCTTCATCTGCAAACAGAAAAACCCCATGAGATAAATTGCTATACTATTAGGAGTGGCAAAATGTACAGTTTGGTACATTCTGAGAAAGAAAGCACTGGTGACCACAACAATGCAAAAAGACCTGGATGCCCACAGAAGACAACAGTGGTGGATTATCGCAGAATAATCACCATGGTGAAGAGAGACCCCTCACAACAGCCAACCAAGTGAACAACACTCTCCAGGATATAGGCGTATCAATCTCCAAATCTACCATAAAGGGAAGACTGCATGAAAGTAAATACTGAGGGTTCACTGCACGGTGCAAGCCCCTCATGAGCCTCAAGAATAAGGAGGATAGATTGGGCTTTGCTAAAAAAAACATCTTAAAAAACCAGCACACTTCTGGAAGAATATTCTTTGGATAGATGAAACCAAGATCAACCTCTACCATAATGATGGAAAGAAAAAAGTATGGCAAGGCATGGTACAGCTCGTGATCCAAAGCATACCACATCATCTGTAAAACACGGCGGAGGCAGTGTGATGGCTTGGGCATGCATGGCTGCCAGTGGCACTAGGTCCCTAGTGTTTATTGATGATGTGACACAGGACTGAAGCCGCCAGATGAATTCTGGGGTTTTCAGAGACATACTGTGTGCTCAAATTCATCCAAATGCAGCCAAACTGATTGGTCGGCGTTCCATAATAACATAATGACTCAAAACATAAAGCCAAAGCAAGCGAGGAGTTTATTAAAGCAAAAAAGTGGAATATTCTTAAATGGCCAAGTCAGTCACCTGATATAAACCCAATAGAGCATGCATTTCACCTATTAAAGACTAAACTTCAGCCAGAAAGGCCCACTAACAAACAGCCACTGAAAACCGCTGCAGTAAAGGCCTGGCAGAGCATTAAAAAGGAGGATACACAGCGTCTGGTGATGTCCATGAGTTCAAGACTTCAGGCAGCCATTGACAACAAAGGCTTTTCAACCAAGTATTAGAAATTAACATTTTATTTACAATTATGTCATTTGTCCAATTACTTTTGAGCCTCTGAAATGAAGGGATTGAGTTTAAAAAATGCTTTCGTTCCTCATATTTTTATGCAATCATTTTGTTCAACCCTCTGAATTAAAGCTGAAAGTCTGAACTTCAATTGCATCTGAATTGTTTTGTTCAAAATCCATTGTGGTAAGGTCAGAACAAAAATTAGAAAAATGTCTCTGTCCAAATATATATGGACCTAACTGTATATGTATATATATATATATATATATATATACGTGTAGAGAAGATGGCAGCACCGTATCCAAATGTTCCAAGCCGGGTGCAATGCCTCACCGGGACCAGCTAGTCCCAAAATACAAACCAAGAAAAATAAGGCAGCACTCCGTATATAAAAAAGATGTGTCTCCTTTATTCACCCATGTGGGCAATACGACGTTTCTGCTCCAAACAACTGAGCCGAAGCGTCGTATTGCCCACATGGGTGAATAAAGGAGACACATCTTTTTTTATATACGGAGTGCTGCCTTATTTTTCTTGGTTTATATATATATATATATATATATATATATATATAAAATGAACTGGTTTTAATCTAATTAGCAACTGAATTTGCATGGAGTGAATGTGACTGAAGTCATAATAACATACAGACAACTTGTGAGGTCCCGAATCCAATAATCAAAATAATCTGTAGACAGAAATGTGAAAAGTGTGTCTAGTTCATGACTATTCTGAAATATCAGTGTTGTGGGAAAAGCTGAAATGGGAAAAGTTATACTACACAAGAAATCTAATCCTTACTGGTTTATAAATGTTTCTTAAAACTTTGGTCTCCCAGAAACTTTCTGAGATATATCACATGCAGGAAAGAATGACTGTAGCATCGAGTAAGTTACAAGATGGCATATATGCTCCTTACAGCATTAGCCCATCTAGAAAATATATGGGGCTGGGGCTGGGGGGAGGGGGTATATTAAAACTGGCTTTGTTGTCCATAGCAACCAATCAGAGCTCAGCTTTCAGTACTTAAACTGCTTTGGACAAAAAAATTGTTGTACTGTGACTGGTTGATGTTGGCAACAAGACAGTTTTGACAAATTAGGTCCATGGGGGACTGAATTACCTTCTGGACTGAACACCAATAATTTACCAAGAAGACATTATAGAGTTGCATTCCAACATTTTCGTGTAGGAGTTCTTTCTGTATCTGTCACCAATTTTCATGGTGTAATCAGTTTTGTTTATGATTTATTCCCTTGTGGAGATTCAGTTACACGATATTGTATTTTTTTTACTGTCTCTGCACTGTTCACTTGCCGTGTTCACTGTGAAATGAATGAGTCTGAAGGCTAGAACTGCAGTGGGTTCTAACAGAGTATAACAGGTGACCATGATCCACCAATCTGAATCCTGTATTGTAAGGGTACAGCCACATGGTCAGGTTTCTGCATGCAGTTTTTGAAGCCAAGACCAGGATTGAATTAAAAAAAGAGTAGAAGTCATATCTGTCCTATATACTTTCTCTCCTCTTATGATCCACTTCTGATTTTGGCTTTCAAAACTGCATCAGGAAACCTGTGTGGCCATACCCTAAGAGGCCTCTTCTTTCAACTTTATGGTATCATTCTTCTCAAGAAATTGGGTATGTCCCTGTCTAATGTTTTTAATGCACATTTGAGATCGCCACTTGACCAATTATAGTCTTCAAGGGGTGCCCGTACTCCCAGAAGCCGTATGATGTGAGAACAAGTGTACAGTTCAAACAGTAGAAAAAATCCAGCAGCAGGCTCACCTGACAGGCAAGGTCTACGCGTTTCCACTGTACATCTTAATCATGACCATCCAACAAGTGTGCAGTTGTACAGAAAGTTATCACAGTTGCTGTTTTCCAGGTACCAGTGTGTTCACAATAAAAAACAAAGATCTGGTGCCAGGCAGTGAGCCTAAAAAAAAGCTGGTTTACATGCATAGACGATCTGGGCAATTATGGACAACCGGCATTCCTAGGAACACTTGTTCCTGTTAGTTTTCTCATGTACTACCGATCCCCCTATGAACAATTTTTTTTTTTTTACTGATCACAACTTTTTTATGGCATATCAAATTGTTGGCAGCAGCTCTGCTCTGTGCAAACAGGAATCGTCTGCCAGTAAACAACGATTGACTATGGGGCGAGAAATCACAATAGTCATCTTCCCCATACAAAGCAGATGATTGCTGCATGTAAATTCAGCAGCAATCATCACTGCTCCGCGATCAGGCAATGGATCGTTCCCTCTCATTTAAAGCAACCTTTACAAAGGGGTGCTACAGCTGAATCACATGAACGTCTAGGTCGTTATCCCTGAACACCTAAACTCCCCTTGAGGAGCTTGCACTTTGGCTTGAGATATAATTTGTGAGACCTGTAGTATAGATAAGATAGGCTTTTGCTCCGCTACACATAGTATTTTTCTATAGGCTGTGGTAATCTAATATTCTAGGACATAGAACTCTAGACACCATAAAACTGATGACAATTTTCCTTTATGCTACTGTATATCAGTGTTTTCAAACCTGTGGCTCTCCAGATGTTGCAATACTACAACTCTCAGCATGCCCTGACAGCCTGCAACCTCAGGTCGTGGAACACTACTGCTTTTGTTACAAGATTTCTTTTTTTTTTTATTTGACATTGTACAATAACCACTAATGTGCAGTAATAATCACAAGCAAACATGTTTTCACTAATTGAATGAGTTTGAGATGTGGCGGTTCTTTAAGAACAGGTTGCAGGAAATCAAAGAAAAGAAAAAGCAAAGGGAAAGATCCCAGCAGCTTAAAGTGTAATTAGTAAAAAGGAAAACTTATAGCAAGAGAAGAAAGTCATAAGTGTTTGTATATTGAAGCTAGAGTAATTTCATTTAAGTCTTCTGAACTTCTTGGGCAGATGACAAGTGGTATTACAGGGTAGCTCAAGCATGCAAGTGTCTGGCTTGTATCTCTTTGTCAATGTTACTTGATCACATGAAGATTTCAATTACATTAGTACACTTTGTGGCAAGGCTTCAAAACACGGAAAGCAAGGAAATAAATGCACAACTAAAACAATTATTATGGTAAATGAATGGTTACACAATTTTTAGGCTTTGTTCACCTCTGCATCGGAGTCTCCATTGCAGAGCTTGGTTGAAAATGATGGACACCTTGGTAGAATTCCATGGACCCCATTATAAGTCAATGAGGTCCATTGGTCGCCTCTAAGTGCCAATCAAGCGATGAATCTGGCAGACTGTTGTGGATTTTCTAATAAATGTAAACCACAATGTGGATATGAACAGAGCCTAAGCTCACTGTAGTAGGTTCAGCATGATGTTAGTTCAAGTTTTAGTGCTATTTGTAATAGCTTCACCAAAAAGGTCACTATTTCCTTTAAATCCTGAATTGAGGGACTAATGAAAAACAGTATATACATACGCCCCCTGAGGAAGCTCGGCGAAACGCTCGTTGGGTTGCGGGTCTTCTCCTTCTCTTTCCCGTGTTGTCACTCTGGTATTAGGATCCAGCACTATTTGTCGGTATGTAACATGCAGGTGTAGGTACATATAGGCACAGCATTGGATTGGCGGCAATTTGTTGGATATTCTATACTGCTATTTACAATTTGAGGATGTAACAACATTTGTAGTTCTGGCTTATTTAATGCACACGCTACATAAGTCTTGTGAGTCTGTATGGTGAGAGTGTACAACTCTAACTATCTCCAAGTGTCAATTATTTTGTATATGCTAGACGGTTTGGGGGAGGGGGAGGTTGAGAGACCCTTTTTATTCCTGCCATTGCACTTTATCTGCTATGCTGCTAATATTTATTAAATGTGACAATTATGTGTTTAACACTTTGTGGTAAAATAAAGAATGTTATTATTACATTATATGTGTGGTTTGGCTATTTTTTAGCTACTTTTTGGTTGCTATTTGTAATATAAAAATGCATATTTTGTTGGGTTACCAGACTAACAGATAACCAGTGACTTCCATACATTACTGCTCTCATAAAGTCACCATTTTAAACTAAACGAAGTACAATGTAAAAGGTGAATTAGCTAAAGATATTCTTTCTTTTTTGACAAAGTTAAGGATAATTATAAAGGCGTTCTCCTCAAGTTACTCTAACAGTAGGTAATGTGATAAAATAAAAAACAATCCCACTGCTCAACTGTTAACTCTCCTGCTGCTCCAGCGCTGATGTCCTGGTGGTCCCTACTGGGTTTTGTTTACTTTGCTGCTATGATGATGTACATCGAGGTAACTGCTGCAGTCAGTCACTGGCCTCAGCAGTGATACTATGTACAGTGCAAGACTGCTAAGACCAATGGTTGTCTGCAGTGGTCCCGGGGATGTATGACACATTATCGCTGCAGCAAAGTAAACACAGACTAGCAGGGACCACTGGAGAGCCAGACCCAGAAGGATGGAATAGTTAACAGTTGAGTATCGGTTGTTTTGTCTTATCACGTTTCCTACTGTTGGCCTAATTTTGTAAACTTGTGGAAAAACCCTTTAACTGTTTGAAAAATGTCCATTGACTGGCCACCTTCATTAATCTCCACATTAGCATTTATTAATGTGCAAAAACATGAATCATCATGCAGCTCTATAGTCTGAGCCCAAAACAACTACTAATTACTCTATAACAAGTCTAAAAATGCTTAAATGGGATGTCCGATATAATTATTGCTATACTTACCTCTTTCTCTGGTGCTGTTTCCTGCACCATCAGTCCTGTTCTCCTGCTGCTTCTTGTTTACAGACTGGTATATAGCACATCACCGCTGCAGCCAATCACTGTCCTCATCGGTCTCGTGCTGTATACCACCTCGCCACTAGAGATGAGCGAATAGAAGCTAACAAAGTGGAATTGGATCCAAATTTCAGAAAAAATTCTATTTGCACAGAATCCGAATTTCCTCACGCTTCATGGTAACAAATTGCATTTTTCCTAAAATGGTTGCTGCACGTGTGAGGACATGGAGCAAGGAACTCTGGGAAGGCAGGATCACCCATAATGCCATGCATGCAGCCAATCAGCAGCCAGCCAGCCCTGTGATGTCACAGCCCTATAAATAGCCTTAGCCATCTTGGATTCTGCCATTTTCCAGTGTGCTTAGTGCAGGGAGAGATGTCAGCAGGCGCTACGGACAGTGCTACAATGAAACTTAATTGTGCTAAAAAAACGATTTACAAGTGCAGGGAAAGATTATTCAAGATGTAAGGAAAGGATGGGAGGAATCATTCTACAGCATTTATGTTGAACAGGGTTAAGTAGGGGCGGTTACAGCCTGGATAATAGGAACAATTCTATTACACCTTGCTGCACTGACTGGGGACCCAAATTGGCATTATACAGCTGTAATTCCAGCAAACCGTTCTTGGTTTTGGGGTGCAAGTGCTGTTTGATACCACCATTAACAGGGTTTATTACAAGGAAATATTTATATGTCTTATTTACCCTTGTGCAGTGCAGTTATATGTTCTAAAGCATTTTTGCATTAGTGGCATGTATTTTTGTCATGTATTAGTGGCAAAAGCAAAATGTCACCTTGCCACTCTGTGGCCTCCTGATGCTGCTGCCACCTCCACACTATGTCATCTTGCCACTCTGTGGCCTCCTGATGCTGCCGCCACCTCCACACTCTGTCATTGGGCTACCCTGTGGTCTCCTCATGATGCTTCCACCTCACAACTATGTCATAGGGCCACTCTGTGGACTTCTCATGCTGTTCCCACCCTCCCCACTTCGTGACTGGGCCACTATTTTGCCTTTCGGCCTGGCAGAAGGAAGGAAAAATGAGACACACAAAGTTTCCTGTCTGTGTAGCAGCTGTAAGGCCTGTATGGTCCCATCAGAATTGGCTTGTGATTTGGTAGCCAAAAGCAGGAGTGGGTACAAAACACAGAAGACATGCAAATATTCAATTCACGTGTCATCTCTGTTTTGGATACACTCCTGTTTTTTTTAGCCATTAGCAATACTGATTTATTACTGACCAAATTCTGACCGAGTGAAGGCGGATGCTCCACAGACAGGATCTGTTTTTTGGGGGTTATTGTTCTGACGGATCAGAGGAAGGGCAAAATAATCATTGATGAAAGTAGGGGCAACACTGAGTACTATCTGGGATGAATCAGTATAAAATAAATTTTATTTGAAAATATTATAATGTATATTAAAAAACATATATCGGTGAATTATTAAAATTGCGCTTCACTTCAAATTATCTCTAAGACTCTATAAATTGACGCCCACCTTGACCAAAATACAATGTGCAATAAACTGAATAAATGCTTATTAAATGCATATACTGATGACCACTGTGTTCCAAGACCTTCTGTGCAAATTGTGCAACTTCTGTGCAAATTACAATGATAAAAATCATATAAATAGTTAAAAGCCAACAATCAATAATTCATAAGTGTAAAAGTTCAAAACGTGCTGCTTAAATCAAATGTGATTAAGTGGGCAATGAGCATCAAAAAAGAGAGTCACTTCTAATAGTGCTCCTACTGTCCTCAGTCTTATAAGCGCACTATAGGAGCTCCTAGATAAAGGTCTGAATGCTTCCGCATAAATGAATAGCCCTTTTTAGTTGATACACTGGCGTGTTTGCAGTGAATAGTATTAGCTTGCCTCTTATCAGCTGACCGATCCGTCCGCTTCTTAAATGCTGAATTTAAGTCGGCTACAATGCGCGCTCCTCCTTTCTT
Source organism: Bufotes viridis (assembly GCA_033119425.1). Classification (NCBI taxonomy): domain Eukaryota; kingdom Metazoa; phylum Chordata; class Amphibia; order Anura; family Bufonidae; genus Bufotes; species Bufotes viridis. Next base: position 254,399,240 of record CM065590.1, read on the forward strand.
CCACACCGCCGTCCCCCGACCCCGGCTGCTTACCTCCGGTCTCGTGAACCGTCACCGTTGGAGTCTCCACACGCCCGCGGCGTCCCTCTCGGCGTTCTAGGCACATGCGGCGTCCCACGTGGCTTTCTTTATAGTGTTGGCAGCCGCTGGGTCTTAGAGTCCGTCGATATCTCTTTTTTCTGCGATTCTTTGTAATAGATATAACTTTATCTTTATTAGACGTGGGGGACGGAGGGGGACAATCATCAATAGATCACCGCCAAACTCCCAGACGCGTTTCGGGGTTTGCCCCTTCTTCAGTGGGTAATGGCGGTGGTTAGCAGTGTTCCTTAACCATATCAGCCCCCCTAGCTTAAACACCCTTAAAGACCAGGCCACTTTTTTCAATTCTGCACTACGCTACTTTCACCGTTTATTGCTCGGCCATACAACTTACCACCCAAATGAATTTTACCTCCTTTTCTTCTCACTAATAGAGCTTTCATTTGGTGCTATTTCTTTCTTGCTGACATTTTTACTTTTTTTGATATTTTACTTTTTTTGATGAAATTTTTGCAAAAAAATGATATTTTTCACTTTATGTTGGAAAATTTGTCAAATAAAACTACATTTCTCTAAAAAATTTTCTCTAAATTTATTGTTCTACATGTCTTTGATAAAAAAAATGCAATAAGTGTATATTTATTGGTTTGGGTAAAAGTTATAGCGTTTACAAACTATAGTGCAAAAAGTGAATTTCCGCACTTTGACTTTCTGAGCACCTGTCCTGTTTCCTGACGTACTACAATGCCCAGACAGTAGAAATACCCCATAAATGACCCCATTTCCGAAAGTAGACACCTAAGGTATTCACTGAGGGGCATAGTGAGTTCATGGAAGTTTTTATTTTTTGTCACAAGTTAGCGGAAATGGATTTTTTTTTTTTTTTTTTACAAAGTCTCATATTCTACTAACTTGTGCCAAAAAATACAATTTTACATGAACTCACCATACCCCTCACAGAATACCTTGGGGTGTCTTCTTTCCGAAATGGGGTCACTTGTGGGGTATTTATACTGCCCTGGCATTTTAGGGGCCCCTAAAGCGTGAGAATCCAAATGCGTAAAAATGTCCTGTAAAATCCTAAAGGTACTCATTGGATTTAGGGCCCATTTGCGCATCTTGGATGCAAAAAAGTGGCACACATGGGGTATTGCCGTACTCAGGAGAAGTAGGGCAATGTGTTTTGGGGTGTATTTTTACCTATACCCCTACTGGGTGTGAAAAATATCTCTGTAAATGACAACTTTGTTTAAAATTTTTAAAAAAGTTGTCATTTACAAGATATTTCTCACACCCTGCATGAGTATATGTAAAAATACACCCCAAACACATTGCCTACTTCTCCTGAGTACGGCGATACCCATGTGTGCCACTTTGCATCCAAGATGCGCAAATGAGCCCTAAATCAATGATACGCTAGAATTTACAGGACATTTACGCATTTGAATTCCAAACTGCTGACGTTTAGGGGCCCCTAAAATGCCAGGGCAGTAAAAATAGCACACAAGTGACCCCATTTCGGAAGGTAGACACCCCAAGGTATTCGCTGATGGGCATAGTGAGTTCATGGAAGATTTTATTTTTTGGCACAAGTTTGCGGAAATTGATTATTTTTTTTTTTTTTTTACAAAGTCTCATATTCCACTAACTTGTGCCAAAAAATAAAATTTTACATGAACTCACCATACCCCTCACGGAATACCTTGGGGTGTCTTCTTTCCGAAATGGGGTCACTTGTGGGGTATTTATACTGCCCTGGCATTTGAGGGCCCCTAAGCGTCAGAAGCAGTTTGGAATCCAAATGCGTAAAAAATGTCCTGTGAAATCCTAAAGGTACTCATTGGATTTAGGGCCCCTTTGCGCATCTTGGCTGCAAAAAAGTGGCACACATGGGGTATCGCCGTACTCGGGAGAAGTAGGGCAATGAGTTTTGGGGTGTCTTTTTACATATACCCCTACTGGGTGTGAAAAATATCTCTGTAAATGACAACTTTGTATAAAAATTTTTAAAAAGTTGTCATTTACAGAGATATTTCTCTCACCCAGCATGGGTATATGTAAAAATACACCCCAAAACACATTGCCCTACTTCTCCTGAGTACGGCGATACCCATGTGTGCCACTTTGCAGCCAAGATGCGCAAAGGCCCTAAATCCAATGAGTACCTTTAGATTTCACAGGTCATTTTTACGCATTTGGATTCCAAACTGCTCTGACGTTTAGGGACCTAAAATGCCAGGGCAGTAAAATACCACACAAGTGACCCCATTTCGGAAAGTAGACACCCCAAGGTATTCGCTAATGGGCATAGTGAGTTCATGGAAGTTTTATTTTTGGCACAAGTTAGCGGAAATGGATATTTTTTTTTTTTTTTTTTTTTTACAAAGTCTCATATTCCACTAACTTGTGCCAAAAATAAAATTTTACATGAACTCACCATACCCCTCACGGAATACCTTGGGGTGTCTTCTTTCTAATATGGGGTCACTTGTGTGGTATTTTTACTGCCCTGGCATTTTAGGGGCCCCTAAATGTCAGAAGCAGTTTGGAATCCAAATGCGTAAAAAATGTCCTGTGAAATCCTATAAGGTACTCATTGGATTTAGGGCCCCTTTGCGCATCTTGGCTGCAAAAAGTGGCACACATGGGGTATCGACGTGCTTAGGAGAAGTAGGGCAATGTGTTTTGGGGCGTATTTTTACCTATACCCCTACTGGGTGTGAAAAATATCTCTGTAAATGACAACTTTGTATAATTTTTTTTAAAAAGTTGTCATTTACAGAGATATTTTCACACCCAATATGGTATATGTAAGTACACCCCAAAACACATTGCCTACCTCTCCTGAGTACAGAGATACCACATGTGTGACACTTTTGCAGCCAAGTGCAATTCGGCCCTAAATCCAATGAGTACCTACTAGAACAGTATTTTTACGCATTTTTCTTCTCACGCTTCAGGGCCCCTAAAATGCCAGGGCAGTATAAATACCCCACATGTGACCCCATTTTGGAAAGAAGACACCCCAAGGTATTCTGTGAGGGGCATGGCGAGTTCATATAAGATTTTTTTTTGCACAAGTTAGCGAATTTGATTTTTTTGTTTTTTTCACAAAGTCTCCCTTTCCGCTAACTTGTGACAAAAGTTCAATCTTTCATGGACTCAATATGCCCCTCAGCGAATACCTTGGGGTGTCTTCTTTCCGAAATGGGGTCACATGTGAGGTTTTTGTACTGCCCTGGCATTTGAGGGTCACCGCAATCATTACACGTATGGCCAGCATTAGGAGTTTCTGCTATTCTCCTTATATGGAGCATACGGGTAATGAGATTTTTCCGTTCAGCCTCTGGGCTGAAAGAAAAAACGAACGGCACAGATTTCCTCATTCGCATCGATCAATGTGGATGAAAAAATCTCTGCCAAAAAATATGCAAGAAAAAAAGAGGGGCCTGGCGATTGCCAGGACATAGAGCTCCGCCCAAACATCCATACCCACTTCAGCTCCTATGTCCTGGCAAGCGTGATTTCTCCATTCACATCGATCAATCCATCGGTGTGGAGGAAGACATCTTTGCCAGATTTTTGATACAAAGTGTTTGCCAAAGCATATGAACTCCAACACCTCTCCTCAGCTCACATGCCAGGGCAAGCGTACCTGTCCTGCAGAGGAGAAATCTCGTCTTGCAGCGCCGCATACACTGACTTCACGTGTCTTCTGATAGCAGCAATGCTTCTCTCAGAATGCACATCAGTGCTGCGGCGTTTTTCGTCGGTTGGTCCGTTGGTCTGTTGGTATACCTGGAAAATAAAGGGTGGTTATGGGGGAAAGAAGAAAAAACAGGCAGCAGGCACATGACTTGAACGTTGCAAACTTTATAAAACCAGAACATTTTAAAACTTTTATAAAACATGAACATAAAAACCTGAACTAACTCAAGATTTTTCTTTTTCTTGCTACCTGTTTAATTTTTTTTTTTTTTGTTTTCCATGTCACTCTTTATTTTCCTAGCAGAAACCTCTCCTTTCCCATGGGACAATGTGTAAAGTGTAAATCACACAGAGATGGTGCGAAGTACATTATACGCGTTATCCCAAGTGAAAGGAGACGTTTCTACCGTTTCACACTTCTGCTGTAGCACACCAGCACCATCCCTATGTGTTAGGGTCTCTCAAAACCTAGTGTCCTGAGAGACCCTAGAGCCTGAGTGGAAAAAAACTACCTGTGTAGTGCTGTCCCTAGGTCCCTAAGTGTACCTGAGTGTGGTACTTCCGGAAACACTCTCCAAGGCATAGGGCAGGGTGGTCAGGACAGTCAGGACAGAAATAGCGGGTGTCACGCCTTATTCCACTCCTGCTACAGACACGACATCTTTTTCGGGGTGGCGGTTGGTTTGAGGTACCCGGCACAACGCTAGGGAAGTGCCGCTCGTGTAGACGGCTAACTACACTGGTGGTTGGGGCCACGGAACCTCCTGGGTACAGGAGGTTCTCGATGATCTCTTCCTGGAATTTGAGGAAGGATCCCGTTCTCCCAGCCTTACTGTAGAGAACGTAACTGTTATATAGAGCCAATTGAATCAAATATACAGACACCTTCTTATACCAGCGTCTGGTCTTTCGGGAAACCAAATAAGGGGCCAACATCTGGTCGTTGAAGTCCACCCCTCCCATGTGGAGGTTATAGTCGTGGACCGAGAGGGGCTTTTCAACGACACTGGTTGCCCGTTCAATTTGGACTGTCGTGTCTGCGTGAATGGAGGACAGCATGTAAACGTCACGATAGTCTCTCCATTTCACCGCGAGCAGTTCTTCGTTACACAGTGCAGCCCTCTGCCCCCTTGTAAGTCTGGTGGTAATGAGCCGTTGGGGGAAGCCCCGGTGACTAGGTCGCACGGTGCCGCAGCAGCCAATCTGTTCTAGGAACAAATGCCTGAAGAGGGCCACACTTGTGTAAAAGTTGTCCACGTAAAGATGGTACCCCTTGCCGAATAAGGGTGACACCAAGTCCCAGACTATCTTCCCACTGCTCCCCAGGTAGTCAGGGCAACCGACCGGCTCCAGGGTCTGATCTTTTCCCTCATAGATCCAGAAATTTGTGCGTATAGCCTGTGGCCCTTTCACAGAGCTTATACAATTTGACCCCATACCGGCGCGCTTGCTTGGGATGTACTGCTTGAAGCCAAGGCGCCCGGTAAAATGTATTAGGGACTCGTCTACGCAGATGTTTTGTGCAGGGGTATACAAATCTGCAAATTTCTGGTTGAAATGGTCTATGAGGGGCCGAATTTTATGGAGCCGGTCAAAAGCTGGGTGGCCTCTGGGACGGGAGGTGGTGTTGTCACTAAAGTGCAGGAAGCGCAGGATGGTCTCAAAACGTGTCCTGGACATGGCAGCAGAGTACATGGGCATGTGATGAATTGGGTTCGTGGACCAATATGACCGCAATTCATGTTTTTGGTTATGCCCATGCTGAGGAGAAGGCCCAGAAAAGTTCTAAGTTCGGAAACTTGGACTGGTTTCCACCGGAAAGGCTGGGCATAAGAGCTTCCCGGGTTGTCGGCGATAAATTGAGTGGCATATCTGTTTGCTTCTGCCACGACTAGGTCATAGAGCTCCGCAGTGAAAAACAGCTCAAAAAACCCCAGCGCCCGATCCTATCTGAGCTGTTTCCACCCGAACTCCTGACTGGGCGGTGAAAGGGGAACTAATGGTGCGGCTGAAGTTGGGGGCTGCCAATCAGGATTTGCCAGCACCTCAGGGACTCTAGGTGCTCTACGGGCCTGTCTGCGCGGTGGCTGCGGCGGGAAACTACTGCACGTGCCACCGTACCAGCTTCTACTGCCCTTCTGGTGCTCGCCACTTCACCATGTTGTACGGCAGTGCTGGTAGAAGGTCCAGGACGGGCTGCGCTGCTGGTGTATGCCTCACCACGTAATCCGGCAGCGCCAGCCCCACTCTGCTGCCCTTGAAGCGGATCCTGCGCAGCCTGCGGTCTAGCAACACGGGGCCGGGTACGCCTGCTTCTATCAGGGACCTCCACCTCCTCGTCAGAACTTTGAGTCAGAGAGCCACTGCTCTCTACAGGTTCAGTATTCTGACCCGCTAGATTCGTCAGATGAGGGTTCCCATTCCTCATCCGACTGGGTCAGAATCCTGTAGGCCTCTTCAGAGGAATACCCCTTGTTTGACATTTGGGCGTCTAAATTTAGGGGGTATTCCCTGAGACTACCCAAGAAAAAAAGCAAGCCTGTCTTACAATTGAGAGGGTAGCGAAGTACAGAAGCCGCTGCGATTGATAAAAAGATCAAAACTGATTTTTTATCGCCGCAGCGCTTGTGAAGGGATTGTGCAGTGATTACAAAAAAATAATTTTTGTCACTGCGGCGGGGCGAGGCGTGGGTGAACGCAGGTGTGGGCGACCGATCAGGTCTGATCGGGCAAACACTGCGTTTGGGGTGGAGGGCGAACTAAAGTGACACTAGTACTATTATATATCTGACCGTGATCAGTTCTGATCACTTACAGATACTATAAAGTACAAACACTGATTAGCTCTACGCTAATCAGCGAACCAGTGACTGCGGTGCGGTGGGCTGGGCGCTAACGCTAACTACCTACCAAAGGGGCCTAAAGTAATCTAAACCTAAAAGTCAATCCTAGTGAAAAAAAAAAGTGACAGTTTACACTGATCACTTTTTCCCTTTCACTAGATGATTGACAGGTGCTGCAAGGGGTGATCAAGGGGTTAATTTGGGTGATGGGGGGCTGATCAGGGGCTAGTGTGTGGTGCTTGGGTGTACTCACAGTAAGGTGTGCTCTCTCCTGGCTCCAACCGACGAAAAGGACCCAGGAGAGAGCACAGAAGCCATTTAATCCATCATATTTACAAATATGATGGGTTAAATGGCTTCTCATTCGTTTTTTTAAAAGTCATCAGCCCGCCAGCGCTGCCGATTGGCTGGCAGGCTGATGACTAACTCCTCCTGCGCCTTTTGCCATGCGCGATGTGCGCATGCGCGCGCGCATCTATGCGAAATCTCGCGTCTCGCGAGATCACGCGTAGATGCGTCCGAACAGAAGAGCCCGGCCGCCGCGAGAACGCGATCCTGCGTGCGGCGGTCCGGGAGAGGTTAATATAAGGTCTGCTTGCTGATTATTGGACATGTCAGTCATCATTATCAATCAGCCAATGCGGAGCGTGTATCAATGCATGCCAGTATTTTGTAGGTATTTTGCACAACTCCCTTTTATCCAAAGTTTTCAAAATGCACATAACAAAACATTCAGAGGAATATATAAGAAAGGAGGAGGAATAAAATTGCAATAATCCAGTATAAAATTGACCCTTAAATGTCATAATCCCAATAGACTTACTGGATTATATACAAATTTACTAAGTCAGATATAAATTTAGATGGAAGTTACACTAGAAATAGGGGATTTTTTGATCAATAATAATAAAACTATGTATCTTACAATATTAGAGGATGGAGAAGTTGTATATGTTATTTAAAATCAGGGTATCAATGGGAGTCAATCCTAATAAAAAAAAATAAAATAAATCAAAAAAAAAAATCAGTAGATGGAGAAATTGTGTATATTCAATAAAATCAAGGTATCAATAGAGGTCAATCCTAGCAATATATATCCCAAATTATCAGTAGATAAACATCGATGAATAAATAGATAAATAAAAAGTATTAAAAATGTAGGAAAAACAATGGATAAAAATCAGTAGATAAAAATCAGTAGATAAAAATCATAGATGGAGCGGAGTTCTAATTGATTGTAGTGCTTGCAGTATACGGGAAGGAGGCGGAAAGGGAGAGGAGGGATCAAGGTCTCGATAAACGGCCAGACCTTGATTCCCCATCGCCCCCCCCCCCCCCCCCGGCAACCTTCCTGCTTTATAGAAACCCAAATATCTCCATCTCTGAATTTAATCCTTTCGGCATTAATGTGTCAAATTCAAAAATTCGTCTCGATTCCTGTCTTGACATTTGTGCTAAAAAGTTCCCCCCTCTCCATGATCTTTTTACTTTTTCAATAGCCACAAATGTCAAATGTGAAGGATCACAGTTGTGCATAATTTTGAAATGTTTAGATAAGGGATGGTCTTCATAACCCCCCTTTATTTTGGCTATGTGTTCACTTATCCTTTTTTTCAAGGTCCTTTTGGTCCGGCCGATGTATTGTTTCCGACACGGACATTCCAACATGTATATTACTTCTATGGTGTTACATGTTAGAAACTCCTTGATCTGGAATTTACTGGAGTTACTTCTGGATTGGACCTCTTGTGTTTTCTTGGGGAATGACGTACTTTTACATCCTATGCATCTCCCACATCTATAAAAACCTTTGAAGGAGAGCCAGCTTTCACCGCCATTTATTTTTTGTTTATGGTTTTGTACTGTGGGGGCCACTTTTATAGCTAAATTTGCCGCTTTTGTATATACTATTTTTGGATTCTCCTCAATTAATGGACCAATCCATTTATCTCTTGATAAATGGTTCCAGTGTTTCTTTATTATTCGTTCGATCATCCTGTACTGGGAATTAACGGGTAAAATTATCTTGGGCATTTGATCACTCTCCACATCTTCTTTGTCTTTTTCTCTAAAAAACCTTTCTCTTTCCATATTCCTCACTTTTTTCAAAGAGCTTTCTATTACTTCTATTGGATAGTGTTTCTCTATGAACTGTTCCCTCAAAAGCCCCGCCTCTTCCTCAAATTTATCTACCAAGGTGCAATTCCGTTTCAATCTACGGAATTGACTGGTTGGGACATTAGTTAACCACCTTGGTAGATGACAACTATCGAACCTTATATAACTGTTTCTCGATACTGGTTTGAAGTGCGTGCTACAGGTTAATTTGGTGCCCTCTACTTTCACATCTAGGTCCAGAAATTCAATAGTCTCCTTACTGATATGGGGTTTAAAAACCAAATTAAGATCATTGGTATTAATCAATTTCAGGAATTCATCCAGTTCATCCTTATCCTTTTTCCAAATAAATATGATATCATCTATATATCTCCTCCAGAGTACCAGATCCGCCCCAAGTCTGGGTAAGATGGTATCTAACTCCCATTGCGCCAAAAATAAATTTGCGTAACTTGGGGCGAATCTGGTACCCATGGCGGTTCCGGTCTTCTGCAAGTAAAAAGTATTGTCAAAAGAAAAGTAATTGTGTGTTAAAATGAACTGGATGCCTTCCAATAAAAACTCTACTTGTTCCTCTGGTATTGAACCATCTCCTCTTAAGTGTGGAAGAAAGGAGGAGCGCGCATTGTAGCCGACTCCAATTCAGCATTTAAGAAGCGGACGGATCGGTCAGCTGATAAGAGGCAAGCTAATACTATTCACTGCAAACACGCCAGTGTATCAACTAAAAAGGGCTATTCATTTATGCGGAAGCATTCAGACCTTTATCTAGGAGCTCCTATAGTGCGCTTATAAGACTGAGGACAGTAGGAGCACTATTAGAAGTGACTCTCTTTTTTGATGCTCATTGCCCACTTAATCACATTTGATTTAAGCAGCACGTTTTGAACTTTTACACTTATGAATTATTGATTGTTGGCTTTTAACTATTTATATGATTTTTATCATTGTAATTTGCACAGAAGTTGCACAATTTGCACAGAAGGTCTTGGAACACAGTGGTCATCAGTATATGCATTTAATAAGCATTTATTCAGTTTATTGCACATTGTATTTTGGTCAAGGTTGGCGTCGATTTATAGAGTCTTAGAGATAATTTGAAGTGAAGCGCAATTTTAATAATTTACCGATATATGTTTTTTAATATACATTATAATATTTTCAAATAAAATGTATTTTATACTGATTCATCCCAGATAGTACTCATTGTTGCCCCTACTTTTATTCTTTTGCACAAAGGTTTTCAAGTGCCTAAGTGGGTGTAGGCACACTAGGTGAGCACCTGAGATTTCCATCAGAAACAATATCAAGTGTAGCCACCATCAATATTTGTTAAAATAATCATTGATGTCAACACAAACTTACTTCTGATACCCTCCCCACTTTGTCGGTGGGGCTCTACTTGTTTAAGCGTTTAATAAAACAGGTTCTCTAGACATCTATGTGGAATCAGCTAACGGCGATGTAAAAGGAGTAAGCTTCTTCTTTGCGCTAACATTAACCTGTAAGGCTGAGTTGATACTTGAGTTATTTGGTCAGTTTTGGCCCTGTGACTGCCCAAATAAGTGAAGTGTGCAGTGATTCTAAGAGCGACACCTGTCATGTGCTTGTCATACTGACTCACAGTATTATTTCACTACCAAAACAGACTCCCTATGCGTGTTACTGCAAGGCACAGTGTTCTACACCACTATAAAGGCTCTCTGCAGCCAGGAAATTGCCATTTTTTAACGAAATTCGCCGCAAATAAATTCGAATTAAACCGAATTTTTTCCCAAAAATTCTGTGAAGCGGCTTATCAAATTTTTGAAAAAGTCGCTCCCCGGAAGAAGCCTTCACAGGCGAAACGGTGTTCCACTCGAGACGGCTGCAGGGTCGACATCACAGCACTTGGTATTTTGTTACCTTTCATTTTTATGTTTCTTTACTTTTGGAGCGTTTTGCAGTCTTCTATGTTAATTGCACTATAGTGATTTATCACTAGTGTTGTTATTTTTGTAGACTGTTCACTCCCTCTATTCTCTTGGTGGCTGTGATTGTGGCTGACCCTGCACCGCCCCCAGTGGTTACCAATCTTGTCAGCATTTTGTGGATTTCAATAAAGGTAATTTATGTAATTTGCTATGGAGTTGCTCAAGTGTTTCACTGCAATCCACAGCAGTATATCATTGAGGACAGTGGCTGGCTATAGTGGTATAGGGGCTGGCATAGATTTGAACTATAACTTATTTCAGCTTTTGGTGTAAATTATAGTAAAGTCGGTGGGCTGCATTCTCTAACCAGAATTTATTTTTAGTTCTTCTATCTACAAATTCAGCATTTATATTCTGATTCTTGTTATAGCACAGTGATGGCTAACCTCTTGCACTCCAGCTGTGGTGAAACTACGACTCCCAGAATGATCAATTCATTTCTGTGGAGTTCTGAGAACAGCCCAGTGTACACCTTGGGAGTTGTAGTTTTAACACAGCTGGAGTCCTGGAGGTAAGCCATCAGATTTATAGGGCAAAAAGGTAAAGGTAGCCATTAAAGTTTTTTTTTGTTATTAAAAAAATAACACCAGCGTTCAACCTCACTGCATTATATGTCAGATGATGAAGTTCTTAGTGCATTTTGACCCCCCAGTGTAATTGTGATCTCTAATCCGCACCCTGTGTTTATATCCAGGCACAAAACTCACGAGGAGTGTCTGTAGCATCAGATCTTTGCCTCTCCTTTCCCTGACAGTTTGAATGTCACAGATCCAAGCCTGCTTGAAACTCTGCTAGAAAAACCCTGCACAGCATTATTGCTGACATTTCAGCGAGCCCAGGGGAGGAAAGCAGAGAAGAGGATTAGAGTGATAGCAAGAATGGAGGTTGTAGTTAGTAATCACTCTGATGCTTCCCTGGTTTGGTTCTTCCCTCCGAGGCACAGCCTGTTTCTGGGGTTCTCCTACCTGATGGTAGTTCGAGGTGAATTCAGAGGTGCAATCATGAGACAGTATTGCAGTAAAAAAGAGTTCTTTAATGAAAAATCAATTTTAAACACATAAGGTACAGTTCTTAGCATTCACGGACTGGCAGTTCTTATACAAGTGCAATTTCCAAAGTTCTCAAAGGTTATACGGTTGCAGTAAGAGTTCATAGGCCGCAAAGTCTCTTTCAAGCAATTCTCTTCACGCTGCACTTCTCTAGGTGACTTTTACAAAAGCATCCAGAAATAGGGGTGCAACACTTTCAACTATGCAAACATGAGGCGGACTCCAACGTCAGGCTATGCTCTGCTCTTTTATGTATTCACAGTTAAAGTTACTACAGGTTTCCACTGCAGGATGCAGTATCAGGCATGGGATCCAGCCGGTTCTCTCCGGTTCTGCCGAACCGTTTGTTAAAATTACAGCGGGTTCGCAGGACCAGTGAGAAGCAGGAATGCCGACCCGGTCCTGCAGCATAAATCAATTTCAAAACCCTCCAGCAGCCGCTTACTCACTTAAATCCCCCGCACGCAGCAAATGAATCCCCAGCTCAAGTCCCCTCCCTGCACATGCTCCCCTGAGGAATGTAATTACCAGTGCAGCTCGGCTCGGCAGTCAGCTGCTGCTGCTTGTTGCTCCACCTCCTCTCTTGTCTTCTCCCCTCCCCCCCAGGTCTCCATCAAGTGCAGTGCACACACAAGCCAGCCTGCAGTGTGTAGTCTGCCTCCCTGATGCTGGCCAGTTTCCCGAGTGAGCACAGTTCAGTGAGGAGGAGATTCACATTAGCATGTAGTGTGGCTTCTCCCTCCTCTCCCAAGAGTCAGATCCCCAGTACTGGCACAGGCTTTGCCAGTACTGCTTCTGTTGTTCTATTGGCTGGCAGCCTGCTCTGACATATTGAGCTTCTAGCCAATTATAATGGCCAATTTTATTATAATAGCAGGGATTGGTGGGCAGTGTACAGACAGCCCAGCCTCAGTTTATTTAGGCGCATTCTCTAGGTGACATGTTCTTTCCTGCTGTTTACTGGTTGTGTGAGGTGACCACTAGAGGAACGGTGTAGGTTAGCTTGGCTTTTCTAGTGCTTTGTCTCTGCCCGTGTGCCCCCCACCCCCTCCACCCAAACAGTTAACGTACCCTTCTGATGAGAATAAAAAACTGAACTGAAGAATTAACAATAGAAAAAAACACCTACATCTTTTGTGACAATAACCGCTCTCCTCCATATCAGTGCTATGTGCAGCTGTGCTACCAGTGCCACCATGTGCTCCTCTGTGTAGTGCCAATGCCATCACCTGTGTACTCATCTACCGTGTGCTGTATCTCGCCATGTGCTCTGTGCGGCCACTATTTTCTCCTCTGTTCTGCAGCTGTTCCCCATAGTCCCCCAGTAGTAATTGGGGGACGTAATGTTTACACTATTAGTGTCAGTGACACTATTCGCTGGGCGTAGTTATTTTAGTACAAGGTGTGCCAATAATTATTGAAGGGCACTATCTGTGAGGTACTAGTATTTTCAAGTGTACAGTTTCTGTAGTATAGTATTGGGGAGCACAGTGGGCACAAAATTGGAAAAGTAGGAACCTAAGATGTCTTTTTGTCAAACTGCAGACACGAGAGATGGGTGAAAAATCATCAAGACAATCTGGTCTGAAAGGAGAAGATGAGGAAAGAGAACAGCTACATCAGAAGAGACATCACTGGATGTAAGAAGTATGTGGCGCTGTATTCTCCTGTATGTTTGATAGCACTGAATATAATGTGTATGCAAATATGTCTTTAGTGCTAGGTACAAAATGTGTAAAAAAGTATATGGTGTAGGTATATCTACTGTAAGTGTAGCCTATGTATAATTTATATACTGTATGGTGTATTGTATATCCAGAGGTAGCAAAAGGTGGTCCGAAACGCGTCACATTCTACTACAGTTTCACCGTTTGTACACATGGATTTTAAATAAACATGTGAAAGAATAAAACAATAGTTTTAAGGAAAAGGAGCTGGACGTTTTTTGCTACATCTGGATTGTTCACCTGGCCACGTCTGGACCAGTATAGTCCGTGTCTCCTTTAAAAAACTGGAGGTGAGTGCTGCAGTAAACAAACTGTTTTGGTGTATTGTATATGGATGTATATTGTATATGTGATGTATTTATGTGAGTGCACTGTATACATGATATATGAGTGTAGTGTCTATTTACTCTGTTTATGTATGCATACCTCCCAACCATCCCTGATCTGGCATAACTACTGTGTGGGGGGCACAATGGAGACTAGGCAGGATTGGGACATGTACAGATAGACATTGGGTGGAGTTAGAGGTGTGGCCTAACATTTAAAAAAAAATGGTTGCGGAGTGCTGCTGATGGTTTAGCTCCTTAGGCTTTTTAAAAGTTGAGTGGTATGTGTGTGTAGTGTACATATGGTGTATTTATGTATGTGTAGCATGTATATGGTGTATTTATGTGTAATAAATCTATATGATTTATGTATATGTAAATATGTCGTGACGCCGCGTGTCTGCCATTGGGTAGGGAACCTGTTCTTAAGAATTTGAATCCCACCCCTGTGTAGTATGGTGAGCATATCCAGATAACTGCCTTTTAGGTTTGTCCAGGGCCAGAAGCCTTTCTCTTTCTGGACTGCTATGTTTGCTTTGGAGTCCATAAGCCCCTTGTTAAGCAGTTTATCTCCATATGGCTTCCACTCGCACCTCCCCATGACACTGGTATGCTTACCAAATGTATACATTTTTATCTCTCCACTTTAGCTGATATATAAGCTTTCTTTGTGAGCTAGTTTTCCTCAGGGCTGTGTTCTACTGCCTCAGCACAGGCACCCACTGCCTCTAAACTGAATGCTTTAACCACTTCTTATGGGGAGGGTGACAGCAGCCCCACCTAGCAACTGGTTGCTAAGGCCTGTTAACTCTCTGCATGCAATAAGTACAGTAAATACACATACCACATAAAACATATTCTTCATCCTTTTGCAGAGTACTGCTATAGTAGTAGTGGGACGCTGCAACATCATGTCCACAGGGCAGAGTCCAGGAGAATGAGCAGAACACTACCCTCAGAGGCAAGGCCATTGGTGATGTTACGTTGACAGGGCAGAGCCTTGCCATTCCTCAGATGTTAATGTAATGTCATCAGGATAGGGGACCAACACAGCCAAAAATGTTATACGACCGCCATGGAATGCAAGAAAATGGGACATTACAGATAAGCAATCACTATTAGTATATTGTTTTGTGTCAATCAATGCTGAAAATTGCCAAACTAGAATACCCCTTTAATACTTTTCCTCAAATAGGAAACTTCTGGTGGGATGTATCTTACGGTCATTCAGGGATAACACAATTGTCTTCTCATGGAGCTTTGGTAAAATTACACACTGTAAATGTACCATTTTGAGAAATGAAAGGTCCCCTTTTCACTACAGTTGTAATTTTATATGTTGTACCAATCTATCTTCTATTCTTATGAAAGGCTACTTCATAGATTGTGGTTATGGCACTTGTATGGGCTTGTCCTAGTGGGTTTAAAATAAGAAGTGAGCCTGCAGCTACAGCATTAATACACAACTTAGTCCATGTCCAGCAAAGAGAACTAATCATGTTCTGGATGGCTACAAGAGACATTGTCACATTCTCGAGAAAAAAATGTTTTGGGCTGTCAACATACAACTCATTACTTTTATATGTTTCTTTGCATATAAAACCTAATATTGAATTTAATATATATAGATTTTTTTTTTTTGGGGGATTACCCAACTCATGTACTAATAAACGGTTAGTGAATTTACTGCATTCGTTTTAGTTTTATGTAGAGAGCTTAAAGGCATTGTCTGGTTTAATGATATTGATGATCTATTCTCAGGGTCATTAATATCATATCGGCAGGGTCTGATTCATTGCACCCCCACTTGTCAGCTGTTTGAATGGACTTTGGCACTCATGCAAGCTCTATGTGCTCTTCATCGTTTACCTGCATGCCATCTTCTCTATAGTGCCAGTGCAGTGTAATTACAACTGCTCGTCTTATTTACTTGAATGGGAGATGATGCTGTAATTGCACTGCACCACCAATACAAAGTAGAGAGCAGACAGGCCCCTTCGAACAAATAATCACTGGGGGTGCCGGGAGTTGGATCCTCGCTGATATAATGTTGTTGACCTAACCAGAAGATAAGCCACCAATATCTGATGAAAAGAGAGAAAAATTACACCACAAAAACTCTAGTCTATTTAGTAGAAAAAATGAAAAACTGTTTATTTTATAATGACAGATGATTACATTTCTAGAACAATTTGAAAAGATTATAATCAACATACACTATGAAGAATGCAAAGTGTTGCATATTTGACAGGTTAGGGCCTAGGATAATATGACCTGAAATACCTGGGCATCAGAGCAATATCTATAACGGGACCCCCCACCACTTATAACACTAGTGTCTTCCAATGTGGCAGAGGGGCCTTGGGGCTTCCACAGGCAACATGGTCAACTTGTGACTGCTGCCTCTCCACCCCTTACGGCTATGACTCTGGCCTAGAATCAATTGATACAGTCTGGAAATCTGCATTCTGCCTAATCTTTTAGGAGTCAGGTGGTGATTTTTTGGTTTTCTATGTGTAATAAAACATTTTTCTGAAGAAGGATATATTTCCTCAGAAGAACATGATGTTGTGTATATAAGGTATATACAGTATCCTTACATTTTATTAACTATACCATAATAGCAGGGATAGCAACATTTTAATCAGGTTCTTGTAATTAACAAAGTCTAAAGTTAGGTTCGTTTTTATATTTTCCCACTATTAGATGTGACGGCATAGTGGTAGGTAGAGGTGTCTCTCCTCTGCTAGTCTGCAAGCCTGTAAACATACACACTCTTTCCTGTTATCAGTCCTTTTGTGTATACAGTGGCCAATTTATGTTTTATTAAGCAAATTGTAGAATTTCTAGTTGTTTTGAAGAGTAGAATATAGTGTTGTTACTGTACACATTTCATTTTGCTTTCATATATGGCTTTGAGCCCTTTGGGTGAAAAAATTATAAATTACAAATGTTCATTGTTTTTGTGGTTACATCTATTACTATTTTTTACCAGTAACACTTGTTTTACCAGTTTTTCGCAATTTTTCCAAATTACAGAATCTAAACCCTAAAAGGCAATATGGACTGCAAAAAAAAAGCTATCTTTGTAACTTTTGTATTCATACTTGTAGGAATTTCTAATTCTAATATAGGAACACGTATATTGGAGAGTTAGCAAACTCATGGATGTTAAAAGTAACACAGATATCTAATGCAGATGGAAAGCTATATTGGTATACAGTCACTAGAGATGAGTGAATAGTTGACAATTTTGATACGACTGCTTCACTGAATTTTACCAAAAAATTGGCATTGTGACGAATTACTTTGTCACGAAGCACATTTCTTTGTAATTAGTGGGTGCAATTGTACTCCTCAGATGCCCCGTCATTGTACCTCTCAGATGTCGTGCTCAAAGCTGCTCGCGGGATCTTATTTAAATAACCATGTGTAAAATTTTAGAAAAAGATTATAATACCTGAGTCATTTGCTCGCAACGAGCTGGCCGCAACCATCTTGCATGAATATCAGGCGAAAAATCTTGTGTGGCCTGTGATCATGTCATCACGTCGACTGCGCGTGGTGATGTCATATGTCACCACGCACTCGATTTCGTGCAAGATCTTCAAGCAAGATGGCGGCGGCAGGCCCGTCGCGAGCAAATGGATCAGGTTAGTATAATTTCTATTTGTTTTTACACTATTTCAGGTTAAATCGATTCGCTACCACAAAGCATGAGGACATTCGTCATTGTGGTGAATCTAATTAATTCTGGAATTTTTTTTTTTTTTGTTTAAAACATTTATTTCTTGTTTATCATTTCTCATACAAACAGGGGGGTGCGCAGACCCCAATAATATCAGGACAATCACTTAGAAAGTTTAACAAAACAAAAGTAAACATAATCCTGGGATATTCACAATATATCGCAATTTGATGTACTTCTTACAACCAGAATACTCACTTTGCAAGACAACAGCCTATGAAATGCAAACTATTGTGTTATGGGTAGGTAACAAATCCCTCAGCTCCGCAGAGGGTGAAGAGATAATTTACCTAATGTGCCTTTTAACTGCTCAGTCAGATACCATTCTGTCAGGGAAAAAGGGCCCATAAGTGATTGTATTTCATTTTCCGACATGTGTGCTACAATAAACTTCCTCCATTTCTGAAAAAGAGGTTTCGTCTTTTTGTCCTTCAGTCTCAATGTGTCTAAGCGCTCTAAATTAAAAAGTTTCTTCATTTCTTGTATAATATTATGTATAGTGGGAACTTCTGGTTGTAACCATCTTTGCAGAATACATCTCTTGACTAATAAACACAGTGAGTGGAACAAAGTCGGGAGAGGTCGTGCTGTCTGCCCGTCTTTTTCAAAATGGAACAAAAACAGTTGTGGTGTGACCGGTAAGTGTAGACCCCAGATCCCCTTAACCATGTCACCCACTTCAGTCCAGAGGGCTTTACTAAATGAACATTCCCACAATCCGTGTAGCAGATCAGTGTAGCCCATTCCACATTTCGGGCAGTTTGTTAGCCTGTCCGGTTTATTTGGGTGTGGGGGTATATTGAAGCCAAATATCGCCCTGTGTATGATACGTAATTGCGTATCTCTCCATGCCTCATTTATTATGTGTTTCCTGACTTTCATCCAGCCCTGGCACATCATTTGAGATCCGTAGTCTATTGCCAATTGTTCTTCCCACTTTTGGTATCCCACTATCTTATCCGTCTTGGAATCCTCTTCTTTTAATCTGGAATACAATATAGAGATTGAGAGACCCCCTTCTCCCCCCAAATCTAGCATTTTATCTAAAGTGTTTTGACTGATCTCTTTATGGACCATCACTAGATTAGACATCACATAGCTTTTTACTTGGGCATATTGAATAGCCTGGAAGGGCCTAAGGGAGAATTTCGATATTATCTCCTCCATCGTTAGCCATTTGGGCTCTTGATCATGCAAAAGATGTTTCACTAACATTATCCCCTTTGCTCTCCATTCTGAGAAGAGGCTATTTCTGCGTCCCAATTTAAATTCTGGGTTATCCCATAAAGGTAGGTGTTTTGATATCCTGAAAGGCAGCCAATATCGTTTACGCAAAATTCTCCATGAAGCTATGGTATCTTTTATTAGTATGGATTGTTTTATCCAGGAGGGAATGGCAGATAACCTAGAGTGTAGCAGCGCCACCGGCGACCAAGGGGCACAGAATTCTCTCTCCAGAGACAGCGCCGAGAAATGGCTTGTCCCATTGATCCAATCAGCAATGTGACGAGCCATGCAGGCAAGATTGTATCCCCTAATGTCCGGGAAAGCTATACCACATTTGTCTTTGGCTGCCATCAATCTACATAAAGGAATTCTGGCTCGCTTACCATGCCATAGGAAAGTAGTGAAGGCCTTGTTCAGTTTAGTAATGTCTGGATGTTTCAATAACAGAGGGATGGTTTGTAGTGGATAAAGCAGTTTGGACATGGACATCATTTTTAGCAAATGGTTCCTACCCATCAAGGACAAAGGCAAATCATGCCATTTTTTCAATTCACTCACTATTTTTTCAATAAGTGGAGGGTAGTTCAACCTATAAATAGATTCCAGTGAGTTTCCTATTCGTATTCCTAAATATGTTATGTGTGTTCTTGCTACCGGAATGCCCACTATAGAAGTTGTACTGTTACCATCTACAATTCCCTTTTTATCCCGTAGAAAGAGTATCTCACTCTTCGATGTGTTAATCCGCAATCCAGAAAAAGACCCAAAACTCGATAGAGTTCGCAGAGCTGCCTGCAGGTCCCTTGCCGGATTTGCCATGAACAGAATTAGGTCATCCGCAAATAATGCTAAGTTCAGCTCCTTACTTCCAACTGTAAGACCCTCATATACCTTTTAAGTGTCCAGGTACCTCGCTAGAGGTTCGATGGCCAAGTCAAATAATAAGGGGGACAGGGGGCACCCCTGTCTAGCACCCCTCTGAAGGTTGAAAAGGCCCGATAGGTATCCTATATGACTGATCCTTGCTTTGGGGTTATGATAAATGGTATCCAATATCGTTCTAAAAAGGCCGGAGAAGCCCAAAGCATCCAAGACCCTATTTAACCAGTCCCAATTTAGGCTGTCAAAGGCATTTTCAGTATCTAAAGTCACTATTGCTGGATTACAGCCCATGTACCTCTCAGTCTTCGCCACTGACAAGGCCAATAGCACCTTTCTAACATTAGTGAGGGCCGATCTACCCTTTACAAAACCCACTTGATTGGGGGATACTAGAGTGGGCAGGATATTGGCTAATCTATTCGCCAATAGTTTTGATAGGATCTTTAAATCCTGGTTGATCAGGGAGATCGGCCGGTAGGACGAGGGGTTATCAAACGGTTTCCCTTCCTTGTATATCAGTGCCACATGTGCTGTATTCATATGATCAGATATAGCATTTCCTTCCGCTATGGAGAGGAATAAAGTAGTTAAAGTCGGTGCGACTTGGGTGCATAGTGCCTTATAAAAATCAGAAGAGTACCCATCAGGTCCAGGGGCCTTTCCTGAGGGGAAAGAATTTATGGTGAGTTGACCTGAACTTCCTGGGCCGTTATTGGAGCATTCAGGGAGACCTTCTGTTCTTCAGTTAGTTTTGGCAACGACAAGGTACCCAAGAAGTCGCGTCCACCCTCCGTAGTCCCCACATTCCTATAAAAGTCTGCAAAGTATTCACCAAAAATTTCTGCCACCTGTTTCGGTCTGTCTTCTCTCTTACCCTCCCTATTTAGCAGGCTATGTACTTGTGTTATTGTCCGTTTCCCTTTAGCAAGAGAAGCTAGCAATTTTCCTGACTTATGCCCGAATTTATGAAGTTCAATGTCATACTGTGTCTTCCTCATATCTTCCAATTTAGATACCCACGCATCAAATTCCCTCTTGGCTGTAACCCAGAAGTCCCTTGTTTCACGAGTTCCTGATTCTATAAATTTCGAGTATGCCTGTCTCAGGGTGTTACTAGCTTGTTCGTATTTCTTTCTAGCAAGCTTTTTGATGGAGGATACATAAGCTATCAGGCGTCCCCTCAACACGGCCTTTCCAGTTTCCCAAAATAACAAAGGAGTTTGCACATGTTCTGCATTATCTCCCATGTATTCCATCCACCAACCCCGCATAAGTTTTATAAAGTTTTCATCGCGTAGCAAGAAATTGGGGAAACGCCACACATAGTCCCTATTACTATCGGTCTGATTTTCCAATTCCAGGAACACTGGAGAATGGTCCGATATAACCATGTCTTTAATACTGACTTCCAAAACCCTGTGAAGAATGTGACTGGACAAGAAACAATAGTCTATACGAGACCAACTGTCTTGTGCATGGGAGTAATGGGTATATTCCCTATCCTGAGGGTGATAGAGTCTCCAGCTATCTTTCAGGGATAAAACAGAAGCAAAACCTTCCAATGTCCCTCCAGGCACCCGAGATTTGCCTGTGCGTCTGTCTTCCTGTGGGTGCATTACCATATTAAAGTCGCCCCCCACTAATAAATTAGCACCTGCATTTTGCAAAATAGTATTACTTAACCCTTTAAGAAATTGTTTTTGGCCCGAATTTGGTGCATACACATTATAAATATCATAAGTACCACAGGGTCCGGAGATATGTATGTGAATCATCCTACCCTCCGTATCTGTCTCTACCTTGTGTACAACATGGGGCAGATGTTTCCCTATCAGGATCAAAACACCCGCTTTTCGTTCCACCGCTTCAGAACCCAGTACTGTACCTACCCAAAGTTTTTCCATTCTAATAAAGTCTGATTTCACGAGATGAGTCTCCTGCAGCAAAGCTATGTCGGTTTTGAGCCGTTTAAGATGGCGTAAGATTTGCATACGTTTATTTGGGGAGCGTAGTCCCTTTACATTCCAAGAAACAATCTTCATAATCGTATGCTGCAGGAAGACTCATCCCCTTCACCCCACCCGCTAATGTGCGATCCAAAGAACTGCATAGCAGAGAAGCGCCTCCCAGCTGAGCACCTCCCCACCCTGTTCACAATTACCACATACTGTGCGTTCATCCCAGGATATAAACTAATTTAACAAAAACAACTAAACTGTATAATTTCAACTGGCTATTAAACAATTTATACTCAGTCCTTCTTGAAGACTTCCTTTTTTCTGGTAATCTCACCAGACCCGTCTCTCCATCACCGCCAGCAGTCAAAATCTTCTCCCGGCAGGGGCGTAAAACGTACTCGTAGAGGAGTGTATACCCACTAAGTGTCAGCGGGTACATTAAGGAATGTCTCTGCAGCGGATCTCAGTCTGGGATGGTGGCAGGTTAGAGGAGCCGGTGATCGTCGTCGACCGATGCGGTGGTGATTTCTGCCATGGGTGACGTCTTTGTGATGTCACTATTTCTTCTCGTCGTCCTTGGCTTGCTCTCTCCCTCAGCATCTCTCCATTGGAAAGGAAAAATTCCTCCACCTCTTTTGGGTCAGTAAAATGGCGCAGTGTTCCATCACTACTTTTCGTTCTGAGTATAGCTGGGTAAGCCAATTGGAACTGCACTCCATTTTTGTGGAGTTTAGAGCATAAGGGACTGAAGGCTCTCCTTTTTCTGGTTACCTCGGAGGAGTAGTCAGCGAATATTAAGACTCTTGCGCCTCTTATCACTAGCGGTTCTCTGCGCATCCGATATGCCCTCAAAATTTCTTCCTTATCAGTAAAGTCCAGATATTTGCAAATGAGTTGTCTGGGTCTGTTATTTGCAAGAGATTCAGAACGTATTGCAGCCTCCTTTAGGGGGCCCACTCTGTGCGCTCGTTCTACTTTTCTCCTACCCGGTAAATGCAGGGCCTGAGGCAATTCAGATTCAAACAACTGGTGTAGGTCTCTTGTAGGTACCGATTCTGGAACCCCCACCATCCTGACATTACTTCTCCTTGATCTGTTTTCAAGATCATCTACTTTATCTTTTAATTGATCAGTTAGCTGGATTAGTGCTTGCAGTTTTGAACAGGATTCTACATTGTCCTCTTCAATATTGGCCACTCTCTGCTCCACTTCAGTGAGCCGTGTGGCATGGCCGGTCACCTCCTCCTGGATCTTATTCAATGCAGCTTGCACTGTGGAGGCCAGCGAAGCGATGATGTCTGGCGCTAACTGTTTGGCCACCTCCACAGCCAGAGTTTTAATGTCCACTGAGCCCCCCTCGGTATTAAACATATCCACCTGCGTGCTTGTGAGCAGTGGAGAGTCCGCTCCCCTTTCCTCCACCTCATTGGCAGTGACCGCTGCTTCTTGTGTCGGCGCCATCTTGGGAGTACGCTGCACGAGGTGCCGCCGGCTGGAAGAAGGTATTTTCTGCCCGCTCCGTAGTAAATAGCGCTCCATGCAGAGCCTGGAGCAACAATCTCTGTAAATTGGCTCCCTTGAACCGGGAGGTTAACGGAGCAGGGGTGTATTTGTTTGCGGCGGTGAGGAGCCGAGGTCCCTGCTGCCTCACATACCAGCGCCGGAACCGGAAGCCAATTCTGGAATGTTAATTGAAGTCCACTTTATAGACTTCGATTTGCTCAACACTAGTAGTCGACAATGAAACTTAGCATAGTAAAAAGGTTGTACCATCACAGACAACCATGCTAATATGAAAGCCACTGGATATTCAGATGCCAAACAGCTGTTTGCCTGGGGAAGATTCAATTTGCTGTATATTTTCCCTGCAACGGTTTGTGAGGGGGCCAGAGTAATATTATCTTCTCTGAATATTTTTGTTGTGTGGTCTATATATGTTACTGGATTTATATATGGTAGAAATGGGAAAAGGGATTGTTGTAGTGTAGTGTGGTATACAGAGACAGCGATGAGAGATGATTGAAAGATTGTAGAGAGACAACCCTGTTAGAAACAAAAGGACGGGGATTGGGTGACTAAGGTGAGGTGACCAGAGAAAGAAGAGAAGGCAGTTCCAATGGTCTAAGAAGAAAGACTCTGAGTGGGAAGGGAGCAGTCAGAAAGATCATAGGAGGTAGTAGAGAACTGAGGAGTGTGTCCTCATTGTTTAAAAGACTGCAGAACCGCGAATATAGAGACCGAGAGATCGACTAAGAACTGATTATATGGAAACTCCAAGATTGTCATGATAAAGGCTGAAGAAGGAAGGGAACCCCAGATATTAGATAAGTTGAAGTTCCCTAAGTGAGTGAACGCTATACAGACTATTAGGGTAATCTGAGAGAATAACCTGGATTCATACTTTAAAATCCCTCATCAAAGTTGCAGTCTCTATAACACCTCAGAGTTCATTCTAACTAACTTCTGCAACAGCAATAACAAAGCAATAGTGCCTTCCATAAGGAGAATTGTGAACTGTTGTTCAGTAAGAAGTTTACAGATAAAATAAGAATGTGTGTGTATTTGTCCAGAAAATAATAACCACCAGCAAACATTGCTGCTACAGGGAAAAGTTGTATTATATGGATGGCTTGAATCCAACAGACCCCTGGACAGTGGTTGTCATAGAAGAAGGTTTGGACCGTGGGACTCTGCTCTATAACTTCCTTCTTTGTTGTTTAGAATAGTGATTTATTTATTTCTCCAAAATTTGTACAGAAAATGGTAGCACTCACCTTCAAATTCATTGTCCAACCTTAGGGAAAAAAATAATACTGTGTATACACAGGGTGTATTTTCTGCTGATTAATCACGTAGAGGATCGCAAACTAAACATTAATCCTTTGGCCAAAGTCATCGAAATATACATGCTCCTAAAAATTCATTCACCTGAATGGTGCCATTACAGAGATCCCCTGTTGTTACTTACTAGGCCGCAGGTAAAGCCTGTGCTGCCATAACAACAGAGCAGTGCTGACCTCTCCACCTCAGAGTCAGTTTAAGATATATACGTAGACAGAATCACATAATGTTACAATGATGACTACTTCCCTGCAAGACTAGTGATGGGACACCAACGATGAGGGGGCTTGGATAAAATTAAGCCAAGGTTGACAAACATCCAGAAATTTCTGGACAGTCTGTAAAAATATGCAATATTTTTCCTGTGTCCGTGAAAAAAAAATGTATCTGTGATTTTAATTTTTTTTAGGCTGGTGGTATTTGACTAGATTATTTTGGAGGTAATTCTCATTATTTTCCAGCTCCCAGTAAATGATTGTAATGAGCTCTTATCAGTATATTGAGCATATTAAGCTATAGACATATATGGGGTCATATATTAGGACCAGCGTTTTAGACGCCAGTCTTAATAAAGGCCCTGCACTGGTGGTAGATCCGCCGAGGTTATGAAGAGGCCCCGCCCTCTCCATAACTTCAGTGTATCCAACGCCGCTTCTCAATGTAAGACAGCTTTCTAGTTGTCTTACATTTGGACAATTTTCTAGGCCTAAACCAGGCGTACAAAATGATGAATGAGACGGGCCTGACGGCCCATCCCCTTCCCTGTCCACAATTTTGGTCTGGCGTGAGCAGATGAAAGTCGCAGATTGCAGCGCAACTAACAGTTGCACCCCCATCAGCGCCTGAAATACACCTAATATAGGCGTATTTCAGTATAATAAATAACCCCCCTTATAATCTTTATCGTTCATTATGTCTTTCCAATTTCCAATTTATCCGTAAAGGATGTTGGCTGTCTGTGATTTTGGGTTGTCCAGTAAAAAAGAAAAATTCTGGTTGGCAACCCTGAGTTAAGGCTGGGTTCACATCATGTTTTTGCCCTAGCTTTAATGCATACATTTGGGGAAAAAAGAATACAAAAACGTAGTACACTACACTTTTTCATTTTGCAGAGTCCAGTAGAAAACTGATATGTTAACATACCGTATTTTTCGCCCCACAAGACGCACTTTTTTCCCCCAAAAAATGGGGGGAAAGTGCCCCTGCGTCTTATGGGGCGAATGCTGACATTTTTACATCGCCAGCTGCAATGTATGCGCGAGCGGGAAGGGACTGGGAGGAGGAGCTGGGGGCCGGCAATTGCGGAGGGGCCGGTGCAGTGACTGTACCCGGCCCCCCCGCTCCAGTGCTGCACTATTAAAATATAAGGTATCTAAATCAATTAAAAGTTCTGGTCCATGCCCCCCACCCCTAATATTACCGACACACGGCTTGTTCAGTGGATAGCAGGCATACCGGGCGGCCGGCGCATCACTCACTGACGTCACGTGCCTGCGCCGCCTACTTTATGAATGAAGCAGGCGGCGCAGGCTTGGATATATTTTTACAGACCCTCCCCGCTTGCTCAGTTTTATGGGGGGAGGGGGTCTGTGGATGGCACTGTTATGGGATATGGGATCTGTGGATGGCACATGTATAACAGTGCCATCCAAAGATCCCCCATAACAGTGCCATCCACAGATCCCCCATAACAGTGCCATCCACAGATCCCCCATAACAGTGCCAGCCCTGTTATGTGGGGGATCTGTAAAGGATACTGTTACAGGGGGGCTGTAACAGTATCCTTCACAGATCCCCCCCATAACAGTATCCTTCACAGATCCCCCATAACAGTGTCAGTCACAGATCCCCCATAACAGTGTCAGTCACAGATCCCCCATAACAGTGCGTCATCCACAGATCCCCCCATAACAGTGCGTCATCCCCAGACCCCTCTATAAGTGTGTCATCCCCAGATCCCCCATAACAGTACGTCATCCCCAGATCCCCCATAACAGTACATCATCCCCAGATCCCCCATAACAGTGCCATCGCCAGATCCCCCATAACAGTGTCCTTCACAGATCCCCCATAACAGTGACATCCACAGATCCCCCATAATAGTGCCATTCACAGACCACCATTAGTTCCAAAAGCACACCTTTTGGTTAAAAATATATTTTTTCTTATTTTCCTCCCCAAAAACCCCAGGTGCGTCTTATGGGCCGGTGCGTCTTATAGGGCTAAAAATAAGGTATATGTTTTTTTTTACAATGGAACTCTTTGGTGATGGATGCCACTATATGGCATCCATTTAATGTATGCATTTTTTGTATATGTTAAACATAAGACAAAAATGTGATGTGAACCCAGCCTAGGATGTAAAATGACCTTAGGTTTATATGTCTCTCAGGCTCCATGACGCATCATTTCTAACTCCAGTTTTACATTTTCACCCCTGTGGGAGGGGCTTGGCTATTTGTACCACCCAATGACATCTATCAGTCACTGGCCTTGGAGTCATGGAGATAGGAGCCCCTTGATGCTGCAATGCGGAAAATAAAAGGGAAGAAGCAGAAGTGTAGCTAACAGCTCATGGGCCCTGGTGCAATTCAGCTTGGGCCCCCCTTCCCTCAGTGCTTTGTGTGTCTTCTTATGCAGCACAAGGGTCTTTGGGCCCCTTTAGGCTCCTGGGCCCGGTAGCGACTGCTAACTCTGCACCCCCTATAGCTACGCCCATGGGAAGACATGGGAAGGGAGCAAAAAGCCTGAACAATGTAAAAGTAAGGAAGACATGTAAATACCAATTCATGGCTGATTTTTCATTTTAGAACAGTGTGGTCCTTTAGTATATCTTTAGTCATAGATTTGTGTTTCTCATTCAAAGCGCCATATCTCCTAATTTGGACATAAATTGATAAAGGCAGCGTGCTAGCTGCTTGCTGCTGCCACTAGGGGGCGCTTAGGAGCATACTGCTTTTCTATTGAACTCAGTAATAAAGAGTATGCAATCAGCTCGAATACACCTTCTAGTGGTAGCTGCAGTCACCCGGCATAATATCTTTTTAATCTTTATTGATGTAAGGGATTTCATACTATGCTTTGGAAAAATAAGGCTGTAGGTGCTATAAAGATATATTAGGACATTAGTGCAGAATGTTACACCTACAAGTGACATAATAAGAAAAGGTGGATGGATATTCACATAAGAGATTTCTAAGATAAATGGAAAACTGTTTGATAATAGCTTAAGTGTATGAGTCCCTAATGTAATGAATCTTCTACAGCAATAAAAATACTCAAAACCTATTATTATTTCTTTGGAGATGCGTCCATTCATTCACATCTATTCATTTTTGGCATATAGACAAATACATCTTGACCTGGAGAAAACACAAGAATCAGAATTATTTCTAACATCTTTTTGAAATGTTTGACTTTTTATTTTATTGTTACCCCATGTGTTCTTTGTAAGGTCTTTTACTATGCCCTGCTGGACAATGCAGACTCTATGGCATGGGCGTAGCTATAGGGGGTGCAGAGGTAGCAGTCGCTACCGGGCCCAGGAGCCTGAGGGGGCCCAAAGACCCTTGTGTCGCATAAGAAGACACACAAAGCATTGAGGGAAGGGGGGCCCAAGCTGAACTCTTGCACCAGGGCCCATGAGCCGTTAGCTACGCCCCTGCTCTATGGTGTCTAGGTTTATGATGCTTTCTAAATATTTAAAATTAAAAGTCAATACAGATAAAACTTTGTTTCAATCCTGTACAATACAGTATTAGAATGTATTAGCTACTATGAGCCGAAGTTATCACTTCGCAAAGTCTCACGAGACTTCGCATAATAACTTCAGAAATGGATTTCTACTGTAAAAAAACATTTCCCTAACTCGGGTTCGGTTCCAAGTTGGAACCGAACCAGAGTTCGGGAACTGGTTTTTTACAGTATAAATTGAGTTATGAACTTAATATGTGAAGTGTCGCAAGACTTCGCGAAGTAACAACTTCGGCTTATCGGAGCCAATACATTCTAATACTGTATGGAGCGCTTGCTTCATACAGTATTCAAACAAAGTATTATGCAAGTCAATTCGCTCAACCCTACTCATAATATATGCATCCTCAACTAATGATTATGGCACACTTCAGTAACCGCAGCCATTTCAGTTATAGTTATTCATCTGAAGTTCTCCCCCCAGTTCCACACATTTATTGATAGGAAGATCAGATATATAGAGAAATGTGCAATGTGAATACTGCCCAACCTGCTTGCCCCATCGTTAGTGTGAGACTGGTTGTCAGGGACATGGTTGCCTGGATGTCCTATTTTAAAGGGTGTATCTGTTAGGCGGTGTATCTCTGGCAAACAGGGACTCAGCTGTTAGATCAAAGCTGGATTGTCACTATACTGACAACTGAGAAGGAAATAGCAACTTGGCAGCATCAAAGTCAAGCCATTGATTTATAGTGGAACTAACTTTTTCATCTTCTATTGAGTAACAATATTGAATCGCCCCTTTGCTGTGAAGGATTTTCAAGCGATCATACTGTAATCTGGACTAGTCCATTGCTGATATTCCTGTCAGCCTTCAGCCGCAGATTGCTAGGGAAGAAAGAAAACATTTTCTATGAGACATCTAAAGGAACACCAGTTATTGCAGAGGTACCTGTAAGAGAACATTTTGTGTTTGTATTTGTGTTTTTCACTTGTGGGGGAAAAGGATAAAATAAATATAGCAGAATAGAAAAAAATCCTAGTGGTATACTGGTTTTAGTTCAATATCGGCTATGGTAAGTGGCATACCTTCAAAGGAGGCAGACTACATGACTTCATACATGGCGTGGGGGAGGTACAACTGGCACTGAACTGCTTCTTCTCTTTGACATGAAAGCTCTGCATCTGCCACTAGGGGGAGTTTAATGTAAATAAATTATTATTGCTTACACACTAATTGTATACATTTCTATGCACTGAGCTTCTCCTAGTGGTGGCTTCAGGCAACCAGCTTTGTAATGGAAGGTGAGCAGGAGATTTATCAATGCATTCATGCTAGTTGTCTACTATAAATACATTGAAAAATTTGGTGCTCAGAAAGATTGCAATATTTTGAAGCACCTGCTGTAAGGGGCAAGGGGGAGGGGTGCACCTAGCCTTTCTGCTGCCATTGGCAAAAATTGAAACGGTACCCTCCATGCCAAATTCTTAACCTAACCTCTTCACTCCCACCCTACTGTTAAAGACATACTTGAAAAACATTACATACAGCTGTACAAAACATACATGGTAATACAGAGCCAAATACCTCTTACATCCAATCACATCTCCTCTGATGTATATATTCTCTTTCCTCATCTTCTCCCTACAGTAATAGTGCTCCCCAAAGTCCCACCAATAGAAATAATTATCTGCCAGAGTGCACTTAGTGTTAACAGTGCCCCCAATAGTAATAATGTAGTAATCATGTTCCCCATGGTCCCCTAATGATTCTCCTTATAATGTGTGCCAATAGAAAGATGCCCCCTAATGTGTGCCATCACAAAACTACCCCCTTATAATGTGTGAAAATACAAAAAATACCCCCTTATAATGTGTGCCAATAGAAAAATACCCTGTTACAATGTGCACCACCACAAAAATACCCCTTTATAATGTGTGCCAATATAAAAATACCCACTTATAATGTGTGCTAGTACAAAAATGACCCCCTTATCTTTCAGATCAGATCCTAATATTAGATCCTCAGATCAGACCCCCATATCAAACCTCAAATCAGTCCCCCATTTTCAGATCTTCAGATCAAACTCCCATATCAGACCTCAAATCAGACCCCCATATCAGATCCTCAGATCAGACCCCCATATCAGAACCTCAGATCAGACCCCCATATCAGATCCTCAGATCAGACACCCATATCAGACCTCAGATCAGACTCGCATATCAAATCCTCAAATCAAAGCTCTATATTACATCCTTGAATCAGACCCTCAACCCCCATATCAGACCTCAAATCAGACCATGATATCATATCTTCAGATCAGACCCCCATATCACACCACAATATTACACAGTGCTTTACAAATTCATAGGGTTCATGTACAAAACAAAAGTAACTGGCTAATATACAACTGAAACACTAGGAGTACAGGCCCTGCTTGCAAGAGCTTACAATCTATGAGAAATTGAGGGTGACACATAAGTAGTGGCGTGCCTAGGGTGTTTAGCACCTGGGCGGGTCCATTCTCTCACCCCCCCCCCCACAAAAAAAAAATGTACCCCCTCACAGTAGTATTGCCCTCATTGTACAACCTTCACAGTAGTTTTGTACAGATGTGTGCCCCCTCACAGTAGTTATGCCTACATTGTGCCCTCTCACAGTAGTTATGCCCTCTTTGTGCCCCCTTCACAGTAATTATCCCTATTATGCCCCCTTCATAGTAATAATCCCCATTGTGCCCCCTCTATAGTAATAATGCCCACTGTGCCCCCTTCATAGTAATAATACCAATTTTGCCCCCTTCACAGTAATAATGCCCATTGTGCCCCCTTAATAGTAGTAATGCCCACTGTGCTAGTAATGCCCTCTGTGCCCCCTCCATAGTAGAAATCCCCATTGTGCCCCCTTCACAGTAATAATGCCCATTGTGCCCCCTTCACAGTAATAATGCCCACTGTGCCCCCTCCATAGTAGTAATGCCCTCTGTGCCCCCAGACCCCAGTTGTTTGAAGAGAGGGCAGCGCTCATATGAGAGCTGCTTTCTCTGTTCTGTTCACCTGCTCGCTGTAGCATTTGCAAAGGCAGCGCTCATACAAAAAAAAAAAGCGGACAACCCCTTTAAAGACATACTTGGAAAACATTACAAACAGCGCTACAGAACATACTAAGTGATACAGCGCCACATACCTCTTACATCCAGTGACTTCTTTTCTCTGATATATATTCTCTTTCCTCTTCTTCTTCTGTTAGACCAGACCACGATGGTGACGTCTTTGAGCCATGCCTCGTCTCTGCAGAGTTTAACAAACAGAAATCTTACTTTCCTACTTTTTCATCATCCTCCCACCTACTCAACACTAAATCCTGCCACCCTCAATACTGTGTCCACAGTGCTCCCCTATACTTTCCTGCAGAAACAGTCCCCCTGAAAATACTAGTACCACACATAATGCGTCAGACAAAAACACCCCTTTATATTGTGCGCTAGTAATAAAAAAACACCTTCCTTTCAGATCAGACCCCCATATAAAACCCTAAATGAGATCCCCCAATCTCAGACCAAACCCCCTTTAGAACTCTATGTCAGACCCCATATAAGACTCCAGTTTTAAACCTCAGATCAGACCCTCATTAGACCTCCATGTAAGACGCCGACCCAATATCAGACCTCAGATAAGACCCCCATGTAAGACCCCCATTAGACCTCCAGATCCACATATCAGACCTCAGACCAGACCCCCATATCAGACCTCCAGACCCCCATTAGACCTCCCGACTCCAACTTGACCTCTAGACTCCCATTAGTTCTCCAGACCCCCATATCTGACCCCCATTAGACCTCCAGACCCCCCAGTCAGACCTCCAGACCACCAATCAGACCCCCATTAGACCTCTAGACCCCCCAGTCACACCTCCAGACCCCCAATCAGACCCCCATTGGACCTCCAGACCCCTAATCAGACCCCCATTAGACCTCCAAACCCTTAATAAGACCCTCATTAGACCTCCAGACCCCCCAGTCAGACCTCCAGACCCTGTCAGACCTCCAGACCCCCAATCAGACCCCGATTACACCTCCAGACCTCCCATTCAGACCTCCAGACCCCCCATTAGACCACTCAAGACCCCCAGTCAGACCTTCAGACCCCCCATAGACCACTCCAGACCCCCATTAGACCTTTGCAAACCCCACATTAGACATCCATATCAGTCCTCAGATCAGACTGTAAAATAATAAAGTAACTTACCTCTCCTGTCCCAACTGTCCCTGTCCTGGCTGTCTTCTCTTCTCAGAGCCCACGCTGCAGTCACCTGACCTCCTGCAGCATCAGGTCAGAGTGCACTATGTATGTCCTGACGCCACAGGCAGCCAGGACACAGCAGCATGGGCCATGAAAAGAGCGAGCAGGAGGAGGGGTAAGTACTGTACAGCACTCACAGTGCTTCTCTCCCCCTCCTCCCCCTCCTCCTGCAGACTAGTGTCTCTAGATGTGTTTCTAAGGTACGTTTGAAGGTGAAGAAGTTGTAAATTGAACTGATATTCCAGGGCAGAGTATTCCAGAGAGCAGGTGCAGCTCAAGAAAAGTCTTGAAGATGGGAGTGAGAGGTACAAATTATGGAGGATGGTAATCTTAGGTCACTAACAGAACGGAGAGCACGAGTAGGATGGTAGATGGAAATGAGAAAGGAGATGTATGGAGGTGCAGCACTGTGGAGAGCTTTGTGAGTGAGGGTGAGAAGTTTTAACATCAAGAGGAAGAGGAGAAGAAGAAGAGCCAGTGAATCATACACTAAAGAAGTGGCCAGAGAGTTAGGAAGAGAACCAAGAGAGAGCAGTGTCCTTAAGGCCAATTGAGTGGAGCATGGTGAGCATGGAGCATGCATGCAAAATACGTTAAGTGGCGGTGCACCACTGGCAAGGGAGGTCCTGTGGTCATCCCTGGCTTATGGGCCCAGTCACAATTGTCACCGATGCTACTTCTTTAACTACGCCACTGGAAACAGCCAATCAGACGGTGCTATGCTGTCTCTGTAGTTCCCACGCAAGTGAATGGAAGTTATGTAAAGAGTGTAGCACAACTGCTTCCATAGTTGCCAACTGTCCTGAATTTGCAGGGACTGTCCTTGATTTTCAGAAACAGTCACAGTAAATTTGGGCTGTCTTGGGCTGAAAATGGGTGGACCTGATGATAATCCCACCCATAAATGTGTGTTTCCAGGTGCAGCCTGGGCGTTCCTGTGGGCGTGGAAAAATAATAGCTTGATGTGCTATGCTGTTTTTATAATTCCCAATTACTCATATGGAAGATCAGCTGTTTCTGCACTTCTGGCCATTTCTGGTCATCACATCCAGGTGGGATGGGAGTGGGACTATTCTAGAAATACTGTAACCCTGGGTCCCTGAGATGACCCACATCTATCAGGCATTTAAAGAAAATGTGTCACCAAAAATTATATCTGCCAAATCATATAGTGAAAAATATCCTTTCTTTCTAATCTGTTTTTAAGAAGAAAAGAATAAGAAAAAAAGAAAAAGAAAAAAAAAAGAAAATTGCTTTACAGCAACCACATGGGCGGGCCATAGACACAATGGTCTGTAGGGGAGCCTATTGACTTCTATAGGAGAGTTTTCTAGACATGCTCTGTGACCTGTGCAGAGGTCATTGTACAAGGAAAGAATAGATAAGCTTTGACAATGATTTATTGTGAATGGTGGATCATGTCTAAGACTACTTTCACACTCACGTTTTGTGCTGATCCGTCATGGACAGATCCGTTCATATATTACAGCCGTCTGCATCCGTTCTGAACTGATCCGTTTGTATTATCTTTAACATAGCCAAGAGGGATCCATCTTGAATACCATTGAAAGTCAATGGAGGACGGATCCGTTTTCTATTGTGCCAGATTGTGTCAATGAAAACGAATCCGTCCCTATTGACTTACATTGTGTGTCAGGACGGATCAGCTTGGCTCAGTTTTGCTCAGCAGCGTTTTGGTGTTCGTCTCTAAAGCGGAATGGAGACTGAACTGATGCAAAATAATGCATTCTGAGCGGATCCTTTTTGAACCGCAGGGCAGAGAGGGTGGGAGTGGTAGTTGGGTTCCTGACTGTAGCAGTAGTACTCAGTTTATGGTTGCAATCCACCCTCTGGCACTCCCTAAGGCCATGCACTTACTGGTGGGCGCACCTTTTCTTCCCTTGAGGTACACCCTGTTATTTGGGGTCCTATCTGGTAGTAGTTGGGGTGCCCTTGATGGTGGGTAGCTGGCAGGGTGTAAGGCAAGACAGCAGAAGTGGAGCTAGCGACAGGTTGAGACAATAATCAGGTTCATTGGTTGCAATAAAAAAAAAGTCTTTCTTTACTGGATGGATGATGGGAGCAGAAGTATAAATAGCAGCAAAAGGCACAGTACAGTCGTGGCCAAAAGTTTTGAGAATTACATAAATATTGGAAATTGGAAAAGTTGCTGCTTAAGTTTTTATAATAGCAATTTGCATATACTCCAGAATGTTATTAAGAGTGATCAGATGAATTGCATAGTCCTTCTTTGCCATGAAAATTAACTTAATCCCCAAAAAAACTTTCCACTGCATTTCATTGCTATCATTAAAGGACCTGCTGAGA
Source organism: Bufotes viridis (assembly GCA_033119425.1). NCBI lineage: Eukaryota > Metazoa > Chordata > Amphibia > Anura > Bufonidae > Bufotes > Bufotes viridis. The sequence goes on from CM065590.1 coordinate 254,434,005, forward strand.
TCATTTCAGTAATTGTCTTGTTAGCTCAGGTGAGAATGTTGATGAGCACAAGGCTGGAGATCATTATGTCCCGGCTGATTGGGTTAAAATGGCAGACTTGACATGTTAAAAGGAGGGTGATGCTTGAAATCATTGTTCTTCCATTGTTAACCATGGTGACCTGCAAAGAAACGCGTGCAGCCATCATTGCGTTGCATAAAAATGGCTTCACAGGCAAGGATATTGTGGCTAGTAAGATTGCACCTCAATCAACAATTTATAGGATCATCAAGAACTTCAAGGAAAGAGGTTCAATTCTTGTTAAAAAGGCTTCAGGGCGTCCAAGAAAGTCCAGCAAGCGCCAGGATCGTCTCCTAAAGAGGATTCAGCTGCTGGATCGGAGTGCCACTAGTGCAGAGCTTGCTCAGGAATGGCAGCAGGCAGGTGTGAGCGCATCTGCACGCACAGTGAGGCGAAGACTTTTGGAAGATGGCCTGGTGTCAAGAAGGGCAGCAAAGAAGCCACTTCTCTCCAAAAAAAACATCAGGGACAGATTGATCTTCTGCAGAAAGTATGGTGAATGGACTGCTGAGGACTGGGGCAAAGTCATATTCTCCGATGAAGCCTCTTTCCGATTGTTTGGTGCATTTGTAAAAAGGCTTGTCCGGAGAAGAAAAGGTGAGCGCTACTATCAGTCCTGTGTCATGCCAACAGTAAAGCATCCTGAGACCATTCATGTGTGGGGTTGCTTCTCATCCAAGTGAGTGGGCTCACTCACAATTTTGCCCAAAAACACAGCCATGAATAAAGAATGGTACCAAAACACCCTCCAACAGCAACTTCTTCCAACAATCCAACAACAGTTTGGTGAAGAACAATGCATTTTCGAGCACGATGGAGCACCGTGCCATAAGGCAAAAGTGATAACTAAGTGGCTCGGGGACCAAAACGTTGACATTTTGGGTCCATGGCCTGGAAACTCCCCAGATCTTAATTCCATTGAGAACTTGTGGTCAATCAAAAACCCACTAATTCTGACAAACTCCAAGAAGTGATTATGAAAGAATGGGTTGCTATCAATCAGGAATTGGCCCAGAAGTTGATTGAGAGCATGCCCAGTCGAATTGCAGAGGTCCTGAAAAAGAAGGGCCAACACTGCAAATACTGACTCTTTGCATAAATGTCAAGCAAACTTTGTGAAAACTAATATTTGTGTCATTCTCAAAACTTTTGGCCATGACTGTATATAACAGTGTATGGGCATCAACAATGATGGTAGTAATAGTTCAGGACCATCCTTCTAAGGACACTTTGCAGTCTCTCCAAACAACCACAGGTGTGCTATACTCTTCTTGATAACCCTTTCTGCAGTTCCTCATAGGTGCTAAAGCGATGCATTCTTTTTCAAACAGCAAAAGCTCAGTGCCATAAATAAGCGAATATCTTGCTGTCCGGAGCTTGCACAGCCTGGTTGGTTCTGGACCTTCTAAGATGCCTGGTTTCTTTCTCTCAGAGTTGCTCTGATGGTAAAACAACTTCTCTGGCAGCTGTAGCTTCAGAGGTAAAGGTTCTCTGGACATAGGCCTTGTCCCCAGGAGCTTTAACATGTAGGTCTTCCTGTAGCTCTGCTCTGCTTCTCTGCTCTGCTATACTAGACTCTTTAACTAACCAATAGTCCATCACCCTGGTAACTTAAACAGTCTGCCAATGTTAACATACATGCTATTAGGATAACACAGTGCACAATGAAATGAGTGCTTTAACAATAAAGCACATTTAACTTGGCAACATTAAACTAAGCCTTTTGGCAATAATGAACTATTTGTGGGAGTCCAATGAGATACTGCAGCCATAGATGTTTGGGATGGGAATACCCTATTTAAAGGAACCTGTTACACTGGACATGATGTTTGAGCTTAATGCAGCATGTTATAGAGCCGAAGATGCTGAGCAAATTAATATATACCGTAGTTTTGTGGGAAAAGATTAACTATAACTTGTATTTCATTCATTTACATTCCTGCTCCTTCTGGGCTTTGAAGTCAGGGAGTCGGTCCTATCAGTGATTGACAGCCTTCCCTCTATGACTGTGTATACAGAGATAGCTGTCAATCACTGATAGGACCGTCTCCTGGACTTCAAAGCCCAGAATGAGCAGGAACTGAAATTAATGAATCTAAATTTAATTATACTGAATCTTTCCCCACAAAACGATATATCATTCTGCTCAGCAAATTCTGCTGTATAATATGATGCCTGCAGATTAATTCACAAATTCATGGTGACAGGTTTTCTTTAAGCTCCAAAAATATCCTACATTTTTAAAACTGTGGCGTAAGTATCCTACACAATTGGCCACTTTTTGCTATGTAGTAATATAACAACGATGTAAAGTTACCTAAAATAACCTAGCATGTAAATGTGTAATATTATGGTATGTGTTCAATAGAAAATGGGCATGTTTACATAAGCTGACATAAAACGTGCAAACTGTTACCCAATGTAAAAGTATCTACAGCATAAAGCATATAAGATCAAATTGGTTATGACTGCTGGAACGTGGAGAAATCCCATTGGTCTTTGACTTTCTAGCTAAGGCATGTCTGCAGTGTTCTGCAGAATGTACAGATTTTATAGTACTAAAAGAAATTCTTTCTATTGGCAAAGTATGGTGTCCTCCAGAGCTTTCTATTGTTCTGGTCTTTCACTTGTATTAAAAACAATATATTGTACAGGCAAGATATAGAACATATGGTTTCTTGCAGTTAACAGTTACCTTAAAGGGGTTGTTTGAGATAATTAAAAAAAATTAAACAACCCCTAGAATAGCTTAACAAAATCGAGTAATACTCATTTCTACAGCGTCGTTCTCTGTGGTGCTACTCCAATACTACTGATGCAATTGTGATGTGCTTGGATACAACTCATGACCCCTGCAGCCAATCACTCTCCTTAGTCGCCTACAGTATAAACAGTGATTGGTTGCAACAGTCATGTGTCGTATGCCAGAATGGCACTATGTAAAGCACAGTATTGGTAAGGTCCACAGTTTTCATGTTTATCAGCGGATAAACAATTCGATTGTTCATTTGGTCATTTATTTTGGCAATTACCAGTCATTTTGATGCACAGTGTTTTGACTTAAAGAGTTTGTCCCAGCTCAACATTTCAACGGCCGGATGAGACCAAGTGCCATCCCCATGTAGCTGGGCTTGCGGAAACAACTGAACAGGCAGGAGCTCTACTGTTTCCATAAACAGCGTAGTAGAACAGAAAACAGCGTAGCAGAACAAGCTATGCTGCTTCTATAACAAGCTATGCTGCTTCTGGAAGCAGCGGAGTTATGGAAGCAGCTTAGTTTGTTCTGATACGCTGTTTGTAAAGTTTCCATTCATTACAGTGGGGGTTATGGAAACAGCAGAGCTCCTGCCCGCTCGGCCGTTTCAAGTAAGTCCAGCCACCGGGGCTGGCACTTAGACGCGTCTCACTGTGGAAATGGAGGCATGGGACAAATCCTTTAAGCCACAAAGCTTCCACTGAGCCATGACCATTTTTAGAATCAGTGTCTAAGACGCTTAATAAAAATGGTGCATGACATGTGCTCCAGAATTTTAGCTCAATTTTTTGCCATTTTTAATTGGTAAATCTGCACCAATATTTTTTTTTCACATAAGATCTTCTGAATGAGGAAGAAATAGATGTGACAATGCTAGAGAATGGGTAGGAAAAGAAAATACTTAACTGAGAGCAAGAACTAAGTATGCAATTTCCAGGGGTGTACATAGATGTCACTGGGCCCCATAGCAAGAATCTAAATTGAGCCCCCATGCCCCATTCATAGCCTCTCCTACTCTCTGCTGTGTAGTTCATTTACTAGATATACAGGACCTGTGATAATGATAGAGATGTGGACATCATTCTTAGATTCAGCTAAGAAAGCTCCCATGTACTCCAGCTCTCAGACAACATCTTATCTCCTCCAGAGCACGAAGGTTCCAGCCCCATGCCCCATTCATAGCCTCTCCTACTCTCTGCTGTGCAGTTCTTTTACTAGATATACAGGACCTCTGATCATGATGAGGATGATGTCATCACAGGTCCTGCCAGATGCTTCTATCTAACCAGGGAACTACACCATGCTCTATGAAGTTCCCTTACTAGATGTACTGGACCTATGAGGATGATGATGATGTCATCACAGGTCCTAGCAGATGCTCCTATCTAACCTAGGAACCACGCCATTCTTTGTGCAATTCATTTACTAGATGTACAGGACCTTTGATGACATCATCACAGGTCCCTTAGCTTTCTCCATTGATGCTAGAGATACTATACTGGAGCTGTACGTAATGAGTGTAATTAGGGAGCAAGCCTATCCTTTCCCCCAGGGGCCCCATTGCAGCTGCGTGGTCTGCCTCTATTGGACTTATGCCACTGGTCATTTCCATGGTTCTGTGACTCAAAATTACTTTCCTCATGGTCATCAATCCAGGGAGTTATTCTGATTCTGTCAGATTTAGAAGCATTAATTTTTCCCCTCTCATATGAGAAAAAATTACTTGTACCTTAAAAGGTTTTCGCCTTCCTTTTGATCAACATTGTTGGATAACAGGCTGAACTAGATAGAAGCATGTCTTTTTTCACCCTTACAAATTATGTTACTATGTTATACTTATTACTCATTTTTCTTTGACAATACTGTATGGAACATATGGTATAGACCAGGGGTGCACAACCGCATGCGGCCCCCAGAGACAAGATTTGCGGCCCCTGTCCTCTTGGACAGAAACACAGCTGATAGTGTGATAAGCTGTGTTTCTGCCCGCAGCGCCACACGATGGAGCATTACAGCTCCTGCACTGTAGCAGGAGCAGGACAGGTCCCCGGCAGTCAGTGACAGCACGAGACCCAAGGAGAAGGCAGAAGCAATGTATAAGCGCTTCTGCCTTCCCCTCAGATAGTGAGCGCCATGCAGGGTGGACCCAGCTTGGGGGCAGAGGAATGCAGCTCTGCCTGTGTACAATGACCCAATGTCCTTTGGATGTCCCAGTTACAGTGTAAATAGTACAAAAAAAGGTCTGTGTCCCCAAAGGTCTTTCATTGACCTCTTGTAGACAAATTATATGGAAAAAAATATATTAAAAATAAATAAAAGATGTATTTAAAAAAATTTAAAGAAAAAAAAATATAATAAAACAGAAATAAAATAAAAAAATTAAAAAAATTTATCATGTGGGAAAAAATAGAAAATGATAAAAAAATAATAAAAAAAGAAAATACAAATAAAAGAAAAAAGAAAAGGAAACATTTCAAAATAAAAGAGTGTTCACAGTCTTTTTATGATCCCTTGGGGGACACATTATGTGGCAAAAATGTATTAAAAAAATAATAGGAAATAAAAAAAAACACCAAAAAAAAACTATAATAAAATACTAATAAAAAAAACATTAAAAGTGCATTGTCCCCCAACAGTTTTTTATGACCTCTTGGGGGACATATTATATTTATATATATGTAATATATTTAAATAATAAGTAATAAACCAATTATAAAAAAATACAATAAAATATTAATAAAATACAATTAAAAGTGAAAAATTATGAAAAAGTGTCAGTGCCCCAAAGGTCTTTTTATAACCTCTTGGGGGATATTATTTGTAGCAAAAATATATTAAAAATTAAGTTAAAAATAATTAAATACATAAAAGAAAAAACACCATCACCAACCAAAACGGTCGCCATTATCGCCCCATTCACATGAATCTATACATATTATATAACAAAGCTACTGACACAAAATAGGGAATTAATTATAATAATTTATTTTGGTGTCACCTTGCATATTTAAAGAATAAGGAGCTATAGTTTGAAAAGAAATACTTTTTAAAAATGTTTTGTACAGTTTCCCCCAAATAAAACTAAAAATAAATTATAAGGCCCTATGTGTCATGTGAAAAATTGTCGAAAAAATGATTTTGGTAGTCCCAACACCCAAAAAGTTACAACCATTTGAACCACCATGTGCGCTAAATCACAATAAAAAGTGCCTGTTCAGGCCTGGTTATTAAAGTGTTAACCAATAAGCGCTTTCCCCACTAGTAAGGGAAAATGCCTACTGGTTATTGCATGGCGTCTGTAACTGGCAGGAGGGGGTAATAACCAGTGAGTGCCATCCTCTGCAGTGAAAGTAATCGCTGATTTATGAATAGGAGGCAGGAAGGAAATGTCAGCACTTTTCCTGTAAAAATGACTTTTAACAAGTTCCTGCCGCCCTGGCCCCCTCTGCCTCCATCTTCCAGTTCTTGCACTTTTACACCTGTCAGTGCATGGCCATGGTCACATACACCGCTCCAGTCAATGACTGACTTCAGCAGTGACACGCTGCTTGTGGCCACATCCCCGCTAAAGCCAGTGATTGGCTGGAGAGGTGCATGTGACCATGGCCATGCACTGCCAAGTAAAAACAGCGTGGGGAGCAGGTAAGTATAACTCTTCGGTTTCAGGGGCCATGCTGCAAGAACTTTTAAGAAATTTATTTTTACTGGGAAATCCCTTTAAGCCCCTATTACACTGCAAGATATTCAGGTCAATTACTGGTAACAAGTGTTCATATGAGCGCTCATTCATAATAACTAGCCAGTATAATCGTGCCGCACATCTCTCTGTATAAGGCCTCTTGCACACGACCGTATGGCTTTTTCAGTGTTTTGCGGTTTGTTTATACCGGATCCGTGGTTCCGTTTTTAGTTTCCGTTGTGTTTCTGTTTCGGTTGCGTTGTTCCGTTCCGTTTTTCCGTATGGCATATACAGTATACAGTAATTCAATATTAAAAATTGGGCTGGTCTTAAAATTTTCAATAGATTGTTCAGCAAAAACGGAATGGATACGGAAGACATATGGATGCCTTTCCGTATGCTTTCCGTTTTTTTATGGACCCATTGACTTGAATGAAGCCACTGAACGTGATTTTCAGACAAGAATAAGACATGTTCTATATTTAAACGGAACTGGAAAAAAAAGGAAAAACGGAAACGGAAGGCATACGGAGACACCAGTATTTTTTGCAGACCCATTGAAGTGAATGGTTTAGTATACTGTCAGTATACTGAACTGAAAAAACTGCCAGCATACGGTCCGCAAAATACTGTCGTGTGCAAGAGGAAAAATCAGGGATGTGCTACCGATAATCAATATAACTAAATGAGGGAGGAATGACTGTGATAGCGATCATTCCTCCCCAGTCACTTTACTTTGGCCTGTGTAATAGGCTGATGCAAATCAGAGCCAATCAACATTTTTTTTTATTTGTGGCCGCTTGAAATAGAGCGTTGTGACAATGCGGCCCTCAGACCAAAAAAGGTTGTGCACCCCTGGCATAGACAGTGCAGGTTGACAGTCATCACATATTGGTATGTCTTTTTATTAGACATCTGTCTCTATTTCCATTGCTCTTTTTGAAGTTATCTCAGCCACTGCTGTGTCTGTTTTTGTTGAATAACATACAGTAACTACTGATTACATATTACATGTTCTTTCCTTGTGTGTCCACTTTTCTGAAATACATAACATATCCAAATATGCCTTTTTACACTATACATTTCCACAATTGCTGGAGTTGTATATCGGCCTGACAGATGGGAAGTCTTTCAACAGTTTAAGGAACCTTGAAAATTAGATTATCAGCTGTCTACAGATGGGTCGCTGTGGCTGATAACCCTCATGGTGTTTCATTCTCCAGCACATGATTCTTGAAATGTACAGTGCTCTTTCCATACAACACTTTCTTTCTTCCAAGTGTGTTTTATGTATCACAGAGCTTTTGACTGCTATGGAGCCCTTGACGTCAGGGACACAGGCCAGGTTGGCTTTATCCCATATTTTAATAGGCTGTGAGAATTTATGCTGGGATCCTCGATCTTCTGGTGCTACAAACACGGTCGGAATTATCCCACAGAATGGAAATGGGGAGGGGGAAGGGGGGTACACCATGTCCTGTCCCAGGTGCTTAGGAGTGTGCTATTATTAACCATTCTCAGAAGGGGGCCAGATTTCAGTCTTTGTTATGGGGCCCTTTTATATCTACATGTGCCCCTGCCTTCTGCCTAAATTTTTGACTCTTCAAAGTTGAATTTTTACTTCAGAAATTAATTTTTTACACGTGCTGGCAAAAATTAACAATTGCACAGAAATAATTCAGATCTGAGCACAAATGTATCAAAATATGCAAGTGGTGCTCAAAAAAATGCACATAAGGTTATCAACAAGGTTCTGCTAAACATTAGGTGTCCAGAGCACGTTACTTTATTATCTTTTGATATATATATAAATTTGTGAGTACTTCAAAGTAACTCAGCTTTTTTTTTTTATCACCCTGTGACAAAGATGAAAAGAGAATTAGAGCTGTGATGAACATGGAACACACAACTTTTAATCACCCTGCTATTTGTCATCTGTCGGCCCTCTAAAGATATAGGTGGCAATGATATGCTATACACAGGGTAAGGAGCATGACCTAGTAATAAAGTATCATCTACTAAATCTCTACCTCTTTATTTTCTTTTAAAGTTTGCTACTGGAAAACCTAACCCCTGATAGATTCCACAGCAGAAATTCTGTGTGTAGTCTCTGTGACTTTAGATTTGATTTAGGCCACCATCTGTTCCCTTTTCTTCATGTCTAAGAACACAAAGAGGTGTCTAAAGTCAGAAAACCCATGACTGAGTCCCATAACATGGAATGTTTTATGATAATTTATATTTCATCTTATGTTTTTGTTGTTTGCCAAATGGGATTTATTAAAGAATTGGGTTACGGGAAATAAATCCCAGAGATAAATATGTTGCAGGTATGAGAAAGGCATATACTTTGATATGTGAATCGTAATTCATAGAGGCTGCTATAATAAAGATTTCTTTTTGTTCATTTTATTTTTAATATTGCTCCTGGGATGGAAAGACATGATTGAGTGATTTGGATCCTTTGAATTGCTTTTGGCCACGTCTTTCTTTATCAGGAATCATGCACCAGGACGTAGTTACAAAACACAGTCTTAAAAGTAAATGCAAGACATATGTTAAATAAACATTACTCTATCTATCTATCTATTATCTATCTATCCATCGCAGAAACTGGAAATGAATGATATTCTTACATAAGAGTGCAACATATATTGACGAGGCACCCAACTCCCAAACTCCGTCTTCCTGTGGAACATATAGGGTATTTTACACAATCATTTAAAGTACAAAGAGGGATTTCATTATTTTACTCCACAAATGAAATGCATCCATATTTATCAAACTTCCACATTTTACTCAGTGGGAGAAGGATTTGAATAGAAGCTTTGATTTATCGGAGTGGAGGAAAGCTAATTTACAGCCCAAAGTGTTTGGTAGAGGATTAGCAATGTGGGAACTATCGAGAAAGATACTGCTGAGATGGCACCTAAGCCCAGTAAAAGTGATTCATAAAAGTGACCCAAGTGGTTTGGATGAATGTTGAAGAGGGTGCGGTCAACAGGGCACTTTTTTACATATGCGGTGGAGCTGTCCATCAGTGTATCTCCTGTGGCATGATACTTTCGCCTTGATGTCCAGAATTTTAGGCATTAGAAAAGAACCAGATTCAGCATTGGCATTACTTTAATTCATATTGATAACATACCTTATGCCTACCGATGCTTAGTATCACATATTTTGCATATAACTAGAGCTATAATAGCAAAAAATTGGAAACAGAGGCCTAGAACTTCTAGGGAGGGTTTTATGGGAAATTTGACCTATTCACATGCTATGGAGCAACTGATGGCTCTTCGTTTTAAAACTTTACATAAGTTTAATAAAGATTGGAAACAACTTGAGCTTTTTTTGAGGGATAGTGGTGATAGGTTGGTGACATCTATATCTCTCTGATGCAAAGGAAGATGATGGGGGAAGGGGAAAAGGATGAGGAAAAGGTGACAAGATCATGGGCTAGGACGCCCTAAGTATGTCTGTGTGTCTTGTTATATGTATTGTAGTGTTTTGTATTGTACTGTATTGTATGTAATTACATGTTTATTTTGTACAATCAGGAGATATTGTATTACTATGTGCATCCTTCAAAAGGGGGTGATAAATCTGTTTTAATGATTTAAAATCAAATAAAGAATTATCCCCCCAAAAAACACTGATAAGATAAAATAGTCAAGACAAATATCCACCACAGGGAAGACCCCAATACCAAAGTGAATTTCACCTATCACATAGTCTGATCAATCATCAAATAGTCAACACACCAGATAAGGGACATATATAAAAAAACAGAAAACAATCATCATTTTTTTCCCTTCTGGATCACTGGTGAGCGGTTTTTATTATATATGCCTTATCTGGTATACTTATCTGGTGCGTTAACTATTTGAGGATTGGTCAGACTATATAAAATGGATTTCCACACAGCAGAATTATACCCTCTGTAGAAAACTATAGGCAAAATAAAATTTGGGATTGGGGTCAGCTCTGTAATCGGTATTTGTCTTGACTATTTTAACTTATCAGTGTTGACTGCTTTTTAGAGTGTTTTTAACATGTGGAACTTTGGTCTATTTTTGATTAAATTATATTATTGTGAGGCATCTTTTGTTAAAATAGAGCTTTGACTGTCAGTTGTAAGCATCTTTTATCTGCCGTTTATATAAAAACTATTAAAAGGATACTCCACATTCCACATAAGTTGTGTTCTACAAACTGTCTTCTCTAAAATGTTTTTGGAATAAGAAATGAGTGTATAAAATGCGCAATAAAAACCCCATGATCTCTTTTTATGTACAGGAGCTGTGAAATATATTACTATATTCCAGAATGTAATAATAGTACCTGTTCCTCTTGGTAAGAAAATGAAAATATTTCTTAAGCTTGGGCACTATTAGTGCTAGCATGTAAATAACTACTGCACTTTAATACTACTACTACTATTGCACTACCATTGTAGCTATTTACTAGTCTAACCACTTAGTGACCACCCATACACCTTTTTACGGCAGTCACTAAGGGGCCCTAGGCTGGGCCGCCGCGTTTTTTTACAGCAGCCCAGTCTAAGCGTTGTACATGTCCCACCTTGCAGCGGGGAGCAGGGGCCGGGCTCTCACAAGAGAGCCGCGCTCCTGCCCTAACAGCCCAGACCAGCAAAAGTGCTGATCCAGGCTGTTTAATGCTTTACATGCCGCGGACAATGGCTCCTGCCCATATAAAGCAGTGACAGAGGGAGCAGACTCCCTCTGTCTCCCATTGGCACCCTGCAAATGCAAGCACGGGTGCCAGTGTGTATAAAGGCTGGCTGGGGTCTGATATAGGCCCCAATTCAGCCTTGAGTATTTTCCAGTAGGCTGTGCCTCTGTGGCACAGCCTGCTGGTCAATGTCAGTATAGCACTGACATTAAAATGCAATGCACTGTAGGAATAGTGTATTGTATTTTGAAATCAATCAAAATGTTGCCTGTTAATGTTGTGGTAAAAAAAAAGTTGAAAAAACACATTTATTAGATAAAAATAAAATAGGCTTTTCAATTAAAAAACTAGCAAAAAAAATCTCCCCTCTATGTTCTGCATCCATAACAACTTGCACTACATAAATATGATGTGAATTATCCCCTACGGTGAACGCTGTAAAAAATAAATAAAAAATGACATAATTGCTAATTTATTCTTAGTTGCCACAGAAAAAAGTTAATACCAAGCGATCAAAAAGAATAATTTACTCCAAAATAATAACAATGAAAACTACTAGTCGTCCTCCAGAAATCAAGCCCTCACACAACTCCATAGAAATAAAAAAGTTATGGGTCTTGGGAAGGGGTGATGCAAAAAGATTTTCTTTCTGTTAAAAAAGTAGTAAAACATAAAAAAAACTATATGTATTTGGTAGCGCTGTAATCGTACTGACCCAGAGAATAAAGATATTATGTTATTCATACCGAAAAATGAATGCATTAAAATTTATAATGTAAAAACTTTGTGGCAGTATTGCTAATTTTCCCATCTCAGTCCCAGAAAGAGTTAATGAAAGTTGATCAGAAAGTTATGTGTACTCCAAAATGAAGCCATTAAAACTACAACTTGTCCTGCAAAAAACAAGCCCTTATACATAGCTACATAGACGGTAAAATGAAAAAGTTATAGCTCTTGGAACGTGACGATGAAAAAAGGAAGAAAAATACTTGATCAGTAAGGCCCAAAACAGGCTGGTCACTAAGGGGATAAATGGTCATCAGTCTAGTCTTTATGGAATCCCACTGGTCAATCTTGCTGAGATATTATCTCTCGTCCATCCTGGAGGAGGCACAGCATGGGTAATTGACTTTGGCATTTACAACTGTTTACAGCACTTGCACTTTTACCATTGTTATTGTCTTCAGCTGCAATGATTTATTGCCATTGCGTCTCCTTTCCAGTGATGTCACCATTTTCCCTGCATTGTTTTAAACTTTTTAAAACAGTGTTGTTCAATAAAGTAATTGAGTACATGCGGTTTGGCAATCTTCTATAGGTTTGTTTTATTTTTGTGGATATTAATCTTTTTGGAATTTTATTTATAAGGCCAAACGTCACTCCTATGTAAAATTAGATAGGAAATGATACTCAATTTGACATTTTTTCATTAGTACCGTAATTCATTTGTATTTTTTTTTTACAAAATAATTAGAAATAATTTAAACTTTAAATTGCTTTATGTATTACTGCTACTAGTTTTAAACTCAACTGTTTGTTATGTTCAGGAGGACATTTTATGCCAAGTTATTTCACAGGGAGGCATGAGAACGTAATCAAATTTAACAACTACCAGAGCATTTTGTGCACCATCCCCACATCATAGACTTTCCTGTTGTGCGGTTTCTGGTTTAACCCAGATTTCTCTTCAGGCCTTACACACTCCCAAGCCTTTACTGGTGGAGACTCATTAAATATATACCATGATATTTATTCTCTATGGCTTGACTTTCAGTCCAAATAAATTGCCCCTACCTGGCTGTTTCCATTGTTTTAGGTTACAAAAGTTTCCATGACAAATTAATTTAAATCTAAATTAATTAGATATTTTTGCATTCTAGTCTGGTATCCAATACGTGCTTCCAGTGTCAGACTGTGCAGGGACACACCCCCAACAGCTAACACCCATCTGTACCCTTGCTGCAAGCTGCTGGCCATTCATTCATAACTTCTACCAGGAATAATAAGGGAATAAGGGAATTGTTATTACAAGGGAAATGCAAGTAGTTACTAAAAAAGGCATGTCAGGAGATGTGAGAGGTGCTCTTTAAAGTACCCATACACCTTCAATATCTGAAAGTCAAACAGATCTCTCCCCGATCTCCCATACACATGGGGAGGAGAAAACCATTGCAAGACAACTATGCCAGCAGCTTATCCCTCAGAAGAACAAAAAGATCAGACATTGATATTCAATCCTTCACTCCCCCGATATCATCTGTCTGGGAAGAGCTGGGAACTCCCCATATACATTAGATTTTCAACCGATCCAGCCAAAAATGTTGGGTTTTTCAGTTAGTAGTTAGTGTTAATGGGGGATTTTAATCAGACTGTTTTGCATTTTAGAGAGTCAGTGGAGAAGACAACGTTTAGAGATTTTATCATCTATAAAAATGGTAGAATCGATTCTCTGTTTTCAGACAAGAAATCAGAGTAATGCTCATGTCTAATCATGAGCTTCACTAGCATTGCGTAACATCACAGCTGATGGAAAGCTATGTTCTGGCTGCTCTTCTGATATTAAACTGGATGCTTGAAGTCATTTGGCAGCTTTCATTAGATAGGGTAAATCCCCTATTAAATGGAATGCCAAAGCTCTGGAACAATACTCATTTCTGGCTGATACCAGTCATTCACTCTGTACAAGTTCTAAGACACATCTTTCTCTGGTGGCTTTGATCTACCCTGTAGCCTAAATCAAAGTGAACACTGTCACTTGACTTCAGTGGTAAACATGGACATGCATATTTCACATACCAAAACACGGTATAAAGGTTGTTATGTACCACAGTGCATTAATAGAACTGAACTAAAATACTTCCTATAGGGCTAATTAAGTGTCTAATGTCAAATGTCTATGTTAGTGATTGATAGAAAAATAATTAGAAAACAAAAAGAAAGTAGGATCATAATTATGAAAGAGAGAGCAGGGGTGAAAGCTCAAGATTCTGAAAAAGAGCTACATCTGTCTATGACTAATATAAAAACTTTATTATGCTCACAACAGGGACCTGGACAGGGGACAGTTACAGAGAATCAGAACCTAGAATACATGCACAGCTTGAGTTTTGGCATGTCAACTTTCAGTTAGAAAGAAAATATAGAAAATGAGGCAATATATTGTGCGTGGACATGTTGGGAGGACTATGGCTACATCACTGGAGGTGTTTCTCCAACGTTTTTTGTATATGACTCCCTCAAGCTAATTGCACTTTGTTTTTTTGGATTTTTGGAAAGAAAAAGATAAAATGTTAAGCTGAAGACTGACCTCATCCTTATAATGTCAATGGTTGTCTCACTTCAGCAAAAGGCATTTATCGTGTAAAGTTAATATATGACACTTACTAATGTATTGTTCATATTGCCTCCTTTGCTGGCTTCATTTATTTTTTCATCACATTATACACTGCTCATGTCCAGAGTTACGACCACCCTGCAATCCAGCAGTGGTGGGCAGTGGCCATGCTTACACACTATAGGAAAAGGCACCGGCCTCTCTGGTGGCCAGGACCATGGGAGAACCATAAGCTGACGCTTTTTCCTATAGTGTGCAAGCACGGCCACTGCTATTGGATTGCAAGGTGGTCGTAAACCCTGTATACGAGCAGTGTATAATGTGATGGAAAAATGAATCAGGCCAGTAAAGAAGGCAATATGGACAATTACAATACATTAGTACAGTAAGTGTCTTATAATAACTTTCCCTACATGATAAATGCTATTTGCTGAAGTGAGACAACCCCTTTAATGACAACTGTAATAAAAGTAGAAAAATCCCACCTACTGAAAGAAGACAGTTTAGTTGAGGCATCCTGTGGTTTACACATGGCATACAATAACTAGAGATGAGCGAATCAAAGTTGACGAAGTGGAATTCGATCTGAATTTCAAGAAAAATTTGATTTGCACCGGATCCGAATTTCCTCACGCTTCGTGGTAACGAATCACATTTTTTCCTAAAATGGCTGCTGCACGTGTTAGGACATGGGGCAAGAAACTCTGGGAATGAGGGATGACCCACAATGCCATGCATGCAGCCAATCAGCAGCCAGCCAGCCCTGTGATGTCACAGCCCTATAAATAGCCTCAGCCATCTTGGATTCAGCCATTTTCCAGTGTACTTAGTGCAGGGAGAGACGTCAGCAGGTACTAGGGACAGTGGTAGAAAAGACTTGAAAACTTTTATTTTGCTGTATATAAGTTCAGGGAAAGAATAGAGAGGAATCATTCCGCAGTATTGAAGCATACCAAGGTTCAGTAAGGGAGTATACAGCCTGGGTAATAGGAACAATCCTACAACACCTTGCTGCTCTGACTGCAGATCCAAATTGCCATTATACAACTCTATAATTCCAGCAAACCTTTCTTGTTATTGGGGTGCAAGTGCTGTTTGATACAGCCATTAACAGGGTTTATTACAAGGAAATATTTCAACATCCTATTTGCCCTTGTGCGGTGCAGTTATATGTTCTAAAGCAGTGGGCCCCAACCTTTTTTGCACCAAGGACCAGTTTCACGCAAGATAATTTTCCCAGGGCCCGGGTGGGGTGGGGGGTTCTGGGGTGGGGCTTAGGGGTGGGCAGAGCTTAGGGGGTGCTGGTCGGCGCTGACTGATTCACGCTCATAATAAAACACAAGGTGCATATTAAAATATATAACACTATATAAGCCCCAATGCCTCAGATCAACCCCCCAACCTTTAGTCATCTATCAGCCCCCCATGTCAGTTAGCCATCAGCCCCCCATGTCAACCAGCCATCAGCCCCCCATGTCAGCCTTCAGCCCCCATGTCAGCCATCAGCCCCCCATGACAGCCATCAGCCCCCCATGTCAGCCAGCCATCAACCCCATGTCAGCCATCAGCCCAAATAAAATAAAGTAAAAACACTTACCTCTCCTGCTCCTGGACGTCACCTCTCCTCACCACCGCAATCCTCTTCATCCTGCTGTCGGCTGTGTATCACGGGCGCAGCGCACAGTGTGAGGTCACAGTGTGCGCTCACGCAGTGTGCAGCCCTGCACAGCCGACAGCCGAGCCGAGGACCAGGAAGCGGTGAGTACAGATCCTTCACCGCTTCTTGGTCCTCCAGTACTAATGTAGCGCTTCCATTATGGAAGTGCTTCATTAGTACCGTGTTAAAAACAGCCCTGATTGCCGCGGCCCTGCAAACAATCTTCCAGGGCTGTCCTGGGCCACAGCCTGGTGGTTGGGGACCGCTGTTCTAAAGCATTTTTTTGCTTGTATTAGGGGGAAAAAAGGGCTTATTAATTAGCCGTTGTGTGAGGAAGTGAGAAAATGACAGCCCTTTTTGGCGTGTATTAGTGGCAAAAAAATATATATTATTTGCAGTTCAGTGGTGCAGTTACATGTTCTAAATCCCTTTTTGTCATGTATTAGTGGCAAAAAAAAAATAATATTATTTGCCGTTCAACGGTGCAGTAATATGTTCTAAAGCCTTTTGTGGAGTGTATAAACGGAAAAAAGTAAGGGCCTATTTGCCGTTCAGTGGTGCAGTTAAATGTTCAAAAGTCCTTTTTGGCGTTAATTAGTGGCAAAAAATATATAAATTATTTGCCGTTTAGCGGTACAGTTATATGTTCTAAAGCCGTTTTTGGATTGTATTAGTGGCACAAAAAAATGTATTTGCTGTTGTGTGGTGAAGTGAGAAAATTACAGCCCTTTTTGGCGTGTATTAGTAACAAAAAAATATATATTTGCCATTCAGCAGGGCAGGTATATGTGCTAAAGCCCTTTTTGGCATGTGTTAGTGGCAAAAAAATATATATTATTTGCCGTTCAGCAGTATAGTTATATGTTCTAAAGCCTTTTGTGGCATATATAAGTGAAAAAAGGGCCTATTTGCTGTTCAGCAGTGCAGTTATGTTCTAAAGCACTTTTTTTGCGTGTATTAGTGACACAAAAAAAAGTATTTGCTGTTGTGTGGTGAAGTGAGAGAATTACAGCCCTTTGTGGCGTGTATTAGTGGCAAAAAATATATATTTGCCGTTTAGCGGTGCAGTTACATGTTCTAAAGCCTTTTGTGCTGTGTATAAGGGGAAAAGAATAAGGACCTATTTGCTGTTCAGCGGTGCACTTATATGTTCTAAAGCCCTTTTTGGCGTGTATTAGTGGGGGGGGGGGAAAGGGCTTATTAGTCGTTATGTGGTGACGTGAGAAAATTACAGATTTTTTGCGGGTGTTTTCATTTCCTTTTTATTTATTTATTTGTTTATTTTTAACAGTATGTCAGACAGAGAAGTGCCAGGCCCTGCACAGGAGAGTGGCAGAGATCTAAATGTTTCTGGCACATGACACAGGTCGCAGCAGAGTAAGGGGGCGTGGCAGCGGGAGTTGCAGCAAGAGGCCTGAGCTCCTGGTGTCATCTAGCGGTTGTGTCTTGACCAGCAACCCAGCGGTTCTTAAATGGTTGACTTGGTCATCCACTTTGTCCTAAGTGACATCAGACACCCCCAGCCAAGAGTCGGTGGGTTGGTCAGACACAACCCTTAGTCGGCATGGCCCTGGAGCAGACCCTGTGCCCTCACCTGTCCTCAACCTGCCTCTGTCCTTTTCTGTTCCCTCAGCCAGAGAAGTATTGTATGCTGTGGACTCAGCTCCACTATACAGTGAGGACAAGCTACTAGAGGGCAGTCAGCAGCTACTGGCCAGCCAAGATGTGGAGGAGACATCCGATGCTTCCTCCGGTAGGCGGGCAAGTAGTGATGAGGAGAGTGGTGTGGGAGCTAGTTTGCAAGTGGACAGGCTCCTGACCCAGAGACCGTTGAGGAGGACATCAGTGATGTGCAAACAGTACTCAATGACGATGATGTAGCTGATCGCACTTGGGAGCCGGGTGAATTAGGGGCTTCATCATCATCAGGAGAAGAGGATGGCAGCTAGCCCGTGAAGCAGCGGCATAGCCAGCAAGTCGCTAGCGTGGCCAGAGAACTGATGGCTTGTGCCGAGCTGAGGTGGAGAGTCCCAAGCCATCATTTCTTTGCCAAAAAGGCAGTGCCAGCCCTGCACACGTATGTATAACAGAAGGTTGGACCAGTCCTTGAGCCTGTCGGTGCCAAAGTGCACGGCAGCGCCTATGTGTGGAGCTGTAACTACGGTCAGGGACAATGCATGTTCTTTACGGCCCACTGGGTAAATGTGGTTCCTGCACAGCCACACCAGCAACTTGGCCAGGTGATGCCACTTCCACCTCCACGTTCTCACGCTGTTGGTCCTGAGACCATGTCCGCTTCTGCCTCCTCATCCTCCACCGTGTCCTCTGCCTCCAGCATACCACATGTGCAGGGCAAGGCGGTGTCACGCTGTTCTGCACCTCGTTTGCCTAGGCACAGGAGTCACAGGAACTGCTCCATGTCCTTCATCAAGAAATCGAATCCTATCTTTCTCAGCGGCAAAATCAGAACCATGGCGACAATGGGAAGAACATGGTGTTGGCGCTGCATCAAGGAGGGCTGAGCCATTCGCCCTGTATGGCACACGTGTCTAATCTGGTTGTCAAGCGGTTCCTGAAGTCTTCCACCCATCTGCAAGACATCCTAAAAATGGGCAGGAAACTTTGTATGCACTTCAGCCACTCGTACACCGCAAAGCACACCCTCCTTGAGCTGCAACAGCAGAACGGCATCCTCCAACATAGGCTGATATGCAACGTTTCCACCCATTGGAATTCCACCCTCCATATGTAGCACCGACTATACGAACAGAGAAAGGTCATAAATGATTTCTTGATGATCCGGCTGTAAGCACACCGTGGTCCTCAGAGTGCCTGATGAAGGGCGATTATTAGCCCGAAACGAACTTGCAACTAATATACCACCTACTCCGGCTGAAATAATATGAAGTGAAATAAAACCATTAATTGTCATCAGTAAAGGAATGCTGTCTTAATGTTTGTATCATGCGTGACACCTGCCATTTGTTATTCCACTGCTTTATGTCCTGGAACAGATGCTGGTAAATCTGGCTGGTCAGGGGACTGGAGATGTGGCGCCTAGATCTCACGGCCACATGAGCCCTGTAGGGGATGAACTGGAACTGGAGGAGGAGGAGGACATTGCAGCACAAGCAATGTGTAACGAAATGGGTGGTATTTATACACAGGTGACAGGAGAGGAGGAGCAGGAGCAGCCAGAGGAGCTACAGGGCGATAAGGAAGATGAAGCAGAGGACCCAGACACACTGTGGCAGTATGCAGTGGAGATGGAGGCAGGGATTCCCTCTGAGTCACTTGCACAAATGGCCCCGATGCATTTTGCTCACTTGCTTGCGTAGTGACAGCCGAATTGTCACCATTAAGCAGAGGGATGACTTCTGGCTGTCCATCTTGTTGGTCCCTCGCTACCTGTCCAAAATGGGTGCCTTTTTTACACCCACTGAGAAGAAGGACAAACCGAACTACTGAACTACTATAGAGACATCCTCGTCCATCCACTCGCAGGTCTTACCGGGGGGGCCCTCTGAGCTCACGTTCCTCTGACATAGCTGCTGTGGGAGGGGGGGGGGGTAGGAGAATTTCCAGCTTCATCAGCAGCAACTTCCCCACATTGAAGATCCTCTGGACTACTGGGCAGCAAAACTGGATTTGTGGCCGCAACTGGCAGAGTTTGCCCTGGAAAATCTGTCCTACCCGGCCAGTAGTGTGGCATCAGAGTGGGTGTTTAGTGTAGCGGGGGCCATAGTTACCCCAAGAAGAACTGGCCTGTTAACCCAAAATGTGGAGAGACTGACCTTTGTCAAGATGAATCAGGCGTGGATCAGCCACCAATGCCTGATGCATCAGACTAGATCATCCATGGTGCCACACCAACAGTTTGACAAAAGACACTGGTTTCTTCTGGCTACCTGCCTCAGCTAGAATTCTGATGCTGCCACCCGCCTGATGCCACACATCTGATGGCAAGTGCTACTTCTTTCACCCACCATCTTCAGCTGGTACTGGTATTGCCACCCACCTCCTCACTCTGTCACCGGGTCACACTGTGGTCTCCTGATGCTGCTGCCACCTCCACACTATGTCACCTTGCCACTCGGTGGTCTCATGATGCTGCTGCCACCTCTACACTATGTCACCTTGCCACTCTGTGGTCTCCTGATGCTGATGCCACCTCCACATTATGTCATCTTTCCACTCTGTGGTCTCCTGATGCTGCTGCTACCTCCACATTATGTTACTTTGACAGTCTGAGATCTCCAGATGCTGCTGCCACCTCCCCACTATGTAACCTTGCCACTCTGTGGCCTCATAACGCTGCTGCTGCCACCTCTACACTGTCATTGTGTCACTCTGTCGTCTCATGATGATGCTGCTGCCATCTCCACACTGTCATTGTGCCACCCTGTGGCATCCTCCTGATGCTGCCGCTGCCATAACCTCCACACTCTGTTATTGTGCCACTCTGTATCCTCCTGATGCTGCTGCTGCCACCTCCACACTGATATTGTGCCAGCCTGTGGCCTTCTCCTAATGTTGCTGCTGCCGCCACATCCAAACTCTGTCATTGTGCTACTCTGTGGCCTCCTGATGCTGCCATGTCCACACTGTCATTGTGCCACTCTGTGGGCCACTCCTAATGCTTCTGCCGCCACGTCCACACTGTCTTTGTGCCACCCTGTGGCCTCTTCCTGATGCTGCTGCTGCAACCTCCACACTCTCATTGTGCCACTCTGTGGCCTCCTGATGATGCTGCTGCCATCTCCACATTCTATAATTGTGCCACCCTGTGGCCTCATCCTGATGCTGCTGCTATGCCACTCTGTGGTCTCCACATGCTGCTGCTGTTGCTGCCACCTCTACACTGTCATTGTACCACCCTGTGGCCTCCTCCTGATGCTGCTGCTGCCACCTCCACGTTTTGTCATTGTGCCACACTGGATTCCTGATGCTGCTGCTGCCACCTCCACACTGTAATTGCGCCACCCTGTGGCCTCCTCCTAATGCTGCTGCTGCCACCTTCACACTCTGTCATTGTGCCACCCTGTGGACTCCTCCTGATGCTTCTGCTGCCACCTCCACACTCTGTCATTGTGTAATGACCCACTGTGCCATTGGCACCTCTTTTGTACCCCCACTATCTGTAATGTGTGATCCTGTGTCATCTCATATATATTTATTGCCATATCCTGCAATATGTGTACGTATTTCCTTATAAACTACTGTTTAACATGTATTGTGCCTGGTTCAACAGCGGGTGGCAGCAAATCTGTGCAGAGCAAGTTTCTCTGGAGAGGGACCTTCTAGTTCCATTCCAGCCCTCTTTAGAGAGGGAGACGTTTAGTTAGTCAGTAAGTCAGTCTAGCCTAATCCCTCCTGGGGAAAGGTTGTGTGTAGGCTACAAGAGCACTGCTTCCTAGAAAGATTCCTAGGATTAAAGTAGGAGACAGACTATAGACAGCTAAATTCCAGCAGAAGAGGAAAAAGTTCCTATTTACCCAGCCAGCTTATCAGAGCTGAGAGAGCTACTGCATAGAAGCGTTGAGATTGTTGCAGAAGTGTTTGCCTGCCAGAATTAAGCCAATACCTGCTGATGACCAAGATAAAGTTTGGAAACTGTTTGGATTACCGTTTATGCCAAGTAAAGCTGTGTTCAACGTTACTACAAAGTGTGGACTCCATTTATTCTACTTATTCATCTCCCAAGTTCAACAACCCCCTTTTTGCACTTGCTTCGGACTACACCACGTCTGGGATCCAAGCGTATTCAGGTAGGAGCTCTGTGACACATGCCTATAACATCTACAGAGACAATGAAGGTCACTCTACACCACTCTGGCAATCCTACACCACTTAAAGATGACTCCATGTCATCATTGCTCTCACGACTACTTGCTTGAATAGAGGGACATATAATTGTAAATACCTCTTAAGGGGCAAGGGATCCCCAATACGCTGGCAATAGGCCGCTGCAATTGTGCCACTCTGTGGTCTCCTCATGCTGCTGTTGCCACCTCCACACTGTCACTGTGCTACCCTGGGACCTCCTCCTGATGCCTCTGCTGCTGCCACCTCCACACTATGTCATAGTGCCATTCTGTGGCTGCGTGATGCTGCTGACACCTCCACACTGTTATTGTGCCACCCTGTGGCATCCTCCTGATGCTGCTTCTGCCACCACCTCCACAATCTGTCTTTGTGCCACTCTGTGGCCTCCTGATGCTACTGCTGCCACCTCTACACTGTCATTGTGCCACCCTGTGGCCTCCTCCTGATGCTGTTGCTGCCACCTCCACACTCTGTCATTGTGCCACTCTGTAGCCTCCTGATGCTGCTGCTGCCATCTCCACACTGTCATTGTGCCACCCTGTGGCCTCCTCCTGATGCTGCCGCCATCTCCACAGTCTGTCATTGTGGCACTCTGTGGCCTCCTGATGTTGCTGCGACCTCCACACTGTCATTGTGCCACCCTGTGTCCTCCTCCTGATGCTGCTGCCACCATCTCCATACTCTGTCATTGTGCCACTCTGTGGCCTCCTGATGCTGCTGCCACCTCCACACTGTCATTGTGCCACTCTGTGGCCGCCTCATGCTGCTGCCACCTCCACACTTTCATTGTGCCACCCTGTGGCCTCCTCCTGATGCTGCTGCCGCCATCTCCACACTCTGTCATTGTGCCACTCTGTGGCCTTGTGATGCTGCTGCCACCTCCACACTGTCAGTGTGCCACCCTGTGGCCTCTTTCCTGATGCTGCTGCCACCTCCACACATTGTCATTGTGCCACTCTGTGGCCTCCTTATGCTGCTACTGCCACCTCCACACTGTCAGTGTGCCACCCTGTGGCCTCTTTCCTGATGCTGCTGCCACCTCCACACATTGTCATTGTGCCACTCTGTGGCCTCCTTATGCTGCTACTGCCACCTCCACACTGTCAGTGTGCCACCCTGTGGCCTCTTTCCTGATGCTGCTGCCACCTCCACACATTGTCATTGTGCCACTCTGTGGCCTCCTTATGCTGCTACTGCCATCTCCACACTGTCTTTGTGCCACCCTGTGGCCTCCTCCTGATACTTCTGGTGCCACCTCCACACTGTCATTGTGCCACTCTGTGGCCGCCTCATGCTGCTGCCACCTCCACACTTTCATTGTGCCACCCTGTGGCCTCCTCCTGATGCTGCTGCTGCCGCCATCTCCACACTCTGTCATTGTGCCACTCTGTGGCCTTGTGATGCTGCTGCCACCTCCACACTGTCATTGTGCCACCCTGTGGCCTCCTCCTGATGCTGCTGCCACCTCCACACTCTGTCATTGTGCCACTCTGTGCCCTCCTTATGCTGCTGCTGCCACCTCCACACTGTCTTTGTGTCACCCTGTGGCCTCCTCCTGATACTTCTGCTGCCACCTCCACACTGTCATTGTGCCACTCTGTGGCCGCCTCATGCTGCTGCTACCTCCACACTTTCATTGTGCCACCCTGTGGCCTCCTCCTGATGCTGCCGCTGCCATCTCCATACTCTGTCACTGTGCCACTCTGTGGCCTCGTGATGATGCTGCCACCTCCACACTGTCATTGTGCCATCCTATAGCCTCCTCCTGATGCTGCTGCTGCCAACTCCAGACTGTCATTGTGCCACTCTATTTTCTCCTTATGCTGCTGCTGCCACCTCCACACTGTCTTTGTGCCACCCTGTGGCCGTCTTCTGATACTTCTGCTGCCACCTCCACACTGTCATTGTGCCACTCTGTGGCTGCCTCATGCTGCTGCCACCTCCACACTTTCATTGTGCCACCCTGTGGCCTCCTCCTGATGTTGCTGCTGCCGCCATCTCCACACTCTGTCATTGTGCCACTCTGTGGCCTCGTGATGCTGCTGCCACCTCCACACTGTCATTGTGCCACCCTGTGGCCTCCTCCTGATGCTGCTGCCACCTCCACACTCTGTTATTATGCCACTCTGTGGCCTCCTTATGCTGCTACTGCCATCTCCACACTGTCTTTGTGCCACCCTGTGGCCTCCTCCTGATACTTCTGCCGCCACCTCCACACTGTCATTGTGCTGACCCTGTGGCCTTCTCCTGATGCTGCTGCCGCCATCTCCACACTGTCATTGTGCCACTCTGTGGCCTCCTGATGCTACTGCCACCTCCACACTGTCATTGTGCCACCCTGTGGCCTCTTCCTGATGCTGCTGCTGCCAACTCCACACTGTCTTTGTGCCACCCTGTGGCCTCCTCCTGATACTTCTGCCACTTCCACTCTGTCATTGTGCCACCCTGTGGCCTTCTCCTGATGCTGCTACCGCTACCTCCACACTCTGTCATTGTGCCTTTCTATCGCCTCCTGATGCTGCTGCTGCCACCTCCACACTGTCATTGTGTCACCCTGTGGCTTCCTCCTGATGTTGCTGCTGCCACTGCAACACTCTGTCATTGTGCCACTCTGTGGCCTCCTGATGCTGCTGCCATCTCCACATTCTGTCATTGTGCCTCTCTATGTCCTCCTGATGATGCTGCTGCCACCTCCACACTCTGTCATTGTGCCACCCTGTGGCCTGCTCCTGATGCTGCTGCTGCCACCTCCATACTCTGTCATTGTGCCACTCTGTGGTCTCCTCCTGATGCTGCCGCCATCTCCACACTCTGTCATTGTGCCACCCTCTGGCCTCCTCCTGATGCTGCCGCCATCTCCACACTCTGTCATTGTGCCACTCTGTGGCCTTCTGATGCTGCTGCCACTTCCACCCTGTCATTGTGCCACTCTGTGGCCGCCTGATGCTGCTGCCACCTCCACACTGTCATTGTGCCACCCTGTGGCCTCCTCCTGATGCTGCTGCTGCTGCCATCTCCACACTGTGTCATTGTGCCACTCTGTCGCCTCGTGATGCTGCTGCCAGCTCTATACTGTCATTGTGCCACTCTGTGGCCTCCTGATTCAGCTGCCACCTCCACATTGTCATTGTGCCACCCTGTGAGCTCCTCCTGATGCTGCTGCCACCTCCACATTCTGTCATTGTGCCACTCTATGGCTTCCTCATGCTGCTGCTGCCACCTTCACACTGTCATTGTGCCACCCTGTGGCCTCCTCCTGATACTTCTGCCACCTTCACACTGTCATTGTGCCACCCTGTGGCCTTCTCCTCATGCTGCTGCTGCCACCTCCACACTGTTATTGTGCCACTCTATGGTCTCCTCCTGATGCTGCTGCTGCCACCACCGACACACTCTGTCTTTGTGCCTCTCTATTGCCAGAATTCGCTCATGATTTGGTAGCCAAAAGCAGGAGTGGGTACATAACACAGAAGACATGCGAATATTCCATTCACATGTCATCTCTGTTTTTGATTCACAGTTTTTTTTGGCTTTAGCAATACTGATGGATTACTGGCCAAATGCCAAGTGAGGGTAGATGCTCCGCCAACAGGATCCGTTTTTTGAGGTTATTGTTCTGACGGATCAGAGAAAGGGCAAAATAATCAGTGACGTCAACACAAACTTACTGCTGACACCCTCTCCACTCTGTCGGAGGGAGGGGGGGGGGAGTTCTAATTGTATGAGCATTTAATAGAACAGGGTCTGTAGACATCTATGTGGAATCAGCTGCCGACGGTGTAAAAGGAGTGTGCTTCTTCTTGACGCTAACATTGACCTGTAAGGCTGAGTTCACACTTGTTTTACTACCACAGTAGACTCCCTATGCGTGTTTCTGCAAGGCACAGAACCACTTCAAAGCAAGGCTTTCTGCAGCCATGAAATAGCCATTTTTTAATGCAATTCACCGTGAATAAATTCAGATCGAACCACATTTTTTCTAAAAATTCGGTGAACTGGCCGAATCGAATTTTTTAGAAATTCGCTCATCTCTAACTATTACCTGTAATGGAAATTGAAAAATGTGTTATTTATGTTGTTTCTTCTTTTATCATAAATGTAATATGTTAAAGGGAGTCTTTCACCTTATCTGAACGTTTTAGACCGCTCAGATCAGGTTATAAACTCTTTGCCCCTCATTACTACAGTACCTTTCTTTTATGTGTCCCTCGTCAAAATAATGAAAAAGACACTTTTAAAACGTATGTAAATGATTTTCCGAAGGTGCCCAGGGGCTGTGTTTCTGGGCGATGTGCCCCGAAAAACACACCTCTTTGAGCCCTCTGGCCCGCCCTCTCTCCTATTACCTCCTCCAGCGAAAATCACAAGCGGCACTAGAAGACGGCGGGTCAGACGTCTTTAGTTGGCTGGCGCATGCGCACTGCTCTGCCCATTATGGGCAGAGGAACAGCTTTTCATATTGCGCATGCGCCGGCCATGTAAAGACGTCCAGCATTCATACAGCTACATAGACGGAAAGATAAAAAAAATTATAGCTCCTGGAAGGTGACGATGAAAAAAGCTATAAAAATGCTTGGTCAGTAAGGCCCAAAACAGGCTGGCCACTTAGGAGTTAAAGGCCCCTTTACACTGCTTAATTGAGCAGACTATTATCAGGAAGGAAGTGTTCCTTCCCAACAAGCGCCTGCTCGTTAGTGGAGGAGAAAGCTGTATTTACTTGCAGCAATCTCCTCCTCATTATGGGGAGAAGCGATCGTTAGTGCTATTATTCATCCCCATACAGAGTCAGTGCTCCTGGGCAGCAGAGTGCTGTTTAGACGAGGCGATCTAATGCTAGCAAGTGATGATTTAGGTGACAGCATGAACTATCTTATTACTCGATGAATGAGTGTTTCGCTCATTCATTGAGTAAGGGGCAGCACCTTAAAAATGATAACAATCTATTAACAATTTGTGTAGAACAGAATATGGGACCTGTTTCAATAATAAAGTGGTGTACAAAAGTGGACATTCATTTTAAAGGGTGTTTCCCCACTGTAAAAAATCCACAGCAGCATGGGCATGGTCACATGGTTGATGGGCATAAATACTTTGAAGGGGCACATAATCTGGTCATTACTACTGTGAAGGGCACATATTCTGGTCATTACTACTGTGAGGGGACGCATTATTGAGCATAACTACTGTGAGGGGGGCACATATCTGGGCATAACTACTGTGAGGGGACACATATTAAGGCATAACTACTGTGACAGGAACAAAGGTGGGCATTAGTTCTGTGTGGTAGCACTAGATTACCCTGCTATACATTGGTATGGCTCAGTCTTACAGGCCAGCACAGCGCCCCCCGCTGGTGATTTCACAGGGGCAGTCGCCATCCCTTCCTTATGTGATTATTCTTTTTTTCTCACCACAGGGACCTTGTTCTGGATCCAGTGGACATCACGCCGACGCCAGCGACGCCATGGATCAGTTTCGCACCGGGGCCCCATGGATTGTGTGTACGCCACTGCCCACAACTAAGGCTACTTTCACAATAGTGTTTTTTACTGGATCCAGCAGGGTTCAGCAAAAACGCTTTCCGTTACTGATAATACAACCATCTGCGTCCGTTATGAACGGATCCGGTTGTATTATCTTTAACATTGCCAAGACGGATCCGTCATGAACTCTATTGAAAGTAAATGGAGGACCAATCCGTTTTCTATTGTGGCAGATTGTGGCAGAAAAATACGAAAGCAAACTACAACAATTTGGTCTCCGGTATGGGAACGCAACTAAACGGAATGGAATGCATTTTGGAGCATTCCGTTCTGTTTAGTTCAGTTTTGTCTCCATTGACAAAGCGTTTTTTTTCCGGTATTGAGACCCTATGACGGATCTCAATACCGGAAAACTGGCCTTAGCAGAAATTAGTGTAATGATAGAGTTGCACAGAAACTAGATAATGATGGCAGACTGTCATTATGTCATCACTTCCAGCACGGGCTTCTAGACCATGTATCCTCGGATGAGGTTCTGAACATTCTACGGAACTAAAAATGACAAACAATCTGGGCACATTTCATGTGAATATTGTGGTATTTAGAAACAAGATGCTGATTAATTATTCTAAGTAAATAAAGAATGATTACAGGGTTTTCGGAAAATGTCATCAATTTTGTGGCAAAAAAATGACTCTTTTCATCCATCAAATGTGTGTGAAAAATAAATCCAGTGGGTACACTCATCAGATGGAGGAACACACTAAACAACATCTAAATTACATTTTGTAGCAATGTACAAATGTCACGCGCAAAATAGTTTTTCTACATATAAATGCAGTATATTCTGCCTTCACTAAATAACATGGTAAGTTCATAAACATTAACTTTAAAGGGGTTGTCCAGCTTTTTATAAGCTTTAAAATTCTTCCTGTTGAGACAAACATACCTGCTTCCTTCTGCTTGGTTTCGGATACTTTGGTTTACCGCACTCTTAGCCACCATGTGCCGCTTGAGGGATACATTACCCTTGCAGCCAGTCATTGACTGCAGCAGCGCACATGATTCCAATCTGTGCAGGAACAACCCTTTTAGGTCACATGTCCTCTTTTGTAATCAATAATATTCAGTCATGTCCGCCTTAACTGTTATATGTTACTAGTAGGTGGCAAAAAGTAGGTAAAAGAGTATGACTGCAGGATGAGACTATAAAAGGTTTACCCAGAAAACATATAGATATGCACAGTATACACAAAACAGGGGGAGATATTTAATGAGGACTATGTTTATGAGGATTTTTACTTTCCATTAATATAAATTTCATCTTTTTATACTGTTTGAGACCCAAGTCAAATTGTAAGAAATGTTCTCAAAATTTTCTCTACTGTGGAAATGGTAGCATTGTGCAATAATATTTGACAAGCTTTGTATGACAATTGTAGGAATTGTAAAATAGGATATTTGAATTCTACATTATATTTTGCATAGATTTTAGTTGCATGATGTGATCTTGCTATATGCTTTCAATATGAGTAATGAATCATAAGTGATTACAGATACATTTTTTGTTTGCTTCCAGATCCTATGACAAAATGCTTGCCTTTGCCACACATTTAGCTATTGTATCATTTGATGAAATGATCACATAACACATTTGTTAAGGGTTATATGATAGAAAACAGGAATAAACTATTGCAACTTAAATAATACAACATGTAGATGTTAGTGGAGTGGACCTGGTATTATGTGCAGAATGAGAACATTTATCATGATGATATAAGATCTGTATAATGTGCTGATATTTGGGTCAAACTATTCCCTTTTTAGAAAAATAATCAGCATGGTAATACAGACCCACAGCAGGCAGTCATCTATACATTATTTACTATTAATGAAACACTTAAATACATTCCGTAAATGGTTGGTCAGGCATAATACAAATGCAAAGGCAATAGTTCATTATCGTGATGGCTTCCTGATGTAGGAAGGGCAGGTGCTGAAATGTCTCTGTTCATCTATTTGAGGAATTTCAAGAATGAATCAGTTCCTTGGAGTAACTTTTGCTGACAGAAAAGCTTACAGTCCATCCAAATCTATTGGTCATGGATTTTACTTTGTTAGCAAAGTATCTCTAAGAAACTTGAGTTAAGTTTATATATATATATATATATTACTAAATAAGGTCACAATCAGACAGCAGATCATACAGAAGCAGCAATGTGTACATATTACTTGTATTATAACATAATAATTTTATGAATCGTGGCAATAATTTTTCAAAAAATGAAAAAGTTAATACATGAGGACCTGAATTACCCGTTTTTCTATACCAAGGGAAAAATTCACCCACTAATCTAATGCGTAAAAGTAGACAACTACAAACTTAGTAAATACAATTGTTAGGTCGGTGGTCCATGTCTGCAGCGCTACTCACTATGCTGCTCAACCCCATCCTCTGCAGGCTGTGGCCTGCATGCCCCCTTCCAGCGTGCCAGTACCTGTGAAATTTAAGGCGTGCCTGCTCTGTCTCTGCCTTTATTATGTATACAAGTCCATCCTGTGTCTACCTTCATCTGCGCTACCAGTGTGCTGTCTGGATCCCTCAAACCAGTATTCAAGCTTCAGTTACTGTTTAGACTGCTTCTGCAGTTTTGCCATGGTTTTGGTGTGGTTTCTGCATCCTGAGCTTTTGTAGCATCTGCCAACTATACTGGGACTATGCCGATTGAAAAATTATCCACGACACTCACCCCATTCCAAAATATCCATTTTGCTGCTCAACCCCATCCTGTAGAGCAGTGTTTCCCAACCAGTGTGCCTCCAGCTGTTGCAAAACTACAACTCCCAGCATGCCCGCACAGCCAAAGGCTGTCCGGGCATGCTGGGAGTTGTGGTTTTGCAACAGCTGGAGGCACACTGGTTGGGAAACACTGCTGTAGAGGATGGGGTTAAACAGCATAGTGAGTAGCGCTGCCTGCAGACATGGACCACCGGCCTAACAATTGTATTTACTAAGTTTGTAGTTGTCTACTTTCACGCATAAGATTAGTGGATGAATTTTTCCCTTGGTATAGAAAAACTGCTAATTCAGGTCCTCATGTATTAACTTTTTCATTTTTTGAAAAATTATTGCTGCGATTCATGAAATGATTATGTAATAATACAAGTAATATGTACACATTGCTGCTTCTGTATGATCTGCTGTCTGATTGTGGCCCTATTTAATAATATATAATTATATATATGTAAATTTAACTCAAGTTTTTTAGAGATACTTTGCTAACAAAGTCAAATCCACAATACAGGGAGTAAAAATACAGCACAGATCGCCAGCCAAAGGCCGTTTTGTTGAGGAGGCCTTAAGAAAGTGCTGTTCGCCGCAAAATGGCTGTTGGCCAGCAATCTGTGGTATATTTTTACTCCCTATATCATGCACTTTAAAGAAATAAATGGAAATTTTGGAATGGGGTGAGTGCCGTGGATAATTCTTCAATCTGCATTTCATCTACCTGTGCCTTTTCACACTGAGCACATCCCGTGATATTACTGCCATCCTTGGGTCTGGATCCGGTGGCCTCCGTGAGTGGCGCTGACAGCCTTTTTTTGTTTTGGAGTTTTTGGTATTTACTGGGACTATACCAAAAGATAACATTCTGGTTGCTCCGCTGCAGCGAAGTTCAGATCCCTGTACAGGGATTAAAGGGTGAATAACAAAGGAACACCAGAATAATGCTCTTAGGGTTAGTCCGAAGTCAAATCACTTAGTTGGCACATTGGTTCCACACTCACTCATCCGCAAAAATGATCAAACATTTATTTTTGGAAAGAGAGCAAATTTGCATACCTATTCCCAGAGAAGCATTGTCTGGCCTATAAAACTCCATATGCTTGTTAGGCCCTATCCATAAGGAGAAATAGTACCCCGTGAATCCGGAAGATTTCTTTAAAATAAACATTATGCAGTTACAACAGTGAAAATGTAATTGGTCATCTTATGAAATTATATTCCTCAATCCAATGTAACCTTAGTACTATCTTTTGGGTTTCTATGAAAAAGGTAATTAACTATCTTGCTAAATATTCATTTTTTCCATTTTAGAATGATTTTTTTTCCTGATATATTGTTTGCTTTTTTTTTTTTTTCTAAAAGACTTGAAGGAAAGGAAAAGTAACATCACTCCAAAATATTTTGAATGCAGCATCAGACATCCAATAGTTATTAAAGTTTATTTTTCTGTATATCTTCCAGGCTTTATATTGTAGATTTATGAACCCATTATTTCTTTTTTATTACAAATTCAATGAAAGAAAATAGGAGACCTTGCACTATTCAAAAATTGGCAGGGAGAAAAAACTGCTTTTCTTTCATTTGTATATCAATCTGCAACTTCTGCTTCTTATCAAACACAAAATTTCGGCTACAATTTTGTAAATGTATTTTCTTATTTTAGTAATTCCAATGTATATACGCCATACATAAACTACACATGACTTTAGATTGTGAAGTAGCTGAATTGTGATTTAGTGAGATACATTACATTTTTAAAGCTAAACAACACAGAAGATGTTTTCATGGACCAAAGAGATGTTTTTTACTGTCAAACCTAGGGATCTGTGACCTTTGTTACTTAAATAGGTTTTCTGAGATCTAAATATTGATTAACTATCCTCAGGATAGGTCATCAATATCAGATCAGTGGAGGTCTAACACTCAGGATCCGTAATATCAGCTGTTTAGAGAGGCGGTGGAGTTTGGGTAAATACTGTGACCTCTTCCTAGGCCTGTGATGTCACATCCATCAGTCACATGGTCTTTGTGCAGCCCACTCCTATTCAAGTGAATGTGATTAAGCTACAATACCAAGCACATTAGCTATACAATGTATGGCACTGTGCTCCGTATAGTATAAAGAGGCCGCAGATCTAGGCCATGTGCTGCGGCCCCCTGAAACAGCTGATTGGCGGGAAGTCAAGAGTCAGACTCCCACCAGTCAGATATTGATGAGCTTTCCTGAGGATAGATTAATGTATTTAGTTCCTGGAAAAACCTTTTAATCACTAGTGCTTATAGTTTGCCACTAGATCTACATGTAATGGGTATTATTTGGGTCACCAGAAACTAGAGAGTCTACCACTGCCCATCAGGACTGGATATTGTCTCATTGGATTGCCAGAGGATGGGCATTATACAACTGTATAACTCATAACTAGGTATAATGTCACTGGGTTATGAGGGGCCTTAAACTAAGAAGCGGATTATCATACATTCAATGCCATGCCAAATATTAGATTTTGACATTGACTTACAAATGACTAGCCACAATCTGTGGAGCCAGATATTGGATGAACTACTTGGCAATGAATCTTCGCACAGCTATTCACTATAAACCACTGATGGCAAATCTAATCTTCATAATCTATCAACAGTGCATGTTTTTTAGTTCTCTTCACAGACTTGGAGCTGAGGTCATTAGTGTTTCTCTCTCATACAGGCTTCTGATGGATACAGTTGGTGTCCCTTTGGTAATATAGAAAACATTATTTTTTGTTATATCTTGAAGATTTGGCCATCACTGGATTTGATACTATGGGACACATTTATTAAGGCCAGCGTTTTAGACGCAGTTATGAAGTTATGAAGAGGCGCAGGCATCTTCCTAGCTGTCTTACATTTAGATCTTTTTCTACACCTAAAACAGGTGTAGAAAATGGTAAATGAGACGGGCCCTTCTCCGCCAATGCCCACAATTTTAGACCTGATGTGGGAGGGGCGAAGTTACAGATAGCGGCACAACTAACCACTGTGCCGCTATCTGCACCTGAAATACATGTAATATAGGCATATTTTGGTATGATTAATGACTCCCTTTAAGTTCATATAATACCTATCGTGGATTGGGTTCATGGGTTATTGAGAGGGGCTAGTGAATGCTCCACACTGGCACCAATGACAATTATATTATAGGAGGGGAAGATAGTGCAGATAGTGCAGAAGATAAGTAATGGAACTGGGGATGGAATGGACGGAGGGACTAGAATAGTTCATAAGGAAAGGTGTAGGGTAAAAAAATATCAAAAAACTTCTTAATTGGATGTATACAGATGACAGTAACCTAACCAATAAAATTGGTGAACTAGAATTAGTAATGTCTGAGGAGAAGTATGACATAGTGTGAATAAATGATACATGGCTGGATGATAACTATAACTGGACGGTTAGCTTACAGGGTTACATCCCATCCTGTTTAGAAAGAATCTTAAAAACTAAAAATGGGGGGGGGGGGGGTAGCCTTTATGTGAAGTCCTGTCCTGTATTCCACTTCAGGAAGATATAAGTGAGGGAAATGAACGTATAGAGTCACTGTGGGTAAAAGTACATGGCGGAAAAACCAATAATAAAATGATGATTGGAGTTTGTTATAGGCTACCTAATATAACAGAGAACTCAGAAAATGTACTGCTAAGGGAAAAAGATGAGGTGGCAAATCATAATGACGTAGGTATTATGGGGAACTTCGACTTCCTAGATATAGATTGGGAAACTGAAACCTGTAGATCTCATAAAGGAAAAAGGTTCTTTCCCAGGACTTAGTATTAACATATAGACCTGACTGAACAGCAGAGGTGCAGGTTAGAGGACAGTTAGGAAATAGTTACCATAATATAATAAACTTTCAGTTGTCATTCAAACAGTTTTTTAAGGGAAACACAAAAACAGAACTTCCAAAAAGCAAAATTTAATCAGCTAGCTTAGAGAGGCTATAAGCCTCAATAACTGGGGCAATCTACTCATAAATAAAAATGTAGCAACGAAATGAGATATTTTTAAAAGCATCCTAAACTTTCATTGTGAGAGGTACTTTATGGGAATAAATAGGAAAACAAAATACAATGTAGATAAATAGAAATGTAAAGCAGGCAATAAATAGCAAAAAGAAAGCATTAAACTTACTATACCAGGATAGTAGCGAAGAAGCACAAAAAAAAGTAAAAAAAGAAAAAATAGAATGTGTAAAAGACAAGTAAAGGCAGGCAAGCTAGAGACAGACAGGGTAAAACCAACCCTAAAATGCTTTTTATGTATAAATGGTAAAAAGTTTAATCCTGAATGTTTTGGCCCCTTAAAGAGTGAAGAGGAAGGAGCTGTAATGAGTGATGAAGAGAAAGTTAATTTAATACATATTTTTCTCCACTGTATTCACTGAGGAAAATTAAATGCAGAGTGTCAAGGTAAACTCCCCATTCCATGTGGCCCGTCTGACCCAGGAAAAAGTGCAACAATTTCTTAAAAATATTAAAATACTGTAGACAAATCAGTGGGTTCAGATGGCATACACTCATGTTTCCTAAGTGAATTAAGTAATGTAATAGACAGGCCCTTATTTCTGATATTTAAAAACTATAATGACAGGGCCTGTTCTACAGCATTATTGCTAAGCAAATAGGGTACCAATATTCAAAAAGCGATCAAATACTGAGCCGGGAAACTATAGGCCACTAAGTTTAATATCTGTTGTAGTTAAGCTGTTTGAAGGTTTTCTAAGAGATGTTATCCTGTAGTATCGCTATGAATATAACTATGTAACACCACATCAGCACGGGTTTATGAGGGATTGGTCCTGTCAAAATAATCTAATCAGTTCCTATGAGGAAGTAAGTTCTAGACTGGAATGGGATGAGTTATTCGATGTCATATAACTTGACTTCTACAAGGCATTTGATCCCGTGCCACATAAAAGTTTAGTACATAAAATGAGAATGCTTGAACTGGGGCAAAATTTGTGTCTGTGTGTAAATATGCCTAGAGAACTCTCCCATAGAAGTCAATAGGGTCAGCTTCAGAACAATGTGCCTATGGCCCATGTGGCTTCTGTAAGATGGCAGCCCCCATAATCATGTTCAGGAAGCAGAATAATGAAATCTGCACTAAGAAAATAAAAACAGATTAGAAAAAAGGATGTGTGTTGATATCTGGTTTTAACTGGCAAATAAAATGTTTGGGGAAACATCTCCTTTAAAAGAACAATAAGAAACAAGGGCGCCTATTTTCTAAAGCCTGGCCTTTATTATGTTAGTCTTAGGCCCCCATGAATTCAAATGTGGATATCGGCTGCGTGTGTCCAGCATTTTCCCGTTCTGCACATCCTGCTCTTTGTTAAAAATTCCTATTCTTGTCTGCAAAATGGACAAGAATAAGACATATTCTATCTTTTTTGCATGACGAGGGAATGTACAAAAGAATGCGGAGAGCATCTTTTGTAAACCCATTGAACTGAATGGGTCCTCATCCGATCTGCAAAAAATGCGGATAATATGTGGACTAAAAATACATGTTGATGGGACCTTAGTAAAAAGTCCATTGAAGTAAGATGCCCCAAATTTACTGTATTTACTGCTGATGGCTGGTTTAGATTAAAGTTATAACTTTAGCCAGTTTTCTGACATAAATTACGTAATGTATGTGTAAAATCGGTGTTAGTGGTAGAAAGTTGCAAAAAAGCACAAAAATGTGTGACTTTTGTATGCAACTAATATACCAATCTGGAACAAAAGGAACTGGGCACTCACAAATATTGAAACCCTTGAAAATATATTGATAAAACTAATAAAAGGAATCTGTTGTTATCCCGTACATAAAACACCATATTAAACAACCATGGGCAATAAAAGGTTAAAAATGGCCAAAAGTTCTCTATGTAATGACAACTCTGCAAACAGCTGCAATATAATAGTAAAGTGCACCCAGTGCATATAATGCCTCAATAAAGTGCTTACAGTGCAAAACCGCCTCAATAATAATAGTACAGTCACTAGTATATACTATTATTATTGAAGCGGTTTTGCACTGGAAGCGCTTTATTGAGGCATTATGGGCACTGGGTGCACTTTACTATTATATTGCAGCTGTTTGCAGGGTTGTCATTACATAGAGAACTTTCGGACATTTTTAACCGTTTATTGCCCATGGTTGTTTAATATGGTGTTTTATGTATGGGATAACAACAAATTCCTTTTATTGGTTTTACCAATACATTTTTAGGGGTTTAAATATTTGAGAGTGCCCAGTTCCTTTTGTTCCATTTGGCAATTTTTGAGTAGTTGGAGTGAACCTACTCTACTGTGAGCACCTCGGATGGTCCTTTGTTTTTCCAGTGCGCCACATCACAACTATTGCAAATGTACCCCTCTACTGAATGTACACAAAGATTCTAGAAAGATTTTGAAAGATCTAGATAGATTACAGGAACCTAGATATTCCTATGGGATCTAGGGGTGGAGTTAAGCATCTGCTACGGGACCCCCACCAACAGAGGGCTTGGGCTGGGACAGCAGCCAGACAGTGCAGAAAGATAACTCAGACAGACTACTAATTATTTGAAGATACAGGGCCCCTCACCTATGGCAACAGTGGACCTGAGCCCAGTATACCATTATTTGACTCTTTTTTCAGCACTGCACTAGACAGAAGAGTCTATTGATAATTGCCGGAGCCAGGCAGTGTTCAAGTCAGGCCTCACAGGCCCCCTTCCTCCTTCACTTAGGCCAGGATCGTAGCTATATTGGAAGAAGGAAAAGCAGCTCCTATGGGGCCAAAAATCAGAAGGGGTTCGTCTAGGAGGAGGACTGAAAGATTTAAATTTAATTGGCAGGGCCCCCTCAACAGTATTATACAATTACATTATATACATTAGATAGTGATTGGGGCCAGATGGAATCTCGTCAGTGCACGGTACTGTCCGGCATATCACAAATGCAAAGCAGGCCTTACATCCACTATCTGCATTTAGAGAGATCAGAGTGTTATCTGTACTGAGAGATCACAGTTTTATTTGTACTAAGAGCTCACTGTGTGTTATCTGTACTGAGAGCTCACTGTGTTATCTGTACTGAGAGATCACTGTGCTATCAGTACTGAGAGATTACTGTGTGTTATCTGTACTGAGTAATCACTGCGTTATCTGTACTGAGAAATCATTGTGTTATCTGTATCGAGAGATCACTGCGTTATCTGTACTGAGAGCTCACTGTGTGTTATTTGTACTGAGAGAGATCACTGTGCTAGTTGTATTATTTGTACTGAGAAATCATTGTGTTATCTGTACTGAGAGATCCCTGTGTGTTACCTATACTGAAAGATCACTGTGTGTTATCATTAAGAGAGATCACTGCAGGTAACAATTACAACATTATCTGTACTTAGAGAGTTATCACTGTATTATTGTGGAGTTTCATAGGACTGCAGGTTATTACTACATTATCTGTACTCAGAGAGTTATCACTGTATCATCTGTGGAGTTTCATAGGACTGCAGGTGATTAATACATTATCTGTACTCAGAGAGTTATCACGGTGTTATCTGTGGTATTGCATAGGACTGCAGGTAACATCTACTACATTATCTGTACTCAGAGAGTTATCACTGTATCATCTGTGGAGTTTCCTAGGACTGCAGGTGATTACTACATTATCTGTACTCAGAGAGTTATCACGGTGTCATCTGTGGTGTTAAATAGGACTGCAGGTGACATCAACTACATTATCTGTACTCAGAGAGTTAAAACTGTGTCACCTGTAGTGTTACATATGACTGTAGGTGACATCTACTACACTCTGTACTCAGTTATCACTGTGTTATCGGTGATGTTACATGGGACTGCAGGTAACATCTACTATATTATCTGTACTTGGAAAGTTATCACTGTGTTATCTGTGGTGTTACATAGGACTGCAGGCGACATTTACTACATTATATGTACTTAGAGATTTATTACTGTTATCTGTGGAATTAAAAAGGACTGCATGTAATGTCCTTTCCCCGCTTCCTCTACATTATTGTGTCCCTCAACTTAAAGGGGTTGTCTGGGTTCAGAGCTGAATCCGGACATATCCCCTTTTTCACCCATGCAGTCCCTCTGAGGACAAGATCGTGTTCTGCACTGCCCTCATATGAATGAGCCATTGTGTCTCTGTAAAAAAAAAAATAGGGTGAATAACTTGCATGAATATAGACTTCTTCTTACTTGGATGATTGGTAGGGGAACTCGAGTTCAGACCCTCAAGCTCAGTTTTGATAGCATACAACAGGGATCAGCCACCTCCGGCTGTCATGTTCATGTGTGTTAGGTTAAGGCTACATGGCAATCTTGGGTGCAACCAAGTATAATAGTGTAGCAGTGCAGCCATGGAAGGTCATGGGGTTGCAGTGGACCAAAAATCCAACCTTGTTGGTTATTTTATTTTCACATTTTTTATATGATGATCTTGACTAGCAGCAGGGGTGGTGGTTGCCTGGGAGAAGGGGGATGCGGGAAGTACTGGCTGGGGGGATCGGGGTGTTCAAAAATTTGCTATGGGGTCAGTCATTTCTAGCTATGTGCCTGGAAAAGACTATGTACAGCTTCTCCAAACACATGGAAATGGATTCCTAATATAAAAGAACATGACCATATAGCCATGTAATCCTTGGACAAAATATATTGTAGAGAATAATAAGCCGATTTACTGTAAATGTCCTAATAAACAAATAATTCTTGGAATAAGTGACCATGAATTTAAAGTAATGCCAGAATAATAGAAAAATAAATCATTCTGACAAATGCAGTTTTAATAACAAATTTGCATTTCTGAAAAACTGCATAATATTATAATTAAAAAGGTTGTCTCACTTCAGCAAATTACATTTATTGTCTAGAGAGTTAATAATAGGCTTTTACTAATGTACTGTGAATGTCCATATTGCCTCTTTTGCTGGCTGGATTCATTTTTCAATTGCATTTTATACTGCTCCAAAAGTAAAATGTTTAGATGAAATTCATGAGAATGAGTTTTCATATATAAGCTGTGGCATAAATTTTAAAAATAGAAATTAACAGTGTAATGCAAAATGATCTTAATTTGCAACATAAATTCTATGTATTGCATGTAGGTTGAAGATTAATGTGGTATAGAAATGTACACGCACGCATTTATTTGCCTTCGTATAAATTGCAATACCTGCCAAAGTAAATATAGCACTCTGAAAAGATTCTGATAAACTTTAGTCATAATTTTTAATCTGCAATACATCTCACCATCGCCTTTTAAAATATAAAATTCTATTAAAGAGTCACAAACTTTGTCACAAATCTTTTAAAACTGTTCTAAATAGCGCCAAAATCATTTTGGTAATATACTTTATCAATACATTTTTATCTTATACAGTAAAATGACCCAAAGTCCTGGATTGTACCGCTTCCTAAAATTATTATTTTGGTACAGCACTGGCTTGTCATTGCCGTACTGGTGTATGGATTTCTGGCTGCTATGGACAAAGCTGCACAGGACGGAACACAGATTTCTGTTCCTGCAGGTACTCCCTTCAAGCTAATTTGGGTACAATACATCAGTACACTGCGGAGCAGCGATCTGTGCTCCATCCTGTGCAGCGTTCTCCACGCAGCCAGTAATCCGTATATCAGTACAGCGCCGACAAGCCAACGCCGTACCAGAATAATTATTTCAAGAAGCAGCGCAATCCAGGACTTTGAGTTCTTTTCTAAGATGGAAAACAGCATAATTAATAAAGTATATTACAAAAATGATTTTGTGGCTATTTAGAACAGTTTAAAAGAAAATTGTAAAAAAGTTTAGTTAGTTTTTAAATATTAAAGTTATTTGTCATGTTTTTTTGTCTTGTGTCTTACAGTTTTATACATTAACTAAAACTAAATTCAGTGCTATATTCTTCCATCTTGAGCCAATACTTTGGAAAAATAGAATTTAACATAAAAAAAGGAAAATCTTATACCATTACCTAATTTAATTTATTTTAGACTTTATAAAGCCATAAAAAGTTATTAATGTTTTAAGTTATAGTCTAAACACACAACAACAGCAGGGGCGGACTGGCAATAGACCGTACAGGGAATCTTCATGGTAGGCTGATGCCCAGGGGGGCTGCCTGAGCCGTCCTCATGGCTGGACAGTGTCAGTTTCTGTGGATGTATTTTGTGCTCCTGGGGAAGTATTTTGTAATTCACTGTGGTATCATGTGCCACAATATGGTACTGTTGACCCCGCCTGCTTGTATTGGCCCTGCCTTCTGTCAATTTGGACCTGACTACAAAATGGGGCCACTAGTTGTTTTTCCAGGGCCATTTTAGGTTCCCAGGCCGATGCTGAACGGTGGTCTGTAGGATTGCTCCAGTAATAAAAGCAGTTGTGTCTAAACTCCATATACCATAAGGACC
This sequence comes from Bufotes viridis, assembly GCA_033119425.1. Taxonomy (NCBI): domain Eukaryota; kingdom Metazoa; phylum Chordata; class Amphibia; order Anura; family Bufonidae; genus Bufotes; species Bufotes viridis. The sequence goes on from CM065590.1 coordinate 254,474,720, forward strand.
TTGTGATGGAAAAGAGTCACATGACAAGGTAAAGTCAAATGGGTTTGAAGCAGACACAGGATGTAGCAGTAGGGTAATATCTACATCCCATTCTCAGTGGTAATAAACATTAGTAATATAATCCAAAAATAATAAAAAGTTATATTTATGATGGTTTGGGTCATTTATTAAACTGGTGTACAGTAGAACTGGCTTAGTTGCCCATAGCAACCAATCAGATTTCACCTCCTCCATATACAACTATCAGTGACTGACAGCTATTGCTGTATACACACTTACACAGAGAATGCTATCAATCACTGATAACACCTCCCCCGAGAACAACTATTAGTGACTTACAGCTATCTTTATATACACATTTACACAGAGAATACTATCAATAACTGATAAGACTGTCCCTTGTGTACAGCTATCAGTGACTGACAGCTATCTATGTATCACTAGATACAACATCACATTATGATCGGCAGAGATTTGACCTCTAAGACCTCCACCGATCTCAAGAAGAAAGTCAATATAACTTCCTTCAATTGAAAGGTGGGCTATGCACTATGCCTCGGCAGCTGTGTGTCTGGTATGAGTTTATGGTTAGAGTTTTGACAACAGAATTGCATTTAAAAAAAAATAATTATTTTCTTTTTTTTTTTTTATTTACATTTCATCTGTGAAAAACAATGTTTTTAACATTTTGCTCCAGTTCCTGGGGAGCTGCATCCTCATATAGGTATCACACACCAATGGCTAGGAGCCAATGCTAGTTTGTGTGCTGCACACCTGCTCTCACCATTCTCTGGGAAAAACACGCCCTAAAACAGATCAACAAGACTATGGACAGTCAGTGAGCTTCTTATTCAACATTTTAGATTAGAGTTCCCCCTGCTGCTAGAAGGAGACCTAGCCGACAGATGATTTGTTTCAGCCACAAAAAATTCATAGCAGGGCTAATGGAAATGTAACATCTTGTACAGTATGTAAAATGTATGACAATGTATATTAAATTAGCTTGTGACACCAATTAGGTTTATTGCCTTGTTTAAATTATATTATTGTGATACAGAGATATTTGGCAACGTTTGGCTACAATATAAATAAATATTTGCATGTACAAGCTTTTTTATGCATAAACTCACTGGTTAAAGGGTTTTCTAGGTTTTTAATGAGGCGAGTGACTCCTTGCACCCCTGCCAATCAGCTGTTTGAAGAGACTGTGGCTTTCTCTCAGTATACCAAGCACAGCGCCATACATTGAATAGCAGCTGTGTATGGTATTGCAGCTCATCTTTATTCACTTGAATGAGAGTGAGCTGCGCAGAGACCTTGTTACCACTGAATACGACGTCACTGGCCTAAGAAGAGGTCACAGCTGTCACAGTTGATCGGTAGGGGTGTTGGGAGTTGGACATTCACCGATCTGATATCCTGAGGATAGGTCATCAATATCAAAAAGTCAGACAACCCCTTTAAAATAGGAATCGCAACAAATTAAAAGGGAAGTAGCAGAGTATAATGTATGGGTGTGAAGAACAACAACCAGGGCTATGCTGCCTATTTTTTGGGGCAGTTCAGTTTTATTCTGACACTAATCTTTGTAACTTGGCTACCCACTAAGTATCTTCACAAATAATATTTATTAAATACATTATACATTTTTAATAGATGAGTTAAAATAAAATAAAAAAACATGCAGAAAACTCTGACATATCATATGTTCTACTCACTGTAATGTTACAGAACTGTACTTCCATTTTATGTGGATAAACATGGAACTACTTATTTTTCAGTAAACACTTGTTTTATGCTGAACTGCAGCTGACTGCCTCATCATTCACACTCCTATGGTTTCCTGGCCCGCACCTCACCAATATCAACATGGAGGGCTCCCTGCCTTCCAACAAACAGGAGACTGCTAGCAGGGTGTCCCCCAGATGCACCCCCTCTTCACTGTGCACAGCTCAGGGGAGCGCTAGAGTGGGATCGTCGCCACCGTGAGTAGCCCCAACATCTGCCACTATTATCACTCTTGTCCTCCTCTCCACCACACACCTTCCCCTGCTCAGCTTCTGAACTTACATGTAAACAAGTTGAAATTACAATTTTTCATTGTCATACAGCCCCCTATTCCACAGCTGTGCATCCTCAAAGCTGAATGACATAGTCCATACAATGTTATACCCCGTCCACAATTTTAGACCTGGTGTTAGAGGGGCGAAGTCGCAGATAGCAGCACAACTAACTGCTGCGCCCCTATCTGTGCCTGAAATACGGCTAATATAGGCGTAATTTGGCATGATAAATGGCTCCCTATAAGTTCACATAATACCTATCTCGGATTGGGTTCATAGGTTATTGACAGGGGCTGGTGAATACTCAGCGTTTATGTTCCACACTGGCATCAATGACAATTACATTATAGGAGGGGAAGATAGCTCAGATAGTAACCGGCCTCTCCATAACCTCGGCGTATTCAGCGCCAGTTATAAATGTAAGACAGCTTCTGAGCTGTCTTACATTTAGACGTTTTTCTACGCCTAAAACAGGCATAGAAAATGGTGAATGAGATGGGCCTGCCGTTTCATCCCACGCCCACGCCACGCCCACAATTTTAGACCTGGAGTGAGAGAGGTGAAGTAGCAGATAGAGGGCCAACTAACCATTGCTCCACTACCTGCGCCTGAAATACGCCTAAGTTTGTCTCTTCCTCTTTAGCTGTATATGTTCCCAGGGACATATACATTCAACCCCAGTCACCCATTAGTTATACAAGTATTTCAGAAAAGGAATGAGAAGATGAGTGCACTAGAGCAGGCACCATCTTTAAAGACCCAGGAAGGGGTTAAAGAAAGAAAAAAAACACAATGGTCACTGAAATAACTTAAAACTGACGAAAGTAACAATAAATCAAAGTTTACTGAAAATCAACTAATGAAAATCAGACGTTGCTTTTGAATTGTAATTCAACAGAATAATTTATAAAACAAACTAATGAAACTGGCCTGGACAAAAGTCATGATACCCTTAACTTAATATTTTGTTGCACAACCTTTTGAGGCAGTCGCTGCAATCAAGTGATTTCTGTAACTCTCAATGAGACTTCTGCTAATGTCCACAGGTATTTTGACCCACTCCTCATGAGCAAACTGCTCTAGCTATCACAGGTTTGAAGGGTGCCTCCTTCAGACTGCATGTTTCAGTTACGTTCAGAGGTGTTCAATAGGATTTAGACCGGGGCTCATAGAAAGCCACTTCAGAATACTCCAATGCTTTGTTCTTAGCCATTTTTGGATGCTTTTAGCTGTGTGTTTTGTGTCATTATAATGTTCAAGGACCCATGACCAGAGACTGAGACGAAGATTTCTGATTAGGTAGCACTTTTCACTCCAGAATGCCTTGATAGTCCTGAGATTTCATTGTACTCTGCACAGATTCAAGACACTCTGTGCCAGATACAGCAAAGTTGCCCCAACACATAACTGAGCCTCCTCCATGTTTGTACAATGTTCTTTTTTTTTTATGCCACATTTTTGCATCTGTGAACATAGATTTGATTTACTTGCCAAAAAGCTCCAGTTTTGTCTCATGTGTCTAAAGTACATTTTCCCTGAAGCTTTGTGGCTTGTTAATATGCGTTTTGGCGAATTTCAGTCTCGATTTTTTATGGCTTGCTTTCAATACCAGTTTCCTTCTCGGCCATCTTTCATTAAGTCCACTTTGGCTAAGACAGCGACAAAAGGTGTCATCTGACACTGATGTGCCTTGATTTTTGAATTTACCTCTAATCTCTTTGGAAGTTCTTCTGGGCTGTTTGTTTACCATTTGTATTATCAGTCTCTTCAATTTGTCATCAATTTTTCTCTGGCGGCCATGTCCAGGGAAGTTGGCTACAGTCCTGTAGCCCTTAAACTTCTAAATAATATGTGCAACTGTAAGAACGAGCTATTTGTAGATGGTCTTATAGCCTTACATCTTTAAATATTTGTCTAGAAATTTTCTTTCTAATCTCCTGAGACATCTCTCTCCTTAGCATGTCAAGTGTGGTACACACCATGATACCAAACAGGACAGTGACTACTTTTCACACTTTAAATAGACAGACTGACTGATTATAAGCTTCAAGACTAAATACAACCCATACCTTAGTTTAACATGTGTCTAAGGTCAAATTATTTTCAGTATTTTCTACCGTTATTTCTTTCCTGGCCAGTTTCATTATTTTTTTTCTGTTGAACCACAATACAAAACCAATGTCTGATTTTCATTAGCTGATTCTCAGTAAATATCTATTTATTATTACTTTTGTCAGTTTCAAGTTATTTCAGTTACCATTGTGGGTTTTTCTTTCTTTAACAGAAGGGTACCAACAATTGTGTCCATATGTGTATGTTCATGTAAATTTAGGTCTAACTGATATTTATGAACTCAATGCACATATTGAACGTTTATATTTAGGAGTTATTATTCATATAACTTCCTGCTTGGGTCATAATTTTACCCACTTACATCAACTTTTTTGCATTTTCAATGATAAAATAGAATTTAACACAAACTTGCATGAAGGTGACTGTGTGTATAAAGTCTTGAGAGGCATTTTGACAATCTGTTGGGTGTCTTCTTTCAGAACATATATGGGAATGGGGGGGTTAGTATAATTTTTTTATTTTGCAATTTAGGTTTTATTTGTACATGTCAAAACTGCAAAAATTTTTAGAAAAACCCCCTTCAGATCATCCTGCAAAAATAACCCTTCCCCATCTTTGTACACAGAAATATAAAAAATGTATAGGTGTCAGAGTATGGTGGTGCAAAGAAAACATGTTTTATTTTTTATTTTTGTACTTTTACCCCATTAATAATTTTCTACCAGCTTGCCAATACATTGTATTGAATACTAAATGGTTCCATTACAAACTACAACTTGTCCCACAACAAACCAAGCCCTCATATATGTGAATGGAAAATAAAAAAGCTATGGGTCTTAGAAGGCGGGGGTGATAAACAGAAATGAAAACACAGAAAATAAGTTAATTGTGTGCTTCTGCCGCCTACAGTCCGCTATCTACAGAATGTAAAAAGGGTTGATTGACACACAAGTCACACAATTATTAACAGAGAAGTATGACAATGTAGAAAATATACAGAACCAACAATTAACAGACAGCACAAAACTAATTTAAATAACATATATAAACACATTGGGGCAGATGCAAACTTAGAATAAACAGTGTAAAGGCTTCTTCTGTGTGTGTTAGAGAGAATTTTCCCTGCAGCACTGTAGGGGTTAATTCCTTTTCTAATCCTGTGCTCAGATGCTTGACTAATGAGCAAATAAACTCTCCTATAAAGCTATGCTGCTGACTTCAGTTACTTGCATGAGCAATTGGTCTCTGTGGATCTTGCTAGGACTTTCCAGCTTGCTAGAGTCTGTTAAGAGCAATAATCCATGTGTCTGTCTGTGTGCAGACTACTGCCTGTTTCCTGATCCTCTGTAGCCTGATCTGACCTGTGCCTGTTCACCATACTAGTCCTGCATTGCCTGCCTTGACATTTGGATTATTTCATGGATTTGCACAAACTCTGCCAGCCCTGACCTCTGCCTGTTTCCTGACTACATGTATTGCCTGATCCCTCGTTGCCTTGCGCCTGTGTTTCTGATCCCCGTGGGTCCACAACCACCCCTACTGGGACTATTTCAAGAGGTAGTGGCTCCCCCGATTTGATCCCTGTATAGGGGTTAAAGGATGAAAACCAGGGGACTGCCAGGATAATGACCTCAGCAATGGCCCAAAGTCAAACAGGTCAATTGGTACAGTGGTTCCACAACCATTGTCCGTAACACAGCCAACCCTGGTTTTCCACAATTCCAGATTCAACTCTGGTATTCTAAAGATATAGATTCAACTCTACACGGTTCACTTCAACTTTTTGTTTTCTTATAACTGTTGCATCCAGATGCCAACTGGTTGCACCCCAAGGACCCACAATACAAAACTTTAAACATTACTGTATCCTGAGAAACGTCTTTATTTATTAATATGCCTGATTTCAATAAATCAGGGGTGCACAACATTTTCTGGTTGGGGGCCACATTGTCAGCCTGAACCAATTCCAAGGGCCGAAAATAAAACTTAAAGGGGTATTACCAACTGATATACTGTATTTTTGGCATATTGAACATACAGTATATACTACAGTTCAGTTACAGTTACAGTTCAGTTCAGTTACAGTTCTAGGACTCCCATCTAATAGGAGAATACATGAAAGATACATGTAAGAAGCCGTAAGACATAGACCTAGATGTCTTTTACCAGATGTTTGGGGGCCGCACCAAATGGTATCGAGGACCTCATGTGGCCCCCGGGCCGCAGGTTGTGCACCCCTGCAATAAATCAATGTTCAAGCCTAAGGTGCTTCAGGCTTTTAGTCATTATATTTGACATTATCTATTTTAGTCACTTAGAGGGTCATTTATCATTTAAGGTTGTTTTGCTTCCAGTTTTAAATCTGGCTTTGCTTTCTGTGATTGCACCAAATTTATGAACTAGTACACCTTAATACATGTGGTGTGAGTGTAATACGGTTTACACCTTGTAAAAGTAGACCAGGCGGTTGCCTCACATGGGTTGCAACTTTGTTGTGACTTTTGCAAAAGTCACACTTGGTAAATGGACCATAATCCAGGTCTAATCTGCTTTAGGCTCTTAAACATAGAACATTGTGAAAAGTGGTGATGATCACAAAATGATGCAAAAATGTTGCAGTTGCTATGAAAATGTTGCAGTTGCCATGACTTGTGACTTTTTTACGCCATAAAACTGACATATCTGATTTCATAAATGACTCCCTAAGTACTTTTTTACACCATCCAAATTGGCACTTTTTGGGGGATACAATATGTTTGCAGTGTGATCAGTGTGTATGTTGCAACCAGTGCATATAGTCATAGTTCAGGGTGTTATGATCAAGCAACACTTTTGGGTCTGTGAGCCACATGTGGCTCTTTAGCCATCACTTGGGGACCACAGGTTTTAGTAATATGTATTACATTGATTCCCTAGCATATTAGATAAAAGTAGCTTTAAAGTGAATATTTCTCCTTCCTGCAATGAAAACTTCAAAAGACAAAAAATGATAGGATTTCTAGTTTGGTTACAGATGTTAATGTCACATCGTTCATATAAAGTAAAGTTTAGACAAGCCACTACTATATCCTAGGCCTCCTTATTGATATGCACTGTAGTCTGGCTTTTCCCTAATCTTTCCAATGTTACTTTGCCAGCAGTCATCTTGTAGCTATCTAAATTATGTACATTAATCTCCCCATTGAAGTCAGACGGAATTAATCTAGTCCAGTTAAATTATCTGTCTAGACTGTGAAGTTAATAACCATTGCAGGCAATAAGCGTTAATGTGTTACTAACTTCCACAAAACAAATGTTCAATTGTGTTATGTAATTTATAATCACTTACAGTTAAGCAATGCTGTCCTGGGAGAATGACATTTACTAGAAGCCCGAACCTGAAACGCTGCCATCAGCAGTCAATTTATATGAGCGTAGGCTCGGACTGGCCCACAGGGGTACAGGTGAATCCCCCGGTGGGCCCCTGAGCAAGGTAGACCCCTAGTCTCCCACCCTCTGCACAACACAGTAGACTTACTGCACTACATACATATATTCCATGTACTGCACCTCAACCAATGTTCATATAAAAAACTTGATAGATTATTAAAGTAACTCCCCAGTTTATTATTATAGACACAATCAGAGCTGAGATGACTTCTAGGTATAGAGGTAAGCTACTGTAGCCAGTATCCTCTTTTCACCAGGACCTACCTTCTCAGAGGTGATGCAGTGACCCCCATATTCAATCATCTGGTAGTAATATTTGAATATATCCGTACGGTAAGCCCCCAAAATAAATTTTACTGGTGGGCCCTAGGCACCCCAGTCCGACACTGTATGAGCGTATATATTTCACACACAATGTAGTTATAACTAGCCTATTACTATGATTTAGGCTAGTTGCACATTAGCAGTGGCGATCCGACAGGGAACAGCCTGCAAGATCTCTGCGCACTTTGTCTGGGCCCATTCACTATAATGGGGACTGACGGAGATCTGGCCGCATTCCTGAAAATAAGGCAAGAATTGGCCGGACGAAAATTGCGGCACGCATTCATTTTCTTCCGGTTGATTCTCTGTATATTTGCCAGAATGTGGCCAGATCTCCTCCCAATCTCCATTATGATGAATGGGGCCGGACAGAGCTTTACAAACTTCCAGCCATGCCAAAATGCAGGGTGATCTGGTAGGCTGTTCCCTGCAGTGTATTTTTTGTCATATCCAGTGGACATCCAAATCCACCTTTATCTGTTTCCCAGAAACCAATTGCAGTTTTAGTACTGATAATATGCAAATAAGTGCATTTTAGTGCATCAATAGCAGTGTATATATTTGTCTCTCCCAAGAGAATTCCAATTGTGCCTTTTTTTATTTCCCAAAAACCTGTTTCAGTTTTTCTTCAGTTTATAAGTGCGCAATTAAGTGCGTTTTAGTGCGTCAATAGCGGTATATATTTTCTCACACCTAAGGGACATCCGATTGTACCATTATCTGTTTCCCAAAAAACCTGCTGCAGTTTTTCTACCATTTATAGTGCACAATAAGCATATTTTAGTGCATCAGTGTATAGTTTGGTTGCACTCAGGGCACATCCAATTGTGCCTTTTACTGTTTCCAAAAAACCTGTTGCAAATTTTCAACTGTTTATAAGCTCAGTGTATATTTTTGTCCCATCCAAGGGACGTCCTATTATACCGCTGTTTATTTTTTTTCCAAAAACCTGTTTCAAAGCTTCCACAGTTTATAAGTGTAAAATACGCATATTTTCTAGCATCACCAGCAAGATATAGTTTGTCTGTAGACAGTGTCCAATATTATAATTTTTTTTAAACAACTATTAAAAATTTTATTACACACAGGCTAGTGTACCTAACCTGACATATTGCTCTGTGTATCTCAGTTGCTGTATATCGTAATTATGGACTCGGGCTGAAAAGCTATGTCAGAACTAGGACAAGCTTGGGTGGTGGAGGTAGTCATCTGGTCCCATGTGGTCATTTGTCTCCAGAATGCTGGTTGTATATGTATTTGTACATATGGAAAAAAAAAAATTATATAAATTGTCTGCCATGTATTGGAGACAGGTACCTGACCCCTAACATACATTGTATTGGATTGTATCCAAGTGCCTTTTTAAAAAGGTGATGAAAATTGTCTTCTAAAAAACAAAGCTCCACGTATCAGACCCGTGATTTTTTTCATAAGAATATTGAAAATTGTCAGCTTCCAAAAAAAACATATGCTTGCATACGAAATCATTGCCAAATCACTGCCATCTATGAGCTCTCTATAATCTCTGCAGGCAAAAAATAAGATATGTACATTTAGGCACAAATGTAGGTGACTCTCCAATACATGAATCAGCATCACAGTCTCACATGGAAAGATCCATTTATCAGAGTTGGGCTACTTTCACACTCTCGTTTTGTGCAGATCCGTCATGGACGGATCCTTTCAGATGATACAACCGTCTGTATCCATTCAGAACGGATTAGTTTGTATTATCTTTAACATAGCCAAACTGTTTTCTATTGTGCCAGTTTGTGTCAGTGAAAACGGATCCGTCCCCATTAACTTGCATTGTGTGCCAGGACGGATCCGTTTGGCTCAGTTTCATCAGACGGACACCAAAACGCTGCAAGCGTTTGTCTCTGAAATGTTGCTGTTTAGATGCAGATTTAAAGATTTACATTGGAAAGGGTAAAATCCATTATAAAAATCTGACATGCAAATCTGCAGCACATCTGCAGGTCAGTTATTTACTCACGGCTCATTCACTTTGCCACTACTGTACAATGCTGCAAATTTTTGCTGTATGAAAATCCGTGATGGGTAATCTGAACTGCAGCTTCTGCAGTCACATGTAGATGTAGCTAAAAAATTGTCTGAATTCCTTTTCACCAAAACTGTTTTGTTTTGTCTTCCCAAAAACCTGTCCTCTCCAGTGTGCTTGCATATACCAAATTATTAATGCCTACAAGCTCTACTTTGTCTAAGTGAGTTATTTTTTCCAAAAAAAGCCATTCCTGCCTTGTAATTTCACATGGCGGAGAAGGTGGACCTCTCTTTGGAATTGTCACTGTGCGACAAGGTGCGTGCCACCATCTACACCTGGATCAGCGATTATGGCTAGGAACAGTACATGTTTTCCATGGTCCACTGGGTCAAAGTTTTTCATGGCAGTGGCAATGCAGCACCACAACAATCAGGACAGGACCTATTGACGCCTTCACGGTTGTGTCGGTCTGGTTCCCATATCAGGCACTTATCCACTCACATCCTTCATGTCCTCCTCATTGGACATCCTCCTGTCCCCAACAGAAACAAAGCAGAGTATTTCTTCCAGTCCCCTTCCCTCCTTTCATATGTTTAAAGTGAAGCATTGCCATGCTGTTTTAGAACTGATGGCTGAGAGAGAAGCCATACCTTAGATTAGTTGCTAATGTGCATCAAGCAGCAAGTTTCCCGGTTGGATGTCTCCTCACCAACTAATACTGGGCAAAGTGGTCAGCGACTTAGAGGCAATGGCGGGAACATTATGGCTGTGCTACATTTGAGGGACATAACACATGCTCCCTGCATGACGCATGTGGTAAGTTTGGTGGTGCAAAGCAACACTTTTAACCCATTAAGGACCTCTGCCGTATATATGTGCCAGAGCAGCCGGGTTTCTGCCATAAGGCTGATCGCATACATTTTACTCTTCAAATGCCGTGGTCAAATGTGACCACGGCATCTGATCAGTCCGGAAGTGGAAGTCGCACGGTTCCGCTCCAGTAACAACGTTCTCCGGCTGAGATCGGGGAACCTGTTACATCGCTGAAATAGCAGGCTTTGGTGTCTATTTCAGGAATATACCAATACAGGCCACAAGGTGGAAGCATTGTATTGTTATATTGCAAATTAAGTGTTAAATGATGGCTATATAGGAACCCCTTCCTTAAAATAAATATAAAAATACTTAACCAATGAAAAAAAATAAACATCATTGGCATCGCCATGTGTGAAAATGCCCATACAATTAAAATATAACAATATTATTTGCATACGGAAAATGGCGTAACGGGAAAAAAAGTAAAAACAGACAATTTGCAATTTTTTGTCACTTCAACTACCCAATAATTTTTTTATAAAAAGTGATCAAAAAGTCACACACACTTCAAATCGGTATCACTGAGAAGAACAGATCGTCTCGCAAAAAATGAGCCCTCACACAGCCTCGTATACATAACTACAAAAAATGTATAGGGGTCAGAATATGGTTATACATTTTTATTAAAAAAAAAAATTCAGTATTAAAACGCAAGAAAAATTATACAAGTGTGGTATTGTTGTAACCGTGCTGACCCTGAGAATGAAGATAACAGGTCAATTTTATCGCATAGTGTACAGTGTAAAAATTAAAAATTAAAAACCTTACCAATTCTACCTCATTTGGAATTTTTTTTCCACTTCCTACTACATGGTATGCAACCATAAATGGTGCCATTAGAAAGTACAACTTGTCCCGCAAAAAATAAGCCCTCATGGCTATGTGAATGGAAAAAAAAAGTTAGGACTATGGGAAGCCGGGGAGTGAAAAACGAAACTGCAAAAATGGAAAATATCAAGGTTCTAAAGGGGTTAAAAAGTAATATAGCATACAGAGGGTTCCTACCATGTTCAGAAGAGTTTCTGCACATTTCAGTAATTCTTATGTGGCTAAAAAACACCCTCTTGGACTTATGCAATAACTGAATGGTCTGCCTTTGCACTGCTTGATCCACAATATTACAAGTCGCTGGAATTCTACCTTGCATATGCTGGAGCATTTGTAGGAGCAGCATACAGGAGTCAATGATTACATCATGCACAACACCACAATAGCAGGAAGCATGTGTTATTTTTAGCTTAGGCAATGTGGCAGCTGATCTGGGAAGCATTTCACTTAATCAGGCCTTTCGAAGAGGCCAGAAATACAAGACTTACTACCTTCAAAGAGGCCATCAGATCTATGAGTAGGGACTGCAGCAGCAACAATGATGCCATCCCCCTGATATTTATTTTAGAGCAGATGCTCAAATTGGTGCAAAAAGGGATGGTTGAATAATAAAAGATTTCACATTTTGATCACCACTCTGAGAATGTTAAGGACCTGCATGGACAAAGTCCCTTGGAGAAGAAAGTGGAGGAGGATAAAGATGAGGAGGTACCAAATATTGCTGTAGGGGGCAGAGCCTGAAAGAACTGGGTCCTTTAGAATGCTTATGAGAATGGCAAGTTGCATGCTGACTACTGGTTAGTCGTGCTTTTAGACCCTCGCTATCAAAGCAAAATGGAGGAATGTTTTCCTAGTTCCAAAAGGGAGACAAAGTTGTTGTATTACCAGGATACACTATGTATACAGCTTACCACAACGTTCACCACCGATGTGTCTCACCAGGAGGTCCCTCTCCACACCCCACTGAATAACTGACCTACTGCTGTCTCTGCTATAACAAGTATCAGAAGCCTCACAAGTTTTTTTTGCACATCAGCAAATGGATAAGGACCTGAACAAAAAGGTTAATTACTTCCTGGGCTGTGGCCTTTCTCTGGCACATACCCTGTTTCCTGACCCCATAGACTAATGGGTAGGCTAACTGGAACAGTGAGCCTAGGAACTGGCTCAGCTTACATTTGGTGTACTGGATTGTCCAGCCTCCAGTGTACTTGCAGAAAGGATATTTAGTACAGACAAAATTGTGGCATAGATCTGTAAGGATTTCACACACCTCTGGCTAAGGCCAATGATCTGCCATTGCTGACAGTGGTTAGTTATCACTGGGCCAATCAAGCCACAGACACTGTCTGTCTGTCCATCATGTATTGCTGCTGCTACCCTACATACTGCCAATACTACTACCACTACAGAGCCACATATCTTCTGTGTATAAGGTTCCATATTGTACTGCTGCTGCTGCCTTAGCTGTTACTTCCACTAATAATACCCATACACAGCCACACATCTCCTACCTTGTCTGTCAGGTTCCATACTGTGCTGTTACTGTACTACTACTACTACTGCTACTATTACCCCTACACAACTGCACATCTGCTGACTTGTCCATGAGGTTCCACATTGTATTGGATGCTTGTTTAGAACAAGCCATTACTTCTTTCAATACTACTGCCACCAACTTAACTGTCCGACCTCCATTGCCGCAGTCTGGGGCTGCGGTGCAGTCGCGTCATGTCAGACAGGATGCTGGGCCATGCCCACTGTGACATGCTGCCAGTTGTAGGTTTTACTCTCTTGCTGTGCTCCAGGTTCTGTTCTGTGCGTGTTGGAATGCTATTTGTTTTGACCTTGGCTTGCCTTTGACCACCCTTTACCTCAGAATTTGGTACTGTGACTACCATCTGGTTCTGACTTCAGCTTGGCTATTCTGACTACCCTCTGTCTTCTGATTTGGTACTGTATTGTCCACCCAATTCTTACCTATTCCAGTACAACCATGTTTTTGTGTTTTCTCATCTCTGTGAGTGTGTTCGTCTTCCACGTAGCAGAGCAGGGAACGTCCACCAGTTGCGGACTTGCTGCTTAGGGCTTGCACTAATGTAGGCAGGGAAAGTGGGCTGGGTCCTAGTCAGGGCTCATTGTCTGTGTGGTTCCTGCCTATTGTGCTGACACTACACTGTGTGTATGAATACACAAGCAGGCATCTGCTCCTGTTAAGGTATCATTTTTGGACCAATTGTTCAGAAAAGCTAGCTAGGAAGCAACTTTCCCCAATAACCAGAGCATTGAGAGATCTTCACATCCCGTATAAATGGGGTTTCCCGATGAAGCTTTTAATACATCGAGATGGGAAGACATATGTTATTAAACATCTTGAGGAAGGAAAATCCCTCCTGGAAACCTGGCAAATTGATGGAGCGTCTTTTCCATCGTCTGATACTTCTCAGAAAAGAGCACCCTCCCGAGTGACCCCAGATTGGTCCACAGTGGGAGTTTGATTTATGTTGCCTCTCTTGCCTGTTTTCTTTTATTCTCTCCTTATAGGAAAGATATAGCCTGAGATGGATGGCAGGGCAAGGCTGGACTGGTTTTCCCCCATTCTAACTGGTCTAGGGCAAGATATCCCTATAAGACCGGTTTTTCTGTGGGTATATACTATGTTATCTGCGTTACAAATGGTGATTTTTCTACTGTATGTTCCTACAATTTTTTTTCTTTTTTTTTTTTATGGATGGTCAAATGTCATGTGTCATTGTATGTGCGTAATCATATGTAGCTCAAGATCTCTGAGTGTTCAGCTATATCTGCTTCAGTTCTCTGTATCTAACGTTATGCTATTAATACTGGGTGATCATGGCGATTAGACTATTTTCTATAAATGCTAATGGTCTTAACTCCCCTTATAAGAGAACCTCGCTGTGGAGGGAAGTGTGTTCTTCTCGAGCTGATATAGTGTGTGTTCAAGAAACACACTTTGTTCATAATAAGCATCCATCTCTCTCACACCGAGGCTTCTCCACTATTTTATTAGCTACCTCTCCAAAAAAAAAGGCTGGAGTAGCCATTATGGTGTATGACTCTCTGGGCTTTCAGATTGGGGAGTCGAAGGTGGATCAAGGGGGCAGATATATCATCGTATGTGGCTCTATAGGCTCGACCACTGTGACCCTAGTGAACGTATATGCTCCTAATAAATCCCCTATTCGATTCCTAAATAAAGTGTTGCGCTCAGCGCGTAAAATGCAGAAGGGAGACCTATTAATTTGTGGGGATTTTAATATTGTTCCAGATGGCCATTTGGATTCAACGGCGAGAGATAGGACACAAATTCCGTCATTAGGGAGATGGCTGAGAAACAATAATTTGTATGATACTTTCAGATGTTTAAACGCTAACTCCAGGGAATACAGCTTTTATTCTCCTAGACATAAGACGTTTTCCGCATAGACTTATGTCTTACAGATCGACCTTTACTATTTAGGACAGTGAAATCCTCCATAGGAGTGACATCTTGGTCTGACCATGCCCCATTAATGTGCTTTATTTCTCAAACTCAAGCTGTTAACCCCTTGAGATCATGGCGTAATAACGTCTTTCTTTTAAGACACCCTAAATATAAATTGCAAACTAAAACTTACATAGATGAATACTTCTCTTTGAACAATAGGGAGGATATTAATATATTCACTCTATGGCAGGCACATAAGGCCACGATTAGAGGGGAATTACTAAAACAAAGTTCTCATTTTAAGAAATCTAGAGAGGCCAAGCTTACAGATCTTCTGGAGAAGGTATCTAAGTTGGAAGAACAACTGAGGGCCACCCCATCACTAGATCTACACAGATCACTGATGTCTATAAGGCATGAAATCCATTCTCTTTTACAGTTGGACTATGATAGGCAAAATACCTCAATGAGACTAGCCTATTACTGATCATATAATAAACCTAGCAAACTCATGGCGAGGAAACTCAAACCAATTATACAAAAATCCTTTATACCTTACATCTTAGCACCGGACAGACAAACAAAGCTTTACCATCCACACGAAATAGCGGACGCTTTCAGCGACTATTATTCTAAACTCTATAACTTAAACAGTGACTCTTCCACTCCTCAACCTACGTCTGTGCAGATTGATTCCTTTCTTCAAAAGGTAGATCTTCCTATTTTAAATGTGGAGCAGATCAAGCTCCTAAATACCCCTATATCGGAGAAGGAAGTAGAGAGTGTGGTCAAATCCTTACAAAAGAATAAATCCCCAGGCCCTGATGGGTACTCGAATGAGTATTATCAAATTTACCTTCCCCCATTATTACCACATCTGGTTAATATGTTTAATACAGTTATGGCTGGGAGCTGTTTCCCACCTGACATGCTCCAAGCTACTATTGTCACAATACCAAAGCCAGGTAAATCGACGGACTCCCCGGCCAACTTTCGCCCAATATCTTTCCTCAATTGCGACGTAAAACTGTATGCGAAATTGTTAGCTAGCAGGTTATTAAAGGTTTTACCTCACTTGATCCACTCCGATCAAGTCGGTTTCACGAAGGGTAGAGAGGCGCCAGATGGTACACGTAGAATCTTAGATCTAATGCAGAGGGCTGGAGGGTTAGGGACGCCTTCTCTGCTCCTTACCTTGGATGCAGAGAAGGCGTTCGACCGTATCCATTGGGGGTTTGCAACTGCAGTTTTAGACAAGTTCGGGTTTCAAGGACCTATTAAACATGCAATACTAGCCCTATAGTCCAATCCCTCGGCTAGGGTGCTGGCTAATGGATATATATCTTCACCATTTTTGATCACGAATGGCACGCGCCAAGGGTGCCCATTGTCCCCTTTTCTCTTCTTGATGGTGATGGAACCGTTTGCAGAAAGGGTTAGGATGGCGGAGGAGATAAGGGGAATACCAGCTGGTAGCCGTCAGCACAAACTAGGACTGTTTGCAGACGACGTTATCCTCACCTTAACTGATCCTCTATCGTCCCTTAGAGCCATGTTACATGTAATAAAAGAGTTCGGAGAAGTGTCATATTATAAAATTAACGAAACAAAGTCACAAATATTGGCCATTAAAGTTTCACCCGCATTGCGTTCAGTGATAGAGGGAGAATTTCCTTTTCAATGGGCAACTAGCTCAATAACTTATTTGGGTATACAACTTTGTATCCTGTAACTTTGATATTTTGCACAAATCTTTACAAAGCGACTTGGACCGTTATGACAAACTAAATTTATCCTTGATGGGCCGCATAGTTATTTATAAAATGATGATCCTCCCTAGGTTCATATACCTTTTCCGTACACTCCCGGTTCCTATTTCCACAAAAACTATGACCAAATTTAAAAAACAAATGTTTGCATTTGTTTGGAATAAGGGTCCACATAGAGTGGCAGCTTCTATTTTGTATGGACATAGGTCTCATGGGGGATTGGGTATCCCGAATTTATATGGGTATTATGAATCTTTTGTCCTTAAACAATTAAAATTTTGGAATTCCAATGATAGCTTCCCCAGTTGGCCAGCTATAGAGACAGACCTCAACAATGGGAATTCCCTTTACTCTCTTCTTTTAGTTCATATGATAGATCCAAAGTTCCCACTCCCCTCGGCCATTACGTTGAGAGCCTCCATCTTGGTATGGAAAAATGTGATGTCACGTTTAGGGTTACAATCCCTATTGACACAAATACCTATCCCAATTGATATTTTAAATTACTTTATTTCTGACCTTTCGTTAGGATGCTTGAAGAGACAAGGGATAAGTGTGCTCTCGGATCTTTATGATCATAAGAGTCTGAGATCTTTCCCAAATGTACAGGAAACTTATGGGATACCTAGTTCATGGTATTATCAATATTTGAGAATAACACATTTTTTACTAAAATTCAGGAAAGTTCATGTAGAAATGCCCAAATTCCTTTATGACCTTATTGGGTCCACACAGAGAAGTTTAGGGACCCCTACTTGCATGATTTATAAGACTGTTACTGAAGACCTTCTCCTGGTCAAGAGGGTCCATATCCTTAACTGGGAGAAAGATCTGAAGCTGTCCTTTTCTGTCGCTCAATGGCATAGAGCCATACGATATACGCGTCAAGCTACGGTCTGCTCTACACTCTTGGAGTGCTTTCATAAACTTTTTACCAGATGGTATTTTACCCCTGCTAAACTCCATAGATTCTACCCGACAGTAGATAATTCTTGCTGGAGGTGTCACCACGCTCCTGGGGACCTGTTTCATATCTTCTGGTAATGCCCATATGTTCAATGCCTTTGGAAGAGTGTTGAGGGCCTGATGACGGTAGTGACTGGTTCCAACATTTCATTGAATCCTGCGTCAGCACTCCTCTCATTAGATATGGACACGATCCCGCATAAAGACCGACTATTGACTTGTCACGTTATGTTAACAACAAAGTTATTAATTGCGAAACACTGGAAGTCACCCAGAGTTCCTTCTCTGACTGACGTTAGTGAGAGAGTTACTACACATGCCATTTTTGAACACCTGTGGGCATTACGAATGAATAAAGTACAGTCATATATGATAGTTTGGAATAGCTGGATCTCAATGTTTTCAGTACCTTTGTGAAGGCTTGTCAGATACATGATTACATTCTGTCCATCCTGATTACTTTTTTTTTTTTTTTTCTTTATTTCTTTCTCCTGTTATTGATTTTATTTTTTCTGTGTGTACTTGTAATATTTGATGACTAACAAAGTGATCCTATGTAGGCAACACCCAAGTGGGCGCCATAAGACAGGTTTAAAGATACTTTATCTACATGTCTCCATATAGTGGCTGCGTGCATTATTCTCTTTGGAAATGATACTACGCTATGTTTTCATAACGTGGCTGCGTCCACAAATGGATGTTAGATTATGACAAAAACTAATAAAACTTTATTGATGTAAAAAAAGAAAAGCCACTGTTTATTCTGATTCTACCATGTGTGTATCAACACGTGAAGGCATCTGCCACTGTTAAGGTATTATAGTTTGATGATTCAAAACATGCATGAGCTGCTATATAAATATAAGGAAATAAATATTTACAATATACCGTAATTTACAAAGAACCAACAAGAAACCCCCTAGGGCTCAAATCTCTAAGATAGGACTACCAGACACCAGTTAATCAGAACCAGAAAAAAATAAAAAAATAGGTGCCTAAAACATCACTTTTAATAATATTAATTAAAAAAACCTCTAGATGTCTAATAATAGTAACAATGTACTCACACATTGGCAAGGTACCAACTTGTATACCTGATGAGTATGTCAACTGCCCCCAAACTAACTAAGGGATAGGGATGTAGGAACAGGGGAGGAGGGGTCACTGGGTCTATGGCCCTCAAACCTAGCCCTATGCTGATTCCCTTACCACAAAAAAGAGAGACGCCTCCTAAATGCCTTCTGGAGCTTGCCCTAGCCGTGAGGAACTGCCCAGTTTCGTCATGAAAAAGGTAACAAGGAGGTGAGGAGGTCCCTACAATCAGGGTGGGCAGTTGATGCAAGTAACAGAAGGTATATCCTCTACCAAAACAAAAGTCACACCTCCGTATGACACAAATAAAGTGACTGTGAGGGAAGGGCGTAACACTAGGTCAGCCCCCTCACACACAATTGCACTACCAACAAACCCGACGCATTTCCCTGGCCAGCCGGACAGTTTATCAGGGGAAATAACAAATATAATGTGATGAACAAGCACAACCCAGAAATGTTTATAGTAAAGTGCTCAAATAATCAGTAGCAGCCGGATAGCTTAGCTTATAGGTAAGACTTTGGTCAGTCCAGCCGTCCGGAGTACGGGGCCATAAAGTCCATATGGCACGACCCGTTATGGTGGAAGCACCGCATGTGGCAGCAGCAACCTCAGACGCCCGCGTGCAGCGCCGTTTAAATGCGTTCCTTAATCGGCGGAGCTAGCGCGCAGTTCCGATCACTCGAGCCGCGACGTCACTACCCATATCACATGGAAGGTCACGTGGCCGCAGGTCCTTACAGGGTACGTTTTAAGAACGGAACACAGTCATAAATGGAAAGGTATGGGGATGATTTAGTAGCAAATCAATTCCCACCATTCACAACAAGGTGTCATGTGACTAGAATTGCTCAGTAACGTCACCACTAGCTCTACATATCTTGGATCTGTACAGAGGATATACAGAATCCGATGTCGTGAGATAATGCTATGATACAAATTAAGAATAAATGTTGGAGTGGGAATTACGTGAAGATAAACGTCCCACACCAATATACAGAGCATTTTGGCCGGGATGGGCACAGGGTATCTCAGTCACCGACTATATAATATACAGATACTCTGAGAAATAGTTTTGGACCGCAAATAGATGATGCAGTCCTAACCAATGACTATAATTCCCACATACACTCACCCGTATATAAATACCAATTATCATACGGGGAGAGAATGAAAGAGAGCTACGCAGGGGGGAGCAGGACAAATGGGAGATGAGGATAAGTTATTTATATGAACGAGACGAATGATAGTTGCTCATTGAGGCCTTTCGGGTGGACAGTTTTTAAATGGAAAATCCACCAAGCCTCTCTTTGAAGGATTATTCGATCCCAATTTCCCCCACGTATGGGATATGGGACTAGCTCAATTCCCATAAATCTTAATTTAGAAACATCTCTTCTCTGGCAACTAGTTAAATGTCGTGCCAATGGTGTATCTTTCTCATGGCGAACGTCTCCCAGATGTTCACCAATTCTCCTGCGTAGCTCCCTCTTCGTCTTTCCGATATATTCAAGGCCACAAACACATTGTGCCCGATACACGACTCCTCTTGTTCGACAGTTAATGAAACTGTTAATGTAATATTTACATCCTGTGACATGACTCACAAAACAATTCCCCTTTGCAACAACTTGGCATGCTACACAGTTACCACATTTGTAGGACCCCTTCAGAGGCTGTAACCATGTAGTTGTAGGTCGCTCGAGGTCCCTGAAATGGCTATGTACAACGTGATCCCTTATATTCCGTCCCCGACGATATGTTATTTGTGGAAACGGAGCAATTACTTTAGCCAGGTCAGGGTCAAGCAACAATGTATCCCAGTTTCTTGTCAATACTTCCCTCACCTCCTCCACCCCTGCATCATAGGTCGCAATCAGACGTATTTTGTTATCTGTAGTCTGCGGCCTATTGAGATGGAGTAACTCAGTACGAGTAGATATCCGGGCTCTCTGAAAAGCCTTCTTCAGGGTGGCATCAGGATAGCCCTTGGCCAAAAATCTTCCCCAAAGGTCATCCGCCTGCTTGCGGAAGACCCCGGGAGAAGAGCAATTACGCTTCATGCGGAGGTACTGCCCAGTTGGAATACCACGTTTAAGTGGTAGTGGGTGGTAACTGTGCCAATTTAGAAGGGAATTAGTTGCAGTAGTCTTTCTAAATGTTTCTGTAGAGAGTTCACCATTAACCCCCCGCGAGATTTTGATGCCCAGAAAGGGCAGTGTTTCCACCGAACACTCCGCTGTGAAGCGCAGTCCAAGGTCATTCTCATTGAGGGTCTCAACAAAGGAGAGGAAGGTGGTGTCCGTCCCCCGCCAGATAAGTAAGATGTCATCAATATATCTGGCCCACAGTACAATGTGTGAAACATATGGGTGTGGGGGATCAACGAACACCACCTCCCTTTCCCACCAGCACAGGAGCAAATTAGCATACGATGGGGCACAGGAACTCCCCATCGCTGTGCCCCTGAGCTGGTGGTATAGAGACCCATCAAAGAGAAAGAAATTGCTCGTCAAGGTAAATCTGAGCAATTCAAGTACAAAATTGTTGTGTGCTAAGAACTGCTGACCCCTAGATCTCAAAAAAGAGTCCACTGAGCAAATACCTAGATCATGTCTTATGGAGGAGTACAATGCCTCTACGTCTATAGAGGCTAAAATACAGTCTGAGTCAATTGATATTCCCTCCAGTCTAGCCAGAAGATCACTGATATCCCTAATATAAGAGGGAAGACAAAGGGGGCAAGGATGCTGTCAACGTATATGCCAATGTTTTGACAAAGGCTATTTATGCCTGAAACAATAGGGCGACCTTTTAAAGGAGAAATCCCTTTATGCACTTTAGGCAGAGAATAAAAAGTTGCAATCGTCGGGTGTCTGCAGTCCATAAACTGGAATTCCTCCTCTGAGATCAATTCAGATCTTTTTGCCTCTAAGAGGATCTGGTGGAGGGTGGACTGGTATTTAGCTAAGGGATTTTCCTTGAGTCTGGCATATGTACCCCTGTCTGAAAGTAAACAAAGGCACATTTCTCTATACTGAGCAGCATCTAACACCACAATATTGCCACCTTTGTCAGAGGGCTTAATGACCAGACTTCTGTCATTTTCTAGATTTTTCAACGCTGTGAACTCATCCTTTGTGCAGTTAAGTCTCCTCCCTGATATTACCAAGTCTTCCAATTCCTGGGAGACCTGATGCAAGAACACATCAGCACACGTGGGATCCCCCATCGGGGGCATCCTAGTACTCTTTGGTTTGAGGGAAGTAAAAGGTCCCTTCCCACTCTGTGGGTCGGTATCTGTCAAACTGTAGAGGAGTCGTATATCTTTCATGATGTCTGATGGAACACCCAACTCCCTACTTTCACGTCTTTTAACTAGAGTGAAATGTTTCGCCCATCTACTGTGTATCTATATTTACAAAGAAACAATATAGATACACAGTATAATTAAAACAAATAAAAACAAATAGAAGAATACATCACACTTTTAGATTATCCATTACTGAGCAGGCTGCATTATTCCTAGATGTACATTTAAGGATATCCTCACACTTAAGTAGTTGTAAAATTAAAAGGGTTTTCCAGGACTTTAATACTGATCACCTATCCTCTGGAAAGGTCATCGGTATCTGATTTTTGACACCCAGGACCCCTGTCGATCAGCTGTGTGAGAAGACAGTGGCGCTCCTGTGAGCTCAGTGCCTTCTCTGTGCTTACCAATCACAGTGCTGTAATTGTATAGTGACTGTCTCTGGTATTGCAGCTCAACACCATTTACTTCAATGGGGCTGAGCTGCGCCTAGGCCACATGACCGATGAATGTGTAGTTACTCAGCCACAGCAAGAAGGCCACAGCACTACTACTAGCATCACAGGTGACATCACCCATGATGCAAGGCGGCTGGTCACCTGGAGCCTGCTATTGGCTGCACCCTCCTGTTGCCGGATGTTTTGATGCAGCGGCACCCATGCAGAGATCCGGAGTGATGTGTGTGCCAGGGAGCGGGGTAAGTATGATCTATAGGAGGGGCCTGTGCATTGTAGGGGGAATTTTTAGAATTGTACAACCTCTTAAAACTCTCGGAAAACCCCTTTAAGGGATGCTGCATATGGGAATCCACCAATGTCATCTACATCATCAAATGCCCTTGTGGCCTCCTGTATGTTGGAGAAACAATTCAACATGGGAGAGACCATGTAAGCAAACATAAGCCTATGATATGTATAGACAATTTACTCCTTCCCATTCTATACTATTTTCACCAACAAAAACATTCAATTTACTAATTAAAATATCAAATAATTGAGCATATACAATACCCCAGAGGAGGGGTGATATCAAACAGCTTTTATTGCGGAGGGAGGCATTTTGGATTCATACATTACATACAGACCCTACAACCGAAGGGGTTAAATAGAGATTATGAGATTGCCTTATACATTTTGTTATATATATGTAGCAGTTCATGCAATTTTTTCATCTTTTTAGACATCACAGAAACGCTAGCCCATTTGATTGATCAAACTGTGATGTTTTGTTCATCCGGGTTGCCTGGGTGACTGCGCCTGACGTCATTCATAGGTGCCCTCATTGCCTTTTTAGTCTGCATCCTTTGTCTAAATTAGTTATAGTTCAAAAAGGCACAGAACAGGTCGATACACATCCCAAGGTAACATGCTTATGTGGTGAAACTTTATGTGCATTGAACTGAAGAAGCGTGAGTGATGGGATTTCTTGTCACTGCAAGAGACTGGAAACATATCCCTTCCATGTGCACCACTAGCTTTCCTTGTGTTTAAACATCATCTCCCCCCCCCCCTCCCCCCAATAAGGGAGCGTTTTTTAATTTTAAAATGCATAAATCTGGTGCAGTGTGTTTTTGAACAGCTTGCTTGCTAATACAGTCAACCATACACATACCCATATCTATGAACTCTATATCATGTCAGTGTCAGTCTGACGTTATCTACTCACTGCTTCAGGAAAGGCATCACACATTATGATATTGCTACGATTACTGCAACATTGTGTGGTTTTCTTGTGATTTCAGAAAGGAAACTAAAGGAATCTTTTTGCAGTTTTGCTGCACAACATTCTGTGATTTTTTTTTCACAATCCTTATTGTGCAGGTTTCACTCATGCTGATACTTTGTGGCCGTGACTCATAGTCAAGGTTCAGTTCAGCCATCCTCCATGTGCTGAACTCTGTCTGGATCCCTTCACTTTCACCTCCACAAGAGGGAACCCAAAGAGTTATCTAGTGTTTTTATTGAAAGAATGCTACTATACTTCTCAATAAAACACAGAAACAAATTATTAAAAATGAACGATCTCATTATTGCCATGGACTTTACTATGAAGAAATGTACAACTAAAGCCTGCCACACAGAGACGCACTGGAGGACCATAAGTAACATAGTGCATTTGAATGTTGGCTATGTGATATGTTGTGCTAGAGTAGTCCACCCATTTTAGGATCTACATTAAAAAAAAAAAGTCTACACATCTTGTAGGTGGCCCTGGAACACCTCCTGGTGACACAGAGGGTCCGTCTAAATGGCATCACACAATTATTTGCATGAATGCATTTAAAGTGACCCTCCAGTCCAAGAGAAAAAAAAATCACATTCACTGGGGAAAGACCAGAACTCTTACTTGATGGCCTACTTTACACTTTTTCAGCTGAACATCTGCCAATTTCCAAGTTCCTTGTAACACCTGTAGGTAGGGTCAGACATGGACAGTGAGCCATGACCTGGAACCCAGCCAGCTTTCCCTACCTACTTGCAGTGCAAGCCCTAGGTAGCAAGACCGCAACTGGCCGACAGTCCCTATGGTACTAAGGTGCAGAGACAGACAAACACCAAGAGACAAAAACAACACACAGGGATAGTGGTATGAAAATGGGTCAGAACCAGGCAGACAACGTAATACAAAACTGATAGACAAAGAGTAGTTAAAACACAAGCCAAGATCAAATACTAGACAGAATGCACAGTACAAATCAAGTGAGACAGAGAGTTTTCAAAAGACAAGACAAGGTCAAAAGCACAAACAAATCCAAATGAATCTAGGAACCAGGAACCTAGGTAGTGAGCCCAAACAAGGCTATCAATGGCACTGGTATATGGTTAGGAAGGGGTTTAAATTGGCGCTCCATTTTTCCATAGCACTATAGTCCTAGTACACAGCAATAAAGCAATTTTTAAACAACACACTTGACTAAGCATTTCTCCTTTTAATGATTTTTTTTATGTGTTGTTACCGAAATGCTAAAAATGTTATAAATAATAATGTATTGTTTTAAAGAAAATAATGTGACCTGTACTTATCATTAATTTCTAGTAAAATGTACTTCATATAATTTGCATCATTGAGATATGGAATGTGGCAGCCTCCTAAAAAGATCATGTGTGATTAGTTGAATGAACTGGAATCCCGCCCACGAGAATATTTAAGCGTTCTTTTAATACAGTGGTCTGACCACACACATCTCAATGAGTGAGGAGCCAAACATTTGCAAATGATTTAACATTTTCGTTGTAGAATTATAAACAGTGAATTGTGAATCTATCTATCTATCTATCTAGGCGTAAAAGAAAGAGGTAGCAGCACACTTGTAGGCAGCGGGTGCAAATCAAGGCCTAAGGACTGGCATCAAAGTCCACAATATACAAATTGAAAGAAGGGCCAGCAGCACTCCAGATGAATTCCAGTGAACAACGTTTATTCACCCAGTGTCCGGGTCAAACAGCGACGTTTCGACTGCTTATTGCAGTATTTCTCAAGCCTTGGAATTCATCTGGAGTGCTGCTGGCCCTTCTTTCAATCTATCTATCTATCTATCTATCTATCTATCTATCTATCTATCTATCTATCTATCTATCATCTATCTATCTATTTATTTTTTCTATCGATCCCTCTAATATCTATCTATTTATCTATCATAATAATTCAGTTAGCACTCCAAATTAAGCAAAAAAAACAATTGTCTTTCTTTTTTTTTTCTTTCTTGCTTTAATTTCATTTATCTATCTATCTATCTATCTATCTATCTATCTATTATCTATCTATCTATCTATTATCTATCTATCCATTTCTCTCTCTCTCTCTCTAGCTATTCATCCATCTTGAATAAAAAATTACATTGTCAGTATAATTATGTCTTCCATATTTGTTTTTGTCTTCCTCCTCCTCATCATCATAATTTTAAACTTGAGCCCTCCTCATCATCATAATTTTACATTCCAGTTCTCCCCAGGCTATTAGGTATGTAAGAATCTGACACTGTCAACATTGATGGGAGCATCAGGTACCTATCTATCTGCTGGGTACCACAGATTCCCTCCAGAATTACCATTATCAAGATAGTGATACACTTGAATACTGTGGCAGGCACAGGAACATCAGGGCTTCCTGCCCCACGGTTCACCCCGTCTATGGCTTTCGTCGCATATGGTATCGCTAAGCCCACCTACTTGTGTTGATCCCACCGTTTGTCAATTTGGAATGGCCACTTTTAGCTTTTTTTTTTTTCAGGGCCAATTTAAGTTGCCAGTCCGCCCCTGAGTGTTATTGTGAAAGTAGCCAAAATTTGAAAATAAAAAATATTGTCTAGTTCTACATAGTGCTGATCCAGAAGAAAGCAATTTATGCAAAGCAGTTGCCAACTTCAAAGGTGTAAAATCCATGCTGATTCTAAATAAGACAATTACAATAAATGTCTGACTCACCAACCTATCTGAGGCAATCTAATAAGTCATACAGTTTATGTTATTCAAATAAGAATTCCCTTTCTGCAAAGAGGCTTTTTTAAAAGTTTTTTTTGTTATTGACTGGGCCACAAAACTATGAAACTATTAAAGGATGTTGTGCTTTTGATAATCTTACTACTTTGACAACATAAGAGTAAAAAATCTCTTTGATTGTGATGGCAAAGCCTTCTATCTGCTAGACATTGGAGAGATCTATGTGTTGACCCTTAATATGTTCATAAATAGAAATTAAACACCCCCTAAAATCTATTCTCTGTGAATGAAATAATAATAGTTGGGGCTCATGTATGGCTCCATACAACATGCATGCATGGTGTCATACTTCACAGTGATATACTTCTATGGAGCTCTACTGTACCTCCTTATGCTGCTGATTTCATACGAAGAAGTGAAATTATAACCCTGTACTATGCTAAATTAAGCACCATATGGAGGTACATTTAGTTCTTACGACTCGGTAATATACAGTAAATTGACTTCTTGTTCCGCTATCATTTCGGACTGTGAATGAAGATTATGAATGAAGGATGAATATGTGTTTACATTTGGTGATTATTCTAGATTTTAGTGAAATGGGAATCAGTTGTCACATGGCACAGAGGTGAGGAGGAAATTCAAAATGGCTGTTTCCTCCAATAATGCAAGGACTTTATCATTAGCATACATTAGAAATATTCACATAATCTGAATGTAAGGTAACATGATATGGATAACAGTGAGTGCTGTTGTGTAAGAATTTGCTCCAGCAAGTGAAGCAGATAAATAATGGGCAGGAAGGAGAGAACTGAAGCTCATGGACAGCAAGATCATGACATGAGACATGAACTACACAAGAGACTGACCTTCAGGAAAGAAATACATCATGTTGTATGCTAAATAAGGTCCTAGCAATTTACATTCCCTGGGCTTATCAGGATATGTCCTCTCCTTACTCTTTTCCCGACTTCTGGAGCAGAGATTGTTACATACACATTGAGATGAGTATAATCAGTGACTGGAATTTTAAGGCATGTGAATGTACCGTTAGTCCTCACTTATATTCAAACTAATTTATAATCGCTATTTAGTAGTCAGTCTTATAAAGCTTATTTTAACAGTAGCCTTATAGGTTATATACACTCACACGTATACATGTGAGAATGAAGAGACTTTAGCATTTGATATGTTCATTATCCATTACAATCAAACATTGCTATAGCATAATAGTGTTAAATAGACTCAATATGAAACCCAGTATTCATAAAAAAAATGTTTAAAAATGTTTGGCTTTTTTAAATTTCATCTATACTTACACAATTGAAAATCAAATACAAAATATTGTCCTGCTGTAGTTGCAATCTCAGAAAGATAAAGCTACTCAATAATCCAAGTCACGGAAAGGGGAGAAGTGTGAAAAATGAGATAAAACTCGATTTTATTAGTATATATTAAAATATTGGAGAGTGATGGGGAATACCCATAAATAGTATTAGCTCAATCTATAGCCACTATCTCATGCAGGCAGAGGACAGCATATGTTTGGGTCATACCGCATATGAGAATGTGCTAGGCGAGCCAATGCTCGGAAAACTTGGTTTGTAATCAGACTGCGCAGGAATACAAAGTGTACTGGCAATTGGATTTCTGCCAGTTGTTCCCAGCGCTGTGAAGGTACAACCAATGTGGTCCAGGGTCCACTTGCATAAACTGGCGTCCCTATAGAGGGGAATGTGGGTGCCAGATATAGCAATGAATTGGAAGGGTTCCTAGACCATCCCAAAACAACCCTAGGTGTTTGAGGGTAAGTAGAAGTAGCACCTATGTATGACCAGAGGACCTGTCTGTTTGGATCACCATTGCAGATGGATCCATAAAGACAAAAACAGTTCAATGTCTGTCAACATATCATGCCGATCTAGACTGGCGGTGCACATCTACACCTCAGACCCGAGATCACAGCCATACTAGCGCCGACAGGCTGTCTCCACGCCAGTGGAACAGTTAACTGAGCAGTAATACACTAGACAGTGTTTTTATTTCTAACAACAACTCAGCATGAGATAGGTTCCTGATGAGATAAGAAACACGTCGAACCTCTAGCTGGACATGTTGGATTCACACTGATACAAACTGCTACGGCTCCATCCACTGGAGTGCTTGCTAAACCACGCAGCGCTCCCTCTGTGGGTCTGAGGTGTAGATGTGCACCGCCAGTCTAGATCTTCATCACTGCTAGCAAGGCTGTAAGATCCCTCTCCTGTGTGTGGGGGGGGGGGGGACGCCAGGCTTATGCCGATTTGGACTGACATTCAGGCTTTTTCCTGATATGTTGACAGACATTGGACTGTTTTTGTCTTTATGGATCCATCTGCAATGATGATCTAAACAGACAGGTCCTCTGGTCATACATAGGTGCTACTTCTACTTACCCTCAAACACCTAGGGTTGTTTTGGGATGGTCTAGGAACCCTTCCAATTCATTGCTATATCTGGCACCCACATTCCCCTCTATAGGGACGCCAGTTTATGCAAGTGGACCCTGGACCACATTGGTTGTACCTTCACAGCGCTGGGAACAACTGGCAGAAATCCAATTGCCAGTACACTTTGTATTCCTGCGCAGTCTGATTACAAACCAAGTTTTCCTACCATAGGTGTTTTAGGGTGCATTGGCTCGCCTAGCACATTCTCATACGCGGTATGACCCAAACATATGCTGTCCTCTGCCTGCATGAGATAGTGGCTATAGATTGAGCTAATACTATTTATGGGTATTCCCCATCACTCTCCAATATTTTAATATATACTAATAAAATCAAGTTTTATCTCATTTTTCACACTTCTCCCCTTTCCGTGACTTTAACTAGTTGAGAGGTGAACCTTTTCCTAATCATTGATCCGTGATTTCTACTCAATAATCCAGCAAAGTAGTTTTATTTTTACTGGAATAGCCTAGGGGAGTTGTGGTGCGTTAATTGAGTCGCCACCCCTCGCTCCTCCCTGGTCTGACTGTTGATCTAAATGATATTTTGCCCAGCTTAAAATGCTGACAGAGAGATTACAGAGCCAGAACATGAACTAGTGGACATGGAAGGTCTTCCAAAAATTCTATTTACCACTCAATTTTTGTTTAAAAAAAATAAATAAATAGAATATTCCCCGATGAGTTGTTAATAAGGGATAAAACATATTTGATGTTAAGCATCTCTTTAAAGATATATAACAGATACTTTTATAAAGTACATGTTGACAGCATTTTGATATCATTATAAAATGCATTATTTTATTATTACAGCAATTTAATGACAATATATTCAGTCAGTGTATAGTATTCTGAGATGCGGATCTTCCCTTTGCCAGTCAGCACACCACAGAAATATCATTGCATTATAGGATTCTATCATAACTGCAGTGGTAAAAAGGATGCAATTAAAATAAAATATCTGCATTATTTCACATCTGATATTACTGGTACATAGATCCATTCCATACATGTCAAAGTACTTTTGGGTACCTATGACACCATTAAAGAAAAAGGTCCTGAATGAGTACATTCCAGCACAGTAAGGCCCCTTTCACACTGGCGAGAATTCTGCACTGAATCCGGACCCATTCACTTCAATGGGGCTAAGCAGATGAGCGGTGATTTTCACGCATGGTTGCTAGGAGACGACAGGGGTGAGCCACCCCATTAAAGTCTATTTACTGTATTATTTTCCCTTATAACATGGCTATAAGGGACAATAATAGCATTCTTAATTGATAATGCTTACTAAAATGTGGATTGAGGTGTTAAAAAATAAAAAAAATTAACTCACCTTATCCACTTGATCGCGCAGCCAGAATCGTCTTCTTTCTTCTTCTTTGAGGACATGCAAAAAGACCTTTGATGACATAATCGGGCTCACCATGTGGTGAGCGCGGTGATGTCAGCGAAGGACCTGCTGAATGGAGATAGAAGGACCTTCTATCTTCATTCAGCAGGACCTGCTCTGATGTCACCGCGCTCACCACGTGGTGAGTGCGATTCCGTCATCAGACGTCCTTTTGCAGGTCCTGAAAGAAGACGAAGCCCGGCTGTGCAATCAAGTGGATGAAGTGAGTTAATTTTTTAATTTTTTAACCCCTCAATCCACATTTTAGTAAGCATTCTCTATTATGGATGCTATTATTTTTCCTTATAACCATGTTATAAGGGAAAATAATAAAATCTACAGAATACCAAACCCAAACACGAACTTCTGTGAATAAGTCCGGGGTCGGGTCTGGGTACCAAACATTCAGATTTTTCTCACGCACGTGCGAAATGCATTAAAACACGCTGAAAAATTGCGTGATTTCCCACAACGCACCCGCATCCTATCCGGCCCTCACACGCGACGCCAGTGTGAAAGAGGCCTAATTGTTCTTATCAAGTGCAGCATAGAATTGAAATGACTACTGAGGACTCATGAAACAAATGCATCTGTTTATTGCTTAGGAGAGTACATAGGCTTTATACTATGTGTATGAGTTTTATGCTGGATGCTTCGTAGGGTCATAATCACAGATAATCAAAAAAGACATTCATATATGGTCTAGCTAAACTAAAACAGACTTATAGTCAGTGTTGGACTGGGGTACCTAGGGCCCACCAGTAAAATTTATTTTGGGGGCCCTTCGTACGGATACATTAAAATATAATAAATAATCTAACAAGTTTTTTATATGAACATAGGCTGGTGGAGGTGCTGTACACTGTATATATGTATGTAGTACAGTAAGTCAACTGTGTTATGTGCCACTTGTGCAGGGGGTGGGAGACCAGGGGCCCACTCTGCCCTGGGGTCCACCGGGGGATTCCCCTGTACCCCTGTGGGCCAGTCCGAGCCTGCTTATAGTTGATAAAATTACTACTCCCGTATATCCGCATTAGTGTATAACTGCAGTTTATCAATGTATATGTAAAACAAAAAATGCATTTGTATTTATTAAAAAAGCACTTAAAGGGGTAATTGTTTTTTTTTTTTCACAAATAGATTATTTTATAGTGAAAAGTTATACAATTTTCAGTTTACTTTGTGGATCATTTCCTCATAACCTGACAAAGTCTCTGTCTGTGGTCATTGAAAGGAACCCTTAGTTGTCTACTGCTGGAGGCTGTAAATCTATAGTAATCGTGTGGTTATCACATTGGTGCACAGTTCCGATTACTGTACTATAATTGGATGAGCCCAGCAGTGCTGTGTGTATTAAATGACCAGGATAAGTTTTCATCCTCTAGAGGTTTGTGTGCTTTCCTGGTGTATATGGGAAACTGATACCTTAAAAACAGTGTGAATCCACCCTAAGAATTTTTTTGTCTGAGGTCTCAGTTCATTTTAAAGGTGAGTCTGTCTTTTTTAAGGGTCAGGTCTGGGGTCTGATTAGTGGTCTAAATTCATTTATGGGGCTGATCTGAGGTCTAGATTAATTTTAGGGGCTGGTATTGGGTATTATTAATTTTAGGAATCTGGTGTAAGGTCTGAATTAATCGTAGCGGTCTGGTCTGGGATCTGATTAATTTTAATGTTCAAAATGAAGTTTATGGCTCTTGTCTGAGAGGTAAATCAATTTTTGAGGTCTGGTTTGTAATCTGAGTAACTATAGTGGTCTGGTCTGGGTGTGATACAGTTAAGGAAATGGTGACATACTATTACACTGCATGGTGGGAGGGGATTAAATGGGTGGTCTCATAAAGACCATGTCATTAACCCCTTTTTAAACTGAAGCTGTTTCGAAATTCTACTGATCCACTCATAATCTTCTCAACAGGCAAAGCTGCAGCCATCCATAAATATGCCCTGCAGTGGCTGCTTTAAATTAAATGGAGTGTTACGCGCTGGCCATTCAAAGAAGTGACCATGTAATACATAACTTGGATCAGTCCATCAGATTGACACTTTTTGTGTACAACCACATGGTTAGGTTTCCTGAAGTTTTGGAAGCCGAAACTGGGAGTGAATCTCTCCCTTTATGATCCACTCCTGGTTTTGACTTCCAATACTGCTTTAGGAAGCCGGACCGTGTGTCCATACCCTTTGTGACCTCATATAAGGAAGAACTTTCTTCTTGATTATTGAAGGAAGTCTTAAGTCCAACAGAACAGGTTTGTTTTCATGACATAATTCATTAATAAAACTAGATCTTTAGAAATGGGCAGAGTGATTATACAGAGGTGCATTTCTCCATATCAGCAATTCAGGTAAAGACGAGCACAGATTTTTTTTCTTTTGAAATCTTCTTTTGAAATCTATGTAGCGTGTAAAGTGTTAAACATGTGCTTTTGCATTCCATGTTTCCACTGCTTAACAGAAAACACATGAATTCTGAAATGTGTCAAAGAATAGTTTTCTGGCAAGATCCCAGTGGCAAAGTTTCCATTTCTTTATAGCCAAATCTTGCCGTTTTACCACTTCTAATTTAATGTTTTAGAAGCACATTAATTGTAGGGGACGTAAAATATTTTACTGACCATATTTTTCAAATCGGATGCATTGTATGTAGTTGAAAAAAGTAAATGAGAAGGATAGCTTAAGGAATATTCATGTCTTTTGTTTTTTATGGTTTAGAATGATATAAAAATGTAATGTTTGATTGGTAGATTATGTATTTATTTAGTGACTTTGAATGAATAATTTCCTTGCTAGCCATTTTTGTTACCACTGAAGATTGATAATGTTAAGAAGCCAAAATACTCTTGGCTCTTATATGTACATATTTATTCAGCTCTTACAAAAAGATTTGCCTTTAAAAAAAACAAAAAAAAAAAAACTTTTGATATGTATCATAGGCTACAGTTTTACAGGTGGAATGTTAAAAAAGATGTCATACCTCCCAACTTTTGTAGATTGTAAAGAGGGATAATATCTGCCTAGTGCACAGCGGCAATTTTTCATACTAGGCCACGTCTCTAACGCTGCCAAAAATGTAACTATACACACCCAGTCTCCTTAATGCCCCCACATAGTAATTATTCCCCCTTTGTGCCAACACACAGTAGTAATGCCCAGACTGTGCCCCCTTCACAGCAGTAATGCCAATATGGCCCCATTCACAGTAGTAAAGCCCACATTGTGCCCCTCACAGTAGTTAGGCCAATATGTAACCCCTTCACAGTAGTAATGCCCATATTGTGCCCCCTTGACAGTAGTTATACCCACACTGTGCCCCTTCACAGCAGTGATGTCAATATATGCCCCCTTCACAGTAGTAATGCACAGATATGTGCCCTCTTCCCAGTAGTTATGCCCAGGTGTATCTTCTTCACAGTAGCTATGTCCAGATATGCCCCTTAACAGTAGTTATGCCCAGATGTGTCCCCTTCACAGTACCTGTGTCCAGATGTGCCCCCTTCAAAGTAGCTCCCTGCTTCACCATTATAATCAGCTGTCTCTGCATCCTATTGGCACAGAGACAGCTGAGAGCAGGACATACGTCAGCCATTCTGGGACAGTGGAACAGCTATATATCCTGCATGATATTATATTAGATGCGCGGATGTACATGGCTACATTTATAAAGTCACAGAGAATTCTTGAACTATAATAAATGCAAGAATAATATATGGACCAAGCCCTCACTCTATTGATAAAATCTGAGACACTTGGTCAATACATTTTGATCAAAACACATCTAAGCCCACCTACCAAGCGACAAGGTGGTCTCAGTTCAGGCGGGTTCCTATGCTAACCTATCCATGCTGTTGCGCATTTATATTCAGAAGCATAGTCCCTTATATATGGTGTGTTGCCCCTTGTTACCTCCATGTGCATCAGCAACTTGTTGCACATGGAGGTAACAGGGGGCAACACACTATATGTGCTCCTGAATATAAATGCGCAACAGCTTGGATAGGTTCGCATAGGAACCCGCCTGAACTGAGACCACTTTGTCGCTTGGTAGGTGGACTTAGATGTGTTTTGATCAAAATGTATTGACCAAGTGTCTCAGATTTTATCAATAGAGTGAGGGCTTAGTCCATATGTTATGCTTGCATCTATTATTATAGTGCATTATTTTCTGTGACAGCGGAACAGCCACTAAAATCCAGAACTGTCTCGCTGGTTCCAGGACGGTTGAGAGGTATGGATGTTTTTTCGCTTTTAAAAACCACTCAGCCAAAAACTATATCGCAAAACAGTGGTAATTTGCAACATTCAAAGGTCTAGAATGATTAATTTATGTAATGGTGTAATTACCTCAAGAGGTTTATTAGACAGAAAACATTTACAAAACCATCTCCAAAGACTTTGAATGAAATGTAGAAAATTAAACACCATGGTTACTCTCTCTATAAATTATTTGAAAAAAAAAAAGTAAATACAATTTTTAGGGAGTTCAAAAGTGTAATGTTTCAGGATTTGTAGGTCACTCTCATAATGGATAACGTTAGTGTTGACAAGTCAAATACTCTATGTAATCCACTTATATGGAGGTCACAGAATGGGGTCCGTTGATTGGGATATCTATCTGCTAGCTAGAGTGGATCTGAAGCTGGCCATATACCTGAGATAACTGTCATCCGAAAGCTGACAACTACTGTATCTCTTCCGATTCTTCATACATCTACGTAGCATGCATGCATATATGTAGTGAATGGGGAAATGAGAGAACAAAAGAATCAGGCAGTTGAAATCCAACATGCCCGATTCTTATCTACCGCAACAACAGTGCTGGAGGAAGAGTCAGGAGGCTCCATACACATTAGATGGTTACGTCAGATGGTCGGGTTCGGCTAACATAGATCTAATGTGTATAGCCAATTTTACTCAGGAAGACTCAGTTCAACCATACATTATATTGTTGCCAACTGATTTTAATGGGCTTTAGATAATTGGTCTGTTGCAGTCAGGCCTTTGGACGAGATTATGGACCCATGTCACTATTAGATTTGACTTTGGGCTAAATTGGAGGCTGGAGGCACAGTTTAACAGATTTTGTGACTTTAATTAAAATGGGAGTATGGGTTTTGTGCAAAATATCTCAAGGTCATGTCCTCAGAGACCTCAGCCACTAATGACTTACAGATGGTATTGCCAAAGTTGGTATCAGAAGTGTAGTGTACACATCTGAGGTGACGGCTGGCAGAGTCTAGGTAGCACAATAAACAGATGCAGGTCAGGGCAAGCAGGGATCAAAAGGCAGAGCCATAAAACAGTCTGGGTCAAATCCAAAATAGCAACAAAAACACCTTTACAAATGAACAGGCCAAGGAACCTTGTTGTTCAGGTGAGATGACATGAAGGTTTTCTTCTCAGTATATAGAAAAATTATTTTTGAAATTGGTTTGTGCAAAAGATCAGGGAATAAAACTTCTAATCACTGTCAACCGTTTTGGGGTCTGAATTCTGAAGCTACGTATTCCCAAGAAATATGGAGCAAAATGTTCTTGTAAAAATGAATGTGAATAACAGTACTAAATGATTAATCCACACATTGTATTTATAGTATGAAGTCACCCCTGTGTTTTTGGTTATGGTGTTATCAGTGCCAATGTTTCTGCTTTTTCTTCATTTCATCACACCATTTTTAAGGCTTGGCTGAATATTACATTTCCACAACATCCTGGCAACTGTGTCCTTTTAAAAAGTATGTTAAAATTACGAATGCTAAGCCAATATTAACTTGAAGATAGTGACATTTTCTGGCAGCTTTCATTTCCCATAAATAGATCTGCTTTCATTGAAATACTTTGGATCCTAGAATATATGGAGTAAAATCTTACAGCTAAAAAATAATCAATTAATAAGCAGATAGTGGAGCCTAATGGTTTGGACTTGGAGAACTACATTTTTGGGCTGTTTCATTCTGTTTTGGAATATACTTTAAATACATGCATTTGACCTCATATGATCTCATTTTAAAAGTGTCTTAGGCACTGAAATACTATGTGAAAAGTTAGGAGAAAAGACAAGAAAAGGCAAGTACATTGTGGAAATTTATATAAAATCAAATAACCAATTACTTAACTACTTTTCTCTTTATATACTGTTTTGCATAAAATGGAAGTGTACATCTATGTGGTAAGTACAGAGCATGCATTTCTTGGCACACAATGCCCACCTGCAGAGAGATCAGTTACCACATTATGGTTATCTCTGACAGATGGCAAAAGGTGTTGCAAATAAATGGAAGAAAAGACAAGTTCAGGTATGTTCTAATTTCACACTTGCGTTTTGGCTTTCCGTTTGTGAGATCTGTCATGGGCTCTCACAAGCGATCCAAACGGATAAGTTTTGCCCTGATGCATTCTGAATGGAAAAAGATCCACTCAGAATGCATCACTTTGCCTCCGATCAGTCTCCATTTCGCTCTGGAGGCAGACACCAAAACGCTGCGGCAGCGGTTTGCTGTCCACTTGACGAAACTGAGCCAAACGTTTTCTCTGACACAATCTGGCACAATAGAAAACGGATCCGTCTTCCATTGACTTTCAATGGAGTTTATGATGGATCTTGGCTATGTTACAGATAATACAAATGGATACGTTCATGACCGATGCATGCGGTTGTATTATTGTAACAGATCCATTTTTGCAGATCCAAGACGGATCCGCCAAAAATACGGGTGTGAAAGTAGTCTTAGCTAGAGATGCGTAACTTTCTCAAAGATTCGATTCGGCCGGTTCACTGAATTTAACGAAAAGATTCGATTTGATACGAATTTATTTGCAGCAAATCACGTTAAAAAACAGCTATTTCCTGGCTGCAGAGAGCCTGTATAGTGGTGTAGAACACTGTGTCTTGCAGTAACACGTATAGGGAGTCTGCTGTGGTAGTAAAACAATACTGTGAGTCAGTATGACATGCACATGACAGGCATCGCTCTTAGAATCACTGCACACTTCACTTATTTGGGCAGTCACAGGGCCAAAACTGACCAAATAACTTGACAAAGGTCAGTCTCTCCACATTTTGGGTGTACAGGTGAGTTCTCCTTGGGGTCACTATGGCCCCTGCCGCACTAAACACCCGCTCTGATGCCACACTACTGGCAGGGCAGGACAGCATTTCCAGGGCAAACTCGGCCAGTTGTGGCCACAAATCCAGTTTGGCTGCCCAGTAGCCAGCGGATCTTCAATGTGGGTTGGCAGGGTGCTGTCCAAATATGCCACCACCTGTTGGTTCAGGTACTGCTCCAGGTCTAGCTGCTGCTGCTGGTGAGTATTTTCTTCACTCAGCGGGTTAAGAAAGCTGCTTATCATCGACTCTAGACTCAGACTGCTGCTGATGGAGCTGGTACTGCTCTTGCCACCCCAACCCGCCACAGCAGCCATGGCAGTGGAACAAGAGTGCAGAGGGCCCCCCGATCAGACCTGCGAGAGGATGAACGATTACGCAGATAGTCAGCGGCAAACTGTCTCTATAGTAGTTCAGTTTGTCCTCCCTCTCAGCGGGTGTAAAAAAGGCCCCCATTTTGGACCGGTAGCGAGAGTCCAACAAGGTGGAGACTAAGAAGTCATCCCTCTGCCGAATGGTGACAATTCAGCTGTCACTACGCAAGCGAGCATGCATCGGGCCATTTGTGCAAGTAACTCGGAGGGAGTCCCTGCCTCCATCTCCACTGCATACTGCCACGGTGTGTCTGGGTCATCTGCCTAGTCTTCCTCATCACCCTCTTGCTCTTCCGGCTGCTCCTGCTCCTCCTCTCCTGTCACCTGTGTAGAAAAACCACCCATTTCGCTACACATTGCTTGTGCTCCAATGTCCTCCTCCTCCTCCAGTTC